>OX243902.1:15939564-16597750 GCA_945859665.1 Anorthoa munda | reverse complement strand
CGAGTGGGTATCGGCAAGGTCTTTGCTGCTATCAAAAACATTGATAGCTGCGAATCTAAGGCAGGCCGATACCACTGGGCCACCACTGCTCCTCCAATCCAACAATTATCACTTCTATGTATTGCGTGTTTTGTTAGGCCACAGTTATCTATACTAATAAACTAATACTAATATAATATAATTTATAATAATAATAATATGCTGGATGACACCGTACTTGATAGACTGCGTGAGGAATCACGGAGTAGCCGTGTCTCGCCTGCCTTGCCTCCGGCCGCGGTGCAACTGCAACCCAGTGTATCACCGCGACCCGACCATGTTGGTGAGGATGACGACGATGGGGCTATATCCGTGAGTACCCAATGCAATGCACGATTGAGGAGCACTTTAGAGTGTGCATTCCGAGAGTATCGTTCCACACCGCCTGAGCTTAGACCTCGACTACCTCGTCTGCCTATGCATAAGAAAAATAGGGCGCTGGTGTGTGCCTTAGATTCGCAGCTATCAAATGTTTTTGATAGCAGCAAAGACCTTGCCGATACCCACTCGATCTTGTACTGTGCGGCTGCAGTGGCATGTCGTGTAGCTAACGTCAAGTTTCCCAAAACTGACAGAGCTACACGACCAGCTAAACCAGCTTGGCAGTACAGGATTGAGCATCGTATCGGTGGGGCTAGAGCACTCATCGGCAAGCTTATCTGCTTCAGGAAGGGCAACACTCGCCCTAGAGTGATGCGCTTTGTGAGGCGGGCGTTTTCGGGGACTGATATCAGTTCTCGAGATTATCTGTCCTGCGTCACAGAGCGTATCGACTTTCTGAAGCAGAAGATCTATGCATGGGCAAGCCGTATTCGTCGGTACAAGCGGCGAGTGGAGCGATACACTCAGAATCGCACATTCCAGAGCAACGAATGGTGGGTTTATAGGGCTTGGGAGCGACCCGACCAAGGTGTGACTGACATGCGCCTACCGGATAATGACACCATGTATTCGTTTTGGCGCGATATCTGGTCGGTGCCTGTCAGTCACACCGAGGGTGACTGGACTCGGGAGGTCGAGCAAGCGTGCGATCGGATACCACAAATGGGGGCAATTACCATGAGCCCCCAAGATCTGGCTCGTGCAGTCCGTCCGTTGCCCAATTGGAAATCTCCAGGGCCAGACGGACTGTGTGACTTTTGGATTGAGTGGTTCCAAAGTTCGCACGCTCGTTTGGCATCTCAGTTCCAGTCTGCCTTAGAGTCAGGGTCGCTGCCCCAGTTCCTAACGACAGGAATAACCCACCTGCTCCATAAATCGGGTAGTACTGCGGAACCTAAAAATTATAGACCGATAACGTGTTTACCGACGGTCTATAAAGTTCTTACATCCATTCTGAGAGCGAAAATTAATCAACATATTGACAATAACTCCATCATGTCTGCTTCTCAGAATGGATGTAAGAATGGATCCCGCGGTACTAAGGAGCTGCTCCTCATAGACATTGCTATTAGCCAACAGGTTCGCCGTTCCCGCAAGGATCTGGCGACATATTGGATAGATTACAAGAAGGCCTATGACTCAGTGCCACATACATGGCTCATGAGGGTGCTGGAGTTGTATAAAATTGATGCAACACTGCGCGCCTTCCTGACGTCATGTATGGGGCAGTGGAGGACGGTCCTTCACTATTCAGGATGTCGACAGATTCAGGAAAACAGCGAACCTATAAGGATTGAGCGCGGAATATTTCAGGGCCACAGTCTGAGTCCTCTGTGGTTTTGTTTAGCCCTGAACCCTCTCAGTACACTGCTGGAGGGTTCGGGCCTGGGCTATCGGTTGAGAAGAGGTGGTCAGGTTATATCACACCTCCTTTACATGGATGATCTGAAGCTCTTTGCCCCCAACAACTTTCAACTGATGAAGCTACTGAAGATGACAGAAACCTTCAGTGACGCCATCAGGATGGAATTTGGTGTGGACAAATGTGCAGTCATGCATGTAAAGCGAGGGGAGATTATGGAATCCGTGGGAATACAACTCTCGGATTCCATACACCTTCGATCCCTTTCCTCAACCGAAACTTACAAGTATTTGGGTATGTCGGAAGCATTAGGCATCAATACTAGTGACGTGAAACAGTCGTTGAGGGAACGCTTCTTTGGCCACCTGAATAAAGTACTAAATAGTCTTTTATCAGGCGGAAACAAGGTGCGCGCTTTCAACGGCTGGGTCATGCCGGTTTTGATGTATTCTTTCGGCATACTCAAATGGACTCAGATAGAACTTGACGCCCTGGATAGGAGAGTCCGCACGCTGCTTACCGCAAACCGTATGCATCACCCACGGTCATCGGTCATGAGACTGTATATCCCGCGGAAGTGTGGGGGTCGAGGCTTTTTAAATGCTAAGACCCTGCACAACCGCGAGGTATGCAGTCTTAGGGAATACTTCCAGGCCGCTGACGTGGGTATGCATCGAGATGTGGTAGCGGTGGACAAGGGCCTTACCCCGCTCTCCTTGGCTAACGAGAACTGGCGCAAACCTATAGTATTAGATACTAATGACCGCAGGGAGGTATGGCAGAGCAAGGAGCTTCACGGACGCTTCTACCGGGTCCTACATGGGTCCGATGTAGATCTTTTAGCGTCCGTGGCCTGGCTGCGATTTGGTGACCTTTTCGGGGAAACCGAAGGTTTTGTTTTTGCGATTATGAACGAAGTTATGATGACGAACAACTACCGGAAATACATTGTGAAGGATGGCACAGTTGACATCTGTCGGGCATGTCACCGGCCGGGTGAATCTATCCGTCACATTATCTCCGGTTGTTCTAGTCTGGCTAACGGAGACTATTTGCATAGACACAACCTTGTAGCCAGGATTATCCATCAGCAACTTGCTCTTAAATACAATATTGTGGAATCGGAAGTGCCTTACTATAAGTATGTGCCCGAACCAGTTCTCGAAAATAGCAATGTCACGTTGTATTGGGATCGGTCTATCATCACTGACAGGACTATTGTTGCCAATAAACCTGACATAGTGGTGATAGACCGAACAGAGCGTCGCGCAATGATTGTTGATATAGCGGTCCCCCATGACGAGAACCTCGTGAAGGCTGAGAGAGATAAGAAAAGCAAGTATCTTGATCTGGCTCGCGAGGTTGTCGACATGTGGGATGTGAATACAGCAGTCATTGTGCCGATAGTCGTGACGGCCAATGGTATAATAGCCAAGAGCCTCGACGAGCATCTGAGGAGGCTCTCGTTGGGCAGCTGGATCAAGGGCTTGATCCAGAAGGCGGTACCAGGAGTACCACACGGCGGACGGACACGGCGCGTATAGTCAGGAGGTTCCTCTCTCAGGAGCCCTGACCACCGGTAGCTTGGACCCGGTTCCCGATACCGGTGGGCTACTATTTTTGTATTTTTAAATGATTTTTTATATTTTTTTATATAGAATAATATTTAAAAATGTAAAAATATGTATATAAAATAAATAAATGCAATAATAATATTATAAAGAGGAAAGATTTTTTTGTTTGTTTGTACCAAATAGGCTCCGAAACTACTGGACCGATTTAAATAATTCTTTCACCAATAGAAAGCTAAGTTTTTCCTGAGTAACATAGGCATTTTTTTATCCCGAAAACGGGTCCTGTGGGGTGGCCCACGGGAGCGAGCCGCGGGGAACAGCTAGTAATTAATATATTAACTGCACTTTCCGAGTAATACTATTATTACTAACTATTATAGCTTCTGCTCGCGGTTTCGCCCGCGTAAATGTATTTTGTTATTCCAAGCGATCATCATACCTAGTGTTTCGGTACCTATGTCCCAAATTATAAACTCTCTATTTGCAAAATGTCATCAAAATTCGTATATCCGTTTTTGTGAGATTGAAACACAAACTTTCTCATTTATTATATTAGTAGGATTAATAATTTTTCCTTATTTCGTCGAATGATTAAATTCTTTACAATTGATTTGTCGGGTGCCATTGTATTATTTGCCTTTTCACTTTCAATCAAATTAATGGGAAAAGTTTCATAATAGAAGTTAACGAAATAGTTTTGTTGTTGAAGCTTTTATTTTCATTCGGTTGGTACATTGAAAGATATATTTTGCGATAAACATCACAATGGAAACTGGTACTTTTTGCGCTACTAAAGGTTAACCTAAATACATTTAGGAATTTCAAAATGTAATATATTTGGGGAACACGTGCCTAATGAAATTTTCTGACTAAAGGCAGAGTAAAATTTTATTTTCATATTTTCAATTTCCACATCCATTACGTTACCGATTGGACTTTCATTTAATCATGATGAAAGGTTCCTATATAATTACCATTTTTTAAATTAAAAAAACTTTGAAACATTTTATTTTTTCCTTTGATTAACCTACCACTGACTTCCGCAACTTCCGCAACCTTTACAGACTTACACAACACTTATAAAAAAAAAATGTGTGTGTGTACCAGAGTACACAGGTAAGAAGTGAAACTTCTTTACGATATATAATTTTTCTACTATTTGCAACTTCACGAAAATGGGGTAGATAAGGCTTAAGAAAAACATTTTTTTCCGTATTAAATTAAAGCTATTTTATTATTATAGACATGCATACAATTAATGAGTAATTTATATTTATAAATTAATTAATTTATACATCACTTTTTTTTGTTATTTTTTGTATTTAAACCGGTATACCATCATTATTGATAATATGTATTGTACCTGGAAGCTTAGGGAATTGAAAGACTAACTAAAGAAATGAGAAGCAAGGATAACTGGAAAGAAAACAGAACCAATTGAGAGACAGACTTTAATATATTAAAAAAAATTTTATCGGTGATAATATGTTCTAGATTTGGCTATTTTTTAGGTGTAACGAGTTATTTCTTACTTAACTCATGGCAGGAAAATTAACAAAAAATGAGAGAACATTACTTTAATGTGTTGGTATTCTTTACGTTTTCGGTTAGAAGTTATATTTTATTTTTGGCCATCAAAGCCCATAAAGCTTCTGAAGGCTATGCAAATGACATTCCTGCTGTATTCTATACCAATATTATAAAGAGGAAAGATTTTTTGTTTGTTTGTTCGTACCGAATAGGCTCCAAAACTACTGGACCGATTTTAAAAATTCTTTCTCCTATGGAAAGCTACATTATTCCCGAGTAACATAGGCTATCATTTTGACGGGAGCGAAGCCACGGGAGTCAGCTAGTACTTTATCAATACGTTAATAGCTCCACTATATCCCCGAAGATTACCAACAACATAATCAGAGTTACTTGAACAGGTACCTCTGATTACTATTAATATATTATTACATAACCTATAAATATCTATAGACATATTTATAGGTTATGTTATGTATCTGTCAAAGTAACTCTGACCCAGTTTTTTTTAAGCGTTGTATCTTTGGGCAACTAATGAACACCGGGGTTGGTACAACCTGCTACAGCACACAGATGTATATTTTGAGAAAATTAAAATTTACTAAATGATAGGTTACAAAATGTATTGATTTGTCAGCTTTCAATAGCCATAGCGACGATGCGCCACCTATCGTGAAAAAATGGCAGTTCACATCCCCATTAGTCGCTAAACCCTTTTTAGGACTAGATAATATAAAATGTCACTCGCTTAGTGTCAAGTTGTTAAGTTTTGCTAAGTAGAGGGGCATTTTCTATGATAAATAACTAATATTATCGAATAGAATATACTTAATAGTAAAACAAAAAAAAAGTTACACATCTCATCTCATCTCAGATAGTTAAAGATAAGGATAAGAATTTGTTTTGTAGGCATTATTTGAATAAACCACTTTAGGTAAATCAAAGGATTTTGATTTTCCATTTCGAGCGTGAACCTAAACTATTTTAGTAAAATAAAAAATTCAATGTGAGATTTCTCTCGGGTCAAGAAATTATTACATCTAAACAAATATAAAGATTTGTTTTTCTTTTTCTCACGCTTTGGTTATCTTTCCAGAGGCCTAGTAGACACTTCGTGGGACCCAAGGGCTGGCTTTCACCTTCTGATCTGAGGATTAGCATTGGCATACAACGTGACAATACTGCCTGTCTTTTGGGCACATTACCAGTGGACAACGAAGTGGAGGGGTTTTTCAACGCCATATTTTAGTTTAATATTTTTAGGGTTACTTAGTTTTTGTTTTAAATGTATATGTTTGTTATCTTAATTAATTTAGTATTTTATACAGAGTATACACTTTTATGTACGTCAAAATAAATGATGCAATATGTAATTTAACAAATATAAAGAGAAAGACCTTTATCCTTTTTCACTTCATTAACAGAGCTTTAAAGCGAAACGATCATACTCCATCTATCACTCGACAGTGCACTGAATAAAACCATCGTATTATGAAGGAAAATAAAAGGACATAGAACTATCGCAGTAAAATGTACGAGAAAATGGAGTTACTGATAGTAGGTTCGAATAGATGGAGAGCATAGATTGATTTGCGTATTCAGATCATCATTTTTTTGTCCCTAACGGCAACATGTCTTCTTCATTGATACTTCTTTCATTAGTCGTCATCTCAGCATTCAACTTCTTTCTGGCCATATCATCTGTTACATAGTCCATCCGACTTTTCCTTGGTCTTGCCCCACCTACCCTTATAGCCACGTTTATACTCAACACCCTCTCTCCCAACATTTTCATTATTTCTGCGTATCACATGCTATACCATGACAACAGATTTCTTCACAACTACTTCTTATTTCTTCTATCCATTTACGCAACACCACGCAGTTTATTAGGCCGCGTTTACGGAGACGAGTCCGTTTCGCGGCACGTCGTTTCTTTAAAAAAGCCAACGCTTGTCTGGAAATGGTGCTACCCGCGTGACGCTTCGCGTCTCCAGAAACAAAGCCTTAGCATTCACAACTCTGCTGCATGAATTAGCAAGCATGTTAGTTGTTTTATACTTCTGTCGCGATGGATACTAAGCATTTTGTACTACAAGCATTAGATGGCAGCTAGATCGAAAGCTTACTCGATTTTTCAGATGAACTTGCTCTAAATACTTTGACTTAACTTTTGTTTCATAGATGGCCCTTTTGAACTCTTGCTGTATATTTTTAGCAGATGGGGTTAACAGAAGTGTTTTCATCGGTTTCATTTCTGCATTATCTAAGTTGGGCGTCCTTTGCCTCTTTACAGCAAGTTTAAGTAGCCCCTTTTAAAAGTGATTACAATAAATTAGATTGAAAAGCGACAGTAACTTAAACTTTTTAGAACTTAACGATAGCGAATGTTTATATTTATTTTAGGGGAAACTTTTCGTAATGGTTAGCAGGTACAGGTAAGACTCCATTTTGCATAATTATATTTTAAGTGTAAGTATAATTTCATTTTTATTTTAGGGAGCTAATAGACACTTTTACCTATACCTTCTCCAGAAAAACTGACTAGAAAGAAGACAGAAAATTGGTTACAGTGTAAGTAATAAATAAACACATAAAGCCTTTCCCTTTTTATTTACGACATTGTAAGGCAAGGGTAGATTGGAAAGCCAAACTAATGAGGGACTTCGTAAATTAGGATCTTATTAATTGTATCATGTAGGTCACAGGGCTATTGCTACATCATTGATTTATTCCGATCACAAAAACCTACAGTGAAACGGGGAAAAAATTGGAAAGAAAATTCAGAAATAAATAAATTGTTTTTTGAACTCACCTCTCCTGAATTTTGTTTTCAGAGGTCGAACGTTACGAATTTATATGACAGCTCGTGGTTTGCAAACGTGCACGGTGCATGACAATAAGCTCGCCCTATATTAAAATTTAAAACATAGTTTTCGTGGGCGGCCTTAACTGTAAATTGGGGTAATGTAGGTGTACGAATAAAAGGTCAAGAATAGGGCTATAAAGTGAATCGATGTCACATTTCTGGCTCGTAGTTTTGCAGGACTGTTTCAAATAAATATAGACTATCTAAATTGTAGCTCCACGCAGTCACACCAAAGTGAGACCACCAGTACCACCACTCAGCTACGATTTTTAACTTGATGAAAACAAACGGCAATTCAAGGATATATCATAATTATATGCCGCTGTTCGGGATTTACCGTACCGTCTAAGTTAATGTCATCGCTACTACCAAAGAAACAGCTGAAAAAATTCTTCTTCAGACGCTAGCATCACTTCAAATACAGAGTTGTTGTGATCGTAAACGAGGGTGTCCTGTAGTTTTTGTTGACTTTTACATGGCGGGCAAACTGTGGCATATGTTTGCGATGTGACATACGTACCAGGTCTTCACGTACTTCAGGTCGAAGTTATCATCAAATATTGTTTTCATAAAAAAGATCCAGCCTCCCAGTGGCTTCCAGTTTCGTTAAATAAATCAGAACAGCTACAATTTGTAGGTATGCTGTTTAGTAACAAGTTTAGCGCTACACCTGGTGGTCCATTTAGACAACAGAGGACACCTGTGACCATGCTTTGGGACTTAGTACTCAACTTGTCTCTAAGCCGAGATAGTTAATGCTGTGCAGTAACTGTGTCATCCTATATAATGTTGTTTTGTAGATAGAGAAATAGAGCTCAGCCTACCGTCTAAACTCGGAATGTTGGGTCACAAAAGGGATGAATAATAAGCATAACTGAGTAGAAATAGCAGGAGGTGAGGTGTGACGAGAATAGATAGGACTAAGAGTGAGTTGATATTTCATGATACTTCTATTGACTGATAACTTAAGTTGATATAAAATAGATAGGCATGGTACAAGAAAAGTTTTTGTGGATATTATGATACAAACTTTAATTAAAATAAGAAGGAAAAAACGTAGATACCCCAATGTTTTAGAATTATAAGCATACCTATCTATAAGAGCTTCTAATCAATGATTTTGTTTTGGACCAACTTAATAAATCAAATACTATACAGGGGTTTATATTTAGGAAATTGAACATGAGGAGCAAGAGCGAACAATGAGTACTCAATAAAAGTGAGATTCGTCCTCTGAAATATGAAGACAGGCAGTAGGAAAACATTACTACCCGTATATCCACGTAAAAAGGCCCAAAGGCACGTAGTCTCTTCATACGAATCTTTTGCATATGAAGATATAAAGTGTCTTTGGCCTAACTCTCTACTTCACCTAGAGCTTATTGCGATAAAAAAAACTGCAGCAAAAGTAGATATGTATTAAATGGCAGATGGTAATAGTATTACTCAAGCGATTGGTTTTATATAGATATATAAAGCCCCACATTTTAGTGACAGGCAGACGTAAAAAAAGGAGTTCTTTTATTTTTTATTTTATATGTGTTTACTCTTGACTCTAGTCTTGGCCAGAGGTGACAGAGATAAAGTCGACGATAAAGCGAGATTACCCAGAAAAAGCCTATACACTCTTACTTTGAAAAGACTCGAGTTGAATGCGTTTGGAAACACAGACGTAGGTAATGAATTCCACTCTTTTATTGTGCGCATTATGATGGATATTTGGAAGCGCTTGGTGTAAATTGGTGGAATGGCAACTAGGTAAGGATGGTAACTTGCAGTGCATCTAGATGTTCGATGGTAGAAGAGGGCCGGTGGGATGACGTCGTGGAGTTCTTGAACACTCATCGAAGTACAGTCTGTAGAAGAATGACAAGAAGTCAACCTTGCGGCGATAAGCCAAGTTGTAAAGCTTGACATCCACCAATTTAACGTCGCCAAAGAGCCTCTTAGCTCTGCGTTCTACCGAGTCAAGCGCGGCAAGTTGATATTTTGCTGAGCCATCCCATAGGTGGCTGCAATACTCCATACAAGATCGGACTTGCGCTTTCTAAAGTGTTAAAAGCTGTCCAGGCGTAAAGAGTCGCTTCACTTTATTTAGGATGCCCAATTTTTTAACCTTAATTTGGGCTTGGTACTCAATGCAGGCGCCGAAGTTGAGACTATATGTCAACTCCATGCCTAGGAGCTCGAGCCGATCAGTTACAGGAACAGATGTACACCGAAAAGTAGAAGTTTGGTCGAAACGACTTCTTCCGTTCTCAATAACAGTAAAGTTTTTACTTTAAAATATGAAGCAGTTCATCTTGACTTCATTTACAGGATAGAAAGGAGGTAGGAGCCCATTATTACCCATATATCCTCGTAAAAAGACCCAAAGGCGTTTTATTTCTTCTTGCGAGTAGAGTTACTTCACCTAGAGGTTATCGCGATTAATGAACTGCTGCAAAAGATAAATATCTATTTATTGGCAAGTCACGAATAATTTGTAACGTAGCCTTTTGAGCGTAAAAAGTATTAACTCAAGCTATTGCTTCATATAATTAAATATAGCCCCACATTTTACTGACAGGCAGACGTAATCCTCTTTAGAGCCCGTCTATTAAATTGCTGATGATAAATTTAATCGTGGGCACCATACAATTTGTCTTCCAAAACACTTTTACACACCCTTTAATGAAGGGACATGATACATTATTCAGTAGTTAACAAACAAAAAATATATCGTTTCACTTAAAAACATCCACTAGAATAAAATCTGCTAGAAAATTTTATTATTCTGATGAACTACATAATTAAAAGTACTTTCATTTTTATCTTAGGTCCATTTTCGGCTTATCGTCAAAGTGCTGGTTGAAAGCTCGTTATAAACGAGCTCATACTTTATCTTGTTGGTTTTCAAGTGAGGAAAATATGAGATAAAAGAATAATCTTGTTCAATTAAAACATGTTACTTTATTATTTTAGTTTATCGCATTTTAATGAGTCTGTAGTACAATAATGCAGAATAACAACTGCACAGCGTACCTACTTAAGCGACTGCGGCGACTGCTGCAACTAAGGAGAAACATCGATTGTTTTTTTTTATTTTCATGTTTAATGAACGATCAGCTGCCAGTCATTATATTCCTTAACTTAAATGTTTCACTTTTATTAAAATATTTTACCCTTCCACTGTTAGATTACGAATAAAAATAAACAGGAAGGGGTAAAAGAAAAGCAGGAAAGGATAAAGCATGATTCCCTAAGCAATCTATCTAATGTTATCGATTCTGGTGCAAAAGTCATAAGACTACCTATTTATTTTTAGTTTTCAGATATAATGTTTTTTTCTCCTCTATGTTCTAGACAATTATTGGCAAGTCATATATACATACATTTTTACGCCACCACAAAGGAAAGTACAGCAGAATTACAACACTATACAACTGCTACACCTAATACGCTTCACTCGTAGATTTCCGGGCGTCGTATCCAGTAAACAAAATGTTTACTTGCACTTTATTAATTGTCCAACTGTGAATATGCAACGTTTTGAATGCGAGGCTGAGTCGCAAATCATGCTGCACTCTCTGTCCTGCCCTCTGTGCCCCAAAACATGCAGCCAAAGTGATCTAAGCACGGCCACGGTTTTGAACCAAACAGCGATACAACGAAGAAAAATAAATGACATGTGCCCATTATGTAGCAAAAGAATTTTCTTTCAACTACGTAGTAATGTTATGATTTATCGCTACAAAACCGATAACAAAGTACGTATTTTTTGTTTAGAACCAAAACAGTGCAGAAATGTTATATGAAATCTCATTGTTGCACAGTTTTTCATTATAGCATTGTTTTAATTTTTTTTAATTTAGATATAAATATACCACATAGGTTTAATGTCTCCCATTAAGTTTAATATAAAATGTATATATTAGATAAAAAAAAACAAAAAAAAAAACCGGCTGAATAAAATCGATTTGATAAAATTTTCTCATTAACTTCTCATTAACGTTCGATGCAACAATCTACTATTATCGTCGACCACAAAGAATTCAGACTTACATCAAATTATGACTTTACTTACGGTAAATTTTGTTGATTATCTTGACCAGCAGTAAAACCATAATAAATGTGCTATTCTTAACAACCAGATAAAGCAATAAATGGAACTTAAAATAAAATAAAAACTTATACTATCCATAAATAAACGAGAACGACACTTCGCATTTTCGCAGACAGACCAATTTCTTTTTCATTGGTTTCAGCAGTTTCCCTCTCAGTGAGAATCTATGCTTTTCAGTTAAAGCTTATGCCCCTACTGATATTATCTTTGTTGTGATTCGGAACGTAATATCTCCGCAAGTGTGAAGAAAATTAGATTTCTCCGATACGGATATGCGTATTCCAATATTATGTTATAGGCTGTATGGGATGTAATGTCATACGAGTCTTTGGGGACCTTTTGATAACGCTAAGTCTTGCATGGACTTTTCCTCGTGAATATACGTAATATGAGGTTCATATCTGAAGATCAAACCAAATAATTCTTATATCTACAATGCATTTAGAAATATACTTATATATATTTTTGTCTGCTTTTCATAATTATTTTGGTTTCTAATATAATATAACTGTAGTTATTTAGTCGTCTTTGACTGACAAAAATTTACACACATGACTTTGAGCCATAATAAGTTGTGTATGTTGAGTTATCGTGATAAAACATGTAGGTTAAAACGTAGTAGTTCCATTGCAGGCATACACATTGCATACTGCAATGCAGTCTGTAAACTAATTGCTACGAAAAGATGCAGATAAACGAAGAAATAAAACAACCGATTGCAATATCACAATTTAATGGACAATTATTAAAAATACAGAATATTAGCTATTATATTTTCGTAAATAACATTTTTAATTTATTATAAGATACAAAATAAGTTTTTAGAAGTTTCGTAAATTCCAACAGCGATATACTTATTTCTATTTCATATATGTTTTTAAAGCGCATACTGACTTTTTTATTTGTTGGGATTGGGAGCACGAAGTTAACATCATAATAATAACCGACTGCTGACACAGCTATGAAAATAGCTTCGCTGGAAACATATTCCACTGTCACACGGAATATAAATCAAAAATGTTACGAGTCAGTAGGCACCTTTAATTTGGAGCTTTTATATATTTCTATAAGTCAATGTCACGAGTTACAATACGTTATAAAATATATACGGTAGTGATTATTATACAAAGTTTAGATTCGATTAGTAAATAAGAAGTCTGCCTACTGCAGACCAGTGAAGATCACGAGACTCATCAGACTAATGCTGCTGAACAGATACACTCCGACTACGTAAGGTATAGTACATAAGATATTAAACAATGTAATGCGTCGTTTCTGGTAAAGATAGATTGGAATGCTTAATAATTGAGTATAAAGATATGTATACGAAATCGCTCTACTAATGACTAGAAACACGCTAAGACAGATTATTTTATTAATTGCAATTTGAATAACAAAATATATATGTAATAATATCTAATCGTAGCCCTATATAAGAAGAAAATTTACCATAATAAGGAACTTTATTTTAATAAGATCAAATGTATTCCAATCTAAAATTGATGCAGACGATAATTAGAAAATAGCACGTTACTACGCTACGCTTAATAATATAATATTCAGTGATTGTGGCTACAGCGAAAACACCAATAAAAAGTTATAGAGTCATCGGTATCATTGTTCCCGTTCGTTAATTGATCGCATCATGAAGCTTTCATAATGCTCTTAAGTATAATTTTTGTTCGTGTAATTATTTCCGATCAATTCAATTCGGTTCGAGTACAAATCACTTTGGTTATTATATTGGCACCAATTTATAATTTTGACATATTTTAACAAATACAAAATGTCCCTTAATAGATTTGGTAACATTTTCAAAATAAATACTAGATTAGCTTAGGTCGATACGAGCTTTACATTAAAATATCAATCGTACTAACATGTTCAAAATCACAAATTATCCTAATCAGATTACCTAAAAAAAGTTTAGTCATACTTTCCAAATTTAATCGAATATACATCAAACATTAGACGTAACAAAACAATTATATTATAAATATTAATAAAAATACAGCACAGCTAGAAAAGGTGTTGCAAATATCGCTGTGGAACATGACATGTAAATTCCAATAACCCCGCACCACTCCGGCAGGCGCGCGGGCGGTGTAACGTACCATGAAAGTTAGATATCGCTCTCGAGCAGGCCGGGCCGGGCGCGGCGCGGCGGCTCCTCGCAGTCGATCAGCTGGATGTCGTCCATGTGATCCACGCCTACGCTCTCGCCCATCAGGTGCGTTTGTCCATTCTTATTACTCTTAACAGTTTTACTATTATCATCTTCCAGTTTAAGAATCTCTATTTGAACACCTGTCTCATCTTTATCGACCGCCGTCCTGCTCGGGCGGCGGTCTAATTCCTGTCAGGTGGCTTGTATCTCGGTTAGCTCGTTCTCTTCATACTGCAAACTCCTTTCAGCGAGACGGAAGCTCTCCAGAAATTCATTCAGATCTACCAGTCCATCCTTGTTGATATCCATCAAACGACAAATATCTACCAGCTGCTCCTGCGTCATTGGATTCGGCATATACTTACCAATTAACTGACAGGCTTCCGAGAATTCTTCAAGTGTAATATAACCTGTAATCAAAATTTCAATTAGTGCTGATCTAATATTCGCAGAGAAAATTTATTTCGAATCATTGTTTAGGCACCTGAATTATCTTTGTCCAATATCTTGAAAATTGCTTCCAAACTGCTTTTATTTTTATATAGAGTTTCGACGACATTCGAGGAGTCAGTTTTACGGCCAATTTTCTGAAAGGGAAATTCGATAACGTAACATTAGATTCGTTACATTAGGATTGTTAATGTGACACTCATGTTCGTAAAAGCCGATGGCGATGGCTTTGTTTGGTAGACTATATTATCCTATATCATCTTACACATATGGATGAAGCTTATTGGTTTTTGTATTAGGCCTAAGTTTGCGAATTACCGTCCTTGCGAAAGGTACAAATATGTGTATCGTTTCTTACAGGAATTGATTTCGTTCTAATACCAACAACTTATAACACTGGTATTTGTTTCAACTCTTATTTAATTTCTATTCCGAGAAACTAATACCAAAACAATTTCAAAGATATAAGTTACAGTTAGTAAAAATGATTTGTATGAAATTATAAGATCTTTAATTGAAAAAAAAAACAGAAGATTGCAATAAAAATATATGAATAGTAATCAACTTTATTATAATTTTAGTTCCTCCTTGTAACTTTATAATGTATTTTTTTTGCAAAAACGTCAAATCAAAAACAATTTACTTATAATCTAAAAATTACAAAATATCTCAGAAAATCAACTCTTAATTTATATTAGAATTTATTATTAGATGGGTTCGTAATTATTATACGTAAATAATTACGAACCCATCTAATAATAACCATCTAATAATGTCCAATAATTGCAAGGATCTGAATAATAGGTTTAATGTATCTGCGTCTACTCTGTTGTCGTGACGAGATCTTTGAGTTTTTTATTTATTTATAGCAATAGAATGTGCTAATATTCACAAATCGCACACCCAGAACAATACTGCATTATTTCGAAAAATCTCAAAATCGACTTTTACCTATCAACGAATAGCCAAAAATTTGCCGCATATATCACAAAGACTATACAGTATTTAAATATACAAAATTGTCCAAAAAATGGCGCGCTAACTCTCTATTGGTGACGACTCGCTGCCAAAGTCATACCGGCAACACAGTGAATTAAATAAAAAAATACATTTATTTGATTTATTTACTAACGCGTTTTGAATCAACTGATCTATAAAATGCTGATACGGGTTAGATTCTTCACATGAAATCATAAAGCCATTCGCAATAACTTTGACATAAATTGAGATAACGGTTTATCGTCGATTCTGAATAATTAGCTAGGTACTTTGACTTGGTGCAGTCACAGATAATATAATACTAGCATACAGATACCTCATCCCATACAAAGAAACCGTGCCGACGTAACTAGCGTTTTTCGACTGCTTATTCTGGCAATTTTTTGTACATCGAACGCATTCGGTTCTGTTTCACGGTGATAGATAGATGGTGTTAGCAGCGACTTGCAAGTAAAAGGGTTTACTAGGTTCGTTTTTTTCTTTAAATACAGTGAAGGTTTGTTTTCTAGTATTTATTTGCACGTTTTTACAGTTTTTTTTGCACCAAAATGTGTTAAAATGCAAACTTTAACAATCGAGTGGAATGCCTCAGAAATTTAAAAATGCGCCATCTATTGGCATCAATTTTAAATGATCCGTCTAATTATCTTTTAAATGTGAATTAAGAGCCCAATATTGCATAATTTTGTACTTAGGAGATTTGATTAAACAAGAACATACAATTTTTGTGTTCAATTCCAGGAAATGTTAATTTTACGAACATTCAATAACAAATAGGTGGATAACGAGGTGCATATCGCGCCATCTAGTGAGATTTATTTGAACCAAATTTTCTTTCTTAGCAATGAGACCCCGTGGTGCAGTATTGTTCTGGGCGTGCGAAATATAAAACACCAAGAACCATTGGTGTAAATTAAATTCGATAACTAAAGTCCATACAGAATAATTTGATCAGGTTTGACTGAGATGACTGTACCAAATTAAAGTTGTTAGTATTCGTTTGCACATTAAATTTAATTATTTAAAGAGTGGTATTCGTTCGGCATAGAAAATAAATATGAGGTAAAACAAATACCAGTGGTATTAGTTTTTGGTATTAGAGCGTAATAAATCCTTGGTTTGATTCGAGTCTGAACAATGTTATATGCATTTGCGTTACGAGGATTACATATGATATCAGAATTTCCTAAGCGATAACGAAGACAAGCACTTTAAACAAAACAATTATGTTTTATATTGAATACACATGTATTTTTAATTAACCCTTTAACAAGTATACTGATTTTGGGGTACTATTTACTAGTATTATTTTACTAGTTAAATTCTTCAAATAGCAACTGTACAGCGATAGAAAACCTTATAGGAATGCAAATGTAAAATTTGATGGTCAGTGGTTTAATACCTTTGTTTTTAAAAGGGATAAACTAATGACACTTACGCTGGTGGTGAGGTCGAAGGTGTCCATGTATCGGACACGCCGCGTGTCAGGGTCGGTCCGCACCAGCTTATCCTTCAACATTCTCCAGGGAAGCCCCAAATGCGTGGTTTCTTCCATCGCTTGGCACCAATCACTGATCGATATGTAGCCTACAAACATTCGTGTCAGTCAATAAATTGTACTACAATACGATATACATATAGCTGCATTCTAATTCACACATTCAGAGGCTTTTTTGCTAAAAATAAAATAAGCAGCAGAATTCACGAATGAGGGATCACCTTACATCTTTCATGCGGGATAAAATTCATTAGTATAACGCTTACGTCTTTAGATCAAGATTATTCAAAGAGCACAAACCACTTTGATCCAAATCCAGGCTGCGGAAGGTTGCTTCAAGGGATCTCCGGACCATCATAATCTGGTTGTGTAGCTCTCTCATGGCCGACGATTCCACCAGACCTACTCGTTGTCTGAAGGTGAGGCGACGAGTGCGGGACACTGCAGCCGTATACTGAACGAACTGTCTCTCCAAGGAGTTACCACATAGCTTCAGGTAAGCCCCTTTATTGGACCCCAGCTCATAGTAGTTCGATGCAGAGAAGATGGTTATCACCTGCCGCAAGGGAACACAATTTTATTAATGTTGTTTGTTCATGTTCATGATAAATGTACTTAAGGTGTGATAGTGGTGAGTAATAAAGGGAAAATAATATTGGAGTAAAATAAATAACATTTCCCTTGACACTGAATTCATCACTGAATTAGTAGTTTAATTAGCATGGAAACACATAATTATTATGACTCCATACAGAACGCCGACGCAGTTTTTTTTTTGTTTTTTGTAAGTTTGACCTTCAATATATTTCAGGTATTCATTATAGACAAGTACAAAAGATAAACTAACATCAACACCATGTGCGACAAATACAAAATCAATTACGTTTTACAATTTTCTGCACGTGCACGCTAGCGAAACATGATTATGTTGTTATATAAAGAAACACGCAATATAAACTAGATGAACTTTTACACTAGATGTATTCTACTATAGTCTGTAACCTAAGAATAACGAGCTAACTTTCTGATGAAATATCCGAGCATCGTAAGGCAAGGAATGAAATGAACCCAGTACTTAGATATGCAAATGTGAGTTCTGCCAATTTCGTTCAGTACGGTACCTACTTATAAGAAATCTTGCAAGGCAGCGCTCAGAATTTGATAAGCATTTTTATGACAATAACAAACCGTTCTCAGAAAAATATCTATTAACCTACCTACCTAAGATCTTCATAGAGATTCCGTTAAAAGTTAAAGGAAAATCAAATCGAGTTTTAATGATCGAAAAGGTCTCGGAAACAATAACGTTAAAAAGAAAACTCTTTTCAGATAATGAAACCAATATTGATAGTTAATAAACTCAATTTTCGTAATTATAATTACTTATAAAATATTTTAGAAATTTGAGATTCTTTTTGCTTCGTGTTAAAATTCTCGTTAGGAATACTAACGAGAATTTTAGGTTTTTCGGTATTGGGGTGAAGGTTGAGAGAGTTCAGGTTACCTGAGTAGAAAAATAAATGAAAACAAAGAACGGAAATTATGCAGGCTGAGGCTGGTTCACACTTCATTAAACTGCACGATGTTTGCAGTATAATGTAAAAATCGTGCAGTTTAATGAAGGTCAAGAGCGAGTCGGACTCGCACACCGAGGGTTCCGTACCATCATATATAAATATTTTGGATGCGTTACTTCGTCAGGGAATTTTAACGCTGCGGGGTAGAATATTGGATTTTAAGGTCAGCGCCATATCTTGACCGATAATGGAACTAATGTAATTTTTGTGGTTAATTTATGAAAAAGATTGCTATTTAGAGACATCGTTTTATTTTTCCTGTAATTTTTACATAAATTTCTATCACATAGAATAACTTCAGAATTTTCTCTTTGCCACGGAGTCTCATTGCTAAGAAAGAAAATTTGGTTCAAATACATCTCACTAGATGGCGCGATATGCACCTCCATCTGTTATTTAATGTGTATAAAATTAACATTTTCTGGAATTAAACACAAAAATTGTTTGTATGTATGTATATGTATGTAGAACCGAATGCGTTCGATGTACAAAACATTGCCAGATTAAGCAGACGAAAAATGCTAGTTACGTCGGCACGGTTTCTTTGTATGGGATGAGGTATTTGTATGCTAGTATTATATTATCTGTGTCTATGCAAACTTCGGGTGGGACGGTATTTTTTTATCGTGTTTGCGAATGTGCAAATAGTGCTCTTACATATGATACCCCACATGGTTTAATAGTCCGACTTCAAATTTATAAGAACCCTTTTCAGTACCTGTTGCAAAAAAAAACAATATATTTTATTTCTTTCTTATTCGCAAAATAGTTGGGCAAACATTATCTAAAACTATTCCAAATTGATAGCATGTTGATAGCATTAGTAGTTCTTGAGATATGCAGCTGTGACAGACGGACAGACAGACTGAGTCACACCATAAGGATTCCTTTTTACCATTTTGGTAAGAAAAACAGTACAGTGTAATCCCAGCAATGTACGGACAAAAAGCGAACCGAACAAAACCTTGAGCGTTGACTTACGTTTCCATTGTGCAGTAGCTCGTATCCCCCAGGTTTGCACTCATGGCTTCTGATCAGGAAACTCAGCTTATTCTTCTGTAGGAAATTCGCAGTCACGTCTGGACCAAAATATGTCCCAGCACCTCGGAGAGCATTCGCCACACATCCACTAGTGCATTGCGGGTCCGACCATAGGATGTCAAACACCTGAAAACATTGCAAGATTAGGAAATGTCTGAGAAATCAGTAATGCAAATTCAAATTCCTGTAACTTTGACCAATGTAATGTTAGGATAGATAGTGTTACAACAAGGTCTAAGTCTGAAATAATTATTAGATACTATGTGCGGTTGTGAACTGATTAGGTGCATGTACCTAAATGGTCAATATGTCTATACATTTCTAAAATTCCCAATGAATAAAGTAAATAAAGATATCATTAGAACGTCAACAATTTACAAACGTAGGTAAATTAAATCACTCAAACCAAAAAAGCGCGAGGTCCAAGCATTCGCTTTCAATCAAACTCACTCACATACATTTTATTGTATCGATCGTTAAATACCATTGCGTTGTCGCGCTAATCTATGTGGTGTAAATAAGTGTCAACCTGTCGCGGCGGATTGAATGAATGAAAGTCAATGTCCTTCATTCACGTCACCGTAAATTTTCAGTTACTTAATTAATATAACCGCATACTACATACTTTTTATCGGCCGATAGTTTGGTCAATTTGAAAATTACATTAATAAAAATAGGATAGAATAGAAAACATTTATTCGACACAGACACAATACAAAAGCAACCATCACAAAGTAACAGAAGAATGGTAAAAAAGTACAAACAAGGTTTAAGAATTGCGCCGGGCGTGCCCATACCGTAAGGGGTAACTCAGCGTTTGCTGGGCGTCAGACACCCGGATCTGGCCGAGAGCCAGTTTGGTTTCCGCAGGGGTCGCTCTACGGTGGACGCCATCATGCGCGTACGAGCCCTCACGACAGGGGAAGCAGTGGCCCGGGGTGGAGTCGTCTTGGCGGTGTCTCTAGACATCGCCAATGCCTTCAACACCCTGCCATGGAGCTGCATCAGGGAGGCACTCCAGTATCACCGGATGCCGCCCTACCTCTGTCGCGTGGTCGAGGCCTATCTAACGGACAGGGCCGTCATCTACCCCGGTCACCAGGGAGAGTGGAAACGGCGAGAGATGTCGTGCGGTGTCCCACAGGGATCGGTCGTGGGGCCGCATCTGTGGGACATCGGGTACGACTGGGTGCTGCGCGCCGATCTCCCTAGTGACGTCAGCGTGGTTGGCTACGCTGACGACACGCTGGTCCTGGCACAAGGGAGGTCGCACCAGGCGGCGGCTGAAATAGCGACACGCGGGGTTGCGACAATCGTCGAGAGGATCCGGCAATTGGGACTCGAGGTGGCCCTGCACAAGTCCGAGGCCATGTGTTTTCACGGTCCTCGGAACGCACCACCGCCGGGATTCCAAATAACGGTAGGAGGGGTTCACATCGGCGTCGGGTCGACGATGAAGTACCTGGGACTTGTCCTCGACAGCCGGTGGAATTTCGTGGAGCATTTCCGACGTTTGGCTCCCAGACTGGAGCGGGCGGGGGCTGCCCTCAAGCGGCTGCTGCCCAATCTAGGGGGTCCAAACGCCTCCTGCCGGAGGCTCTACGCGGGGGTCGTGCGGTCCATGGCATGGCCCTTTACGGGGCACCGGTATGGGCGTGTTCCCTGAGGCGGCGACCAACCCGCCGGTTGAATACGTCCCAAAGGGTCATGGCCATCCGGCTGGTCCGGGGATACCGCACGGTCTCCGGTGAGGCGGCGAGCCTCCTTGCCGGATTGCCGCCATGGGATCTGGAAGCCAAAGTCCTCGCGCAAATACGGGAGTGGTGCGAGGTGGCTAAATGCCGGGGCGAAACTCCGTTGCCGCGACAAATTGCGGCTCAGCGGACAGAGCTCCGGCAGGATCTCATGGCGACATGGAGAGGGCGATTGTCGCAACCCAGCGCTGGGCACGCCACAATTGCGGCGGTAAGGCCCCTCTTTGAGGAGTGGCTTGAGAGGCGTCACGGCGTCCTCACCTTCCGCCTGACGCAGGTCCTCACCGGACACGGCTGTTTCGGGAGGTTCCTGTTCAGGATAAGGCGGGAGGAAACGCCCGGGTGTCACCATTGTGTGGACCACCCTGAGGACACGGTGGAGCATACGGTGGAGATCTGCTCCGCTTGGGCGGAGCACCGCCGTGTACTCATGGAGGCGATCGGCGGTGGCGACCTCTCGCGTCCCGCCCTGGTGCAGGCCATGGTACGGAGCGAGAGGGCATGGGAAGCTGTCTCCTCCTTCTGCGAAGCAGTTATGCTCGCAAAGGAGGAGGCGGAACGCGTGAGGGAGACGCAAAGGAGGCGCCCTCATGCCCCTAACCACCGCAGGAGACGACCCGGGCGTCGGGAGTCGCAAGCCGATTCCCGGCCACCGTAGGCGCGGGCTTGCGGACGGAAAGTAATGGGTAGCTCGCCGTCCGATAAGGACCAAGCCCGAGTTTACGGCGCGTAGTGTTCCACGCGCGCCTCAAAGAGATGTCAGCACAGTGACGGGGTCCGATAGGGCCGATGCCTGTCTGGATCGCGGATAAATTTGAAAGAGAGTTACCGTGGCCCTGGCAAAAGCAACTGAAGGAACACGGGTGGGTTTTAGTCAGTAAAAGTCTGACACGCCCTCCCGCTTCACCCAGAGCGGGAGAAGTCATTGGATGATTGCCTAACCCAAAAAAAAAAAAAAAAAAAAAAACAAAAAAAAAAAAAGGGCGTCAGACACCCAGCGCTGTTCCATACTTCCTCATACTGATTAAAAGTGAGACCAAAACCAAACTATCGGCCTATATAAAGTCTGTAGTTTGCAGGGACTCTATTTTAGTTGTATTTCAGGAGTTTGACAAACTTTTCGTAAATTCGTTTTTATCAAGTTTCTTAAATTTTCAGAGGTATGAACGGGCAAAAGGTTTCATCTTTTATGGGGTACTGTATAAAATGTTACAATAAAATACCTCCACACATTCTAGAACTGAATGAGGCGAAATTCAAAACTTGTATAAAACGCACACTATGCAGGCAGGCATATTATAGGTTGGGGGATTACATCGCTGATAAAAATGCTTGGTTCAACGCTAGTTCTGCTCCACAGCCACTAGGGCACAAAAACAAGTGATATGCAGAAAAGTTCTGAAGTATTGTTGGACCTACTGAAGACTGTATGAATATATTTGTGTTGCATAAACTCAATTTATTTTAGTATTATATAACTGCATAGCACATATGTGAGTTCTATGTACCAACTGTAAATCTACCATTTACTGTACCTATATGTCGTTTGTTGACTATACTAGTGTGCCCTGGCAGCTAATAGTGTGTCATGCTCTCTCTAATGTATCTCTGATGGTGGCACATGTGTTGGATCATTCGGTTTCCTTCATGATGGTTGATCTGAGTGGTGCCGATCTATGTGTCATGTTCGTGAACGGGCGCCATCAGTTGGGATTGGTCATAACTTGGCTGCCTCGGCCTGCTTTTAATTGCCTATGTATTGATATTTTTTTTAATTGTTTGTTTTACTCTAGACGCTTTTACGTGCACGTCTTTTTACATCGTTCTCACATATATGTATTATTCCAACAAGAAATGATGTAACCAAATACTTGTAAAACACTTTTTATTTTAAAAGAGTAAGTGTGGAGTTTCTTGTCCATTCTTCTCCATAACAAGCTACATTTCCGAATGGACGGTAGAATCAATTATTGTAACTTTTAAATTATTATTTTTTTGACGTTCAAAAGTGCCGCTTAATGGCTTTTTTTTTTAATCTATAGGCCCGCGTTTGACCAATGCTTAATTAAGCTCGCGTTTGCTTAAATGAATAAAGAAATTTTGATTTTGATTTAGAATTTTCCTACTAAAGTTTTTGAAATACCTATTGAATGAACGATAGTCAATGTCCTTCATTCACGTCATGGTGACCGTAAGTTTTCGGTTAGTTAATTAACTAGCTTTAGCCGCTATTTCCTAAAATACTGTGGCTACTTAGACAGAAGTTTGACAAACTTTTCGTTAAGTCGTTTATGTTAAATTTCTTTACAAAAGCGGGTCAGGGGTTTGATCGGGCAATAGGTTTTTTTCAAATAAATCTTTTTTCGTTCACAATAAAAAAGTCGTTTTAGTCGCCTTCTCTATATAGCCGCAAGTCTACATGAGTAATTAATAACTACGTAATAGTCATACTGAGGGGACTTTCCGATTCCCAACAAATATTACTAACAGGATAAGTAATCGGTCATCGACCTGTCACTGGGGGAATGAATGAACGACATTCAATGTCGTTCGTGTCAGATCGAATAAAGGTTTAAGTATTAATTATCCGACTTCGACAACAGTTTCATTCACCGGGTATTCCGCGATTAGGCGAATCAATTTATTATTTATTCGGACTGATAGGATTTATTTCTATGAAATCGCAATTAGTAAATAATTAGGGGATAAAAGTGATTTATTGCACGTCGGATACGATCAATTTGTTGACCCTTATCACAGTAATTGGTCATTATGTAGCAAAAGTCTAGGACCACATTTAAGATAAAATAAGAAGGTACTTCTATAATACTGAACCATTGCCATTTACAAATCGTTACATTTTACTTAATGAGTTGCGGGTAGCGTGACTGATCATTAATAATAATTAACATAAAATTGATAACGGTCGACCTGTCGCCTACGGAATGAACGAATGACAATGAATTTCCATTTCAATAATTGCCAAAAAAGCTCTCACAAATAATGTAATGTAATGTGTAAGTGTGTGCTTAATACTTGTGCCTTCTCATTATGAGAAGAGACATTTGACCTGCATAAGGGTACAATCTTGAATTGTATGTAATTTTGTCTTCATTCGTTTCTCACACAGCTTTATTTTCGAAGTATTGAGTGATAAAGTAACCACAATTGCATTGGAGCAGTCGTTGTCTCAGCTATAGTTAATTAAGTCTAAAACCTTTATTAGAAGCCTTCTAGTTAATAGTTTTATTTACCATCATAATATAGTGAATACATGGGGCGAATAACCGCCTGTCTGCGACGCGACGGCGGATTGAATAAACGGCAATCAATGTCCCTCACGTCTCGCGACCACGGTTTATAAGCCAATAATTACCTCGCTTCAACCGCGGGTTTACTTGCCCGACGATTGGGCAAACACAATAATTTGACTAATGGTGTAGATTCAGCCTAATAATATTTCTATGAAGTCTATTAAGACCCAATTAGAGTTTAAAACTCTATTAAAGCTGTCAATATATTTTATTGTTGAACTATAAAATATTTAATGCAAGTGTTGATATAGTTGATAGTTTTATATACATAATAAATTGACAACCATTAACCCATATGTGTCATGTAGTTCCAAACTGATATGTTTCTATAAAGTTGAAATCTATATCAATAAATCCTACATTTTTTATTTGACTTTTACATTGCGAAATAAAACGGAGGAGAGAAGAGCAATTAGTAACTGTGCATGAATGCGAAGTTAAAACTAGTTCAGAAGGCCTTTAGTACTTATACAAGGCTACATAAGTACTTAATATCCGTGGGCCACCATTCAACGTTGTATTTCATCGAATAAATATTTCAAAAGGTTTATTATTCAAAATATTAATCTTCAATTTGATTCAATCAGGTATTTATGGAAAACATATAGGGGAATTTGAATTTATAACGACGACAAGCGCATTTAGGTCCAAAACACTTAAAATGCACCTTTTGGACACAGTCCTTTTAAATCGATTTGTAATAAGAAGATTTACAAAACTAATTAAAAAGACAGGTAATATAAAAGCATAAAAAATTATTAACATAACAGAAAATATAGTTTAGTCATAAATTGGTTAGTCGTAATTTTGGGTTACTCCCAAATTACCCCGATCCCAGTTTACCCCTTCCCGCTAGACCCCGATTTATTTTTCTTTAGAAACTCAATCAAAAGTCCATTTAGCTTAAAAGTAACGTCAGCAGTTAAAATGTTAAATAAAATTGTATTATTTACTCAAATTATAATACTAATTTTGAGGATCAGGAAAAACTGATAAAGTCTTGCTTGGTTAAGGTAAATATTATAATTAGAAAATACAATATAGAGTCTCCTAGAGCAATCACAGCTTTTAACTATTATCACAATAGTTCCTTTTTTAATACAGAAAATCATAATATCACACACACACACAAACACATGTTCCACATGGAACATTAACATAATTTAAACAGTCGGGTAAAAATACGCACGAACAGTCTCACTTTCAGGAAATATTTTTTATAATGTAGCATAGTAAAAAGTTAACTCTAAAATAATATTTTAACATGCAAAATCGGTTTCACTTTTACTATTTGTTTTGTAAAGATGCAAAATTGTTTTGTACAGATAAAGATGCAAAATTCAACTATAAAAATAATCAACATTAATAATAAAAGTTAAAAAAACGAAATCTTTACATTTAAATCAGTCTTTTCAATACGCACAAAACAAACAATATTTTTAAAATCGTTATAAAAATTGGATCATAATTGATGGCCACTTCTTCACTTAATTGGCCAACTGTTACAAGCACTTAATTTTTGAAAAAATCTGGTACACATTGTGGTACATGTTTAAATTGAGTATTTACAAAGTCACCTTCAGTGTCCAATTTCACTGCACCACCACATCTTATTTTTTTTATTACTGCAGGTCCAAACACTCGAATTTTTATTTTGTCTACATAGACATGCCTGGCATATAATAAACACTTTCACACGTCACCTTTATTAAAACTATGATTCGACATTGTACAAAATTTCAAATAAACTACTTATTGGTCTTATATGTATTTTAAAAACATACATTTTAGTACTTTTTATGTCGACCGTATAAATTGAAAACGAGAGAAAAATAAATGTAAAAATATTTATCGTATTCGGGGTCTAACGGGACGGGGTCAACTGGGATCGGGGTAATGTAGGACTAACCCGTAATTTTTCCACATGTTTAATAAAGATTCACACCCTAATATTTACGTTACAACTATAATAAGCTTTTGAGTTTTCATTGCCTCTAAAAATATAATTTAACATCAAGTTATATAAACCTAACATTGCCTAAAGAGTGTTATTAATAGAGATGTTTTATATCATAAAATATGATGGAATAAATTTAAGAGACAGTGATAGACTAATCAAAAACATAAATCTGTTATAAGTTATATTCGGATATTACAAAAGGGAAAATGAATAATTGGCATATTTCTTCGCTAAAGTATACTCAGTAAGTTTTAATCCTTAACTTTTCAAATGAGACCTTTGAGGAGAAACACCGAAACAAGCTCAAAGGCCGCATGGGCCGTGGCAGTCGTTTCAAACTCCTGGCATTATAGGCTCTGAAGTATTACCTACAAGTGCTTACTGGTAAACGAAGTATCTATTGACTGATCCGGGCTATAAGAATCTGTGTTAAGATATTTTTAGAATAAAAGATGCTTCTCTAAATAAATTGTCACGTCTCTAGGAATTATTTATTAAACATTCTGTCGACCTGCGAACTATTGGAGACAATCTCCCACTATTGAAATTCGCGACGACCATTAACGAAACGAAGATTAATGTTCAATGTAAATCGATAAAATATCTTAGTAAATATTTAAGCTTCGAACACGTGAATATTTCATAGTTCGAACGCGTTCAATTTTCTTGGAGTTCTTGGAAATGCTATTAGGTATATCGTATATATCGGCACCCTCTATATTGAAAGGGTTTACACCTCTATAAAGCCGACAAACTGCGGAGGTAGGCTGCCGTCCCCTTGTTGTCTATTTTGTCAACTACAGACTTTAATCAATTCCAGGCTTGTGACCTAAATGTCAGGAACGTAGGCAGAGAAACTAGGGAAAACCCAATTTAAGTACCGAGGTATGCATCGTTCCGATTGTTTAAACCTGCCTCGTGGAGGTAAGTTTAATGGATTTCCTGTCGTTTTAATGATCCCATCTCCAGCATGTTTTAAGTTAGTCGTTCGCTGAAATTATATCGTTGATTTTAAAATCTGCCACGTCATAAAGTGAGGAAGATTTTATGCTGCTCCTTATAAAGGTGCTGAAGTTGTATTAGAACGTTATATGTTTGCGTGTGAACCAATAACGAACACATTTTACTACGACCCAGCTTATGCTCCGATCTACAATTACATTCATCTTTCATCTAAAATCTACAAAACTTGATAGCTAACTGTAAATTTTTCTTTTTCCCATTGAAACCAATTAATATTTTCTTGTAACATAATTAAAAAATAATGTCTAGGTTAATTTACGTTTTATTTTTGATCGGTAGGCGTTTCCCCATCTAAAAAGACTATGGAAACGTTTTATAGAGAAAACCATACAAATTATTTTTATAAGTGTTTTGTAAGTCTGTAAAGGTTGCGGAAGTTGCGGAAGTCAGTGGTAGGTTAATCAAAGGAAAAAATAAAATGTTTCAATCTATTTTAATTTAAAAAATGGTAATTATATAGGAGCCTTTCATCATGATTAAATGAAAGTCCAATCGGTAACGTAATGGATCTGGAAATAGAAAATGTTAAAATAAAATTTCCCTCTGCTTTTAGTCAGAAAATTTTATTAGGCATGTGTTCCCCAAATATATTACATTTTGAAATTCGTAAATGTATTTACATTAACCTTTAGTAGCGCAAAAAGTACCAGTTTCCATTGTGATGTTTATCGCAAAATATATCTTTCAATGTACCAACCGAATGAAAATAAAAGCTTCAACAACAAAACTATTTCGTTAACTCCTATTATGAAACTTTTCCAATTTATTTGATTGAAAGTGAAAAGGCAAATAATACAATGGCACCCGACAAATCAATTGTAAAGAATTTAAGCATTCGACGAAATAAGGAAAAATAATTAATCCTACTAATATAATAAATGAGAAAGTTTGTGTTTCAATCTCGCAAAAACGGATAAACGAATTTTGATGACATTTTGCAAACAGAGAGTTTATAATTTGGGACATAGGTACCGAAACACTAGGTATGATGAGCGCTTGGAATAACAAAATACATTTACGCGGGCGAAACCGCGAGCAGAAGCTATAATAGTTAGTAATAATAGTAATACTCGGAAAGTGCAGTTAATATATTAATTACTAGCTGTTCCCCGCGGCTTCGCTCCCGTGGGCCACCCCACAGGACCCGTTTTCGGGATTAAAAATTGCCTATGTTACTCAGGAAAAACTTAGCTTTCTATTAGTGAAAGAATTATTTAAATCGGTCAGTAGTTTCGGAACATATTTGGTACAAACAACGAACAAACAAACAAAAAAATATTTCCTCTTTATAATATTATTATTATTATACATTCTATTATATTAGTATTAGTTTATTAGTATAGATAACTGTGGCCTACAATCACGCATTACATAGAAGTGATAATTGGTGGATTGGAGGAGCAGTGGTGACTCAGTGGTATCGGCCGCGACTTACAAGTTGTAGGTCGTGGGTTCGAGCCCAGGCAGGCGCTTTAATTTGTGTAAATTGTTTCATCACCAATTTCAAAACGGTGAAGGAAAACATCGTGAGGAAACCGGCATGTCCAAAAATAAAAATTCGAAGACATGTGACATCCGCCAACCCGCACTGGGCCCGCGTGGTGGATTACGGCCCATTCCCTCTCACAGAGAGAAGGCCTGTGTCCCAGCAGTGGGAACATTAATAGGCTGATGATGTGTGATGTGATGTGATAATTGGTCTATTCGTGGACTAGTCACACCTTCGGTTTTACTTGGAATGTGCCAATGGAGATGGAACGCAAAGCTGAGCGCAGATGTCGCTGGCGGCACAATGGCTGTTGTCAAATCATTTTTGCTTTATTTACATCACTTTTTTTTTGTTATTTTTTGTATTTAAACCGGTATACCATCATTATTGATAATATGTATTGTACCTGGAAGCTTAGGGAATTGAAAGACTAACTAAAGAAATGAGGAGCAAGGATAACTGGAAAGAAAACAGAACCAACTGAGAGACAGACTTTAATATATTAAAATATTTTTCATCGGTGATAATATGTTCTAGATTTGGCTATTTTTTAGGTGTAACGAGTTATTTCTTACTTGACTCATGGCAGGAAAATTTACAAAAAATGAGAGAACATTGCTTTAATGTGTTGGTATTCTTTACGTTTTAGGTTAGAAGTTATATTTTATTTTTGGCAATCAAAGCCCATAAAGCTTCAAAAGGCTATGCAAATGACATGCCTGCTGTAGTCTATACCAATATTATAAAGAGGAAAGATTTTTTGTTTGTTTGTTTGTACCGAATAGGCTCCAAAACTACTGGACCGATTTTAAAAATTCTTTCTCCTATGGAAAGCTACATTATTACCGAGTAACATAGGCTATAATTTTGACGGGAGCGAAGCCGCGGGAGTCAGCTAGTACTTTATCAATACGTTAATAGCTCCACTATATCCCCGAAGATTACCAAGCAACAAAGTCAGAGTTACTTGAACAGGTATCTATAAATATGTATAGACATATTTATAGGTTATGTATCTGTCAAAGTAACTCTAAAAAACTGGGAAACGGCTATCCGTTTCCCATTTTGAAGTGAAACTTGTTTATCGACATATGGGAGAAATTTTGTACGTAGAGTCCGTCCAACAAAAAAAGTCCCGCGGAAATACATGGAACTAACAAGATTTGTTAGAGGACAGCGTACAGTCGCATAGAAACTAGCGCCGCGTCTACGGGACTTCTTTCGTTGGACGGACTCTATCGTCACGTTTTTCGGTTACGCGCCATGTTGCTTTTTTATCAAAGTTTAGTAAAAAGACTTATTCAAATTTAAGTGAATTTACAAGAAAAGTGAGTGATTATATATTTCGTTTTATAAATTCAACACGTATGAGCATGATTTTAATATTTATAAATTAATTAATTTATAAATATATATTATAATAAGAACAATGATAAAATAAATTACTCATTAATTGTATGCATGTCTATAATAATAAAATAGCTTTAATTTAATACGGAAAAAGTTGTTTTTCTTAAGGCTTAAGCCTTATCTACCCCATTTTCGTGAAGTTGCGAATAGTAGAAAAATGATATGTCGTAAAGAAGTTTCACTTCTTACCAGTGTACTCTGGTACACACACACATTTTTTTTTTAAGCGTTGTATGTTTGGGCAACTAATGAACACCGGGGTTGGTACAACCTGCTACAGCACACAGAGGTATATTTTGAGAAAATTAAAATTTACTAAATAGATAGGTCACAAAATGTATTGATTTGTCAGCTTTCAATAGCCATAGCGACGATGCGCCACCTATCGTGAAAAAATGGCAGTTCACATCCACATTAGTCGCTAAACCCTTTATAGAAAAATGTCGCTAGCGTAGTGTCATGTTGTTAAGTTTTGCTAAGTAGAGGGGCATTTTCTATGATAAAAAACTAATCTTATCGAATAGAATAGAATATACTCAATAGTACAACAAAAAAAAAAGTTACACATCTCATCTCATCTCAGTTAGTTAAGGATAAGGACAAGAATTTGTTTTGTTGGCATTATTTGAATAAACCACGTTAGGTAAATGAAAGGATTGTGATTTTCCATTTCGAGCGTGAAACCTTAACTATTTTTGTAAAATAAAAAAATTAAATGTGAGATTTCTCTCGGGTCATGAAATTATTACATCTAAACAAATATAAAGGTTTGTTTTTCTTGTTCTCACGCTTTGGTTAAAGATCTTTCCAGAGGCCTAATAGACACTTCGTGTGACCCAAGGGGTGGCTTTCACCTTCTGATCTGAGGATTAGCATTGGCATACAACGTGACAATACTGCCAGTCTTTTGGGCACATTACCAGTGGACAACGATGTGGAGGGGTTTTTCAACGCCATATTTTATATTAATATTTTTAGGATAAGTTAGTTTGTAGTTTTGTTTTAAATGTATATGTTTGTTGTCTAAGTTAATTTAGTATTTTATACACTTTTATGTACATCAAAATAAATGATGCAATATGTAAATTAACAAATATAAAGAGAAAAACCTTTATCCTTTTTCACTTCATTAACAGAGCTTTAAAGCGAAACGATCGTACTCCATCTATCACTCGTCAGTGCACTGAATAAAACCATCGTATTATGAAGGAAAATAGAAGGACACAGAACTATCGCAGTAACATGTACGAGAAAATGGAGTTACTGATAGTCGGTTCGAATAGATGGAGAGCGTAGATTGATTTGCGTATTCAGATCATAATTTTTTTGTCCCTAACGGCAGCATGTCTTCTTCATTGATACTTCTTTCATTAGTCGTCATCTCAGCAGTCAACTTCTTTCTGGCCATATCATCTCTTACATAGTCCATCCGACTTTTCCTTGGTCTTGCCCCACCTACTCTTATAGCCATTCACGTTCATACTCAACACCCTCTCTCCCAACATTTTCATTATTTCTGCGTATCACATGCTATACCATGACAACAGATTTCTACACAACGTCTTCTTATTTTTTCTATCCATTCACGCAACACCACGCAGTTTCTTAGGCCGCGTTTAACGATAGCGAATGTTTATATTTATTTTGGGGGAAACTTTTCGTAACGGTTAGCAGGTACAGGTAAGACTCCATTTTGCATAATTATATTTTAAGTGTAAGTATAATTTCATTTTCATTTTGGGAAGCTAATAGACACTTTTACCTATACCTTCTCTATAAAAACTGACTAGAAAGAAGACAGAAAATTCGTTACAGTGTAAGTAATAAATAAACACATAAAGCCTTTCCCTTTTTATTTACGACATTGTAAGGCAAGGGTAGATTGGGAAGCCAAACTAATGAGGGACTTCGTAAATTAGGATCTTATTAATTGTGTCATGTAGGTCACTGGGCTATTGCTACATCATTGATTTATTCCGATCACAAAAACCTACTGTGAAACGGGGAAAAATTGGAAAGAAAATTCAGAAATAAATAAATTGTTTTTTGAAACAGCGGCAGAAAAGTGACACCTCTCCTGAATTTTGTTTTCAGAGGTCGAACGTTACGAATTTATATGACAGCTCGTGGTTTGGAAACGTGCCCGGTGCATGTCAATAAGCTCGCCCTATATTAAAATTTAAAACATAGTTTTCGTGGCCGGCCTTAACTGTAAATTGGGGTAATGTAGGTGTACGAAAAAAAGGTCAAGAATAGGGCTATAAAGTGAATCGATGTCACATTTCTGGCTCGTAGTTTTGCAGGACTGTTTCAAATAAATCAATCTAAATTGTAGGTCCACGCAGTGACACCAAAGCGAGACCACCAGTACCACCACTCAGCTACGATTTTTAACTTGATGAAAACAAACGGCAATTCAAGGATATGTCATAATTATATGCCGCTGTTCGGGATTTACCGTACCGTCTAAGTTAATGTCATCGCTACTACCAAAGAAACAGCTGTAAAAATTCTTCTTCAGACGCTAGCATCACTTCAAATACAGAGTTGTTGTGATCGAAAACGAGGATGTCCTGTAGTTTTTGTCGACTTTTACATGGCGGGCAAACTGTGGCATATGTTTGCGATGTGACATCCCACGTACTTCAGGTCGAAGTTATCAGAGCACATCTATCATGTATATTATCTCATTAATCTTGTTATTTATGACTGTGAAGCTTTATTAATCAGACTTCACGAAGCTGACGTAACAATGAACAGTATTACATAAAATGCTATTACTAGAATTCACTTGGAAAGTTTATTTGTGTTTATGAAATTATTCATTTAATTCTACTTGATCCTGTTAAGTTTTCCAAATATTGTTTTCATAAAAAAGATCCAGCCTCCCAGTGTCTTCCAGTTTCGTTAAATAAATCAGAACTGATACAATTTGTAGGTGTTCCGTTTTGTAACAAGTTTAGCGCTACACCTGGTGGTCCATTTAGACAACGGAGGACACCTGTGACCATGCTTTGGGACTTAGTACTCAACTTGTCTCTAAGCTGAGATAGTTAATGCTGTGCAGTAACTGTGTCATGTTATAATGGTGGTGTATATAATGTTGTTATGTAGGTAGAGAAATATAACTCAACCTACCGTCTAAACTTGGAATATAGGGTCACAATAGGGATGAATAATAAGGATAATTGAGTAGAATGATAGCAGGAGGTGAGGTGTGACGAGAATAGATAGGACTAAGAGTGAGTTAGTATTTCATGATACTTCTAGTTACTGATAACTTAACTTGAGTGACCAGTTAATTTAAGATAGATAAGCATGTTACAAGAAAAGTTTTGTTATGATACAAACTTTACTTAAAATAAGAAGAAAAAAACGTAGATACCCCAATGTTTTAGAATTTTAAGCATACCTATCTATATGAGCTTCTAATCAATGATTTTGTTTTGGACCAACTTAAGAAAACAAATACTCTACAGGGGTTTATATTTAGGAAATTGAACATGAGGAGCAAGAGCGAACAATGAGTACTCAATAAAAGTGAGATTCGTCCTCTGAAATATGAAGACAGGAAATAGGAAAACATTATTACCCATATATCCACGTAAAAAGGCCCAAAGGCACGTTGTCTCTTCATACGAATCTTTTGCATATGAAGATATAAAGTGCCTTTGGCCTAACTCTCTACTTCACCTAGAGCTTATTGCGATAAAAAAACTGCAGCAAAAGTAGATATGTATTAAATGGCAGATGGTAATAGTATTACTCAAGCTATTGGTTTTATATAGATATATAAAGCCCCACATTTTAGTGACAGGCAGACGTAAAAAAAGGAGTTTTTTATTTTTTATACTATATGTGTTTACTCTTGACTCTAGTCTTGGCCAGAGGTGACGGAGACAAAGTCGACGATAAAGCGAGATTACCCAGAAGAAGCCTATTCACTCTTACTTTGAAGAGATTCGAGTTGAATGCGTTTGGAAACACAGACGTAGGTAATGAATTCCACTCTTTTATTGTGCGCATTATGAAGGATATTTGGAAGCGCTTGGTGCAAATTGGTGGAATGGCAACTAGGTAAGGATGGTAACTTGCAGTGCATCTAAATGTCCGATGGTAGAAGAGGGCCGGTGGGATGACGTCGTGGAGTTCTTGAACACTCATCGAAGTACAGTCTGTAGAAGAATGACAAGCAGGCAACCTTGCGGCGATAAGCCAAGTTGTAAAGCTCGACATCCACCAATTTAACGTCACCAAAGAGCCTCTTAGCTCTGCGTTCTACCGAGTCAAGCGCGGCAATATTTTGCTGAGCCATCCCAAAGGTGGCTGCAATACTTCATGCAAGATCGAACTTGCGCTTTGTAAAGTATTAAAAGCTGTCCAGGCGTAAAGTGTCGCTTCACTTTATTTAGGATGCCCAATTTTTTGACCTCAATTTGGGCATGGGTACTCAATGCAGGCGCCGAAGTTGAGACTATATGTCAACTCCATGCCTAGGAGCTCGAGCCGATCAGTTACAGGAACAGATGTACACCGAAAAGTAGAAGTTTGGTCGAAACGACTTCTTCCGTTCTCAATAACAGTAAAGTTTTTACTTTAAAATATGGAGCGGTTCATCTTGACTTCATGTACAGGATAGAAAGGAGGTAGGAGCCCATTATTACCCATATATCCTCGTAAAAAGACCCAAAGGCGTTTTATTTCTTCTTGCGAGTAGAGTTACTTCACCTAGAGCTTATCGCGATTAATGAACTGCTGCAAAAGATCTATTTATTGGCAAGTCACGAATAATTTGTAACGTAGCCTTTTGAGCTTATAAAGTATTAACTCAAGCTATTGCTTCATATAATTAAATATAGCCCCACATTTTACTGACAAGCAGACGTAATCCTCTTTAGAGCCCGTCTATTAAATGGCTGATGATAAATTTTATCGTGGGCGCCATACAATTTGTCTTCCAAAACACTTTTACACACCCTTTAATGAAGGGACATGATACATTATTCAGTAGTTAATGTGCAGGACGACGTAGGTCAATAAGTTAGATTTAAGTAACTTTGAGGTGTTACTTGTTTAGTATTTACATAGATATTTTAGTCTTTAGTTTGAGCCAGTGCCAGATTCATTTCGTTGTTAGTTATAATTATGTTTGTATTGCTTATTCACTTTATTACTTTACATTCATGGTACTTTTCTAGAATATCGATTCGTTCCCACGGGAAAGTTTTGTTAATGGTTTTAGCCATGTGTTTAGGACCTTAATGAGTCGTACGGGTTTATGATTCGACCGTAATTAAGATCTATTGTATGTCAATATTGTAAAAATAAGTTTAGTTAATGTTTTATAGTTGTCGGAACGGTCGATATTATAGCGAGCATTGTTGACCGTACCCTGCTAATGGTTATGTTTTTATAGCAGGCATTTCCTGGACCCAAAAGTAATTGCGTACCATTCTGTAGATTATGAATAGTGTAGTAAGTAAAAGAATATTCCATTGAATATGAACCGAAGCCGACGGCTCCTATAAAAAGGTCCGTGCGGCTCTGAAACGACACAGTTGGCAATCGGCAACAGAGCTCTCAACAATATATAAGCTTCACGATACAGTAAGCCAAGAAAACAAAGTGTTTCACTCTCTCCACCAATCCCAGTCAACAGTTAATGTACACATAAGCGTGCACATTTAATGGTCCTTCGAGCCGGATACTGTGGTTAGAGCGAACGAAGATCGTGAAGAACGTATTATTGAGAAGATAGAAGAAATCGGTTGCAAGAATGCCGGTTACACGCTCAGAGGAAAAAGGCCGCAAGCAACCTACAGAACAGACTCCGGAAACAGGCACGGCCTCTACAGTCACAGGGAATATCGCCGCAGAGACGACCGAACATACAGCCACCCCGATCTCCGCGACGACAGCGACCTCCACCGTGCCCTCATCCGCGACCGCCACGACTGCCGCCAAAGCACCCTCTGTCACTGCTGTGACTCGGAAGCAATCGATGAAGCCGCCTGCCGCTGTCACCGACAGTAAAACGGGAACCTCAACAGTGAAAAGAGGCATCGCTGGTCTGCCAGAGCCGTGCGGACCACAGAACCCTCGCAGCCCCAGCAAGAGAGGTAGAGGGGAGGGATCTACTTCCAGCAAAACTAAGGCGTACAAGATAGCCAAGGCTAAGGAAGAATTGCTACGCCTTCAAGTTGAACTAGCCGCAGCGCGTCTAGCTACACTAGAAACAGAAGACACAGAGGAAGAAGGAGATGATGTCTCCGTATACTCGGAAACAGAAGCAGAAGCACGAGTAGACACCTGGCTGGACAACCAAGTCCCTCCACCTATCCTAGCCATCATGGACCACCCGCGCCCACCGCCACTCGCAGCCTTACAACCCAAAATAACAACCACTACAGAAGGGATAGAAGATCCTGAAGCTCTCCGCCGCAGCCGGGAGAACTCTTCGAATCACCAGTCGGGACCGGCGGGAGCCTACTCAAATCCGCAGTCAGACATCGCACAGCTGGCTGAAGCAATCACGCGCGCAGTCAAGGCCGGTCAACGTCCAAAAAACATCGAACTCCCGGTATTTAGCGGCTTTCACGACGAATGGCTGCCATTTCGTACGGCCTACTACGAAACCGAGAACTTGTTCTCATCTATAGAGAACATCAACCGTCTGCGGCAGAATTTGAAAGGGCGAGCCAGAGAAGCTGTAAAAAGCCTACTTATAACCACCACGCAGCCAGGGGATATCATGAAGACTTTAGAGACGAGGTTTGGAAGACCGGAGTCAATTGCGATGGCTGAAATGGACACACTTCGAACATTGCCACGCATAAACGAGTCACCCAGAGACATCTGTATATTCTCAACCCGGGTGACTAATGCCGTAGCCACGCTAAGAGCTTTGAATTGCGTCTACTATCTATACAACCCAGAAGTCGCAAAAACAATGATAGAGAAGCTGACTCCAACCCAGCGCTACAGATACTACGATTTTGCAGCAACTCAGCCGAAGGAAGAACCAGACCTTTTGAAATTCGAGAAGTTCTTAAAGAGAGAAGCAGAACTATGCGGACCGTACGCACAACCAGAACAAATGAACACGCTAGTCCCACAATCTACGAGTCAACAGAGGCGTCCACAAAAGGTGCATACAGCGACAATAGAAAAATCAAATAAGCCAAAATGTCCTGTATGCGAAAATACAGGACATACAGCAGCGGACTGCCAGCAATTCAAAGAAGCCGACGAAAATTCAAGATGGGACATAGCAAAGGCCCGACGCCTGTGTTTTAGGTGCCTTCGATACAGAAGCAGAACTCATAGCTGTCGTCCAAAGACGTGTGGCATCAACAGCTGCAAATACTATCATCATAAAATGCTGCACCATGTCAAGAAGACAGAAGAAGCGGAAGACAGCGAAGTTAAAATGGAGTCTGCGGAAATAATTAACTCAGCTTGGACAGCCACGAAGAAGCAGTCCTACCTGAAGATCCTGCCAGTGCAAGTGACTGGTCCGGCAGGAAAAATAGACACATTTGCGCTCCTAGACGACGGGTCAACAGTAACTTTGATTGACGACAGCATAGCCAGCCGCATCGGCCTTCAAGGACCCGTCGATCCACTACACATAGAAGCTATAAATCAAATGAAGACTGCTGAAACCACTTCAAGAAGAGTTACCTTCACCTTAAGAGGACCCAACAAACATGAAGAACGAATCGAAGCTCGAACAGTAAAGAACTTGAAGGTGTCGCCACAACAAATATCAAGTCATCAGCTGCTAGAGTGCGAGCATCTACGGGATATGAGAAACATTCTGACGTATGAGAACGCCAAACCGAGGATTCTGATAGGCCAGGACAACTGGCACCTTCTGCTAGCTTCCAAGATTAAGAAAGGGAACAGAAATCAACCAGTAGCGTCACTTACTCCTCTTGGGTGGGTTTTACACGGAAGCTACACAAGGACATTGGGACACGCCGTCAACCTTGTAAACCACTTGGTGGTGCCAACAAAACTGAACGTGGCTGACGATGCAACCAGAGACGTCCCAGTAAACTTTGGGAAGGAGCATCGGTGGTACAAGGGGCCTAATTTCCTCTACAAAGACGAAGCGTCCTGGCCAACAGAAAAAGCAACGACAACGCCTGCCGAGCCTACAGGGGAAGAAAAAGTAAATCACGTCGGCGTCAGTGGCAAGCAACGGATAGCTGAGAGTCTTCCAGATGTGTCTCGATTTTCAAACTGGGATCGACTCAGGTACACAACAGCGAGGGTCCTACAATTCATTCAACTCTGCCGAGCTCCGAAACATAACGTCAACTACAAAAGGACTACCCGAAACGGAAGAGCAGACCCAAACTGGAGGCGTGTAAACAAACCTTCGCACTCAAGACAAGCAACAGAAAAAAAGAAAACAGAAAAGAGGGGAGGAAATAAGTACCTTCCAGTCCCCGCTGAACTCCTCAAAACAGCAGAAGAACTCCTAATGCGTTCTTCACAAGAAGATAGCTTCTCACAAGAAATAGAAGATATCAAAAGGGAAAAGCAAATCAGCAAAGAAAGTCGTCTGCATCAACTGAGCATCGAGTACACTGCAGGCGTTTTGAGGTTGAGAAGTCGAATCGAAGCAGCAGAGCAAATAAAGGAGAACGTCAGAAGACCCATGGTCTTAAACGGCAATCACCCGATAGTGAAGTTGTGGATTAAAAGCATTCATCGCCTCATGCATCATGCCGGAGTAGAAGCCACAGTGAACGAGTGTCGCCAACAGTGCTGGATTCTACGCGTACGACCAGTGACGCGCACGATCCTCAGACAATGTCTGCACTGCAGAATGAAGACTCAAGCACCACCGCATCCAAGAACGGGAGATCTACCCTCGTGTCGCCTCGCCCATCACAAGCGACCGTTTACTTACACTGGGGTAGATTATTTCGGCCCTCTCACCGTAACAGTTGGCCGCACGAATCAGAAAAGATACGTAGCAATCTTCACATGCCTAACGACAAGAGCGATTCACCTCGAGATAGCAGCTTCACTCAGCACAGACTCTGCAATTATGGCGCTCAGACGCATGATCGCTCGACGTGGTTGCCCCACTGAGATCTGGTCAGACAATGGGACGAACCTGAGAGGAGCGGACAAGGAGCTGAGGCAAGCCGTTGATATCGCGACAGCAGACGAAGCGGCTAAGAAAACCATCTCGTGGCGTTTTATCCCTCCTGGTGCACCATTTATGGGAGGGGCCTGGGAGAGGATGGTGCGATCTGTAAAGACGGCGCTGGCAGCCACCCTGCACGAGCGGCACCCTACGGAAGAGGTCCTATCAACCTTGCTGACAGAAGCGGAGTACACAGTCAACAGCAGGCCACTCACACACGTATCAGTGAACGCAGAGGACCCGGAGGCACTCACTCCAAACCACTTCCTACTCGGTGGACCAGGAAGAGTGCCGAGACCAGGAACCTTTAACGACAAGGACACGATCACGAAGACTAGCTGGCGCGCTGCCCAGAGGCTAGCCGACATCTTTTGGACGAGATGGTTGCGGGAATATCTGCCTGATCTCCAAAACCGGCGGGAGCCCAATGGAAGAGGAGCTAGAGTAGCAAAAGGAGACTTGGTCCAGCTAACAGACAGGAATCTGCTCCGAAACGTGTGGATCCGCGGTATCGTCACTGCAACGTATCCTGGTCCCGATGGCATCGTGCGCACTGTCGACATCGAGACCAAAGGAGGTGTGCTACGAAGGCCGGTGAGGAAGCTGGTGGTTCTGCCCTTGGAAGACGTCACTCCAGCACCGGGACAAGCTGTGACAAAGTCACACGGCGGGAGTAATGTGCAGGACGACGTAGGTCAATAAGTTAGATTTAAGTAACTTTGAGGTGTTACTTGTTTAGTATTTACATAGATATTTTAGTCTTTAGTTTGAGCCAGTGCCAGATTCATTTCGTTGTTAGTTATAATTATGTTTGTATTGCTTATTCACTTTATTACTTTACATTCATGGTACTTTTCTAGAATATCGATTCGTTCCCACGGGAAAGTTTTGTTAATGGTTTTAGCCATGTGTTTAGGACCTTAATGAGTCGTACGGGTTTATGATTCGACCGTAATTAAGATCTATTGTATGTCAATATTGTAAAAATAAGTTTAGTTAATGTTTTATAGTTGTCGGAACGGTCGATATTATAGCGAGCATTGTTGACCGTACCCTGCTAATGGTTATGTTTTTATAGCAGGCATTTCCTGGACCCAAAAGTAATTGCGTACCATTCTGTAGATTATGAATAGTGTAGTAAGTAAAAGAATATTCCATTGAATATGAACCGAAGCCGACGGCTCCTATAAAAAGGTCCGTGCGGCTCTGAAACGACACAGTTGGCAATCGGCAACAGAGCTCTCAACAATATATAAGCTTCACGATACAGTAAGCCAAGAAAACAAAGTGTTTCACTCTCTCCACCAATCCCAGTCAACAGTTAATGTACACATAAGCGTGCACAGTTAACAAACAAAAAATATATCGTTTCACTTAAAAATATCCACTAGAATAAAATCTGCTAGAAAATTGTAATATTCTGATGAACTACATAATTAAAAGTACTTTCATTTTTATCTTAGGTCCATTTTCGGCTTATCGTCAAAGTGCTGGTTGAAAGCTCGTTATAAACGAGCTCATACTTTTTCTTGTTGGTTTTCAAGTGAGGAAAATATGAGATAAAAGAATAATCTTGTTCAATTAAAACATGTTACTGTATTATTTTAGTTTATCGCATTTTAATGAGTCTGTAGTACAATAATGCAGAGTAACTACTGCACAGCGTACCTACTTAAGCGACCGCAGCGACTGCTGCAACTAAGGAGAAACATCGATTGTTTTTTTTATTTTCATGTTTAATGAATGATCAGCTGCCAGTCATTATATTCCTTAACTTAAATGTTTCACTTTTATTAAAATAATTTACCCTTCCACTGTTAGATTACGAATAAAAATAAACAGGAAGGGGTAAAAGAAAAGCAGGAAAGGATATAGCATGATTCCCTAAGCAATCTATCTAATGTTATCGATTCTGGTGCAAAAGTCATAAGACTACCTATTTATTTTTAGTTTTCAGATATAATGTTTTTTTTCTCCTCTATGTTCTAGACAATTATTGGCAAGTCATATATACATACATTTTTACGCCACCACAAAGGAAACTACAGCAGAATTACAACACTATACAACTGCTATACCTACTACGCTTCACTCGTAGATTTCTGGGTATCGTATCCAGGAAACAAAATATTTACTTGCACTTTATTAATTTTCCGACTGTGAATATACAACGTTTTGTATGCGAGGCTGAGTCGCAAATCATGCTGCACTTTCTGTCCTGCCCTCTGTGCCCCAAAACATGCAGCCAAAGTGATCTATGCACGGCCACGGTTTTGAACCAAACAGCGATACAAAGAAGAAAAATAAATGACATGTGCCCATTATGTAGCAAAAGATTTTTCTTTCAACTACGTAGTAATATTATCATTTATCGCTAAAAAACCGATAACAAAGTACGTATTTTTTGCTTAGAACCAAAACTCATTGTTGCACAATTTTTCATTATTGCACTGTTTTTTATTTTTTTAATTTAGAGATAAATATACCACATATTAAGTTTAATATAAAATGTATAAATTAGACAAAAAAAAAATCGACTGAATAAAATCGATTTGATAAAAAAATTTCATTAACATGAGTTTTTATTTTGAGAAGGTAGTTATATTTTATCACGGTAGGTAGATTGATAGTTAAAAGAAAAGTAGATTAAGCACCTCGCTAAAGTGAGTAATTAATGCACTCGTGTTAATTTAGTGCCCTCGCATGCGCTCGAGCACAAACGTAACACTCATGCATTAATAACTCACTTTGCGTTCGATGCAACAATCTACTATTATACTTCAGGCTTCGTACTCGAGATTAGCATTTTATACACATGCAGTAACGCGTAGTACCTACCATTCCACACTATTTTGAGAATATTTTGATTTTCTATTTTTTTTTTTTTTTTTCTGTGTACTAAGATTATTACACTTGATTCCTGCACCCGCAATCCATGTCATTCGCTTTTTAGTGCTGCGCCGTTCCACACTCGCTCGCGATTACAGTTAATTATTAGTATATATAAGTAATAGTAAGTTATTATTATAAAATAAAAAATAATGCCTAAACGAAAAGGTGATGATTGTGACCGTATAAAACATAAAATTAGAAAATTACAAAGAAAATTAAAACGTAAACGGCGTCGATCGCGTGATTCAAATTACTCTGATAACTCATTGTTATCTTCAACAAGTTTGTGCCACCGGCAAGATGATCAAGGTATGTTTTATTTTCGTACTATAATATTAAGCAGTGTTGACCTACTTACGAGTACCCACTACACAATTATTTTTTCTTTAATTGAATGAAGTCTTTAGTATAAGTATACGAGATTACACGTCTTGTTTACTTTGTACCTACCTACCAACAACAATGTAGGTACATACTTCATAGTGTTTCTGCTCGAGAAATTATTGTTACGGACAGTACAGTGGGACTGTTTTTTCACTAATACGAGCCAGACAAAATAAGTTTTAATTATTCTTTACGAAATAATAGTTTGCGGACAGTACTTGCTTGCATTGGGACTGTTTCTTACTTGGGACTATTATGTGACTAATGAGTTTTTACATTGAAAACATTAAAGATTTTAATAAATTGAACAACCTGTTCTATTTTATTATTGTTACGATAATAATGCAGTCATTTACCGGCCCGCCGAGCAGTACAGTGGGACTGTCTCATGGTGCTAGAAAAAATTGTTTGCGGACAGTACGTGTTATCATAACTTGGGACTGTCACTTACAATATAATATTGACTCGCATTGCCAGGCTAACATGGGACTTTACGTCTCCTTTTCAGACGGAGAATATATGGGGTTATTTAACAATGAAGCAGTCAGATCAGACCTAGATCAGCCTAGTCCCGAGCTACAAACAGATGTAGACCTAACGCAGCCCGAGATGGAGCTGGAACCAGAGCCACTCCCAAGCACATCACGCGATGAAAACTCTGCCCAGATTCAGTCTGTCGTGATAGTTGCGCCGGATCCCGCGGATCCTTCACCAACTGTAGTTCCAGAGCCTGTCCCGCTTGCAGACGCGTTGATACTTGCGATAGACGACTCAGGACTTGATAGTGTAGTGAACTGTTGGATATATTAGGCACTGATCCTACAACAGATAAAAAATATGGAAAAATATACAAAAAGATTTATCCGTTAGATTTTAACATTGGACTACGGCGGGGATAACAAAAGAGCTGCGTAAGGAGCTTAGAGAAAATTATTTAACTCCTGAAAATGCCAAGTTCGTTGATCCTCCAGAATTAAACGCAGAAATAAAAGCAGCTGTCTCTGATATCATCGCTAAACGCGATAAAGCTATTGAAAGTAAACAAAAACAACTTACCTTAGCCATTACTTCCTTAGGAGAAGCTATCACGCTTATATTGTCTGCTAAGGAGAAAAACACCGCTTTACTCAAACTTCTAATGGATTCTACACGTATCATTTGCGACTGTCAACATGCTGACTCTGTGACGCGTAGAAACTTCCTATTAAATGCTGTAAATAAAGAAGTTAGAGAGCAGCTACAAAACACAAAAATTGATAAGCTTCTTTTCGGTGAGAACTTAGCCGAAACCATAAAAACTGCAAAGGTCATAAATAAATCTGGTACAGATCTTAAACAACCGCCTAAACCTGCAAACAGGAAGTTTACACAGAACACAGCTAATCCACCAAGGAATTTAAACTGGCGGCATCCGGGTCCGACTCGCAGACCGACGGGCCCACCAAGGATGAAAGAGCCTGCGACGACCTCGACGCCCAATCGGCCAGCCAACTCATCCAAGCAGTCTCAGCATCCGCAGCAGCGACAGAACTACAGACGTCGCTAAACCAGGTAAAACCTGCTGGTCGATTGTCCTTATTTTATAAAGAATGGTCAATGATCACTCATGATCAAATGATCCTTTCATATATAAAGGGTTATAAAATTCCCTTTTCTCGGTTACCTATTCAACCAATACCTCCTCGCATTCGGAAACATTCTGAATCAGAAAGAGCTCACTTCATAGAAGCCATTGATAATTTATTATCAATAGGAGCTATTTCTGAATGTGAAGCTCGGTCCGACCAATACTTGTCAAATGTGTTTTTAATACCCAAGCCAAACGGAAAGATGCGTTTTATCCTAAATTTAAAATCTTTAAATAAATTTATCGATACTAATCACTTCAAACTGGAAGACAGTTCTCAAGAACTGTACTAAAACTGATTTCACGAGATTGTTACTTATGCACTATCGACTTAAAAGACGCTTATTATTTAATTAAGGTTGATAAAGATGATCGTAAATATCTCAGGTTCCAGTTTGAACATTCTATTTATGAATTTAATATCTTACCTTTCGGCTTGAATACTGCTCCGTTTGTATTTACAAAGGTTACGAAACCAGTGATGAAATTATTGAGAACACGTGGATACTTATCTACTATATATTTAGATGACGGTGTCGGCGATGTTTTCCGAAGTCTTGACATATGTCTTATTGGTCATGATCAACAAACATGTTATAAAAACCTACAAGAAACTCAAAACCTACTTACGAGTCTTGGTTTTATCATAAATAAAGAAAAAAGTAATTTCAATCCTTCACACACTTGCAGATATTTGGGATATGTTGTAGATACAAGAAAATTTCAGGTCACATTACCAAAAGAAAAAATTAATAGAATAAAATTAGAAATTAAAAGAATGTCGAATTTAAATTAATGCAAAATCAGAACTTTCGCTAGCTTTGTTGGTCTTTTGGTGTCTGCCTGCCCAGCTGTGGAGTATGGCTGGCTCTATACCAAACTATTTGAAAGATGTAAGTACCTTAAATTAAAAAATACAAACAATAATTACGAAACAGTTATGAATATACCTAATTCATTAAAATTAGACTTCAAATGGTGGAGTCATGCTATCGATCAACCTGTTTGTAAAATTAAAATGGATAAATATGACCTTGAAATTTTCTCTGATGCCTCAACAACTGGGTGGGGGATTGCGTGTGGTGATCAGAGAGCTAGTGGCCTGTGGGGAGACCATGAACTCAGGCAGCATATCAACTATTTAGAAATTATGGCTGCTTATGTTCATCATCATCATCATCATCATATCAGCCGAAAGACGTCCACTGCTGGACATAGGCCTCCCCCAAGCGTCGCCACATTGACCGGTCCCGTGCGTCTCGCAACCAGCGGATTCCCGCAACCTTCACCAGGTCATCGGTCCACCTGGTGGGAGGCCTTCCAACGCAACGTCTTCCGGTTCGCGGTCGCCACTCCAGAACCTTTCTGCCCCATCGGCCATCCGTTCTGCGAGCAATGTGCCCTGCCCACTGCCACTTAAGTTTGGCAATTCTTCGGGCTATGTCGGTAACCTTGGTTCTCTTGCGGATCTCTACATTTCTGATTCGATCACGCAAGGAAATTCCGAGCATAGCCCTCTCCATTGCCCTTTGAGTGACTGTAAGTTTTCTGATGAGGCCCATTGTAAGCGACCACGTCTCAGATCCATATGTCATCACTGGCAACACACACTGGTCATAGACTTTCGTCTTGAGACACTGTGGTAAGTTGGACGAGAAGATACCGCGCAACTTCCCGAACGCTGCCCAGCCGAGTCGGATTCGACGGTTGACCTCTTTCTCGAAGTTGGCCCTACCCAACTGGATCGTTTGTCCCAGGTAGACATAGTCGCCCACAACTTCGAGTGTAGAGTCTCCTACCTTGATAGGAGTGGGTGTAACATGGGCATTCAACATCACCTTGGTTTTGTCCATGTTCATTCTAAGACCCACTCTTTCGGAAGCACTACTGAGGTCATCGAGCATTTTACTGAGGTCCTCCATGGTCTCAGCCATAACCACTATATCGTCAGCAAACCGAAGGTGAGTGATGTACTCGCCATTGACGTTGATGCCTAGCCCTCTCCAGTCCAGAACCTTGAAGACATCCTCCAGTGCAGCGGTAAACAGCTTCGGAGATATGACGTCTCCCTGTCTCACACCTCGCTGCAGAAGGACTGGTTCCGAGGTCTGATCCTGAAGTCGAACTGACATGGTGGCGTTTTTGTATAAACACTTCAACACTTCGATGTACCGGTAGTCAATTTGGCACCGTTGGAGAGACTGCAGTACAGCCCAAGTCTCGATCGAATCGAAGGCTTTCTCGTAGTCCACAAACGCTAAACAGAGAGGCAGGTTGTACTCTTCGGTCTTCTGTATAACCTGCCGCAGCGTATGTATGTGGTCTACGGTGCTGAAGCCTTTACGGAATCCGGCTTGTTCGGGAGGCTGGAAATCGTCAAACCTGCGCGCGAGACGATTCGTGATGACTCTTGAAAACAGCTTGTAGACATGGCTAAGAAGTGTGATGGGCCTATAGTTCTTCAGTAAGGCATTGTCACCCTTCTTGAAGAAGAGTACCACCACACCCCTGCACCATGCCTGTGGCGTTTTCCCTTCGTGTATGACGGAATCAAACAGCTTCTGAAGGGCCTTAAGGATTGGTTTTCCACCCGCCTTCAGGAGTTCGGCCGTAATTCCGTCATCACCCGGTGCCTTGTTGTTCTTAAGCTGTTTCAGAGCCATCCCAATCTCATACAGGCTGATATTGGCCTTATATTGGCTTTATTGGCTTATATTGGCCTTAAAATATTTGCAAAAGATCTATCTGATTCCCAGATTCTTCTTCGAATTGACAATACCACCGCTATTTCCTACGTCAACAGGATGGGAGGCATCCAGTTCCCCCATTTGACAGAAGTTACAAAGCAACTTTGGCAATGGTGCGAACATAGAAACTTATATGTTTTCGCTTCATATATTAGCTCTTCGGAGAATTTTGAAGCAGATCATGAGTCAAGACGTACACATCCAGATATTGAGTGGCAACTTGCAGACTATGCCTATCGTAAAATTGTTAAAAAATTTGGTCCACCAAACATAGATCTTTTCGCCAGTCGGTTAAACAATAAATGCCCAAGATACGTCTCCTGGCACAGAGATACGGATGCGTAAATGCTTTTACAATTTCATGGTCAGAATTTTATTTTTATGCGTTTCCTCCGTTTACTATGATATTAAAATCATTAAGAAAAATTCAGTGTGATAACGCCAAGGGTATCATGGTTGTCCCACACTGGCCAACACAGCCGTGGTACTCATTATTTAAAAGGCTTTTAGTGTCAGAAATTATAATATTCAGGGCTAGTAATAATTTAATTTTATCTACTGATTTCAGTCGCCTTCACATGCGCAACAGCATTACCCTGGTGGCAGGAATCTTATCCGCGAGGCGATGATAAGAAGAGGTATCCCACTTTTATCTATGGATATAGTACTTAACTCTCTCTCGGAGAACTCGTATAAACAATATGAAGGGTGCTATAAAAAGTGGTTCATTTATTGTAATGAGAATAAATTGAACATGGATGAGGTATCAGTTCCAAATATTATGAACTTCCTAACAATTGCGTATAATGGTGGTGCCCAATACGGAACATTAAATTCATATCGGTCCGCTTTGAGTTTAATTACTAAAGAAAACATTGCCGGGAATGAAGATATAAAAAGGTTCTTTAAAGGAGTATTTCGTTCTAGACCCCCTCTGCCAAAGTATAACGAAACCTGGGACATATCTTTGGTATTAAATTTTCTGGAAAAATGGTACCCTAATGGAGACATACCTTGAAAAAATTTCAAAAAAAATTATTTCTCTATTAGCTCTCGTCACTGCACATAGGGTGCAAACATTATCAAAAATAAAAATATGTAACATTGAGAAATTGCCAAAAGAACTCAAAATAAAAATTCCCGACCTTATAAAAACATCTAGAGTTGGGGCATCTCAACCCATGCTCGTTATTCCGTTTTTTGATAAAAAACCAGAGCTTTGTCCTGCAAAAACTATACTCGATTACCTCGAAATGACTGAAGGACTTCGTACCAATACGGATACTTTATTTATCAGTTTTAAACGTCCTCATAAGTCTGTTGGTGCACAAACTTTATCTAGATGGATAAAGCATACCCTAAGTTTAAGCTGAATTGATACCTCTACGTTCACTGCGCATAGCACTCGGCATGCTGCCACATCTGCTGCGCAAAGATTAGGAGTTAATATTGATCAAATTAGGAAAGCTGCAGGTTGGAGCCCGAGCTCCCAAACATTTGCAAAATTTTACAATAGACCTGTTAATAATGTGTCTAATGATTGTTTTGGTATGGCTATTATTAATGATTCGATTAACAAGTAAACCTTTTAGTTACTTAATTAGAACATTGTAAAATGAAGTGATTTTAAGTTTTTTGTTATAACAATATAAAATACTTTGTAATCTTTGTACTCATGTATTTCATTTAATTATATTTTACGATTCCTATCTCTAAAAGTCTACATGTGTATAAAATGCTAATCTCGTGTACGAAGCCTGAAGTATAATTAGAGATTAAACGAACTTACCTGTAAGTGAAGTTCGATCCTAATTATATGAAGGCTTCGTACGAAGAGATTAGCAACCCTCCCACCCACTCGTTCAGTCACTACCCTTATCAATCGTAAAATATGAAGCGAATGGGCTAAACTCTAAACTATATGACATGGATTGCGGGTGCAGGAATCAAGTGTAATAATCTTACTACCCACAAAAAAAAAAAAAACTCAAAATAGTGTGGAATGGTATGTACTACGCGTTACTACATGTGTATAAAATGCTAATCTCTTCGTACGAAGCCTTCATATAATTAGGATCGAACTTCACTTACAGGTAAGTTCGTTTAATCTCTAATTATCCTCGACCACAAAGAATTCAGACTTACATCAAATTATGACTTTACTTACGGTAAATTTTGTTGATTATCTTGACCAGCAGTAAAACCATAATAAATGTGCTATTCTTAACAACCAGATAAAGCAATAAATGGAACTTAAAATAAAATAATAAATAAATAAAAATAAAAAACTTATACTCTCCATAAATTAACGAGAACGACACTTCGCATTTTCGCAGACAGACCAATTTCTTTTTCGTTGGTTTCAGCAGTTTCCCTCTCAGTGAGAATCTATGCTTTTCAGTTAAAGCTTATGTCCCCACTGATCTTATCTTTGTTGTGATTCGGAACGTAATATCTCCACAAGTGTGAAGAAAATTAGATTTCTCCAATACGGATATGCGTATTCCAATATTATGTTATAGGGTGTATGGGATGTAATGTCAATACGAGTCTTTGGGGACCTTTTGATAACGCTAGTCTTGCATGGACTTTTCCTCGTGAATATACATAATATGAGGTTCATATCTGAAGATCAAACCAAATAATTCTTATATCTACAATGCATTTAGAAATATACTTTTATATATTTTTGTCTGCTTTTCATAATTATTTTGGTTTCTAATATAATATAACTGTAGTTATTTAGTCGTCTTTGACTGACAAAAATATACACACATGACTTTGAGCCATAATAAGTTGTGTATGTTGAGTTATCGTGAAAAAACGTAGTAGTTCCATTGCAGGCATACACATTGCATACTGCAATGCAGTCTGTAAACTAATTGCTACGAAAAGATGCAGATAAACGAAGAAATAAAACAACCGATTGCAATATCACAATTTAATGGACAATTATTAAAAATACAGAATATTAGCTATTATATTTTCGTAAATAACATTTTTAATTTATTATAAGATACAAAATAAGTTTTTAGAAGTTTCGTAAATTCCAATAGCGATATACTTATTTCTATTTCATATATGTTTTTAAAGCGCATACTGACTTTTTTATTTGTTGGGATTGGGAGCACGAAGTTAACATCATAATAATAACCGACTGCTGACACAGCTATGAAAATAGCTTCGCTGGAAACATATTCCACAGTCACACGGAATATAAATCAAAAATGTTACGAGTCAGTAGGCACCTTTAATTTGGAGCTTTTATATATTTCTATAAGTCAATGTCACGAGTTACAATACGTTATAAAATATATACGGTAGTGATTATTATACAAAGTTTAGATTCGATTAGTAAATACGAAGTCTGCCTACTGCAGACCAGTGAAGATCACGAGACTCATCAGACTAATGCTGCTGAACAGATACACTCCGACTACGTAAGGTATAGCACATAAGATATTAAACAATGTAATGCGTCGTTTCTGGTAAAGATAGATTGGAATGCTTAATAATTGAGTATAAAGATATGTATACGAAATCGCTCTACTAATGACTAGAAACACGCTAAGACAGATTATTTTATTAATTGCAATTTGAATAACAAAATGTATATGTAATAATATCTAATCGTAGCCCTATATAAGAAGAAAATTTACAATAATAAGGAACTTTATTTTAATAAGATCAAATGTATTCCAATCTAAAATTGATGCAGGCGATAATTAGAAAATAGCACGTTACTACGCTACGCTTAATAAGATAATATTCAGTGATTGCGGCTACTGCAAAAACACCAATAAAAAGTTATAGAGTCATCGGTATCATTGTTCCCATTCGTTAATTGATCGCATCATGAAGCTTTCATAATGCTCTTAAGTATAATTTTTGTTCGTGTAATTATTTCCGATCAATTCAATTCGGTTCGAGTACAAATCACTTTGGTTATTATATTGGCACCAATTTATAATTTTGACATATTTTAACAAATACAAAATGTCCCTTAATAGATTTGGTAACATTTTCAAAATAAATACTAGATTAGCTTAGGTCGATACGAGCTTTACATTAAAATATCAATCGTACTAACATGTTCAAAATCACAAATTATCCTAATCAGATTACCTAAAAAAAGTTTAGTCATACTTTCCAAATTTAATCGAATATACATCAAACATTAGACGTAACAAAACAATTATATTATAAATATTAATAAAAATACAGCACAGCTAGAAAAGGTGTTGCAAATGTCGCTGTGGAACATGACATGTAAATTCCAATAACCCCGCACCACTCCGGCAGGCGCGCGGGCGGTGTAACGTACCATGAAAGTTAGATATCGCTCTCGAGCAGGCCGGGCCGGGCGCGGCGCGGCGGCTCCTCGCAGTCGATCAGCTGGATGTCGTCCATGTGATCCACGCCTACGCTCTCGCCCATCAGGTGCGCTTGTCCATTCTTATTACTCTTAACAGTTTTACTATTATCATCTTCCAGTTTAAGAATCTCTATTTGAACACCTGTCTCATCTTTATCGACCGCCGTCCTGCTCGGGCGGCGGTCTAATTCCTGTCAGGTGGCTTGTATCTCGGTTAGCTCGTTCTCTTCATACTGCAAACTCCTTTCAGCGAGACGGAAGCTCTCCAGAAATTCATTCAGATCTACCAGTCCATCCTTGTTGATATCCATCAAACGACAAATATCGACCAGCTGCTCCTGCGTCATTGGATTCGGCATATACTTACCAATTAACTGACAGGCTTCCGAGAATTCTTCAAGTGTAATATAACCTGTAAACAAAATTTCAATTAGTGCTGATCTAATATTTGCAGAGGAAATTTATTTCGAATCATTGTTTAGGCACCTGAATTATCTTTGTCCAATATCTTGAAAATTGCTTCCAAACTGCTTTTATTTTTATATAGAGTTTCGACGACATTCGAGGAGTCAGTTTTACGGCCAATTTTCTGAAAGGGAAATTCGATAACGTAACATTAGATTCGTTACATTAGAATTGTTAATGTGACACTCATGTTCGTAAAAGCCGATGGCGATGGCTTTGTTTGGTAGACTATATTATCCTATATCATCTTACACATATGGATGAAGCTTATTGGTTTTTGAATTAGGCCTAAGTTTGCGAATTACCGTCCTTGCGAAAGGTACAAATATGTGTATCGTTTCTTACAGGAATTGATTTCGTTCTAATACCAACAACTTATAACACTGGTATTTGTTTCAACTCTTATTTAATTTTTATTCCGAGAAACTAATACCAAAACAATTTCAAAGATATAAGGTACAGTCAGTAAAAATGATTTGTATGAAATTATAAGACCTTTAATTGAAAAAAAAACAGAAGATTCCAAAAAAAAATTATGAATAGTAATCAACTTTATTATAATTTTAGTTCCTCCTTGTAACTTTATAATGTTTTTTTTTTCAAAAACGTCAAAGCAAAAACAATTTACTTATAATCTAAAAATTACAAAATATCTCAGAAAATCGACTCTTAATTTATATTAGAATTTATTATTAGATGGGTTCGTAATTATTATACGTAAATAATTACGAACCCATCTAATAATAACCATCTAATAATGTCCAATAATTGCAAGGATCTGAATAATAGGTTTAATGTATCTGTTATCGTCTACTCTGTTGTCGTGACGAGATCTTTGAGTTTTTTATTTATTTATAGCAATAGAATGTGCTAATATTCACAAATCGCACACCCAGAACAACACTGCATTATTTCGAAAAATCTCAAAATTGACTTTTACCTATCAACGAATAGCCAAAAATTTGCCGCATATATTACAAAGACTATACAGTATTTAAATCTACAAAATTGTCCAAAAGATGGCGCGCTAACTCTCTATTGGTGACGACTCGCTGCCAAAGTCATACCGGCAACACAGTGAATTAAATCAAAAAATACATTTATTTGCTTTATTAACTAACGCGTTTTGAATCAACTGATCTATAAAATGCTGTTACGGGTTAGATTCTTCTCATGAAATCATCAAGACATTCGCAATAAATTGAGATAACGGTTTTTCGTCGATTCTGAAAAATTAGAGCAGCTACTTTGACTTGGTGCAGTGTTGTTCTGGGCGTGCGAAATATAAAACACCAAGAACCATTGGTGTAAATTAAATTCGATAACTGAAGTCCATACAGAATAATTTGGTCAGGTTTGACTGAGATGACTGTACCAAATTAAAGAGTATTCGTTTGCACATTAAATTTAATTATTTAAAGAGTGGTATTCGTTGGGCATAGAAAATAAATATGAGGTAAAACAAATACCAGTGGTATTAGTTTTTGGTATTAGAGCGTAATAAATCCTTGATTTGATTCGAGTCTTAACAATGTTATATGTATTTGCGTTATGAGGATTACATATGATATCAGAATTTCCTAAGCGATAACGAAGACAAGCAGGTTAAACAAAACAATTATGTTTTATATTGAATACACATGTATTTTTAATTTACTCTTTAACAAGTATACTGATTTTGCGGTTATAAAAAATTAGTTTCTACCTAAGTTCTATTTAGGCATTTTTTTACTATTTACTAGTATTATTTTACTAGCAAAATTCTTCAAATAGCCACTGTACAGCGATAGAAAATCTTATAGGAATGCAAATGTAAAATTTTATGGTCAGTGGTTTAATACCTTTGTTTTTAAAAGGGATAAACTAATGACACTTACGCTGGTGGTGAGGTCGAAGGTGTCCATGTATCGGACACGCCGCGTGTCAGGGTCGGTCCGCACCAACTTATCCTTCAACATTCTCCAGGGAAGCCCCAAATGCGTGGTTTCTTCCATCGCTTGGCACCAATCACTGATTGATATGTAGCCTACAAACATTCGTGTCAGTCAATAAATTGTACCACAATACGATATACATATAGCTGCATTCTAATTCAAACATTTCACAGGCTTTTTTGCTAAAAATAAAATGAGCAGCAGAATTCACGAATGAGAGATCACCTTACATCTTTCATGCGGGATAAAATTCATTAGTATAACGCTTACGTCTTTAGATCAAGATTATTCAAAGAGCACAAACCGCTTTGATCCAAATCCAGGCTGCGGAAGGTTGCTTCAAGGGATCTCCGGACCATCATAATCTGGTTGTGTAGCTCTCTCATGGCCGACGATTCGACCAGACCTACTCGTTGTCTGAAGGTGAGGCGACGAGTGCGGGACACTGCAGCCGTATACTGAACGAACTGTCTCTCCAAGGAGTTACCACATAGCTTCAGGTAAGCCCCTTTATTGGACCCCAGCTCATAGTAGTTCGATGCAGAGAAGATGGTTATCACCTGCCGCAAGGGAACACAATTTTATTAATGTTGTTTGTTCATGATAAATGTACTTAAGGTGTGATAGTGGTGAGTTATTATTAATAAAGGGAAAATAATATTGGAGTAAAATAAATAACATTTCCCTTGACACTGAATTCATCACTGAATTAGTAGTTTAAGTAATTAGCATGGAAACACATAATTATTATGACTCCATACAGGACGCCGACGCAGAAAAAATATTGTTTTTTGTAAGTTTGACCTTCAATATTTTTCAGGTATTCATTATAGACAAGTACAAAAGATAAACTAACATCAACACACCTACCATGTGCGACCAACAAATACAAAATCAATTACGTTTTACAATTTTCTGCACGTGCACGCTAGCGAAACATGATTATGTTGTTATATAAAGAAACACGCAATATAAACTAGATGAACTTTTACACTAGATGTATTCTACTATAGTCTGTAACCTAAGAATAACGAGCTAACTTTCTGATGAAATATCCGAGCATCGTAAGGCAAGGAATGAAATGAACCCAGTACTTAGATATGCAAATGTGAGTTCTGCCAATTTCGTTCAGTACGGTACCTACTTATAAGAAATCTTGCAAGGCAGCGCTCAGAATTTGATAAGCATTTTTATGACAATAACAAACCGTTCTCAGAAAAATATCTATTAACCTACCTACCTAAGATCTTCATAGAGATTCCGTTAAAAGTTAAAGGAAAATCAAATCGAGTTTTAATGATCGAAAAGGTCTCGGAAACAATAACGTTAAAAAGAAAACTCTTTTGAGATAATGAAACCAATATTGATAGTTTATAAACTCAATTTTCGTAATTATAATTACTTATAAAATATTTTAGAAATTTGAGATTCTTTTTGCTTCGTGTTTATTCCTAACGAGAATTTTAGGTTTTTCGGTATTGGGGTGAAGGTTGAGAGAGTTCAGGTTACCTGAGTAGAAAAATAAATGAAAACAAAGAACGGAAATTATGTAGGCTGAGGCTGGGTTCACACTTCATTAAACTGCACGGTTTTTGCAGTATAATGTAAAAATCGTGCAGTTTAATGAAGGTCAAGAGCGAGTCGGACTCGCACACCGAGGGTTCCGTACCATCATATATAAATATTTTGGATGCGTTACTTCGTCAGGGAATTTTAACGCTGCGGGGTAGAATATTGGATTTTAAGGTCAGCGCCATATCTTGACCGATAATGGAACTAATGTAATTTTTGTGGTTAATTTATGAAAAAGATTGCTATTTAGAGACATCGTTTTATTTTTCCTGTAATTTTTACATAAATTTCTATCACATAGAATAACTTCAGAATTTTCTCTTTGCCACGGAGTCTCATTGCTAAGAAAGAAAATTTGGTTCAAATAAATCTCACTAGATGGCGCGATATGCACCTCCATCTGTTATTTAATGTGTATAAAATTAACATTTTCTGGAATTAAACACAAAAATTGTTTGTATGTATGTATATGTATGTAGAACCGAATGCGTTCGATGTACAAAACATTGCCAGATTAAGCAGACGAAAAATGCTAGTTACGTCGGCACGGTTTCTTTGTATGGATTGAGGTATCTGTATGCTAGTATTATATTATCTGTGTCTATGCAAACTTCGGGTGGGACGGTATTTTTTTATCGTGTTTGCGAATGTGCAAATAGTGCTCTTACATATGATACCCCACATGGTTTAATAGCCCGACTTCAAATTTATAAGAACCCTTTTCAGTACCTGTTGCAAAAAAGAACAATATATTTTATTTCTTTCTTATTCGCAAAATAGTTGGGCAAACATTATCTAAAACTATTCCAAATTGATAGCATGTTGATAGCATTAGTAGTTCTTGAGATATGCAGCTGTGACAGACGGACAGACAGACTGAGTCACACCATAAGTATTCCTTTTTACCATTTTGGTAAGAAAAACAGTACAGTGTAATCCCAGCAATGTACGGACAAAAAGCGAACCGAACAAAACCTTGAGCGTTGACTTACGTTTCCATTGTGCAGTAGCTCGTATCCCCCAGGTTTGCACTCATGGCTTCTGATCAGGAAACTCAGCTTATTCTTCTGTAGGAAATTCGCAGTCACGTCTGGACCAAAATATGTCCCAGCACCTCGAAGAGCATTCGCCACACATCCACTAGTGCATTGCGGGTCCGACCATAGGATGTCAAACACCTGAAAACATTGCAAGATTAGGAAATGTCTGAGAAATCAGTAATGCAAATTCAAATTCCTGTAACTTTGACCAATGTAATGTTAGGATAGATAGTGTTACAACAAGGTCTAAGTCTGAAATAATTATTAGATACTATGTGTGGTTGTGAACTGATTAGGTGCATGTACCTAAATGGTCAATATGTCTATACATTTCTATAATTCCCAATGAATAAAGTAAACAAAGATATCATTAGAACGTCAACAATTTACAAACGTAGGTAAATTAAATCACTCAAACCAAAAAAGCGCGAGGTCCAAGCATTCGCTTTCAATCAAACTCACTCACTTACATTTTATTGTATCGATCGTTAAATACCATTGAGTTGTCGCGCTAATCTATGTGGTGTAAATAAGTGTCAACCTGTCGCGGCGGATTGAATGAATGAAAGTCAATGTCCTTCATTCACGTCACCGTAAATTTTCAGTTACTTAATTAATATAACCGCATACTACATACTTTTTATCGGCCGATAGTTTGGTCAATTTGAAAATTACATTAATAAGACTAGGATAGAATAGAAAACATTTATTCGACACAGACACATCACAAAAGCAACCATCACAAAGTAACAGAAGAATGGTAAAAAAGTACAAACAAGGTAAGAATTGCGCCGGGCGTGCCCATACCGAAAGGGTTACCAACTCAGCGTTTGCTGGGCGTCAGACACCCAGCGCTGATCCATACTTCCTCATACTGATTAGACCAAACTATCGGCCGTCAGACCAAAACCAAACTATCGGCCTATATAAAGTCTGTAGTTTGCAGGGACTCTATTTTAGTTGTATTTCAGGAGTTTGACAAACTTTTCGTAAATTCGTTTTTATCAAGTTTCTTAAATTTTCAGAGGTTTGAACGGGCAAAAGGTTTCATCTTTTATGGGGTACTGTATAAAATGTTACAATAAAATACCTCCACACATTCTAGAACTGAATGAGGCGAAATTCAAAACTTGTATAAAACGCACACTATGCAGGCAGGCATATTATAGGTTGGGGGATTACATCGCTGATAAAAATGCTTGGCTCAACGCTAGTCCTGCTCCACAGCCACTTGGGCACAAAAACAAGTGATAAGCAGAAAAGTTCTGAAGTATTTTTGGACCTACTGAAGACTGTATGAATATATTTGTGTTGTATAAACTCAATTTATTTTAGTATTATATAACTGCACAGCACATATGTGAGTTCTATGTACCAACTGTAAATCTACCATTTACTGTACCTATATGTCGTTTGTTGACTATACTAGTGTGCCCTGGCAGCTAATAGTGTGTCATGCTCTCTCTAATGTCTCTCTGATGGTGGCACATGTGTTGGATCATTCGGTTCCCTTCATGATGGTTGATCTGAGTGGTGCCGATCTATGTGTCATGTTCGTGAACGGGCGCCATCAGTTGGGATTGGTCATAACTTGGCTACCTCGGCCTGCTTTTAATTGCCTATGTATTGATATTTTTTTTAATTGTTTGTTTTACTCTAGACGCTTTTACGTGCACGTCTTTTTACATCGTTCTCACATATATGTATTTTTCCAACAAGAAATGATGTAACCAAATACTTGTAAAACACTTTTTATTTTAAAAGAGTAAGTGTGGAGTTTCTTGTCCATTCTTCTCCATAACAAGCTACATTTCCGAATGGACGGTAGAATCAATTATTGTAACTTTTAAATTATTTTTTTTTGACGTTCAAAAGTGCCGCTTAATGGCTTTTTTTTTAATCTATAGGCTCGCGTTTGACCAATGCTTAATTAAGCTCGCGTTTGCTTAAATGAATAAAGAAATTTTGATTTTGATTTTGATTTAGAATTTTCCTACTAAAGTTTTTGAAATACCTATTGAATGCACGATAGTCAATGTCCTTCATTCACGTCATGGTGACCGTAAGTTTTCGGTTAGTTAATTAACTAACTTTAGCCGCTATTTCCTAAAATAGTGGCTACTTAGACAGAAGTTTGACAAACTTTTCGTTAAGTCGTTTATATTAAGTTTCTTTAAAAAAGCGGGTCAGGGGTTTGATCGGACAATAGGTTTTTTTCAAATAAAGCACAATAAAAAAGTCGTTTTAGTCGCCTTCTCTGTATAGCCGCAAATCTACATGAGTAATTAATAACTACGTAATAGTCATACTGAGGGGACTTTCCGATTCCCAACAAATATTACTAACAGGATAAGTAATCGGTCATCGACCTGTCACTGGGGGAATGAGTGAACTACATTCAATGTCGTTCGTGTCAGATCGAATAAAGGATTAAGTATTAATTATACAACTTCGACTACAGTTTTATTCACCGGGTATTCCGCGATTAGGCGAATCAATTTATTATTTATTCGGACTGATAGGATTTATTTCTATGAAATCGCAATTAGTTAATAATTAGGGGATAAAAGTGATTTATTGCACGTCGGATACGATCAATTTGTTGACCCTTATCACAGTAATTGGTCATTATATAGCAAAAGTCTAGGACCACATTTAAAATAATATAAGTAGGTACTTCTATAATATTGAACCAGCGTCATTTACATATAGTTACATTTTACTTAATGAGTTGCGGGTAGCGTGACTGATCATTTATAATAATTAAGATAAAATTGATAACGGTCGACCTGTCGCCTACGGAATGAACAAATGACATCTAATTTCCATTTCATTTATTTCCAAAAAGCTCTCATAATTAGGCTTTGTGTGCTTCTCATTATGACATTGTACCTCTATGCAGGTCAAATGTACCTGCATAGGGGTACAATCTTGAATTGTATGTAATATTTGTCTTCATTCGTTTTTCACACAGCTTTGTTCTCGAAGTATTGAGTGATAAAGTAAACACAATTGCATTGGAGCAGTTGTCTCGGCTATAGTTAATTAAGTCTAAAATCTTTATTAGAAGCCTTCTAGTTAATTGTTTTATTTACCATCATAATATAGTGAATACATGGAGCGAATAACCGCCTGTCTGCGACGCGACGGCGGATTGAATGAACGGCAATCAATGTCCCTCTCGTCTCGCGACCACGGGTTATTAATTACCTGGCTTCGACCGCGGGTTTACTCGCCCGACGATTGTGCAAACACAATCATTTGACTAATGGTGTAGATTCAGCCTAATAATATTTCTATGAAGTCTATAATGACCCAATTTGAGTTTAAAACTGCTGTTGTTGTTTTGTTGTTATATTTAATGCAAGTGTTGATATAGTTGATAGTTTTATATACATAATAAATTGAAAACCATTAACCCATATGTGTCATGTAGTTCCAAACTGATATGTTTCGATAAAGTTGAAATCTCAAAATCAAAATTTTTGATTTGCCTTTTACATTGCGAAATAAAACGGAGGAGAGAAGAGCAATTAATATCTGTGCATGAATGCGAAGTTAGAAGGAACTAGTTCAGAAGGCCTTTAGTAGCTTTACAAGGCTACATAAGTACTTAATATCCGTGGGCCACCATTCAACGTTGTATTTCATCAAATAAATATTTCAAAATATTCATCTTCAATCTGATTCAATTAGGTATTTATGGAAAACATTTGAGGGAAATTGAATTTATAACGACGACAAGCGCATTTAGGTCCCCAACATTTAAAATTCATCTTTTAGACAGTGTCTTTTAATTCGATTTGTAATAAGAAGATTTACAAAACTAATTAAAAAGACAGGTAATATAAAAACATAAAAAATAAACAACGTAAATGAAAATATAGTTTAGTCATAAATTCGTTGGTCTTAATTTTCCCACATGTTTAATAAACATTCACACCCTAATATTTACGTTACAACTGTAATCAGCTTTTAAGTTTTCATTGCCTCTGAAAGTATAATTTAACATCAAGTTATATAAACTTAACATTGCCTAAAGAGTGATATTAATAGAGATATTTGATATCATAAAATATGATGGAATCATTTTTAGAGACAGTGATAGACTAATCAAAGTTATGTTCGGATATTACAAAAGGGAAAATGAATAATTGGCATATTTCTTCGCTAAAGTATGCTCAGTAAGTTTTAATCGTTAACTTTTCAAATGAGACCTTTGAGGAGAAACACCGAAACAAACTCAAAAGCCGCATGGGCCATGACAGTCGTTTCAAACTCCTGACATTATAGGCTCAGAAGTATTACCTACAAGTGCTAACTGGTAAACGAAGTATCTATTGACTGATCCGGGCTATAAGAATCTGTGTTAAGATATTTTTAGAATGAAAGATGCTTCTCTAAATAAATTGTCACGTCTCTAGGAATGATTTATTAAACATTGTGTTGATGTCGACCTGCGAACTATTGGAGACAATCTCCCACTATTGAAATTCGCGACGACCATTAACGAAACGAAGATTAATGTTCAATGTAAATCGATAAAATATCTTAGTAAATATTCAAGCTTCGAACACGTGAATATTTCATAGTTCGAACGCGTTCAATTTTCTTGGCGTTCTTGAACAATGAAGTTCTCGTAGCTGAAGGAAATGCTATTAGGTATATCGTATATATCGGCACCCTCTATATTGAAAGGGTTTACACCTCTATAAAGCTGACAAACTGCGGAGGTAGGCTGCCGTCCCCTTGTTACGGTTATTTTGTCAACTACAGACTTTAATCAATTCCAGGCTGGTGACCTAAATGTCAGGAACGTAGGCAGAGAAACTAGGGGAAACCCAATTTAAGTACCGAGGTATGCATCGTTCCGATTGTTTAAACCTGCCTCGTGAAGGTAAGTTTAATGGATTTCCTTTCGTTTTAATGATCCTATCTCCTGCATGTTTTATGTTAGTCGTTCGCTGAAATTATATCGTTGATTTTAAAATCTGCCACGTCATAAAGTGAGGAGGATTTTATGCTGCTCCTTATAAAGGCGTTAAAGTTGTATTAAAACGTTATACGATCCAGCTTATACTTGGATCTACAATTACATTTTGATGATCTTGAAGATGAACAATCATCTAAAATCTACAAAACTTGATAGCTAACTGTAAATTTTTCTAGTTCCCATTGAAACCAATTAATATTTTCTTGTAACACAATTAAAAATAATTTCCAAGTTAATTTACGTTTTATTGTTGATCGGTAGGCGGTTTCCCAAAAGTCTTTTGAAAAGTTTTGTAGAGAAAACCATACAAATAATTTTTATAAGTGTTGTGTAAGTCTGTAAAGGTTGCGGAAGTTGCGGAAGTCAGTGGTAGGTTAATCAAAGGAAAAGATAAAATGTTCAATCATTAATTTAAAAAATGGTAATTATATAGGAGCCTTTCATCATGATTAAATGAAAGACCAATCGGTAACGCAATGGATGTGGAAATTGAAAATATGAAAAAAATATTTACTCTGCTGAATTTTACCCTTTAGTCAGAAAATTTCATTAAGCATGTGTTCCCCAAATATGAAAATTTAAGTTTTTGAAATTCCTAAATGTATTTACATTAATCTTTAGTAGCGCGGAAAGTACCAGTTTCCATTGTGATGTTTATCGCAAAATCTTCCTTTCAATGTACCAACCGAATGAAAAAAAGCTTCAACAATAAAACTATATAGTTAACTCCTATTATGAAACTTTTCCCATTAATTTGATTGAAAGTGAAAAAGCAAATAATTCAATGGCACCCGACAAATCTATTGTAAAGAATTTAATAATTCGAAGAAATAAAGAAAAATAATTAATCCTACTAATATAGTAAGTGAGAAAGTTTGTATGTTTGTGTTTCAATCACGCAAAAACGGCTAAACGAATTTTGATGACATTTTGCAAACGTATACATAGGACGTATACGTGGACATAGGTACTGAAAAATTTGGTATGATGATCGTTTGGAATAACAAAACACATTTACGCGGGCGAAGCCGCGAGCAGAAGCTTTAATATTTAGTTATAATAGTATTACTCGGAAAGTGCAGTTAATATATTAATTAACTGTGGCCTACAAACACGCATTACATGGAAATGATAATTGGTCTATTCGTGGGCTAGTGCACACCTTTGGTTTTACTTGGAATGTGCCAATTAGTCGCTAAACCATTAATAGGACCAGGTAATAAAAAATGTCGCCCGCGTAGTGTCAAGTTGTTAAGTTTTGCTAAGTAGAGCAGCATTTTCTAATATAAATAACTAATCTATATACATAGGCACAGTTAGGTAATCATAAGGATTTGTTTTCTAGGCATTATTTGAATCCCCCCCGGTGGGTTCCCGCATTGTCGAAGCGGGGGGGCTCAGTAACCGTGGCTTGGTCACCCACGGTGAAGCGAAGAGGAACCCGAGGAGAGGCCGCTCGTCAGGGCTTTTGTCGATAAGCCGACGACGTAGCGGCCAACATGTAGGTTGCGGTGCTGCCTGGGCAACATCGCAACTGAGGCGGGCCGTGATGAGGTATGGGGTCTCCCAAACCCATACGATATCACGGCTGAGGCTTGGAGGCCGCGGCGGGAGAGGAGTGCCGGTATTGCGGTGCGCCGCTCTCCCTACCTTCCGCGGCCTGTACGGGGTCACCACCGTCTGATGGCGGACGCGGTGGGGCCGCAGTGGAAGAGGAGTGACGGTATAGCGTTGGCCTCTCTCCCTATCCCCTGCGGCCGAAACATGGTAGGTGGTGACGCCATTGACCTTGACCCGTCAGTTTAGTGTCAGTTTAGGGAGTTTTAGTGGGTTAGAGTCCCACATAACTGCGCTATCTCCCCGTGGTAGCGCAGTATGCATGAGCATTTCTCCAAGCTAAAAAAAAAAAACAATAAAAAAAACCATAATTTGAATAAACCACTATATGGAAAATCAATATCCTTTACGACCGTGAAACCTAAACTATTCTTGTAAAATTAAAAAAACATGTGAGATTTCTCTCGGGTCAAGAAATTATTACATCTGAACAAATATAAAGGTTTGTTTTTCATTTTCTTACGCTTTGGTTAAATATCTTTCCAGAGGCCTAGTTGACACTTAGCGTGACCCAAGGGGTGGCTTTCACCTTGGTCAGAGGATAAGCATTGGCATACAACGTGACAATGCTGCCCGTCTTTTGGGCACATTACCAGTGGACAACGATGTGGAGGGGTTTTTCGACGCCATATCTTAGAATAGTATTTTAAGGATTAGTTAGTTTGTTTTAAGTGTATATGTTTGTTGTCTTAGTTAATTATAGTACATTATGGTACAAGTGTGTTATGTTGGTGATTACCGCTGAGGCGCCATCGCCATTGAGACCCGAGCCGTTAGGTGAGGGTTTTAAGAGAGCCGAGGGCGGTAATCATCAATACGAACGTGTATCATTCGACGTTTTTCAACACACTTGTGAAGAAAATAATACTAAAAATTATTTTATTTAGTAGATAATAGATATTTTTCCTTGGAGTTTTCAGATAGTAAACTTTCCATAAAGTTAAGGGCTTCACATCTTATATCGGGCGGTGTACAACATTAGTACATTACTGCAGCGGCCAGCAAAATAGGCATTGATGGACGAACGTGTAAATGTGGGCCGAGGCGAAGCCGAGGCACACATACGTAATTCCATCAATGCCTAGTTGTGGCCAAGGCTTGTATAGTACTTTTCTCAAATAATGCGCGGAAATTAAAACTAAGTATTACCTAGAACTCATTTTGTCAAATACAATTATTACTCTTTAAAATCAATGACGAACAACGAGTAACAATAATTTTGCCCAAATGTTCATTTGTTTTTTTTTTCAATAAACAGCTTTCTATTTGCAAGCCAGTTCAAAATTTAAATAAAACCTTTGTTATGTTACCTCCTTGGTTGCCACGTTTCGGAGTAAAAGATCGTTCCATTTTTAAATTACACGACAGATATGAGTTTACTATGTAATTTATTTGGCCGCTAGACACGACAGATATGGATTTTCATACAACTTTTGCCGGCCGCTGCGCGTATGTATTTGGCAAATAAATTACATAGTAAACTCATATCTGTCGTGTAATTTTAAAATGGAACGATCTCTTACTCCGAAACATGACAACCAAGGAGGTAACTTATCAAAGGTTATATTTAAATTTCGAACTGGCATGCAAATAGAACGCTGTTCATTGAAAAAAAAAAAAGAACACTTTAACGCGGGCACAATTATTGTTGTTCGTCATTGATTTTGACAAAATGAGTTCTAGATACTACTTAGTTTTAATTTCCGCGCATTATTTGAGAAAAGTACTATACAAGCCTTGGCCACAACTAGGCATTGATGGACTTAAGTATGTGTGCCTCGGCTTCGCCTCGGCCCACATTTACACGTTCGTCCATCAATGCCTCTTTTGCTGGCCGCTGCAGTAATGTACTATTTCTTCATAATTAGTACTTGTAGACATTTTAATTAATAAATAACTGTAATTTCAACAGTGAAAACGAGTTGTGAAAAATTTTTCGCAATGGCGGGAAATATTTATAAGTTTTCCTATGCGCGCGCATCTAACAATGGCGATCGGCCATAGATTAAAAGAATGAGGTTTCTTTTTTTTTGCTTTTCGCGGATAGCGTTTTAGCCACGTACAAAATGGGGAATTTCAAGTTTTCTTTATTACAGAGAAAACAAAAGTTATAGTTGGTTGAAAGTTTTATTGATTAAGCACGTACAAGTTGAAATTATTTATTTAAATACGAAGTTGCATGAAATGAGCCAGCAATAGGTATATTAATTTATTTGTACTATTGAACACGATCTTTTTTGTAACGAAACGAAAAAGAACAAAGCAACTCAACGAATATTTTTTTTTTAATAATAATAGCAATGAAAAAGTCACAGTTTGATTACAGGTATCATTATGTGCCTAATTGCGGTGAAATTAGAGCCACTTGATGAGAAAGTGTGTTGAAAAGTATTTTTTAATACTGTTGCTCAAAAAGTGGCGTATTGCAGGGACGTATAGCGTTCGGGATGTGGGCTATTACATACTCGAGCTTTTTCTTTACCCTTTCCGAACTCGTGCGTTCTCTTTCCCAACTGTCAAAATAATGTATATTAATAAGAAAAAACTAACCACGAAGTTTTTACTAATAAAAAAAATCATAGAAGTTTTTATGATTCATGCAAATATTTCTAAAAAGAAGCTACTAATTTGTTTCAATATTAGATTTAATGATTTGATTCAATGAGTTAGGTTAGGTTTCATTTCATTTCATCTCATTAAATTTTATTTTCATTTCCAATCAATAAAAAATATCTACTGAAGACTTGGCTGTATGGGCATAGTTCCCTTTGCCTACCCAGAATGGGTGAAGAAAACAAAAAAAAATCTCTGCTTATATTCTTTTACTCAGAGAAATGACTAAAGCTTTAGTCATTGCTCTGAGTTCTTTTAAGGTTGGCGCCATTTTCCAAAAATGTTCTTTGCGAGTTTAGTTGTTTGTTGCACAAAGTGAGTAATTTCGACGATATTTTTTTTTAATTTACGCCACCGGAACTCAGTATAATTGCACAAAATGCTTCGAAGAACATTTTAACGGAAAAGTCAAAAAGTCGCTACATATCTACATACGACGAATTTATTGCATGGAGAGAAGAGAAAAAAGCAAATAGTTTTTCAGAAAATGTTATGTTGGCATACTTCTCCGAACTCTCAGCAAAATTAAAACCTTCTACGTTATGGTCGAGGTTTTCGATTATAAAAAGTATGCTGAAAATAACGAACAACGTGGATATAAGTGAATACCCAAAACTAAATGCTTTCTTAAAACGACAATCAGACGGTTTTACAACTAAAAAGTCGAAAATATTAACATAGAATGAAGTGGAAAGGTTTTTGAACGAAGCTCCCGATGATCGTTATTTAGCCACAAAGGTAATTTATTAAAAATACTTATATTTTTCTTTAGTATTTAGTTTACGAAAACGCTTAATACAGTCAATATATTATTAAAAAAAAAGAGATTTTTGGCGTTGTTGGAGCTTGCCGCAGAGAGGAGTTAGCCAATATTACTTTAAAATATATTGAAGCCCATGGAAAAATGCTACTAATCAAGATTCCGAATACAAAGATTAAGATACCCAGAAGCTTTGTTGTTGAAGGAGATTTTCTTAGAATAGTGCAAAAATATATGAATCAGCGGTCCCAAAAAGCAAAAACCCGTTTTTTCCAAAATTATCAAAAAGGGAAGTGTACAGCTCAAGCAATCGGGATAAACAAATTTGGTGATATGCCAAAAGAAATAGCTACTTTTCTTGGTCTGCCGGATGCTGAGTATTATACTGAGCACAGCTTCAGGAGAAACTTTGCTACATTATTGGCAGATTCAGGAGCCAATTTGTTCTACTGTCAACCCTCACCTTCAGCTGCGCCTCGGCTCGGGTAGACATTTGTCGGAACTCTTTGCAATGACAGGCTTTCTGCACTCGTAATAAAATATACTATTACAATGCATGTCCTCGAAAAGAGCGTTTTCCAAGCAGCCAAACTGTGCGGAAAGTGTCACTTTTTTAAACTAGTGCTTTTTACTTTTCTGTATTTTTTTAATTTTTAACTCCAACGTCAGCCCGACGCATAGAGTTTTTATTATTTGAGAAAAGTTTTACAAATTAGTTAAGTACAGACTATCATTAATATAAAAGGTAAAATAAAACTAATACTTTATTAAAGGCGTTTTTAATTACTCTAGATTTAGATTTTGATCATTAAATTAATTTTAAATATCCATTAAATATGTTTGGCAGAACGTATATTTTGCTCGTGCCTTTTTGCGTTATGACGTGACAGCTATTTGCACATGCGCAGTATATATGCCCGAGGAACTATTAGTTAATCTGTGGTATGCTGAGCGCGCTTGAATAAGCCCGCCATTTTATTAATTTCTTGCTTGGTTCAGATATTTTTTTTTATTACCTCGCACAGTGCATAGTAAAATGTTGTATGATACACGTACGTAAGATGATTTCCGACTCGTGTCGATTTATCCATTCACACGCTTCGCTCGCTCTTGAATAAAAATGCCACTCATCGGAAATCACCTACCTTCCGCACTTGTAGCATACATAACTATTATACACTGTATACACTTTTATGTTTGTCAAAATAAATCGTTTGGATACAATATGTAAATTAACAAATAGAGGAAAAACTCTGTTTGTTAGTAAGAGGTAATCTCTGAAATTCTTTCATTGATGGAAAACTACGCAATTTTTATCTTTATATATCCTTTTATGGGATTTATAACCCGGAAAAATGCACGATTTATGTGGGTTAAGCCACGGTGGCAAAGCCGCGAGAAAATCTAGTACAAGATAAAATTAAATTCATCCAACATTTCGCGTAGAGGCTATATTGGAATGCACCCAGTGTGTGGTAGGACGACTTCAAACGACTCTTTGCTTTATTGCTTTTCACTTCATTAACAGCGCTTTAAAGCGAAATCGTACTCCATCTATCACTCGACAGTGCACTGAATAAAACCATCGTATTATGAAAGAAAATAGAAGGACACAAAGAACTATCGCAGTAAAATGTACGAGAAAATGGAGTAAGTGACAGTCGGTTCGAATGGATGGAGAGTGTATATTTTTTTATTGTTTTTCATTAGTCGTCATCTCAGCAGTTAACTTCTTTCTGGCCATATCATCTGTTACATAGTCCATCCGACTTTTCTTTGGTGTTGCCCCACCTACTCTTATAGCCTCTCTCCCAACATTTTCATTATTTCTGCGTATCACATGCTATACCATGACAACAGATTTCCACACAACTTTTCAGTTACCGCGGTTCCACATTCAAACGTCTTCTTACTTCTTCTATCAATTCACGCAACACCACGCAGCTCTCTTAGGCCGCGTCTACGGACACGCGTCCGTCTCGCGACGGCACTTCGCTTCTTCAAAAAAGCCAACGCTTCTCCGTGTAAAAATAATAATAAATACTCTCATACAACGCCATATGAAAATGGTGCGATCCACGCGACGGACGCCCCGCGTCTCTAGAAACGAGGCCTTAGCATGCACATCTCAGCTGTATGAAATAACCTTACATTTATGCCTTTTTTGTCCTAACATTTTGACCCATACGAAACAGCAGGAACATCCGTTTTTAATATATCCTATTTTCATTTATAATACCCTTGACTTCAAAGGAAATGCTGAGATTGCAGATTGATCCGAAGACTTACCCGCATTTCATCAATCCAATGTTAATTATGTGCTTACCAGTTCCACAGAAACAGAACTGTCAATTATCAGTAAAATGCACGAGAAAATGGATATAACTAAAACCAGTTCGAAGTGTTCGAACGAATGGGGAGCGCAAATTGATTCGCGTATTCAGGTCGTCAGTAATTATCGGAGTGAGCTATTTATTACGATTGATCCAACCAATTAGCACGCTTTTCATGTAACGGATTAATCCATACAGCTTTTTAAAGCTCAATGATGCACAGCATACATAGCTATTCTAAATATTTATCCAAAAAGAGAAATGGGGAAATTTTGCAGCAGGTTCATCATCTGCCTAGCCTTTTTCCCAATTATTGTTGGGGTCGGCTTCCAGTCTTACCGGATTCAGCTGAGTACCAGTATTTTACATGGAACGACTGCCTATCAGACCTCCACAACCCAGTAACTGGGTAACACGATACCCATTGGCAAGACTGGTGTCAGATCTCAGGCTTCTGAATACCCGTAACGACTTTCAAAGATCTTCAAATGACAACCGGGACCAACGACTTAACGTGCTTTCACTATATAAATGGTCACCCATCCACGGACCGACCTCGTCAAGCGTTGCTTAACCTTGAAGATCGACCCGTACGGCTGTTATTATATAGCCACGAGCTCCTCAATTTTTCAGCAGGTTGATTTAATGAAAATCTTTCAAAGGCGAAAGTATGCATAAATATAGCCACTTTCACTACATGAATGTTACTAAACCTTTTTGTTTGTGCGGGGAAACCTCATGGATACATTCCGTTCGAGGAACGGAGGGTTATCTCGCACTTTAACCGACTAAAACCCCTGCAGTTTCTAACCCTATCATAATTCAGGGGCCTGGGATACAAATATATTCGCGCGTGTCCCCCGGGACAACCCTGAAATCCCGAAAAGAAATCAGTGGTGCAACTTGTCGAGTAAAGTCAACAAGTACTGAACCGCTGTTTCTTTTTTACTAACTTTCTAAATAAAAAGGAGGAGATTCTATGTTCGAACCTAATTCTGCGTCAATTGTCACAATCATTCTACAGACTGATTGTGAAAATTCATTGTTGAAAGAGTATATTCCCAAATTAGTCGTATTTAAATTTGGTGAAGAACTTCGGTGATATACAACAGAACTCTTCAATAAATGATAGCAAATCTCTCGGGATTGCTGCAATAGCATGTCTGTTTATACCTTTTCTAAACACAACATCACGCCATTTACACACTCCCATTTCACCGGTTATGTTCCAGTTTCTTGATATTCGGGTAATGTATTCTAGTATTAGAGACCTACCTTACTATAGAACTTGCCTATTACGTACCACAACTAAAACGAGATTATTTTTTTTTTCTTATTTTTTTGACTCCGTCTGCCGAAGATTTTATTTGCATTTTTATATGTGACTTATTATTTGTTTGCTTCTTTTTTATTATCTTAACATGTTTTTTTTAAATATCTTTTTAACAATTGTAATTTTTGATGGTACCTACATAATGTTATTTTTTACAAAATTTCTATACAATTTATTTTGTTCTGAAATAAATTACTTACTTACTTATTTTTCACTATGTATTGTTTTTATTTGGAAGTCACGTCGGTTGTATTTTTTCGGCTTTTTTCTTCTTATTTCAGAACTGCTCACGTTATGAAAGTTGTTCCGATTCATGAGTTCGTTCAGTACAGAGTACATTCACCCCTCAAAGGTAGTCAATTAATTAAAAGTCACTCTGTATCAATTAACTGGTCTTACTAATCGTATGCATTAAGAATCTACAGTAGACGACTTTCTATGTTGAGAACCGCAGTGAAAAGCCAGCTGTCAATATTTATTTATAGCCCATACAACGATCGCTCAATCTAATGCAGCAGCGCAGAGTTTACCTCGTACCAGGCCCGTTGAGAATAGACTATAAAGTTTGTAGCACTAAAGGGATTATAGTTCAGCATATAATATATCAACCGAACAAAGCTTTTCTGCAGTACCATCTTTGTTCCACCTCAATCAATCCAGTACCAACCACGATTATCTTTATGTGAATTAAGATAATAAAGTCTTTCATTTCAATAATTTAATTTTCTTCTCCAAACAAATATAAATAAGTAGGTATAATCGTAAATAAATAAGAGAAAAGCTCTCAACAATATTTTGAAGTGTACTTTAATAATCTACAGTTATAAATGATTTACTTATCCAAATGTAAATTGTTTTTGCTTAGACTGAAAGATTTGCCTAAACGAGTTTCAAATCGTATTATTCCATCTTGTTCAGTAATTGGCGTGATGAAAATTTATTTCAGTTACATTTTGCTTTCTGACAGTTAGTGCTTTTCGCAGTGCGACATTCTACCCTACAATAGCTTACATCCTAACATATTCAATTCCTTCTAACGTAACCCAGGGTAACCGTACCTATGTATTATTAAACACCGGGCTGTTACAAAATCTGTGTGTCATTCTTACATATAATATTCATTGTTCTGGGAAACCAACTCGGAGCGCTGAAAATTATAAAAGCTAGCTAGGGAAATGATAATGCATTGTATCTTGAAATATTGTTCCCGCTTTTACGTTGCTTGTTAGTTGTGTTTGAACAATATCCTATGCAAGATATATTACATAAACGTTGGCTCGAATAAAATGTGTGGAGCAAGCGACGAATTGTGAGAAGAAGCATCCTTTTGGGACAGAACTTCATAAAGCGGTCGCGCAACGTCCCGAGTTTATCTCGCGTCATTCCGCGGGGTCCGACCCGGGCAAATTGTATTACGACAAGGATGGTGGTGGCAGAAATTGCTTTCGAGCGAAAGAAATAAGATAACATCATTGATATACCTAATAAGGGAGACAAAGCCACTCAACGAGCTTTATTCGAGATAACCGAATATAATGCTCGTGTGCGCCGGACGATAAAACCAAAAATTAACCCTTATAAAAAGGATGACACATTTAACTGCGCAGAGACTGAACAGACATGCAAAAACCCCGGATTAAAGACCAGATGTAATATTATGTTTCATTTATGTTAAATTTTACGATGTGGAAGACTAACAAAGCCAGAATTAGGTCGTTTTACTACCAGGCCAATTTTAATAACCCTAATACATGTGCATGAATATTCCTAAATGAATATTTTACCTATGAGATTAGCTTGGCCGCATGGCATAAAAAATAATACCACATACAGTAAATACACTTCCGCTCAAGTTCGAACAAAAGATTAGTGAATATTGGTCTTCTACAAGTTGCTAAGAACATGCAAGCAATCGCCAATAATAGACAAATAGAATGATAATATGCAGATAGATCAGCGCATCTTTCAAACATTTCGCACTTTGGACACTAACAAATGTTACATTTTCTGGCGGAACTGACCCAATTGATTTGCCAAAACGTGTTCGTCTGATGAACAATCGACATTTTTAAAACAGTTTCTCGTTTGAATTTCTTCATATAAATTATTTTAGGAACTATTTTTTCAATAAGTATTTATTCCATGGACGTGAATATGTCGCAAGATTAAAGTTTCAAAGTCTTATTTAATTAGACCATGAATGGACTCCTTCCTTTCAATAAAAATAAGTGGTATAATTGATTTTTCATGAATAGGACATAACAGAGCATAAAATGCACTGTTACGTTCACCTTTACCTTTTGTTTTATTAATTTCTCAATTTCAATTTGCCCTACCTGAAATAAACTTGAATACAAAATAACACTTCCGAGAATGTCGGCAAACATGGAATGCAATAACACGAAACCAATTGACTCCTACTGATTCATAATTACGACTGCCAAGAAAGGTTAGCGCGAACAAAAGTACGAACGAGTGAGTAGGCGGAATTATGTGTCAATTCCGCCTACTCACTCGTTCGTACTTTACAGAAATGTAACTTATTTACTTTATTAATAAAAGATTAATTAAGTAAAAGAAAAAATATCTTGAATAGAACCTCATTCAGTACTCTGTACTTAACACCTGATAGAACGTCCTTCGCCCTTGCCCTCACTAAATATGAAACGAAAATATTTATAATTTGATGAGTACCGGTCTTTCAGGCTCGAAAGCGCAGAGCTTTTTCTACCAAACATTGTAATTTCTGAATGAAGCACCTACAATAAGGGGTACCTAAGTAGATTACGATAACTCATAATCCCGAATAGAACGTGATCCGTCGTTCTAAAGATAGTTGAAAGCAAAAGTTTTGATTAGTTGCTGAATGTTGGATCAGTCCGCCACGTAGAATAGACGCTCAGCTGGAAAATGTTGAGGCGTCCCCGAGCCAGGTGCACGAATTAGCCTGAGCAATTCATTCAACAGAAATTGCTTCTCGAATAGAATATTGTTTATGAAAACGTTATTGTTCGCATTGAATATGCTAATGATCATGTATATTAGGCATTCAAATATTCTGTTGTGCTTCATTCATCACATTCATACATCAAAGAAATTGGCAACGACTTGACGCGTCTTCGTCGGTGGATATAAAAACTCGTGATGCCAAGAAGCCGGCAATGAAACGATCGATAACCTTTAGATTGAATCGTGAATGATTGATTACTAACGACTAACCTGTTTCCACTCTACTTTGTCTATAGCTTCGCCACCCGCCGCCGAGCCCTCGGTCACTGGAGGCCGCAGCAGAGACACGTACTGAAAACAAGTTACAAACATTCACTATTTTGTTTATTACGAGTTTACAAAGTTTGGAGAAAACTGTAAAAGGGATAACGTGTTCGAAAGTTTTGTAAAGTGACGATCAACTTAAAAGTTTTATTTTGTTATAAGTTTTTTGTATTTTTAGGCTCGAACTTTTAACAAAAAAGTTAGAATTTGTACGTTACCAGGGTCTAAAATATTAATCTGCAGGTATATCAACAACAGAGGCAGGGTATTGAAACTTCTTCAATTATCTGCGAGGACACTTATTTCAATCCGTAGCATACCTTATCTCGTTCGAGGCTTCGAATCATGTCGAGATCTGTAGTATCCGATATGCCGCCGTGGACCACAAATACTCGATTGTTGATGATAGTGCCCAGAGGAAGCCAGCGGTAGACGCCTTCGATCAGCTTCAGCAACCGTTCTGAGTTGTGCTGATGGAAACATAAATAATTGTAGATAAACCCAGTATGTACACTTTTATTTCGAACGTGCAAACATTGTCAAAGAACCCAAAAATCAATTTTTGAAATACAAGTTCAGTATTTTCACCGGAATTACCTACGTTAGTTGTGCTAGTAACAATGTTGTCTGAAAAGTGCATTTAAACCACATGAGAGTAAAAAAATATGGACTGTCAAAGGTACCAAAAAACTGTTTTTTGCTTAAGTCTTCACAAGATTCGCTAATGCTTATTGTTTTTCGAGATATAGGTAAACCAAAAGAAAATTATAAAGAAAAGTACCTAGTATTGTTACTAAAGACTGATTTGCAAATTTATACTAATTTATTTGATATTCCTAGTGATAGTTGCTTATCCTGTCAAATTCTCTACGATTTATTCCAATCATAAAAAAAATATATATATATCAGCCGGAACCGGGGTCACTTGTTTTCCCAGTTCTAACTGCTTACTAGGCCCGGTTCTCAAAAATCTGGAACCAGATGTAGTTTTGCATACCCTACCCATAACATGGGGTTGCATAAAAATAATTGGTCCGCCATCCTTGGATGTCCACAATGTTAGTTATAGAAGAATATCACTTAGATAACCGTGAATTATCATCGAAACCAAAACTGCAAAATTTCAGCTCAATCGATTGGGGTTAGCTATTTTATAATTCAGTTGCAAATTTTCAGCCATACATACACGTACGCACTAAATAATTAACAAACTAACTTACTAACAAGGAAAGTTAAATAAAAGCAATTTATTATAAAAAATCACGCACTACATTTTCAGGATTTACATTAGAAAAATATGTAAATTTCCTAATGTAAATCCTGAAAATGTAGTCCTTGAAATTTTGTTTTTTACGTAGCTGACGCTGTTTACATTTTCACTAGTTTAAAGTTTCATGTAGAACGCCTGCAGCAGCCAAAAAATGTATGTACAAAAAATGCTTCAGCAATGCTGTCCCCCGGCTTGTTAAACTTTTTAAAATTTGCAGAAGTTTTTCAACGCTATGCAGCGGTGGAAGTTGTACAAAAAATATATTCATAATTTTGTTGATCATTTATATAACATTTTCTCTATAATTAAAGTGAAACCCAAAGGCGAGCCTCTAGCTTCGTATCAAAAACTTTTCATAAAATGTTTACTGCTTTCGACATTTTAATAAATTCGTTAGCTTTGATTAAAGTAAAATACAACTTTGAGTATAGTCTGACATGGAATGCATATAAGCTTTTGTGTACCTCATATCCATTTGTGTGTGTAAGGACGGGAAAGCTTTTACTTACAATGACAACAATAATCCTACCTACAGCTATAACCCTCGAGGAAATGATGTAATAACTGCACACAAAGCCGAACTCAGTCGGCTAGTGTAACCGTAATAACTTTGTATCTGGATAAAAGGCGACTGGTGATAACTACGGAGGTACACTTCAGACACAAAGGGAATAAATCTCCTTAATCGTGATTTCTAGGACAAACATGTTCGGGACACTCTTTGTGCTGCGGATGCTGTAAAAATCTTATTTCGTGAGAATAAATACAAGGTTGCAAAAGAGCTCAAATTTTACTTATAATGTTTCTTTGCATTTTTTTATCGTAAATATTGTTTGGCATTCCCCTGATCGGCGATTTCACTTTCGCTTCATAAAAGTACTGTTGACTCTACGATCGGAAATTTATTGAAAACAAAGAGTTGCTTTGTATTATTATGGAAACGTCGAACATCTCCAATCCTTGACAAATTGTGTAGATTTAGAAGCTTTTATTGTCTCCATTGTTGGGGAATCAGGCTCAGTAGCATCAATTCGAGAAGGATAAAATACTGATCTAGATTTCGGATTCGCCAAATTAGTTTTCGGTTCCGCTTACCTTTTATCGGATTTACGATCACCGATTTGTATCCAATAACTGTATATAATAAAATAGCTTATATTTTTATCGTTTTAGGTAGGATATGTTTATGTAGGGACTAAAGGTTTACTTACCCGATATTTTTGTTGGACTTCCTTTATGAAACCGTACCTAAACAGAAAACATGTGTTATTATGTGAAATTAACTTTATCATGTATTGTGTAGTTACCTTATCGAAAAACTATCGGTAGAACTTGGGGATATTAAAGCTTGGCAGTGACCCGAAAATTTTGATCAAGTGAAGAATTCCAGGAACATAACATTAATTACTCATTGATATGCAGTAAAATTAAATGAAAGCCTTTGTTCTATAAATACTCCTTCATACATCACGTCATTTAAATTCAACGCTACCGAGTCTCATTGAAACATTTATAACAAGCTCGAAAGTGGGAGTTCGCAGTTTCGACATTCCGAAAGAGTTGTTACATTCAGGTTCGCGAATTATTCACAGAATGACTCAATGTGAAGTGTCAAAATTATTTAATAAACAGGTACCTTTGTTTAAAACTTGCCCAACATACCATGTAGGTTCTTGGGAAAACAATTAAATTCTAATTCATTTAGAACTTTACGGGTCACGCCACAATCGTTTACTTAAACTGTCACTTTCAATCTTCTCGTATATCTCATTTTATTTGCATACAAATCTTAAAAGTCTTACGTATCAGACGAAAGGTCATCATGTATTCCAAGAAAAAAGCGGGCTTAACAAGCCACATGGCTTAATCGTATTCAACATAAAGGGCATTACACAGTTCGTGTGACTAACCTAGAATTCATAATGAGATCTTCATGATTGCCGCGGTTCAAGTACACTCCTCCGGGGAAGGCCAGCATACAAGACAGCAGTAGCAAGAACACCTCCAACCCCTTCTTCCCTCGGTCCACGAAGTCTCCGTTGAATATGTATGGGTTCTCAGGAGATGGCAGCCCATTCTGTATCAAATATCGAGTTAATAGCGGTTTAATATGCAGTGTGACATTGGAAGTGACGGCGCTAACACTGAACATGAGCGATATTGCTGACATACGAGAACTGTAGGTAGCCTTGTACACATTGTCCGTTCCCCGACTCCGCCCATTCCGTGTCGCCATACAAGCTAAGTCTACAAGTAAGCACGGACACCCAACGCGAAGGAAGAAAATTTGGTTCAATTACACTAGATGGCGTGATAAGCTTCGATTTGTTGTGAGGCATCAACTCGAATTTTGTTATTTTTTTTGTAACACATTTTGGTACAATGAAACTGTAAAAACGTGCAAAAATATACTATAAAACACATCGTCTCTGTATTTAAAAAAAGTATTCACGAACCGAGTAAACCGTTTTACTTACAAGTCGCTGCTAACACCATCAATAAGTGGAACGGAACCAAACACTATCGATGTTCTTAGAAAAATAATCAGTTTACTCAGACGAAAAGCGCTAGTTACGTCGGCACGGTTTCTTTCTTTGTATGGGATGTGGCATCTGTATGGTAGTATTACATTATCTGTGAACTTAGCACGTAGACATTCGGTCACATCATGGGTCATTTCTAATGTCCAAAAAGCATTGTGTAGTCAGCTATATTCTTAGAAAATAAATAAGTGACTTTTTGTGAAAACAACAAAAACAAATTCATAGAGTCTATTTATCTTCTGCAAGATTCCAGCAAAAAATACTCAGAATTCAATTATTGATGTCTGTAATTTACAGTGAACGCATTCAAAAAACGACCATTACTCACTTGGGACGCAACCACAAAACCTTTAAACATAAAGCCTGCACACAAAGGGACAAACTTAACGATCGTCAAGATAAATTTTTAATACTCTACGTGTTTTACATCTAACGTTGTTGAAAATAAAATCTACAATTTCGGATCTCTTAATTTGCCTACAGCTTGGTAATAAAAATAAGCGAGATTGATAAATTATCGATCCGTGGTGTTCTATCAAATTATACGGCCAACTAACTAGTTTACCGAGCCGATAAAATCTTGATAAATTTCAGCCGATGAAGGAATAATGTTGTGTAAATGAGCAAACCTGATCGTGAATCGAGAGCAGTAGGCTGACATATTTTAGTGAATCCTTACATCTGCAGCAGTGGTCGCCACAAGGTCGCTTACGCAACAAGCTGGCTGCTAATCGATACGAGCCGGTTACATAATCATTATCCTGTGGCCAATTTATCTCTATTTTGTTTTGCCACGGTCAGATAACACACATCTGATTTAATTTGCCCTAATTAGTGATTATTACGGCTCTGAAACATCTACGTACATAAAATGTTACCTCTGACATTAAAGGGTCCTAAATCATAACTCACTTGTCAGTTGTTTTTTATGACGCGATTAGCCAGGATTATGACAAAAACCGGTTGTTGTGATACGACCCTCGTGTTTTTACAAACCGCCTGTTTGTATAAACTCAATTTAGGCAACCCTTTCCATTCCCACTGGACCCGAGCTGTTGTATGCGCGACGGATATTGTAGGTTCATATGAAAAATATTCTCGCTGGTTTTATTAAACCTATTTCCTTTTTTTCGATATCAGACTAGGTAACAAAAAGAGGCAACTGCTATGATATAAATAAAGTTTGTTAACAAACAGTTTAATAAAAACTGTAACCCGACTAAGGTTTTTGTTGCCTATGTTACCCATCAAAATCGGATAAATAGTTTAGGCGCTACGGAGGAACATACATAAATACAAACATACATACATAGACTGCTAAAATTATATCCCTTCCTTTTGGCTTCGCCGTAGCCGGGATTTTTTTTTTCGTGTGAGGATGTGGCCACCACTGGGGTGTCTGAGTTAATTAAGCCGCCTCTGGTAACCCCACGGACCTCTGACTTGGCTATTTCAGCCTTAATTTATATATATAAGTCCAGGTTTCCTCACTATTATTTCCTTCACCTTTGCCTGTGATGTCCAACATAAACTTAGTGCATAATAATAATGAATTTGAAAAAGTCACATTGGTACTTGCCCGGATTTGAACCCACGACCATGATAGGCAAGGTCTTAGCCATTGGGCCACCTCGACATTTTTTGCTTTAGTCGGGTAAAAATTTACCACAAATCAATAGAAGTCGTGGTAACATTTTGAATTCCCACCAAAAATACAATGGTTGTAAAAGTTTCGCGGCACTAAATATTTCTTAATAATAGTTAAGTGGACCATTATGTTACATGCTTGTAAGACGGAAATAACAGTAGGAAAGCAATATCTACAAATTAATGAGATCGTCCGGCGTTACAGGCGGTCTATCAATCAAACGGCGCGCGGAGCGATGGACGGCGGTACGGCGGCGGCACGGCGGCACAGGCGGCACAGTGGCACCAATTAGATGACGCGTGCGCCGCTCCCAGCCATGTTTACCGAGGCCCAGTTCGACCTGTCGCCCTCCTTACGTCACACCTCTAATGACCAGCCGCGAAAACTTGAAGGAAACCCTACTAATATCCGACGCGACGTGACGCAGCCACACTTGCCGCCCCTCGTACAATTTTTCCACAGCGTTAGCAAAATTACAATGTTCGCGCTTGAGCTTCGTTTATATTTGGCAAATTTTTCGGAAGGGTTCGCTAACTTGTAACTTTTTATGTAGCTAACTAACTATAAACGTAAAATACATTGCTGTTGGTCCCGAGAGAGTTTGCGAGAGCAAAAACACCGTGTCAGCTGCTTGTGTTCCCGTCGTGTTTTGATATATCTAGGTATCTATACTCGTATTGTAGGTGGACTGTCAGTTGTGTCTACAAAAATATTTCACAAGTATGCTAAAAACTTTACCCACGTAATTTTTTGAAGATAGTTTACATCAGTACTAAAACCTGTCCTAAAAATATTAAAAAAAACCTGGTGAATGGAACACTGAGGGAATATTAAATTGAAACCGCACTGTCCTAGATGCACCGTTTTACTATTAATTGACTTTGCGTTCGCGTCGCTCGTTGAAGTAAGCATTCGATTAAAATCAATGCACTAAGTGGTGCTCGGAGAACCGGACCCTTGTTCTAGTTTAAATTTATATTTTGCTAACCACCCGTCAAAGTGGAAACAAATGTGTATTGACATTTTTAAATAAATGAATCCTTTTCTGAAATTCTAAAGATTTCAATAAAAAATTCTATTTCTAAAAGGTGAAGCAAGACTTTGTATCCATTAAAATCGACTATCTCAACCGTAATGACGAAGAAAACCAACATATACTCAATGTTTAGGTAAGTAAACATCGCGGTCAGAAAAAATATCAACAGAGCAACTCCACAAAAAATGTCAATAGTGAAAAATTGGGCGTCCATAGCGTTTTTGTTGACTATCAACACAACCCGGTACATTTCCTTTTGATAGATACGTGGAAATCATTCGTGTAATAGTCAATATTTACCAGCGTTATGGGCTTTGAGTCGTTTAGCTACAAAGTAATGACTATCAAGGGTACAATAACCCCGAATACCATAATAACAGGGGTATTTTTCAGCCATTAAGCGAAATGTGAGTATGGAGTTAGTAATACGTTCCTAAATCGTTTAAAACGAAATGACTATAAAACTTAACGAAAACATTCTTTAAGCGGCGTGTGCTATAAGTTTTGATTACTAAAGTCCTTATTATGTTGAAAGTTTTTAACCCCCGACGGAAAAAGAGTGGTGTTAAAAGTTTAATGTGTGTTGCTGTGTATCCGTGTGTCTGTCTGTGGCATCATAGCTCCTAAACGGATGAACCGATATTGATTTAGTTTTTTTTTGTTTGAAAGGTGACTTTGTCGAGAGTGTTCTTAGCTATGTGTGATTAAAATCGGTTTAGCTGTTCAAAAGATATCCGTATTTTACTCTTTGAATCTGGGTTTTTCACAAGATATCGTGTTATAATTAAGTGTTGCGATAGATTGTCGATTGAAGCGAGTGTACTCCTAGGTATATTATAGTTGTGTAGTTTAAAAAGCATGAAATAAATTATAAATTTAAAAACCCCCGACACAAAAACCTCTAAAAGGCAAAACATAAGCCTCGTACTCGCGCCGCCAACATTTACAGCAGTTTATTGTAAATACTTAATTTTTTTGATGGTGATTTCAGCGACATTACTCAAGAGCAAAGCCATAAATGTATATGTTATAGTGTACATGAGTTTTTGGATTATAAATTGTAAGTTTTTTGTAAATTGCACGGTAATTTTAAATTATGATTGTTATTTTGTCATTGGTTTTTATTATTGTGTGGCGAATTTTGACATGATTATTATCTTTATTATTATTATTTTTTTAATTATGAGTGTTATTATTTTGTGTATGGTTATTATTATTGTGTGGTAAATATTTCCCATTATTGGCATTATTATTATTGACGCTTATGATTATCTTTATTATTTTTTCATATCATATTGACATTTATTTAATTCAATAATACAATTTAAATGGGTTTATGTGTTTGGTGACTGCATGATTATGATCAATAACAATTTTTACTAAAATTGTAACTCTATTTTATATTTTCACGCCGAAATTAAAGGCAAAATAAGAGAACAATTTTGTACATTTTACCAACACCTTCTGTACCTTATTTATGCAAATAAATGAATTTTGTTTTTTTTTTTTATTTGATAAAACAAGAAAATAACTCTATGAAAAATCACTAACGGCTAGATTCTCAAATGCGTCTCATGCTGACCCTGTTTTTTAAGGTTCGTTGTACCTAGTCTTCATCCTCATGCCCTTTTGCCCAATGGATTTGGTGTCAGTGCTACATACTTCTTCATCCATACTTCTCCATTAGTCGTCACCGCCTCTATTAGCGCCACATGTAGTGACAGCAAATAAACTGAATGAGAGAACCTCAGAAATTTGTGATTGATCTTAAACAAATATTATAAATTTAGATACGTTTTTAGGGTTCCGTACTCAAAGGGTGAAAACGGGACCCTATAACTAAGACTCTATTGTTTGTAACGAGTAATCACTGGAAGTACTAATAATGCGTTTACGAAAAATCTTTAAATGATAGAAAGCTGCACTCTCTCTCTCTTTTTTTTGTTTCACACAGAGACACTTACTATTTGTCACGAAAAATTGAACGCATCCTATTTGGCGGGCCACATGAGCAAGCCGGCGGGAAAATAGTTAATCTGTAATAAAAACATAGTTGTCATATACCTTGTGAAATATAACCAGCAAGTCATCCAGTTTTCCATGCAAGTCCCCGCACACAGTGATCTGGCTGGAGATTGACGTAGTCGCCACGTGGATATTGGGCATTCTCTTCAGCACTTGAGTTGCCTCCTTTAATATCTGCCCGACGTGTTTCGGATGAAGGCGGTGCTACAAAAATAAATTGCTTTTTAGATGATGAAGCAGTATAAAATATCGCAGTAAAATAACATCACGCCAGTATTCCCTGAAGGGGCAGATATTAAGGCAGAGATGCACCTTTAGTTGACCCACATTTCGCCAGTAATGTATAAGTCCCACATAATAGCTACTGAGTAATTCCAAATGGAAAAACCCAATAACACTTTTCTCGACCGGAGAATCGAACCCAGCAGTATCTAGCGCTTGCAATCGAAAACGAAAATATACGCAGTTCTTCTATAAAATATATGCAGTTCTTCTATGAAATATATGCACTTCTTCTATAAAATAAACCGGTCAATTATCGCAAAAGAAAACGGCAAAAAAGTCACGATTGTTGTGTGGGACTTATACCCACTTACCCCTTATACCCACTTTAATATTTATTTAATTCTCTTTTTAGTATTTGTTGTTATAGCGGCAACAGTAATACATCATCTGTGAAAATTTCAACTGTCTAGCTATCACGGTTCATGAGATACAGCCTGGTGACAGACAGACAGACGGACAGTGGAGTCTTAGTAATAGGGTCCCGTGAACGAAAACTGGTGTTTTTAGGGTTCCGTATCCAAAGGGTACCCCTTGGATACGGAACCCTAAAAACACCAGTTTTCCTGTACCTGAAGTTTGCTAAATGCAACTACGGAATGTGTAAGAAAACAAGAAAGTATATTTTGATTGGCATCTCATGGACGCAGCGAAAACGAAAATAAGAATCTTCAGCCCGGCGAGCACGGCCTACTGTGACATGGCCTAAGTCACACCTTTTATCACAGTTTGGGCGATAAAGCCATTTTGTCTTAAATGCTAGCACGGCGGCGTGAGATATTTTCTTGACTTGTGGCATAACTTCTTGACATTTATTTGTTTTCTTTTTCGGAAATTTGACAATTTTATGGCAGTTTCGGTTTAACCTTGGCCATAAAAACCATTTAGGTTCCGAGAAGCATAGTCCTACGACGCACTATTTCCGAATTATGGGCCTCCGAATTTTATTTTATTTTACATAAAACGCTCTATATCTCGAAAACGGTATATCCTAGGCAAAAAATAACCAAAATTTTGCCCCCCCCTTTGATACCCCCATGCTAGCAGCAACCCAACATGAATTTATGAAAAAAAAATTTTTTTTTTTTTACTTTGCTGGGTTTTCGACTTGAACTACAAATTCTTAACAGAAAATATTTTGGGTCATGACAAGTTATGATAAAATATGTCATGTCTTACAATTTGTCTTAAATACTAGCACGGGACAACCATGTGACATAGTTTCAAGACTCGACATCCCTTTCTTGTAGCTGACTTCATAGTGCGACATAATCTGAATAGACGACCAAATAAAATAATACTTATAAAAGTGTGCCGTTCATACAGATAAAATACTTTTTAATTTTGTTGGGAACAAATTAATATTTGACCCACGACCATAGACTTATGCACACTTTATTTTTCTTTGTTTGTTTGATAACATATTAAGTGTTTGTTAGAAAGATATAATTATTTTGAAAATATTAATAATTACTTAAAAAATATAATAGCTTGGACCCAGTGTTCCCGATACCGGTGGGCCCCTATTTTTTTATTTTAGTTGTTTTTTGGGGGGTTTATTTAAGAAATAATTTAAAATGTAGAAAGTATATGGAATATATGGAATATAAGAAAATAATTATAAAAAAGTAATAATTAAAATTAAAATAATAATTAAAAATAGAAATAACAATTATAAAAAAGTAATAAAATAGAATTAATTAATAATCCTGTAACATTTCAATTAATTTATATTTTTTGGGGGTTTTATTTAATTGAATATAAGAAAATAATTATAAAAAAGTAATAATCAATATAAAAAATAACAATAAAAAATAACAATTATAAAAAAGTTATAAAATAGAATTAATTAATAATCCTGTAAAATTTCAATTGATTAATAAGCATTGATCACCACACACACAAAATAAATTTATTGCCATTTGATGCAGCAAAATATTTTATTTTTCAACTATAAAATTTTATCACCACCTCCGAACGAAAGTGATACATTTTTCTTAATCATCTGTCTAAATGTGAAATTTGTGACAAAATGGATGCGCCCGTATTAGCAAAGTAAGACCCGATGAGTCCCAAATAAACGTCAGGAAATTTTCTTACGCCGCCGGTACTAATAATTAAGACAAAATGGCTTTATCGTCCAAACTGCGATGAAATGTGTGACTCAAGCCATGTCACAGTAGGCCATGGTCGCCGGGAAGCAACAAGAAAGGCATGTCGCGCCTTTAAAATAAGTCACATGTTTGACCCGGCTAGCATTTAAGACAAATTGTAAGACATGACATAATTTATCATGTCTTGTCACAAATGTCTTGGGTACGCCCATGCTCGCTCCGCAGCAAATTGACATTTCCTTTCGTGTGCCTGAAGTCATTCGTGAGATTAAATCTTAAACGTGAATGTAACATGAAGTGTTTTGATCACTATTGGCAACCAAATATTTAATATGTTCCGTAACTAAAGAATTAGGTAGGTATCGTATTATTAGTTAATCATTTTCAGAACAGTTTTTATTGCAATTTCCTTTTGCCACACAACGAAAACCGCCCAGGATTTATCAGTGTGCTAGCAAACAGTTTATTCCACCCAATTTAAGAAAACTGATCAGAAATAAGCTGTTCAGTGCAGGAACAATCCTAATTGCGGATCCTACTTGTTTTTTACGAATGGGATCAGCCCAATCAACCCATCTCTACTTACGTCTGTCGTAAAAGGGTACCAGGGGATTATACTAGGACAGCCGTATTCGTCCGCTACCGATAACGTCGTCGTGGGTCGTACTGAGATCCGACCCTAAATTAAGTTTGATGTTCTGGCCTTTCCTTAAACTGGTAGTAAGTGTGTCCTTGACAATGATGGACGGGATCTTCACAAATGGGGAAATCATTGCTATTTACCTCTTCCAGAGAAATAATCTCTTATTTCTAGTTATGTTTCGCACAATGCGTAGGTTGTATAAGTATCTGTATTAAAATTTACGTATGACGTGTCTGACATTACCTTCTTCTTCCTAAATGCCTCAATCAGTAGGTCAATATCCTTCCTTTGCAGCGGGAACTCGATGTCGGGCCCGCGGGAAGGCTTCGGGGGAGCCGTCTCGTCCACGCCCCCGCCCTCATCCGACTCCTCCGAAAATACTTGCTCCACTACAAAATTGAGATGAAGATTTTTCTTTACCAAAATAATTTTACCCTCTTAGCCTCTTATTGTAATACATCCATCTTATTATTTTACTTTCGTAAACCGCTCTCTGAACTGACTTACAAAGTTATTAAACATTGCAAACACGTCTCCAATTTTGCGAAAGCGTTTTGGGACGTACAGTGATATACTACAGTGACGGAGTTATTTTTAACAATGTGTTACTTAGTGTAGTCGATAGCATCACCGGTATTTCTCATTTGACTAAACATGAAAGCTAATATTCCTTAGTGGCTGGAACTATGAAACGTGAATAAACATAACGAGTATTTGCAGTTTGCATATATTTGAGCTTAAGTTTTATTCAAAAAGCAAAGTCTATGTATTGTATAGAATGCATTTTAATACACATATTAGCTTCAGGTTCGTAGTTGAAGATTGCTTACATTGCAAGCAACTGAATGCTCTGCTGCAATAGCTTTCGTGCACACAATACGCGAGCGAGCTTAATATTTCGAGTCAGCTCGCGGCAACACGCGCAATTCGTCTGCATTTGTAAGGACGGCAAGTGGATTGCATTTACGAAAACCAACATTTACCAAATCAAAAAAACACACAAAACAATAGCACACTATAGAATTAAATACAGCCAGTATTTGCTGAAAGTTTCGATTGACTGTTCGCTATTAAATCGGAAAAATATTGCCGGGCATAGTTTCAACTTTCAATAAATTTAACACGGGATCACAGAGATTTTATGTCAAAGCGCTCCGAGAAAAGCCGAGACCTAGTGTTATTTTGCATTGGAGGCAGAGGTCACTATAGTTAGCTAAACTATGTAGCTCATGACTTGTGTAAAGATACTGCAACATTGCGTGACCGAAGCCCGTTGAGCAAGGAAAGGAAAAACAAAACGGGAACGTAAGGAACGCAAAAAACGGACGCGTCGTACGTTCCGCCTAATGAAATTAGCTTGACGCGGAACAAGAATGTGTTTAAAAACTAACCGCGGACCATGTAAGTGATGAGTTTTCTTTTAGCTAATGCAGTGTGGAGTGTTTTATGGCGAAACAAATTATTTTCTAAAAGTAAGTACCTAGTTGTTGTAAGTATGAAACTTCTCTTGGTTGTCATAACACAACCAAGAGAAGTTGCAAAATCACAGGTAATGATCTCACAAACTTTCGTTTTCAAAGAGCTTTTGCTAACGTGTTGAGTTCCAAACAATATAAAATAATAACAGGCTTTGAACAACAAAACATAGTTCGAAAGTTGGTCAGCGAAAAAGTTTCAGACGTTTCAAAAAGTCGAGAAACTAGTGCGTATACGATAACTGTGTCACTCGCAGTTTATAACTTTCTTTGTTATATCTGCGGTCCATGGAAACTCGCGGCTCAAGTGTCTTCATTAGCCCAAATTTAACCTCAGCTGTTGATATTACAACTCAAAACAAACTTACGTAATGTTATTTGCCTTACATCTACATTATAAATGTTTATTATGCTTCTAAAGGCTTTTGTATAGGCATTGTGATAACCGTAACGTACTTACTACCTTTGAAAAGCGCTTCGCGAGAACTCGCGAGTGATCATTAAGATATAATCTACTCAGCTCGTGAAAATGCCAAGGTGAAGTAACTTACAAACGGAAGCAGTCCTCGAGGTTCGCTCGGATGAGGGGCGCCCACTGGTGTCCTTCATATGACTCAGTAAGGCGTTGAAGAAGTTGTATAGCTGTAACAAAATGTATCAAGTAAATGCGTTACACCAACAACAGCGTTACATTTAATTAATTAAAAACATTCGTCCCGGGCATAAATAACATTGAATTAAAAAATGTTCTAACACAAATAAATTACAAAATGAAAATATATAAACGTAACCCTGAAAATCCCTTTAGAGGTTAACTGGGACCTATTTGATGGAATACGTAATGTCTGATGTCCACGTGTATACTAGGGTTTTTTACTGTGGTGCCTATATGCTAGTGGTTTCAATGAGTAATTGAGCTTTGAGTGGGAATGTATTTTGAAGGAAAGTCGTTTAATAAATTACGAGCCTACAAATGCCCTTGAAAACTGTACTTTCCAGTTATAATTAGATTACAATATAGGTACTACCCACATATTTCAAATTGTGGCTCGCATTTGGGTTTTGTCCGCAATCTATCCTACACCACAAGGATTTTCTGTTCGTATTTGAAATTGTGTCCACAATCCAATTTAATTAAATAAATGCGAGAGCTTACATACGGAGTAAACACATAAGCAAAGTATACAATATTTGTACTAGAAGCCCGGTAAAGCGGTTGCACTGTATGCAGACGTGCAAAGTAAATTAAGCGCTTTTAGACGAAATTTTACAAAGTCCCTAGTTTTACCCAGTGGCGTATTTAAAGGTTTTAAGACTTAAAGTCTATATGACCCGATTTGTTACACTACAATAAAAATAAAAGAAAATTCTTCGCAAGGGTTCGCAATTTTTGCTCACTCTCAAACTTTTTGCACCCCGCCTCAGCTAGGTATGTATTACTTTTGACAGATAAGAAGTTACATGTTAGGCAGGCTAGAAAAGCGTAGAAATATTTGGCTCAAGTAAAAACCTGCAGGTTGGTTGGACGCCTCTCTGCTGCCATGTCTCTTTTGGCCTAAGGGTAAATACGCTACTGATTTAACCATTGCTTACGTAAGACCGCAAGCTAACAGCGACATGACCTACAAGGTGCTTTGTCATCTGCTTTAATGCATAGTTTCACCCACGTTCCACAGATAGCAGATCAAAACTTTAGTGCAGTCATTAAAACACGGCGTCATTAATCACATCGGCAATTTATTTCAGGTCATATGTCATTAAACTGAGCTTTAATATTTACAGAAAATATATATAATAGGTTTTTCTAAAAAAATTGTGAACAACTAAAGTTCTAGTCTAAGAAAATTCATGAATTTTGTAGAATACCCAATTAATTTTATAAAAATAATTATATATATTGTCCTTTATGACCTTTCATGAATAGATCCAAGAAAATAAACACAATGTTTGATATCGACATAATACTGAATAATTAAATGAGCCATTTTGTAAACACAAAGGAAAATGTTAGGTCTTTAAAAAATGTTAACCTACATTTACGGCTAGCCAGTTTATTCAATGACCATGCGTACATGCGTACGTTATTGTGTACTCGCGTGAATAGTTCATTATCATAGGTGCCGCCGCTGCACCGCCTCACCCACCCAGCCCACACTGTCTGGTATATACCCACAACCTCCACTTAAGAGACTATTAACCCCAATGGCATAATTCTATCGTTACCTAGAGCACCCATAAAATTTGAATAATTTCATCAGCTATATTGAAAGTTGAGGTTATGAAACGACGTCAGGCTTAAGCAGGTTAAGCACTTAACCCGTCCTTTAACTGATTACATACCTACCCGCTCCCAACCGTACTTTATTCGATTCCCAAATGCAGCTTTTGTTTTCAATACAATACAATTTCCCTGTTTTGTCGGATACCCAATGTAGATCATAAGGGCGTCAAATTTGCTGTGAAATTGCGCAAACTATATTGGCCAATAGTGAAATAAAAGAAAAATACGAAGGAAACTGACAAAATATAATAATATGGTAATGCGGTTTGTCCGTGCGTGGCTTTGTTCACTGAAACCGAATGATCGCACTGAAGTGTTCAGTGAGCACGTTGAGTCAATGGAACCGACGCCTCTTCGCCTCGGGCTAGATTGCTTCGTTCGTCTCAGACTTAATTTAATATGACATCGACGATAAATTTATGTGAAGGGGATATAATCGAGTATTGTGCATTTTCATAGTGTTAACTGAAGGTTATCCCGTCTTAAAATAGATAGACTGAAACTCAGTAAAATAATGTTACAAACGTTTGGACTTAAAAGAACAACAATTTCACAGTTAAAATTTTGGAAAGTTGGACGACCCTAACGATAAATTTAAATTAAATGGCTACGTTAATCGCCTCAAAGTGTAATTTATTCCTTTATCTATTTAATTATAAATCACGGATAACGAACGCCTCTTAGCGGGGCTTGCCGATATTGTTGGTAATTTTAATAACTTTTGACATAATTGTTAAGTAAACAGTTTGCTGTGAGAATAATTAAGACAAGCTTGTTCCAGATAGTTCAGTTTTGTTACAAGATGAGTTAGTGAGACGTCTGTTAGTGAAATACGGGTGCCACCTAGATTAGTAATTACGTTGTACCCGCTACGGCTGTTGCGAGCAGCAGGAACGTTTTTCTAGAATATCAAATTTCGCCCCGTTTCGTCTTACTGTAGGAAGGTAGTTTATTTAATTAAAAAAGCCCCGCAAGGTGAAGGTGCAAGTGAATACAATTAAAGGTAGAATTGGTATATGATTTGATATTTGGAATGGAATTAAATTTATAAGAACTATTTTTAATACAATTGGCAAAGGGGTAAAATAATATTATTTAACAACTAGAGCTTAAATTGGCTAAACGCTCTATTAGGTAATTTCATTAGCGTTTCATACCATTGAAACTTTAATAAATTGAAGTTTTTTGCAACATTCGCAATTGTAACTTATGACACTCCCGGGAACCGCAAAAGTTATAAATTTAGGTCTCCCACTACAAATTCTTGCACGCTAAGTACTTTTGAATAAACTGACAAAGTATTATTAAAGTTTCCTTTGACATGGCAATACTTGGAACCTACTCATAGTTTTGTGCCCCCTGGTAAAGTTTTATGTTCTTCTCTAGATATATGATACCTAGCGCATCTACCTCGATGGGCAGCAAAAAGCGACCTGTAGTCGCTACTTTTGCTGCCCATCGATGTGAAACCCTAATGAGTGTCAATAGATTTTGGGATTTCCTGAAAATAATGTTGTGTTCAAGGTTGCACACTGGCGATGGCATATATAGGTAAATCGATACACCCGCCACTTAATTAATATCGCGGTAGAGTTCAAGACAATCTACAAACAAACCTCAGGATTATAAACCACTTCGAAGCAGGAAGAATGTATGAGTAATTTCATTATGTTTTATTCATAGAGATAACATTATGTAGAGCCAACAATCATGACAGTGAGAACCCTCTCAGAAAGGGATAAGTAATCTATTTGTATCTCAGAAGGGATCTCACGTTACCTTGAATATAAATTTAAATTCATGGCCTACTTACCTTTACTTGGTCCTGTTCGCCTGCGTATTCGATGTTCTGGAATATGGTCCAGGTGTAGCGTCGGCGCACCTCCATACGCGCCAGGTACCGCCGGTACCACTGCTGGATCAAGATAGCAGCCTTCATGGCTGCAACAATAACTCATGGTCAGTAGAGGAAGCAGCCCCTATCTTCCCATCTCTCTTTCGACTTTAAAATACCCTTCGGACTTTATCGCTTCGAGATAAGCCCCATTCCAGACCCAGAATGTAATTTAACAGAGCGTCGAAGAATCGCTTTTTAGATTACCACTAAAATACTTAGGAGAAAATGTGGAAACAATGGAATCGTCACTGTAATCAGAAAAACTGCTTCAGCTTTTTCATGATTGTCTGATAAAATAGCGTTTTTATGATACCACAGAAATTGTTGCCAAAACTAAACAGATTTTTTGTAGACTAACGTCTGATTTCAAAGAAGAAAATATGTATCCAGTAATATCAAATAAACAGATCGAATAAGCAGTCGAGGCAGTCACAAACATGATTGAAGGGTAATTCAATAAGAAAACCATTTACACATAAACATAAAAATATCTGAATTCAGCGAAATTCGTTTACATATATTTTAGAACCAAGTTATTTTTTGATTTCTCGGAACAATTTGGTACAACATTTTAGTATAATACTGCTGTACAACAAAACATAGATTGTTACGGCAACTCCTTCGCAAATTGATTCTTGCGGCATGCGGCGTGCGTGGGAACGTTACCAGCCGATGTCGATGCTGCGTATATTTTTTAATCACACCTTGCTTGCTTCATACATGATTTGTAGAGAAATAAGAACATGATACATAGCGAGGGCCAAAAGTTCGCGTAAAATTTTTCTTAAAAAGAAGATGTATTTTATATTCATATTTCATATCAATCATTATATCATCTAAAGATTTATTTATTTTCCCACATATGTAATGAATATTTTCCCACACTTTATATAATATCATATATATGCCAATATTTTACATTTCGTATTTAAATTATGATCAAGAGCATTACAGACCCTAATCAGGCCAAATTACAATGTGTGTGTGACATTTATCTGCCATCCATAGATTTTTCTTGCTTGAATTCATCAAACATATCAGTTAACTGAAATAGGCACATATTAGACTATGCTCCACTTACGAATCTATTTTCGCATGGCCTACATTGATTAAATTAAAACTGGACCGAAAAGACGACCAAATTAATTGATTTGTGCTTGATTGCCTGTTTCCTTTGACAATTATTTACATAGACATACCTATTGAGATTATGCGATAATTGAATTACTCCAAGCAAATCTTGCTAATATTATTTATTTATCAATTATGGACGACTTACAGCTAAAACAAACAGAATAACAAATAGTACGTGAGACTGACAGCCAATTAAAAGTCATCACTTCTAAAAATAGATTGGAAAGAAAGAGTGTGAACAACACAACACAGCTACCAAAAAAGAAAAACAAAACAGTATAACATTCAAGCTCAAACTAAATTAACATTTTATATTCCTTTCAATGATAAAAACCTGAATATATAAAATCTAATTAAAAAAGCTAAGGCTCAGGCACTTTCTGGCCGAGGACACACCTGTTAAGAAAGGATCAAAATCATGCCGCTTACATAAGTCATTGAAGCCTCTACTTGCACGCACTATAAATGAATTTTGCCTGTAATTCGTAGAGGTAGATGGAACACGCAACAGTGCATACCATCGCTTCGACCTTCCGGGAACGTTAAAATAAAATTTGGATAGAATATCGGAGTTATTGATAGAATTGTTGAAATTTTTTAATAATGTAGTACAGTCAGAGATTGCTCGCCGATTAATTAGGGGTAATATATGATACTTCTTGCAGGGATTGAGGTAATCTTCAGACCGGTAGGGCACTTTCTGATGATAACACAAATACTTGATGAACCTTTTATGAATGCTCTCTATACGATCAATGTACTTGTGATAACACGGATTATAAATGCGAAGGTTTGGATGGATGGATGTATGTTTGTTACTCAATCACGCCAGAACGTCTGAACGGATCTGGATGAAATTTAGCACAGAGATATATTATAGTCTGGAATAGCACATTGGATACTTTTCATCCCGGTATAATGATCTCTTAGGATAAGAAAACACTTTTAACGCAGGCGTAGCCGATGGCAGAAGCTAGTTCTAATATAAGTTAGACATGCAAGTAGGGCTTATTTCGAGAAGATTATCAATTTAACAAAACATAATTAACTCATATCTAGTTTGTTAAACTAGCCCACTAAGCCATCACTAACTACTAACAATGTAAGTCTGTAACCCATTTAGTTACCAAGACTTTTGTCCTGGGACTGGATGTCCATTTAAAACCCAAACACAATTATTTGAATCTATACTAATAATTATAAATGCGAAAGTAGAATAGAATAGAATATACTTTATTGTACACCATAAAAGTTACACATCTTTTTATCAAGTAACTCTGAATACAATAATATGTTTCTTACATTTTCACACCTTAACCGCTGGACCAATTCTAATGAATCTTAGTAAAGAGATAAATTGTAGTTTGGAAAAGAACACTGGATACTTGCCATCCCGGGAGTACGTTCTCTTGCAATAATTTTCTACTTTCACGCAAGCGAAGTTAGACATGCACGTTCAGTTTATTTCGAGAAAATCAGTGTAACAATACACAATTAACTCTATCAAGTTTGAGAAACTAGCCCACTAAGGCGCAAACTACTAACTGTGTAAGTCTGTAAGCCATTTAGTTACCAAGACTTTTGGCCCGGGATAGGATGACCTTGGACTTGAACCTTTCGATACCCAGTCTCAGTTAATTACTAAAGTCTGTACCACAGATAATATAATACATACATTGTATTTGATTTGCTAATCGCTAATCGATTTGAATACGGTGCACGATGTTCGTGTTTATAAATTTATTGAACCATTAAGTTTATCTGATAGTCCATATTTTATAATGACACAGTTTTATGAAGAGTTTTAAACATAATTATTATGTATAGGTACTGCAATTAAGCACTGTATGTTCCGTATAACGTTTAAAAAGGTATTGGTAAGGATTCTTTTTTTTATGTTGGGCTCATGGTTAGCGCAGTGGTTCGATTCCCGCACCGAACAAATATTTGTATGACCTGCAGGAGTTGTTGCTCTGGGTGTTTGTGAGTTTATATGTTTGTAAACGCACCCACGTTACAGGAGGAATTCCTAGTGAGTTGCAATGTTTTTAATAAAATAAAAAAATGTTATTAAACAAATAGTATCTTCAATTTGATATCAAACTAAAGGCCGTGACTACAAACAGTTGACAATCGACATCTGAGGTCTGAGGAAAAAGTCGGCATCCCCAAATTTATGATTGACTTACTTGATTTACCCCCTTTAAAGACAATCAAACCGATAGTTCTTTTGCGTGACCTGTTACGAGTAGATATTACTCATCATTAGATAATTTTATTAACTGTTAACCATTAAGTAATTCAGTACACAGCATTATTTATGTATTTGTATTTATTTATTCCAAACAATTTTTACATTGAGTCGAAAAATCATAATTGGCAACAAGCACCACTACACGATACAAGCTAACTTTGAAAAAAATTACAAGACAATGAGCCAAAATTTTACATTAAACAATAAAACACTTCTATTTCAACCTTCAATTAGTCAAACAATTATTAAATGATGTCAAATCGATATTCAAATATACAGTTATTATGTCAAATAAAAATGTCAAACGCAAATATAAAACAAATAAATTCAGATTCCATTAGAGATGTCAATCTTAAAATATAATGTCGTCAAATGGACTGAGAAAATAAAAATGAAAGCTTTACAGACAATCAGCAAGAATTATCCATTAAACAATACTCCTAATTCACTCTTTAACAATGTCAAAAAAGTATGTTTGTGTCCCACAGTGATAAATCTAAGTATCATAGTTAGGTCATGTTAGTATTATATTATCTGTGGTTAGGTAAACAACGACTCGCGCGTTTTTTGTAACAGTTGTCCTGGTTAGCAGATGTATATATTTCTACAGTCATATCTTTTTGGAAAATGAATTTTCCCTATTATGTTGAGATTGGCTTGCAGTCGAACCAAATGCAGCTAAATAGCAGTATTTTACATGAAGTGACTGCTAATCCGCAGCCTAATTGCGTTAGTGAATTCGGAAAGGCATAGTGTTTGATCCCATGAAAGAGTATGACAAATACTCTTTCAATAATTAGGTATTACGGTATACACGAATCGTCTCGCGCGCAGGTTTGTCGATTTCCAGCCTCCCGAACAAGCCGGATGCCGAAAAGGCTTCAGCACCGTAGACCACATACATACGCTGCGCCAGGTTATACAGAAGACCGAAGAGTACAACCTGCCTCTCTGCTTAGCGTTTGTGGACTACGAGAAAGCCTTCGATTCGATTGAGACTTGGGCTGTATTGCAGTCTCTCCAACGGTGCCAAATTGACTACCGGTACATCCAAGTGTTGAAGTGTTTATACAAAAACGCCACCATGTCAGTTCGACTTCAGGATCAGACTTCGGAACCAGTCCTTCTGCAGCGAGGTGTGAGACAAGGAGACGTCATATCTCCGAAACTGTTTACTGCTGCACTGGAGGATGTCTTCAAGGTTCTGGACTGGAGAGGGCTAGGCATCAACGTCAATGGCGAGTACATCACTCACCTTCGGTTTGCCGACGATATAGTGGTTATGGCTGAGACCATGGAGGACCTCAATACAATGCTCGATGATCTCAGTAGAGCTTCCGAAAGAGTGGGTCTTAGGATGAACATGGACAAAACCAAGGTGATGTTGAATGCCCATGTTACACCCACTCCTATCAAGGTCGGAGACTCTACACTCGAAGTTGTGGGCGACTATGTCTATCTTGGACAAACGATCCAATTGGGTAGGGCCAACTTCGAGAAAGAGGTCAACCGTCGAATCCGACTCGGCTGGGCAGCGTTCGGGAAGTTGCGCGGTATCTTCTCGTCCAACTTACCACAGTGTCTCAAGACGAAAGTCTATGACCAGTGTGTGTTGCCAGTGATGACATATGGCTCTGAGACGTGGTCGCTTACAATGGGCCTCATCAGAAAGCTTACAGTCACTCAAAGGGCAATGGAGGCTCGGAGTTTCCTTGCGTGATCGAATCAGAAATGTAGAGATCCGCAAGAGAACCAGGGTTACCGACATAGCCCGAAGAATTGCCAAACTCAAGTGGCAGTGGGCAGGGCACATTGCTCGCAGAACGGATGGCCGATGGGGCAGAAAGGTTCTGGAGTGGCGACCGCGAACCGGAAGACGTTGCGTTGGAAGGCCTCCCACTAGGTGGACCGATGACCTGGTGAAGGTTGCGGGGATCCGCTGGTTGCGAGACGCACGGGACCGGTCAATGTGGCGACGCTTGGGGGAGGCCTATGTCCAGCAGTGGACGTCTTTCGGCTGATATGATGATGATGATGAATTAGGTATTGCCAAAAATATTATTGGACTCTTTCGAAAAGAGTATTTGACCAATGAAAGAGTCCATTTTTTTTTTGTTTCAATATTTTTTTGTTAGTAATACCTAATTATTTGAAGTGAATTTGTCGTACTCTTCCATGGGGTATTCATAACTCATTTCGGGCTTCTGACGAACAGTAATGATTGTCAAAGATTAACGATACAAAAAAAAACTAGTTTTGTCATCTCGAGACACTGCCAGCGCGGTGGGAACGACCATTCCATGTTCTGTGGTACAGTGGTACTACGAGAATTTAAAAAAAATACAGTCTTTGACAATATTCGTAGTGATTTCGTTAGTTCCAATTAACGCCACCAGGCTACATGATCTGGCTGGCATGATTATACCTAATATTTTATTCACAAATTGAATTGATAAGAAATAAATCGAATAGTATTTTTTCATTTTGCGGCAAGAAACCACGTACGTCTATCTAGCAGCGCCGCAAAACGGTCACTGTCATAGACTAATATACAGGGTGGGCTAAGAATCACGGATCAAACGAAACAGCTAGGGCGATAGTTGGAGTTATAAGGAAAAATTGGCCAAGTGCGTGTCGGGCCACTCGCAGTAATAGGGTTCCGAATTTGCATAATAATGCGGACTAAGAAGAGGGTTTTGTTGTTGTTACATGAACTTTAAAACGGTTTCAGCGGCACACAACGTCTAAAAACGGGCCCACATAGGTTGATGTTTTTTTTAATCTATATGCTCGCGTTTGACCACTATCTCACCTGATGGTAAGCGATGATGTGGTCTGCGGTGAAGTACGCTTACCTAGAAGTAACCTATTCACTCTTGACTTAAACAAAAGAAGGACTAAGAAGAAGTTAAGTAACTGAAGAAGGAGTTATAAAATCCAACTTCGCAACTGAAATTAGAAAAATATTATATATTTGAGTACCACCGCGGGTGCGAATTGCGAAAGGAGGTAATACGAGCGCGCGTTAGAGCCACGGGGAATGGTATGGTTCATTCCTGGATCCTTGAGCGCACGCTCCTTGTTTATTTCTCTTTCAGAATTTGAAAATTTTCGTATGTATTCACCTCTAATCTGCGGTATTCACTATTTCGTTCTGGAAAGATTTACGTTACTCAATTAGTGATGTAGTCGGGTCGAATATTGACTTTATAGATGGATATCGACAAAAGAAAATAAGTAATTTGCTTGGCTATCGGATCTAATTTGACTTTAGATTACAAAACGTCGAAAATACTTCTGCACTAACACAAAATAGACTCCCTCGCGTGCTTGCGCCGTATGGACTACGGACCGATACTGCCAACGACCCCGGCCACTCCAATGCGTTATTCGAGCTTAAACATTATTAATTTAGAAATCATTATTATTAACGATGTTATGATTTTATTTTTGTATATTTTTATATCGTTATATTTACTAATGCCGTGATTTTTTTTCAAATATAGCCAAGAGCAACCATTTCGCTGGCAGGCGGGGGGGAATTTTACGCAAACGGATCTCTGAATCGAAAAATGGTTTTAACAAACCCATAATATTTTTGAATGACCCATCCAACGATACCCCACACCATGGGATAGACGAGAAAAAAAAAACATCCCCAATCTACGTATATAGGAGGAACATCAAAAAAAATTGTTTTCGTGTTTTTATTTTACCACTTTGTCGGAATCATTAATATGTATATCTATGCCAAATTATAGCTTTCTAGTTTTTAGATTCCTTGAGCACAGATAATATAATACTAGCATACAGATACCTCATACCATACAAAGAAACCGTGCCGACGTAACTAGCGTTTTACGACTGCTTAATCTGGCAATTTTTTGTACATCGAACGCATTCGGTTCTATTTCACGGTGATAGATAGATGGTGTTAGCAGCGACTTGCAAGTATTTATTTATTTATTATATGCTTTATTGTACACCTTAAAATACAATTATAAAAAGAAACTTAAAATTAATACACATACAAAGGGCGGTTTTAAAAAAAATAAAAATAAATGTATAAATAAAATAAATATAAAAATATGTTAAAATGCAAACTTTAACAATCGAGTGGAATGCCTCAGAAATTAAAAAATGCGCCATCTATTGGCATCAATTTTAAATGATCCGTCTAATAATCTTTGAAATGTGAATTAAGAGCCCAATATTCCATAATTTTGTACTTAGGAGAGTTGATTAAACAAGAACATACAATGTTTGTGTTCAATTCCAGAAAATGTTAATTTTACACACATTAAATAACAGATGGAGGTGCATATCGCGCCATCTAGTGAGATTTATTTGAACCAAATTTTCTTTCTTAGCAATGAGACCCCGTGCCTTGAGCTAAGCTGCGGACGGACAGAGCGAAACTATAACGGTTCCTTGTTGACCTCGGAACCCTAATAAAAAAAGAAAAGTATATATCCTACTGCAAATAGCCCCAAATATCGCGCTGGTTCGTTTGATCCAAGATTTTAGGCCATCCTGTATATAGAATATCAATGTCGAATTGCACTGAATGGAAAGAGAACCACGATGGAATGTGTATAGATTTTTATAAAATAGGTTTAAAAATATGAATTAAATAAAAATAATTAATGAATTTCAAAATATTCGGCAAAGAAGTTTGGGTCCTGTTAAGATACTTTATTGATGTTAATTGTACCAATGTACGTTGGTCAGTTTAACTGGAAAAATGTTTAAATGGTCACGGTAAGAGGTTACTTTGCCGTTCAATTGTATCGAGGTTTTAGGAGAAATATGTTCAAGATCAACATATTTTTTTTTTCCGCTGCCACAATATCAACAGATTTAGCAATTTTTTTTTTAAACATAGCCTGTTTTCGTTATTCTACCCTTTAATAAAATATTATAATGATATTAAAGTTAAACCCTCATCGCAAATCCAATTCGTATTAATAATCAGTTTACAACAACATGTGTGTATTCGGGTATACTCGGTTCTTCCACATATTGTTTCCACTGAGCTACACCCGCCCACAATGGTGTCAACCGTCATCTTGGCGAACATACCCGCACATAGAATATTCGGAATTGCAAATTCAGAAACCCAATTTCCATCGCATTTTTATCATGGGTTCGCATCGTATCTTTGGGCTTATTACATCCTAAACGGGTGTAGGACATCCTTGTAAATAAGTTATACTAAACTTCGAGAACTTCGAGCTACGTGTAAACCGCAGATCTTGGCATGAGTTTTATCTTAGAGAACCCTTTTAAAAGGTACATCAAAAATCACAGAGCACGGAGATACTACCGCGGCCGCTACTACAGACGGCACTGTCAAAACTTTTCATGTAAACCAAACGTTCCTTTGACGCAGATGGCGTTATATGAAAACTGAAGGTTTTTTATGGTGTTACGGAACTCAAATGGAACTGGGCAAGACACCTATTAAGTAGAGCAAAGCGATAACCTGTGTGTGGCGTCAAGATGTGCAGTCGACATTGTTGCCATCGTGGGTTGAATCTGGATGAGTCTGGTACAGGAACGTGTGGATTGACATAGAATATAGAGGCCTATGCTCAGCTGTTGGCGAAGTCAGTGTAGCTGTTGAATAAGGTATTTTACCTATGTTTGCAATGTTTGTAAATATGTGAGAACCATGTTCCTATTTATTAAATGAATGAATTTACCTGTTAAGGCTTTTAATACTTTAAACCTATACGTAGTGTGTTATTCTGGGTGCTTCGTCCTCACGTATATTAATTAACGGATGTATGTTAATATTGTGAAAAACTTTTTTTAAGAGTAAGTCTGGAGTTTCTTGTCCGTTCTTCTCCATAACAACCTTTTTTTTCCGAATGAACGGTAGAATCAATTATTATTTATTACTTGTAAATTTTAATTTATGACTTTAGTGCTTATTGGCCTTATTGAAATAAAGAATTTTGACTTTAACTTTGATGGTGTGATCGCCAATAATATCGACGCCATTAATTTTAATACGCCCTACTGCCACATCTACTGCCATCTCTAGTCGTTAGCAGCGCATTAATTCCGTGGTCTGTGAAGAAAAACACTCACATTCGTATAGTAAGATATTAGGAGTCCGCATGAAGTTATGTTATCGCCGATATAAGTGCTCGTTGTACCAAAGTGCTACATTATTCCTACGATACTAATGTTCGCTCAGAGGCCCAGCGAACCGTTTTTATCTTCCTACCTACAGATGAAAAGAATTGAATACAGTGAAACTGACGGAACAAGCCAGGTAAGTTGAGTTGGGATGAGTACTTTGCCGTTTATTCCGAACTTTTTTTGAAGATACTACAATGTATTTTACAAGTGTTTTCAATATAGAAGTGCACGGATTTAAAAGTTACCCTAAATAGTAAATAACATGTTAACTAAAAAAAACAACTATCTAAAATAGGGACCATAACAAGCGTCTACTATGCAGCCCAAAATGCACAGTCGATCCGAGCTCTGATTTTATAGGTCAGACTATTGATTTAAACAAAAATAAGATTGGACCGAGGAGGCTGTTTTTGTTCAAGATGTTACCAACACAATATTTTATTATGGGCAAAATTTTCACGCCTTGAGTGCCGAAATATTTTCTGGCACACACAATTTTTTTACTTAAATGTTCTATGCAGGTTTGTGGTAGGTACATGTACCTAAACAAACTGAAACTGAGATGCATGAAAAACAATTCCTGGTGCTTTAGGGTTCCGTACCCGAAGGGTCCAAACGGAGCCCTATTGCTGTCACTCACGTGTCTGTCTATCCGTCTGTCTGTCCGTCTATCTGTCCGACTCTCTGTCTGTCCGTCGTCTGTCACGCAGGTTTTACAGCCAAACGGTTGGAGCAACAATCTTATTTTGTTTACAATATAAGCATCTTGTTAACCCACAGCCATACAAATTGTCAACGCGATAAAAAACAAATTACCTGCCCCATCGAGTGGGTTATCGTTGTTTAGAACTCGATGTGTAGATAAATAGCATATTTTTGTTTTAAAACAATATTGGAAAACAAAGGAATGAAAAGCCACCCAAGGCAGCGAATTTGTTTTTTACTTCTCATTTACCTATAAATAAACGTCTTATGAACTGCCGCGACCCGGAAGACGTTTCGTTGGAAGGCCTCCCACTAGGTGGACCGATGACCTGCTGAAGGTTGCGGGGATTCGCTGGTTGCGAGACGCACGGGACCGGTCAATGTGGCGACGCTTGGGGTAGGTCTATGTCCAGCAGTGGACGTTTTTCGGCTAATAATTATGATGATGATGATGATGAGGAACTACAAATTTGGTCAAAGTGTTTACGTAATAAACGTATATTTTACTAACACATAACAATATGTTGATAAATCAGATTTTTCTTTGAAAATCCCTCATTTTTCCTATTATAACCAACTTAATTTTGCGGTTAGCTACGGAATATGCGAAGTCTTACACTCAACGGACGGACTTTATTATTTCCGTTCAATAATCCTTGTCAAAAGTAAATTAAAAATATAAATAAGAAATGTGTGAGAGAGAATCTAATAAATTATTGCTATATAATGATAGATAAAATTATACAACCTACTTATATTACGGATACTCTTAAAGAAAAATGGGAAATTAAGCATTATTATGACCATTTGACAAAGGTTCTTAGACCTCATTTTCTATTCTAGCCATTGTGGGCGCACTCACACTGGAATATATCACATAATTTAATGGTTCATTATCCTTAATTGGCATTTATGAATTAGGAGGTTGTTAAATTCTTATTTTTTTTATTAACTGAGACAAATGAGAAATGGCTACCTATATATATGTACAATATTTTAAGTAATTTTCTCCACTCAACTCAACCAAATGCGCAGCTATCCTCTTAACTGAACAATTTTTGTTTTCGTTTTTTTGAGTCACTTTTCCACTCAACTCAATCAAATGCACAGTCATCCCCTCAACTCAACAATTTGTCTTTCTTTTTCTTTCTATCTGTCGCGGCCATTTTGGCGCGTAAGTCGCATCTGTCAGGCTACTTTTGGGTAGTATATTGCGATACGGGCGCGAGTTATTAAAATGACTCGCGCCATTCTCTTAAGTTATTTATTAAGATTAATCGAAATTGACTCGCAAAAGCATGAGGTCGTCGGTTCGATGCCCGGGTCGGGCAAAGTGTTACTTGGTTTATCCATCTGGAATTTCTCAGAAGCAATCCCGGAGTCTGGACTAGTGTCCAGTTGATGGAAATAGGCTCGCCCTTACTGCATGGGACTTAAAAAACGTAACTTGCGAAATGTGGGTGCATATTTGTCAAACTCTGCGGGAAATACTGGCGTGATGTAATGTTATTAATAGAAAGCTTTCTGCCTTAACGACTGAATCGATTGGAGTGTAGAAAATTGCCTTCGAAAGGACTTACTAAGACGTGCTTAATCCAATATTTATTGATATTAGTAAATGTTTGACTATTTTGTCTTTTGTCGTTTTTGGTCAGATTCATCATCAGCTTGTTAATGATCCCACTGCTGGAACACAGACCTCCTCTCTGTGAGAGAGAGAATGGGCCTTAATCCTGCATGCGGGCTCAGTATGGATTAGTGGATGTCACATGTTTTCGAATTTTTGTTTCTAGAACATGCTGCTTTCCCCACGATGTTTTCCTTCACCGTTTTTAGAGCAGTGGTGATTAAATAATTTACACAAAGTAAAGCGCATGCCTGCGTACGAACCATCGTCCTACGACACGTAATTCGGGGCCGTTTCGACTGGGCCACCACTTGTACTATTATTTATTCTGTGCTTTGTTCTTTGGTCAGATTATCATATTTCAAAACAATAATGGCTGTCTACGTATTGAATATATATAAGCATCTATAGCACAAAGGTAATCAAGGTCAATGAATATTAGAATTTCAGTCTCGTCGATAAATTGTATTTAAAAGCTAAAAGTAATTTACAAAACTGCCAATCATATTGACAGTTGAGTAAAAATACAACACAAAATATTTGTATTTCTTCTGAGCTAAAACGATTTTATACTGAAACGTTTTAATGGTTTTTGTAGAGTTTACTAATAAATTATACAGCCTCGATTTGAATTTATTGGAAACCTTTTAGTAGTTCAAACTACTTTTGAATATCTAAACTTTACTATAGAAATCTTAAGTATTTCAGTGGATATAAAAAATACTGCTACTACTGGTGAATATAAAAACCTGTGTGTATTTTAAAAAAAAAATATCGTGTTAACTGAGGACCTTGATTTTTGTACACCTAATAGGATTATAGACTTCAGAATTTAGTATAAATTTCTACTTGCTAGGTCCACTCGTTACTGAGAAAATCGGTGGTGACACACGGACAGACGGACAAGAAAGTGATCTTATAAGGGTTCCTTTTTTACCTTTTGAGGTACGGAACCCTAAAAATATTACAAAGTTTCAAAATATCTGTTTGGTACAAAACAGGTTAATTTACCCAAAGAAATTTTGACTACCTTATTTTGGGGGAAAAGGAAAAATCATTAGTATGTAAAATATCAAACAAAAAATAAAATAATACTCGTAAGTACTTTCACCATGAAAGATTGGCTAGTAAATTCAAAGTCAGCCTGTAAAAGCAGTCTAAACAATATTACAAACACAAATATGAGCTTATACAGTTAAGATCAAAGAAATGTTAGTGCTGTTTCTTCTTTCAGGTCTCGTGATTTATTTCACAGACGTCACGAAGCATAATAATCATAATAAAATGCGTTATTCTAAGAAATCATGCATGTCTGCACAGCCAAAATTCACTTGTTTAGCAACGTTTTCTTACAAAAGTAAACAGCAATTCTGGTAAATACTTATTACTTGATCTGGTAGCTAGTAATTTATTCGTATATAATTAATAGTTCCCCCACAAATTCCAACAACATCTAATATCTAAAATTAACTAAGTAACTTCCGTAAACAAATATTAACTGAGAAGGATGTTGAGGAATTCGATGTAAGGGTAAACAATTTGACCACTGCCGAGGGTCATATCGAGCGTGGGTGAAAATAGAAATATATGATGTGTAAAATACCTGTTATGGAAGAACAGCGTCAGGATATGTTACCGGGATATGGCAAACACCGTAAGTTTATAATAAATCGCATGAGAAACAAAAAGATACACAACAACAACACAAACAAATGACAAACACAAACAACAAGACAACAACAACACAATGTGTATTTTATATCCCGTATATTTTTATATACTCTAGAGTTATATTCTTGTAAAAATAATACAAAAAGTCCTATGTGTTTCAAAAATGCATAGTTTCGAAGATATCATAAATCAAAATTAATCCATCAATTATTGTAAAGTATTGAATTTGGATGGGATTAATTGCATTTTAAATTATCAGTGCTCGAGAGATTACACAAACTTACAGTGTTTACAGTAAACCAGTGACATAAAAACTCCGTATAGTACAACCATAATACATTTTAGATTAATTAATTAATAGCGAACTTATGTTATCGAACCGTGAAAGTTCTTTTTTTTACTAACTTGTAACACATTGCCTAAGAAAATCCTTTCGAAATATGAACATTTAGACACAAGCTTATAAAATAAAAAATAAAAAAATATTAAATTACATAATAACGATAATAACAGTTACGAAATGACTTTTGTATGAATCATTGTGTAACTGGCAGAATGATACTGAACCGCGATACCTCTCAAAAAGGGCGCGTTGATTGTGTATATATAGTCTGTGGTTTTTAAACTTAACATTTCTAATAAATTGTTGGATCTTATTTAAGTAAGCTCATCAGGTAGTAGAAAAAGAATCGTTCGTGTCTCACATAAAAAGGCTTAGTTTAACACTCGCATGTAGCTTTCGACATTCGCCTTCGGCTCAAGTCAAAATTGGCTACATCGCTCGTGTTAAAATCGCGACTTTTTATGCTCGACACGAAATGTACTATTCTAAACTTTAATCATACAGCACTCCATAACCGGCAACCGCTTCACAGGACAAAACAGCGTTAAAATGTAGGTCAACACTCTAGGTGTATGTAAAATATGAGCACTATAATATGTACCTGTGTCGTGTCATTAGCTGTCAACCCACGACATTGTCCACAGGAAAATTACCAGATTATACTGGCTTATAGATAAGTTTTTATTAGCGTGCAGGTGCATAGTTGCAATTTACATAAATAAACACATAGGTGAAGGTACACGAGAATGAGAACTTGAAACATTAACCTTTATTAATGAAGCTGAAAATAATACAACTTATGGCAAATTTAATAGTAGTTTAACTTAGAGGAATTAAAATATCTAATGTGACAACTTTTACAAAACAAGCGGACGCCTCGCGGTTTCACCTGCGTAGGTCCCGTTCCCGTAAGAATACAGGTATTAAAAGTAGGCTATGCCACCCGGGGATAGTGTAGCTTCCCAACGGTGAAAGAATTTTTGAAATCGGTACAGTAGTTTTTAAGTTTATTCGTTACATACAAAAATACAAATCTTTCCTCTTTATAATATTAGTTTAGATATAGATAACCCAAACAGTCACGATTTATTCTTCAGATAAAAGTTATCTTGCTATTGAAAACCTTTAAATAATTCTACGAAAAATATTTGTGTTGTATTTGTTTATTGAATTTGTATTTCAAATTATGGCTACAAAGCACCGAAATGAAAACCGGTTGGAAACAGACTGCGATATTCATTTCCTGGTGCAGTCGCGGTTCATTCATCCATGATTAATGATTGTAGGGAAACGATAAAGCGTGGGCGTTTACGCCGCGTGTACGCTGTAGTAATTGCCAGTACAAAGATACATCTAGCTGTTACACGTTCCTAGTGATCACGTATTAAATACTAGCTTTTGCTAGCGATTTTGTCTGCGCAAGCATTAGCACTTTGAATAGCCTATTTTCACCAGACAAATTTGCAACCCTCTTTCGGACCCCCTTAAAGATGAATTCCAGCATAAAATCTAATAATATTCATATTAAATCCAATGATTTTTTTTCCAGGGTCTCCAACTATCTCCATGCAAAATTTCATGTTAATCGGTCCAGCGGTTTAAGCGTGACATAGCTTGATAGACAGACAGAGATACTTTCGCATTTATAATATTAGTATAGAAGTATGGATAGACAATATACCACAAACTTTAGAAAAAAGAAATGTGATAGATAATACAATGTTCTTTTAACTCAATATAACCCACAGTTTGCTTGCAGTATGCCTGCTCTGCATAATAAATTTCGCAGGCTTATCATTTCTACTAACCAAAGCAACGTAAATCAATATTGCTAAAATACTAAGAGTGTTCCACTCACGAAAAGCCGCGATACAATTTAGCATTTGTCATGTTTCCACCCTTTCAAGCTTACGTAACACAATAAGTTCGTAAGAGCAATACGCCATCATTGATACTGTTATAGGATACATTATTAGGTTGCAATACTTCACTACTCCGGCGCCAGATAATCTTGCCAAGAATATTAAACTGAAGAGAGAGGCAGAACTAAATTATACTGTCATTAAATGCCGTGCCTCAAAAGACTCAACTCATGCAGGCAAAGTTTGTAAGATAAATTTTAAAATATTTTCTTTGAATTTTTCAGATAGTTTCAAGATTTTAGCATGTTATTGCAATAAATATAGGTACATCAATATGAAGATGTACTCTATTTTAGGTGCAAAAGTACTATGAATATTTTGACCCGACTAGCTTGTGAGGTGCCAACGAAGAATGTGGTCTCAAAATAGCTACATAAATGGAGCAAAAGCATAACGTGACCACAACCAACTCAATAACCGGGTCCCTATGTTTGACTACAATATAGACGACCTATGACTTTAGTTCGGTTATACACACAATTGAAACCTGAAGGGCGAGGCCAAATGAGCGTTATTTTGTGAGACGTGAGTCGCGTATTTTGAGTACCGCAATTTACGTTCAACTGAAATCAGGTTAGGCTGCCAGACCTGACGGACAGACGTAATTTCAGTTGCTGTCCATGCGTGAGCCACGCGCATTATTCAACCGAATTGCGCTCTGGGTGAGGGAGTGGACCGAGACAAGCGTCAGCGCCCCGTACAACCGTTGGATAGCAACTGATATCAGACAACTTATAAAGGGTCTTTCAACAAGGACGGCTCGATGTTAAAATTGAATAAAACAAGATGTGTGTGAGATATTAACAAAATTTATTTTTTATTTAGAAGGACCATTTATGCCATTATGGATGGAATATGACATCGTTCAAATGTCCACCGCGGCTTCGTATGGTGGCACGAATCCGAGAGGTCCAATTTTTAATGACTCTGCTGCATAGATCCGGTTGAATCCGAGCGATGGCCTGCGTTATGTTGGCTTTCAGGGCAACGGTCAAATGTGGTTTATTGGTATAGCGACTTCAGAAAACCCCACAAGAAAAAGTCTAGCGGAACTCTAATTCTACCCTCAAACCGTTCATGCAGAATGTCGATTGTGTCGTTCGCTGTGTGGCAAGTAGCGCCATCTTGCTGGAACCACATGTCGTTCACGTCCATATTGTTCAATTCAAGCCAAAAGAAATTGTTTATCATTGATCTGTAGCGCTCGCTCGATCTATGCAGCAGAGTCATTAAAAATTGGACCTCTCGGATTCGTGCCACCATACGAAGCCGCGGCGGACATTTGAACGATGTCATATTCCATCCATAATGGCATAAATGGGCCTTTTAAATAAAAAATAAATTTCGTTAATATCTCACACACATCTTGTTTTATTCAATTTTAAAATCGACCCGTCCTTGTTGAAAGACCCTTTATTGCGTCGCGTAAATTCTGTAACTTACTTTAAGCGACTCGGAACTCAAAAAATTACGCTCGTTTGGCCTCACCCTAACTTGTCGTCTGAGCCCTTTGTTGTTTATTAATAGGTAAGCTTCAATGAGTGACTCGGTGAGATCCAATTTACGTTAGTCAACCTTGACAGCAAGCATACAGTTACGTATTCTAGACAAATCTCGTAAATAAACATTTTTGTTAGGAAAACAAGCATCTATCTTACATTGTTAATCAATGTCTACCCTCCAAATAATTTCAAGAAAATGTCTCTCGTCTTTTCAATTACGATCCGAGAACTACAAAGATTCTGATCTTTTATCTAATGCGTTTGACACAAAGTTGTGAACGGGTCACGTGAAGATTTGGATTAGGAAGTTACAAGTACTCTTTGAAAATCCTTCCTTTATATTGGTTTCGGCTTTGATTTATTGTATGTTCACTCAGATATTTCATGGATCGTAAAAACATAGCAGAGGAAAAGTTTTAAAACATCAGGACCTTTATTCTGTTCGGAGAACTCACTTATTCAATGACCGTAAACCTACGTGCGGGTGAAAACGGATCTGAGCAAAAATAGCCTTATTTTCCACTCTTTGTAAAAACGAGACGTGAATATGTTCATCTCGCAAAGATTTACATTTAAATATGAATAGTGTAAAACAATATGTGAATCTCAAAATTCATATCATACTTTTATTTGTTGGCAGGTGTAATTTTTCAGTATTAGTGACATTCGAGTGCCTATTATTTATTATTTGTATACAACATGGTGAAACTTGGAAACTTTACTGCTTGAAATAGGATTTATAAAATATGTTTTCACTTACTTCTCTCCGCCTTAGTCATGCTGACGTCATCTCTCCTCCAAAATCTGAGGAATGGGGCGAGCGCTTTGATGGTACATTCCCCATTGAGCATTCTCTTTCCGAGTCTCTTGGGGACCTCTTGTTCTATCTCGGAGCTGCGACAAGACGACGAGTCGTCCCCCTGGGAGCGAGGTCGCCGCCCCCCTCGGAAACTGACGCAGCCACATCCTTCAGCGAGGGAAAACATCGTGGGACTCTTGTCCTTTCTGTAAGTTTTCTTATCTTTCCGCTGGCGCGAACATCTTGGGACTTTCTGGCGCGACTTAGGAATGATGGCTGGAGTGTTGTGCACAGACGAGGTTGACACACATTACCATGGCCCAGTCTTGAGGACTGGTGTACCTAAAAAAATACAATATTTTTTTAATACTTCGATAATTACAGAGGCTCCAACGCCTTTATTTTGGATGGATGCATTTATCTAATGGAATATCTAGCATCAAATATAAGCTAACGCCAAAACGTTTTGTTCTGTTTTATGGACAACCGACGTACGAAGCCGTAATTATTTATGTAAACGCTGTAATTAAACACCTATGTTAATAAAATATAAGTAATTAATGGCCAGAGCTTTGCTCGTAATTAATTGTCCTTTTTAAGGGTCACTTAAACTTTCTACATTCGCACTTTGAAACGAAACAAGTTTGTTTAGGATTCTGTAAACGTCTCTTTATCTTACTTAAATTTTATCCTTAGTTACATTTATAATTCACCATTATTTTAAGCGCTTGGTTAAATATCTGTGTACCTAAATGTTCAGCTATTTTAATATCTCCTAAAATTAACTTCTAAAGTCTTTTTATCCATGCGAGCTTTTTTTTTTGCTAAGGTGCTTTCAGGGGTTTGTTCAAAGTAGTATCGATTAGCGAGAAGGTCAAAGAAAGCAGATAGCGTTGGTACGGCCCCATCCTGAGATGTGGACATGACAACCCTATCAAAAAGGCCCAAAATATCGCCGATTGACCGCGGGGAAGGGGACGTCGGCCCGCCACCTGGTGGTCAAACATGCAGAAAGAGGTCCTGAAGGAGAACCGGAGCAATCAAACAACCCAAAACAGAGTACTCTGGCGCAGACGTACAAGGACACCCGACCCCAGCTGAACTGGGAAGATGGTTCGACAAAGAAGTAGAAGGGCCTTTCATAGGTTGATTTACTTGGCTTGAATGATGATTAGACTATAAATGTGGATAACCTGCAATAAGCAGTCTATTCCGGCCAATATAATACGTATTTGTATCATATAAGTACTGTTGTGATCTTTAATCCTGCAGATGTCACGCAGACTGAGTTATTGCGCAATTTGTAGAATAAAGCAAACAGTATAGATACCTGCCTTAAGCTTAGAGCTATGTCCATTATGTACAAGAAAATAAATTGGAAATATAGATTTATCATCTCCTGTCCGACTTGTCATTCGGTAATGGGGAGTTAAAATGTCAAAACAAAAGGAACTTTTGATATAAAACTCGGAAGCGTTCAAAATACTAAGCTCCGGGCAGACAAAACAACTCGAATATTTATTGACGCCCCTAAGGCTCGGGAAATTCATTTAGTTTATTGTGAACTGGAAGGAACTTTAGAATGGCATAGGTCAGTCATAAGCACAATGGGTGCCACTTGATTAATGGTCTGCAGAATACCAACCTTAGGGACAATATAGCTTTCTATAGCTACATTACATAACTTTGTAATTATGTTAAGGAAATACTTGAGAAGCTGACTCAGGTCACAGATAATAATATACTAGCATACAGATTCCTCATCCCATATAAAGAAACCGTGCCGCCGTTTCTTCTTATTATACTGATTATTTTATGTAAATCGATCGCGTTCGGTTCCGTTCCACGGTGATAGATAGATCACCATCTAAATCCGTGGAACGGAACCGAACGCGATCGATTTACAAAAAAATATCACACGAAAAACGCTAGTTACGTCGGCACGGTTTCTTTGTATGGGATGAGGTATCTGTATGCTAATATATTATTATCTGTGCTCAGGTCATTAGTACCTTTTATGAAAACTTATCTTTATTACGCAATAGGCATTTATTAACTTACTTACGACTTTCGGTTGTTTGGTCTCGGTTTTAACATTGTTTATTATTATTATTATTATAGATAGGCTCGATGCTTGACCACTATTTTCAAATTCAAATTCAAATTCAATTTATTGCATCCATAATGTACATACAGGTGTTAAATATAAGTTACAGAAACAATTATGGACCCTGTCGGGCACAGCAACATTCTAGATACAGTCAGTGTCTAGGAGAGAGGAATAGCGCTTAATATTACCCAAAGAATAAATATTTAAGCGACCAATATCGACCAGTGTCATTATCTATATATATAAAATGCTTTGTCCTGAATGACTGACTGACGGATCAACGCACAGCCCAAACCGCTGAACGTAGAGACCTGAAACTTGAAAGGTATATTCTTTGTATGATGTAGGCATCCGATAAGAAAAGATTTTCCGAAATTCTACCCCTAAGGGGGTTAAAAAGGCGGGCAAAGTTTGTATGAAAAATCTAATTCCTTCGACTAATATTTTTGAAACTTGGCACAATTAGTAATCTAAGTACATGATAAAGATTGACATTATTAGTTTTTTTAAACTACCCCCTCAAGTCGATTTAGGGGGTGATGAAATTTGTATGGCAGAATCTTATTTCATGGGTAACTAAACTTGAAACATTACACAAATACTAAAATAAATAAATAATAAAGGTTGTGATTATTAGTTTATCGAAACTACCCCCAAAAGACGATTTAGGGGGTGTTAAAGTTTTTATGAAAAATCTTATTACTTAGTTAATAAACTTGAAACTTGGCATAAATACCAAACTAAGTAAGCAACAAAAGGTTGCAATTATTAGTTTTTGAAAAATACCCCCAAAATTCGATTTAGGGGGTGTTAAAGTTTTTTAGAAGAATCTTATTTATATCTATATAAAAGCGAAAGGTCACTCATTCACTTATCACGAAATATCGAAAACTGCTTGACGTATAAAGATGAAATTTGGCAAGGAGGTGGTTTATAGTTAGTAGATTTCCGCTATAAATGGATTTTGCAACAGGGCCGGGTTTATGGGGTCTCTCGCAAGTTTATATGAAAGTCCTTCATTTTTTGAGTTACTAACTTAAAATTTGGCAGGGAAGTAGATTATAGTTAGTAGACGTCTGCTAAGAACGGATTTTTTGATAGGGCCGGACTTCGGGGGTCTAAGGGCTCGCGCAAGTTTATATGAAAGTGCTTCATTATTTGAACCATAATCTTGAAATTTGGCATGGAGGTAGTTTATAGTTAGTAAACGTCCGCTAAGAACGGATTTTGCGACAGGGCCGGATTTAAGGGCTAAGGGCTCTCGCAAGTTTGCATGAAAGTCCTTCATTTTACGTGCTACAAACTTGAAATTTGTCATGAAAGTGGTTTATAGTTAGTAGACGACACTCAGAACGGATTTTGCAACAGGGCCGGGTTTATGGGGTCTCTCGCAAGTTTGTATGAAAGCCCTTCATTTTTTGAGCTACTAATTTATAATTTGGCAGGGAGGTAATTTATAGTTACTAGACGTCCGCTAAGAATGGATTTTGCAACAGGGCCGGATTTAGGAGGTCTAAGGGCTATCGCAAGTTAGTATGAAAGTCCTTCATTTTTTGAGCTACTAACTTAAAATATGGGCAGGGATGTAGTTTATAGATAGTAGACGTCCACTAAGAACGGATTTTGCGACAGAGCCGAATTTAGGGGGTCTCTCGCAAGTTTATATGAAAGTCCTTCATTTTTTGAGTTACTAACTTAAAATTTGGCAGTGAGGTAGATTATAGTTAGTAGACGTTTGCTAAGAACGGATTTTTCGACAGGGTCGGACTTCGGGGGTCTAAGGGCTCGCGCAAGTGTATATGAAAGTGCTTCATTATTTGAACCATAATCTTGAAATTTGGCATGGAGGTAGTTCATAGTTAGTAAACGTCCGCTAAGAACGGGTTTTGCGACAGGGCCGGATTTAGGCCACTCGCAAGTTTGCATGAAAGTGCTTCATTTTTTGTGCTACAAGTTAGAAATTTGTCAAGAAATTAGTTTATAGTTAGTAGATGTCAGCTAAGAACGGATTTTGCGACAGGGCCGGATACAGGAGGTCTAAGGCCTCTCGCAACTTTGTATGAAAGTCCTTCACTTTTTGTGCTACACACTTGAAATTTGTCATGGAAGCAGTCTATAGTTAGTAGATGTCAGCTAAGAACGAATTTTGTGACAGGGCCGGATTAAGGAGGTCTAAGCACTCTCGCAAGTTTGTATGAAAGTCCGGATGTCTTTTTGTACTACTGTCCTGAAATTTAGCAAGTCTAGAGTTTATGAGTAGGAGACATAAGCTAAGAAAGAATTTTGTGATACTCTATATTTTTTTTCTTATTCGTGCTTTAAAAAATGATGCTTAGTGTGATAGGCATTTTCTGTTGACTGAAATATAAAAATAGTTTGTGTTAAACATCATTAAACTTTATATCTTCTTAACCACGCGGACGAAGTCGCGGGCAACAGCTAGTCTATATATATATATAAAAGGCAAAAGTGATTGACGCACACGTATTCCTCTTATGACGTAGGCATCCACTAAGGAAGGATTTTTCAAAATCCAACTCCTAAGGGGGTGAAATAGGGGATAAAAGTTTGTATGAAACTTTTTATTAAAAAGCCATCTATAGGATAAAACACGGATCACGCGAACGAAGTCGCGGGCGAAGTGCTAGTTAATTTATAAATCTTCATTCTCATAACAGGCTGCTGTAGCTGCAATAACCACAAACGAAACATAAATTCAGCGATGCAAAATATTAAGGTTGTCAGAAACAATGTTCATTTTCACCAAAGTAATAATAAGACAATTTCTATAATCCCATATTTCTGTATTCCATCCACTACAAGAATTTATTACCCCATCATCATTCCATGTGGCGATGTGCTAATCAAATAATGGCTGCTTTATAGGTCTAACGTCAACGTAGCTCATAAAATGGCCAAAAATAGGCCAATCACAAAAAAGGTCTACGTATTGGCTTTATCTAAGACAGCCGGTTTGAATGTCGGTCATGAGCCCGATTTACTTTTATTTCCCCCGAGTTTTATCTTATGAGATGCTTTGCTCCAAACACACACATATTTTCGTCCTTTTGCTACATGTTTGTACTGATATTCGAATACTGTGACAAAACAGACACGAAGATGACAAAAGAAAACATCTAACAAATCGAATAGTATGTTATATTTCCAGAAAAATACATTGTCCTTCACAAAAACATCAAACCAGCAGTTTCTTTTTATCAAAAGCACGTGTAACAATATAAAGCCACTCTTTTACTGAAACAAGAAAGTCTTTATTTAACTTTGTACCTGCACAATACATCGCAGTTGAAAAATAAATAGGCATTGCTGCCTTTATTGCACAAAATTGCAATAATATTATTTGCGGTCGGCATTTCAGCAAAGAGAACACAATTTCAGCGCTTCTGTATAAACTCATTACGTTAGCATTGAAATTGTTTAAAATACACGATGTACTCGTATAAGGTTTACGTATGTAGTATTATATCTATTTAGCTTTTCATACACGTACATTACATAAACTCACGCCTTTTGCCGATGGGGATAAGCAGAAACTATACAGTATTCCATCAACTACAATACTTATATACTAGACCAGGGCTGAAGCCTTTGAAAATGGTAAATAGTGAAAAAAATTATTTCTTCAGAGAATATAACAAAAATGAATGGAAAAATAATTTACGGGCGATCTAAGGTCGGGAAGTGGAAGGGGGTGAGTTTTTAAGGGTAAAAACGGTTTATCGCGATTCCGGCAAAACTACAAGTCCTATGGAAAAAAGTTAAATGGCAAAGTTGTAGGTAATAAAAAGATCTTCAACCAGTCTATACCCCTTTAGCTTTGATATATTATTTTAGCATTCGCTTTTCATCTTCAATACTACTATTATTATCTTTAACAAAAGGCGAAAGTATATTATCACATTGGTATGATTAAATTTACCTTTTATTTATCATGCCAATTCTATTTCTATACTTGAATAGACAGATTGAAATGTCAAAGTCACCCTCAACCCAAAAATCAGCCTTTTTCTCTAGAAGTCTCTGTACCCAATAAGTTTGATTTGAAACTCCAATAAAAGTGTGATATGAGTAAATCTTGTTACAGAAAAGAGACAGTGAGAAATATATAAAAGCCTCGTGAATATAAAGTTAATAGGGTTTTCAACGCTTATATATTATATCGCGTCAACAAATTAAATTGAAACGGGTCAACCCACACCACGCTCCCCGGCTCTGCTGTTGATATCCTAAAATGGATATGTTATTAGATTATTGAAGATAATGACGTGAAATACAGGCGCTCTTTATGTGTACCCAATTTTGGAGCACGAGACTAAATCTAAACATAGAGCTACATAACAACAATATTAAAAATGAAACGTGAGCCACATAAAGAAAACCATAATTACAACGCTACCTAATTAATGTTCATATACTCGTCACTCCATTGTGGCGACAAAAATAAAGGGACGCTTTGAGTAATTCAGTATATTTACAATAAATAGGCTCAAACGTCTGTGAGGCTGCCACGTCTGCAGGAAGAGACATAATCAAGTCAGTTCACATTAAACCATCTCACGCAACGAAAGCAAATAGAGCCACCCTTGTTCCCAACATAAAACGTAGTACACGATTGTGACGTGATTCGCAATCAAAATTACTTGCTACACAATACCCACAGCAATTTGCTTTTTAACAGAATCGAGTGAAACTCAAAGATAGCAGCATTACTCGCGGACTTTTTAACTTAAGCCAAAGATTGAGTACGGCAGTTAGTATCATAAATGAGAAGTCCTTTTTCACGGCGCGTGATACAAAAGATTATACGATGTACTGCGTGTAGCTGAATGGGGCGAGAGAGAGCATTTTGGGCAGCTATAACAATAAATCTCCACCCACGATTCTACATTTTTTATGAAAAAGTTGATTATTCGCTGTCGGATTTTGGTCTCTCTTCTGGAAGGCAATATTAATCTCGGCTTTCGCCAGGATACGCGACTTCCGGCACTTGATACACCGTTTGAAATAATTTGTTAATTTAGATTATTTTAGATATAACTAGCACTTCGCCCGCGACTTCGTTCGCGTGATCCGTATTTTATCCTACAGATGACTTTCCCTGCTCCCCTTCATCATAAAAAGTAAAATTCTTCAAAAATCATTAACACCCCCTAAATCGTCTGTTGGTAGTAGCTTTGAAAAAGTAATAATGGAAACCTTTACTATTTACTTAGGTTATTATTTATGTGAAGTTTCAAATATATAAGCCCAACAAATTTCCACCTTTTCAGCTCCTTAAGGGTAGAATTTCCAAAAACCAATAAATACATGAATTCTTTGTATGAACCAAGAGTGTAAATCTAAAATTTCATGTGTCCAATTTACAAACTGTAAAAAATTCATAAAAACTTTCAATCCCCTTTTTACCCCCTTACGCGTGGAATTTCCAAAAACCATTAAATTCATGAATTCTTTTTCACAACAAGACAACAAGAGGTTGTTTTTTGACATCAAGAGCGTATATGTAATATTTCACGTGTCCAATTTAAAAACTGTACAAATTTCATACAAACTTTCAACCCATCTTTTACCCGCTAAGGGGTGCAATTTCCAAAAATCCGTTCTTAGCGGACGTCTACTAACTATAAACTACCTCCCTGCCAAATTTCATCTTTATACGTCAAGCAGTTTTCGATATTTCGTGATAGGTGAATAAGTGACCTTTCGCTTTTATATATATAGATAGATATAGGTACGGAGACGTTCTTCTCCTACGTAAACGTTAAACTTGTTAGACATCCATATGAACACAAACTAGATATTTCGGTTACACGTCCGAGAGACCGAATATAGAACAAAGAGGTTTTATTAGATCAGCCATCTAGTTCATGCGGTCTCGACCGATCATTGATATGATTTGCTCTTAGTGAGTTCGGAGTCGCAAAATTAAGTTATCTGGTGAAACAGGGTGACCTTTACAACCGAGACTATAACCTTATAACAGCGGCCATTGCAGCGTTCCCAGTAAAACAATAAAATAAAGAGCGCGTTTGAAGCGCTGATCTTGAAAGGAAATGAACTGTAAATAATGCTAATGACTGCTTTTATGAAACTATTTACAGTTTTATAGTAAACTCGTAAAAAGCGGTTGTTTAAAGACAAGCACAGATATATTACAGACAGCTAATTACTCAAAGAAAAGCAGGGTGCAGTAGATATAACAATTTACAGCGCTTGGGTAATATACCTAAAACAAACTAATCGGTACAACTAGTCCACAAGTAACCACAAGGTAAATGCTATAAACAAAGCAAACCATTACTGTCGAGTCATTCTCAGAATTTCACATGTGGTTTATAGAACTCCAGCGACTCATGTTGTTTGTGTCCGAGGAAAATGTAACTCATTGGCAAGTACTCGCTAGAGACCGTCACCTCTTTATTTAAATAACAGCTAACCAAGTCCCCGTATAATTGTGCACCATAAAGCGAAATTACTACTCGTAAACGGGACAAAAATATCCTCCTCGACCACTGTGTTGGCATGTCACAGTAATGTACAAGTTACTTCCCCGCAAACAAACGAGTTAACCAACTACAGGTTAACTCGACTACATCCGGGGATTCGGACGTAGTCGCAAAATACCTCGGCACGCCAGTAACTTGCCTGTCTGGAATAAAGTAGTGAATTTGGGTGACGTCAAGGAAACGATTGCCATAACCCCTGCTACAGCTATGTCCTTATATAAAAGCGAACCCTGACACTAAAAGCCAGGGTAAGGTCAGGTAAATTATGTGTTGAAGAACAGTTCACTTGGTAGAGCAAATGACAACTTTATTCTTGCAAAGTTCATACTTATCCAACGCAAACTCTTATTTGCCTTGAATAGATTTTACGTCTTAATTTTTTTTATACCAGAACTCATTTAATAACTACTTTCTTAACTCGTACATTTAGTTGGATTCTCCTCAAAGAAATCCATTAATGAAGATTCTCATACGTAATGCTTCTAAAGTAATACGATATCGCACGGCACGATGCCAAGTCGTATTATTTTCATTACTAAGATAAATAATTACTGCAATAACAAAAATATTTTTATTCATAACATCGTGGTGCAGTTGGGTATAAGATCAATTGGGAATCCGACTGTTTCAAGGGCTAAAGCACTAGCTGACAAATCCGATTATATGCACTAAAGAAATCCACTTTTAACGAGGCGGCTCATCCCAGTAGTGATTTATTGCAACAAAAGCACAAAACTACGATACAAAAAGTGAGACATGCCAATAGATAATACAGTAAATGTAAGGGATAACCTAATAAAAGGGTCATAATAGGCGATAAAAGCCAGGCCTCTGATATGACTGGACCTCGAAGTCAACAATTTACTTTTTTAAATGCCCAGATTCACATCAAATAGCGCTTTACGTTGTAAATGGCCAATAAAATAAAGTACAGAATTAAGATGATAGGTACTACGTGAGGTGATTTTGTTACGGCTACTGATAATATAATCTAGCAACCTTCTAAATAAGCCAGATGTCATAAACCGGCTCATCTCACATTGTATTTGAACAAAACCAAACGAAAGAAAATGCAGAACATGACACCGAAAGACAAACCTCGTTAGCCAAGATTAATTGCGACAGGCAAGACATTTGAACAAAGTTAAGCTAGATAAACATTCTTTCAACTTGAGCATCCCAGTTAGAATTACTCCACCGGGAGAGTACAGTCCAAGCAAAGGAATGCAATAAGAAGATAGCTGGAAAAATAGCCCTGCAGGGTAATAAATTGTATTTTCGTAACACACTATTAGTGGTAATGTCTTTGTTTTGATAATTCAACAACAATATGCAGATGAATTATTCAAATATATTTAAAATTGTGATAGAATGTGTGTTACACAATTAGGGACAAATTAATTTTTCATTCGTAAAACCATAAAGATTACTTTTTCATGTAATGAATGTGTCATTAAGCAAATATAAAATACCATCGGTAACAAACGATCACCAGCGAACAATAAAACAATAATTAATAAATGTTTCCTGTTCAATACCCTCTACCTGTTTGTATTTATTCATGGAACCACCATTTTCCTTTCCAAAAGCTATGTTATTATTTATTGGCACTCGTTATCAAAGGGCATATTAGCCACTTATAAACTATTTGACTCTTGAATTCCATTACGATGTTTGTTCAGGAAATTATAGAACTTTTTCGTTCTGGGGATTATTCATACTGTGATTTGTTTGTGACAATTTTTTTCAGCAGGTACGTAGTAATGTAATTTTCAGAAACATCGCTGTAAAGGTATCAGCACTCAACGAAAATGAGTAGGAAAGTGATTGGCACGTAAGTACAAACAGGCCTCATGTATCATTACCTACACTACTTAAATGTTAAGTCGTCGTAAACATCAGTCACAGGTACCCTTGTAAAATTGTTGTTGCCGACAGGTGTATCCGCAATCAATCATATTATGAAACCAGACTCAGTTGGTTACCTACATAAGTACTTAGGTAAGTTTCCAAACAAAGGTGCGAACGATGTTTTACTAGTACTAATATTAGTGTTACTAAAATAATCCCATTCAAGAACAGTAATGACTCATATGCAATCACTGGCACTGTTACTTTGTATTCATATCCCGTTGAATGGAAATAAATGTTAGGTATGTACCTGTGATTCATAAATCATTGTACATGTTAAAGGGTACGTTAGCCATTAGCAGAATGTGTTGAAATATTGATCAGCCCAAAGCACTTAGATTTCAATTTTCAACCATTACAATATTTACTGAGCTAAAAGTCGTAAGTACACGGGATTACTTTCTTGTACCCGTCATATACCGACAAACTCTGGCCAAACAGACGAAAATCAAAGTATACTAGTATAAGTCAATTCAAAAGAATCCGTTGTTGTCACTTTAGAGTATGCCATCAGGGACATGAATGCACCGCCTACATGAGTACATTCGAATAATAGTTTTATCTACACACATTTGGCAGTTGATACCCAACAACAAATCGCGGCACTTACGCGCACAAAACATGTTCATATCACGCATATTCACCCGAGTTTTTCCGAGGCTCCATCGCACTGAATGCTGAATTTGTACACGAAGACGTGGGAGTGCGTTACGCTACACTAGAGCTTTTATGAAGCATTTTATCACAATCATCATTTATCTTCAGTACATGTCTCGTTGGAGCACAGAAGTTGGCGATATCTGCGTTATGAAACGTACTGATATTTATCTGCGGCAATAAAAATATATCTACTGTATCTATATACGGTTACCCTCCATGACTTCTATTGAAGAAAACTACCTCAACTAGGCTGCGTTAAAGAACTTTTATGTTCACCTAACGTTCAAACAAACAAAATTTCCCTGTTTACTCTGCATATCCACTATTATTGTTGGCATGCATCGGTTTGCATTCTTGTTTGCATTTGACCATATCGCACGAATACATCTGGATCATGTAACAATATTTTACAGTATATAAAGTCACTATGGATTGTGATTTCATAAATCGAATATTGTAGATGAGTTGGGACTCCGTCAACGTTTAGCAGCTAGGTTCAACTTTATCATCGTGAGGCTAAATACATTCTGTAGAAAATTGAAACTGTTCATAAAGTATCAAGAGTTTTACCTTCCAATCCAAACGCACAGCTTGTGGGAACGTAGCTTTAACTCAATTGCTATAATTGATAGCCCCTTGCGCTGCGGTTGCGTTAGTTCGGGTCAGTCAACGTGACAAAAGGGCTTTCAAAGTCTGTTGTACATATATATATATATATACATCCAGTTTCTGCGAGGTACGTTGGGCACGCTTGTCAATATGATGCAGTTATGACTAGTGTGACTGCGATATTTAAAGTAGTGTTATTGTTATTTAGAGAAGTATCGAGTGGACTCGTGTCTAACCCTAAAAATATTATGACAAAAGCAATATATATTCTCGTCATTTCACATAACGAACGAATCTATTCCAATCATAAAAATGCAAGCCATAAACATAGCTCTGTTTTTAACGATTCCCTTTAGAAAACTTTTATGGGTAAGCCATTAAACGAGTCAAACTGTAAAGTCTTTTTCAGTCTATTCCTACTGTTCTGTTTTTCAGTTACCTATAAGGTAACCTGCTTACTTTCCTGTTGACCTACTTCACTGTTTATGTTGAAAATATTATCGAAAACCAAAAAAGAACGATCATACCTTAATTATATTTCATACACTACCTTTTACGCTTCAATTTCTTCGACAGTTATAGTGTCCTTACTTTAAGTCCTTACGAGAACTCTATAAAGCTACATATAGATATACGCAAACCATCAATCAAACTTTGCTAACTTCTCAAACTTAAATGTACATATATTATATCAAGATATTCGCAGTGGCCAAGTTTCGAGTAATGACCAATCTAAATTCAAATCGTGTGATATTATTATGGCAATGCTACGCTTCAGTGTGCCTCTGAAAGGCAAATGAAAATATGACAGACATGAAAATGCACTATCGATTAATTAGACACGGCTGGGCAATGGATACTGCCAGCTGTCAGATATATTTAGAAATATGTACATTATTCCTATATCAGCGTATATTGTAATTTCGGATGTGTACATGATTAAACAGAAATGTTCATGAACATCGACGCTGAGTGGCCAGTCTGTCAGTTTTTTATCGGTTACTTTTCGGAGAGTGTGCGATGGAACTGCATAATTTGATTCCGCCTAGTTCTTTCCATCATCTGACAACAAGACATATGGAAATGCGCCACCGGTACATGGTGGACATCCTACCCATACGTACAAAGCGTTTTGCGAATACTTTCATTGTGCGCTCAGCTAAGGAGTGGAATTCCCTGCCGGAGTCTTTGTTTCCTGATAGCTACAACCTTGGGGTCTTTAAGTCAAGAGTGAATAGGTTACTTTTAGGCAAGCGTGCTTCACCGTCGACCACATCATCGCTTACCATCAGGCGAGACAGTAGTCAAACGCGACCCTATAAATTACAAAAAAAAATACTTCTTTCATTGCTATAATATTCCTGAATCAGTATCCGATTTTCACTTCTGAAATACCTATCGGTTTTAAAATTGTTAATAATTGTTAATATTAATGTATGTTATCATTTCATCCTTATCCTTTTCTGTGTAAATTGAATTAAATTGTAACTTTTACCAATAATCTTCATACTCTACAAAGCCAAACACGTGGTTTTAAAACTATATAAATGACGTATATAAGAATAAAGTTTCCACATTCATTTAAAAGAGATGATCTCCTAGTCGCCATGAAATAACAAAATACAAATAACTATGTCTGTTATCCCAAACAGCAATTAAACGAGACCAAAATAATATTTTCGGTCGTCATCTGTCTGGTTGTCAATGTGCTGACATAAAATATTATAGCGTCACAGCGTCCGCAGCGTCCACACTGACGTTCCCATGAACAAATACCTCACAGTTCCATACAATTTGATCATCGGTCTATATTTATCAATTATTTATTTTGTGATCTTTTACTGCTGGTACAGAGTGCTCTCATATATTTTTGAGTAACTGTCTATTTCAATTTCGCCTCTAACTACGTGATTCATCGGCGTATATGAACTTCAATAACTAATAATAAACGAATGATTTATGTACCGATAAAAAACAGTTGAACAAATAAACTGCCGGCAATCTCAAATTAAAACGTCTATAGTTTTCGCCAAACTTCTTGGCCGCCCTGAAGTTGACTTTTCGATGCGCAAGGCACGGATCGGTGCCGTTCTTGTATGAAATTTACTACTTCGCAGCCATCTTCAGGGCGGCCAAGAAGTTTGGCTAGAACTATATTTTGAATCATTTTGATTTTCTTTTAAAGAAAATTAATTTCTAGAAGGAAAGTTTATTTACTATAATCCATGTGAGCAAATTTAAAATGCATCACTTAAAGTTAGGATGTCAAATCAAATTCCACAGAAAATCAACAGAAACCTACAAACGTTTCTGCGTTTCTGCAGTCTATTCATGATTTTTACATTACAAGTACCTACATGATTGGAAATCAAATAAACTCGCCTCATAGTTCGCCTGCTGTTTGCTAAACTTGAAGCAAGAAAGTTAAACTTCGGGCGACTACCCACTCCACATATTGCAGTAGGTATCTACCTATACATATTAGCAAAATAGATGATTTTATTTACTGCCGTTTTACTTAATCTGACCTTATCTTTAGTCATCTGCTCACTTCGGATACCTACCACAATTTAATTTTACACCATGGTGACCATAAGCTCTTAGAACAAGGTTATTTTGAGTGTGCGTAAAGAACAGATGTATAGGTATGACTTGGATAAATCTGTCCCTTTTTTACAGTCTAACCATGATAGTTCTGATATGTCATGGTACGGGGGCTGGCCTGGCAACTGCAAATGCAAGTTGGATTGGCGCTGAAGTGGTTTCACAATTTAATTTATCATTATCGTCAATCAATCATTTTATTTCGGACCATAATCCATAATTTGTTAGTAAACACTTATGACTATGTTAGAAAATTTACATAATTTAATAATGTCAACCTAATAAAAACAATAATCCATACACACAATAAACATAAATAAATAACAAATAAATTAAACGACGACTAACGCCAACGACCTTTAGGGAACAAAATGCGCACCCGTTTCACACCCGCGCGACCCAAAATTTTGCAGTTTTTTGTATTATACTATAACTTTTAAAAAAAACCTCAGATCAAAATGTAGATAATTAAATTGTCTTTGAGATGGTGTCGACTACATTAATATACGCCCAGCGGTTTTGGTGCGATTGTCGTGTTTTTGCTCGTTTTAGACATAATTTTACTAATTAATTATACTGTGTTATACGAATAAAACTCAAAATGTCCTAAGATCAAATTATTAAGAAAATGGTCTAATGTAACAATGGAAAGGGCAGTCCGGTTTATCCGCAATAACCCTTAGAACACCGTTTACGCTCCCCCGCATCCTGTGCATCTGGGATGCTGACCTTTATTTAGGTGCTCAGAGTCTAAACAGCACTAAAAGTTAAAGGCGATAATAGTTTCGAATGAAGGAGTAATTGAAGCAAGGATAAAATAACATCAATGTATATAAGCACCACGAGCCCTATTAGGGAGACTGAGCGAGAACTGAAAGCAGCCAAAAAGGCAATTAATCACCCCTTAATATGTCGGTTCAAGCCAATTATGAAATTTATAATATAGCTTCATTTTGTTCAGAATTAATTAACGGAGGTATTAATTAGTTGTTTGCATAAGTACCGGCACCGAACATAAATCTTTTTTTTGGATTGCTCGGCTAAGATAATTACGTTGAAAATTGTTATTCGTAGTATATTTTTTAACTTAACAGGAAATGAGAAGTGGTGGAGGCACCAGCAGAAAACGCTGGGATAAAGAAGTCTCTTTCCAGCAGTCAGAGGTACATAACAAGATGAAAGATAAGATTTTGTTTATAACACTAAATAACAACAGCCACACTTTTTCTTGACGGTAAACCAATGGTAAATCTATTATTATAAGGAAAATTTTACCAACTCTGGATGATATCAACGCATAGGTGACAAAGAAAATTGCGGATGTGATTAGATAAGGCTAGAACGATCATTATTTATACTAAAAGGTGACGGCACAATGGTAGTAGGAGCAAACAGAGTTCAATCGATCTGTACAATACGGCTCCGTAGACCTTTTTGTTTAAATAGTAATCGTACTTACCTATTCTATATTAAAATCAATGTCAACATGAAAATAATAAAAAAACACTTCTTTTTATTATCCGGCCCAATGAGTGATGGCCATTATTTAGAAAGCCCAGTTAACTTAAATATGGCAATAGTTTTTAGCATATTGCCTACTCAAAATGGGCATTTTTCAAATTGTCTGAAATAATGCCGTAATCACTTGATCCATAATATAATACAAATTTTATTAACATCCACAGGCTACAAAAGAGAAAAGAAATGCCAACAGAATGACAATGATAACAATAACAAGATTTAATTGGTTTAAAATTCAGAGAGCCGTTCAGTGCTAGAATATTTAAAACGATTTAAGTTTCATTGGATGACTTCCAATTTTTTTACAAAAAACATGTTAACAAACTTTTAAATCCACCAAGCCGCACTGCACCGTGATTTATTCGATATCTCTGACAGAGATTGTGGCGATAACTTAAAGTTCCATTAACTATGCAAATTGCAAAGAGGTTATCTAGTAGCACACTCACCATTACATTTCGTAATTAGATCATTTACATGTTGATTCGGGAACTTAACCCAATATCTCCGTGAGTGAGAGTAAACTGAAGGCTTAAGGACAAACCACGCGACCTTCATAACACGCTTATGTTTACATAAGGCTTCGGCAGACACTGAAACATCTCGCTGTAATATTTACACTGCTCAAAATCATATATCACCTCAACGTATGACAAAACTTAAACTTAAGTTAGTTACACGTAAGTAACTGAATCGACGAATGAATTAGGTAGCTACTTGGATGTTCCCCCGCGAAACCACAACATTAAAGAGCTAAAAGCATTAAAAGCTTTTATTTTATTAAATTAGTACCGTACCTACTTTGTGTAATCAATTTATAATCTTCCAATTAGAATACGGAACTCGTGTACTTAAATCAAATTTCAGCGAACATTTTATCATACCTATCGAGGAAATGCCGCTATTCCACTAGAGACCAATTTACATATTCATCACTCTGTGAGGATAAAGGAATGAAATAAAACACCAGCGCGGACTTACTGAACTTTACAGAAGACACAATTTTCATAATTAGTCAGCAGAAAACCAGATGACATAACGAAATAAAAGTTAACTCGAATTCTTTTCCAAAAGCATTTTATTGATGGAGCTCATTTATTATTCTACCTCACATACATAAAGCATCTAAGGATTACAGAGGTCGAAGTACCAGCGTACACACAGAATACATTTGAGCAATCTTAGATGAACTTAAACCTGTGGGAATTCCGCATCGAGATTCAGCCCCAAAGAATTTATCATGCAGGTAAACACCGACTTCACTCACTGCGTGAAATCGATCTGATTTTGTGCTTACATTTGTCCACAGTTTCCTCATTTATTTAAAACGAGGCTGCTTTGTTTGACGTAGGTATAGGCATTTTCTTTCGGAGCATTGTTTTCAAAAACGAGGCCGAACACCTGACCCTAATTAAAATTGATGACGATAATGCAGCCTTCACAAAAATACGTAGGTACTTGGGAAAATGGATTATCATCACCAAATTGTTTGCCAAAAATAAAATTCACGTAGGTACCGCAACAACATTTTGTGAACCAGAGCTTTCACACATTAGTAGAGAACTTTGATGACTAGTAGGTATTTTTAGAATAGTTGATCAGAGAAAATAGTTTCAATAAGTACTCAAATATCACAAACATCTTAAAAAGTTCCATATCGACAAAATATCAAAACAAGAAACCAGCAACAGAAATTGACTTTGCGGAAATTCAAGTTTGTCGTTGAAAAGCGGTTTGAGAGTTTTTGAAAATGCCACAACACGAATCTTGTGGCACTAAAAGTAAGTATCACAAACCACAAGCCATCGGTCGGTTGGTCTTGTTCTTATAAATGCCTTGTATTTTAACTTTTCTCTTCAAAATAGTTATCATGAAAATATTTAATACTAGCTGTTGCCGCGATTTTATCTGCGCGGCATAAGTACTTTAAATTTTCTATTTTTTTTTTCTCGCCATAATATTGTAGGTGAATAGGCTTCCTTATTTGAGAAATTATTAGTTCACCATACAAACTTCCACCCACCTTTCCGAGAGAGTGGAAAGGTGGGTGGAAGTTTGTATGGTGAACTAATAATTTCTCTTAAGGATGATTGCCGGGATAAAAACTACCCTATGTCCTTCCCAGGGTCTCAAACTAACTCCATACCAAATATCATCTAAATTGGTTTAGTGGTTTAGGCGTGAAAAGGTAACCGACAGACAGAGTTACTTTCGCATCTAGAATATTATATAGTATGGCTTTCTCTTCTCTTAGTTCTCTCTCAGCATCATCTTTTGAAATCGTTGCAAAAAAAGTCTATTTTATAAATGCACTACAACCGGTTCTGACTTTTTCAATTCAGCGAATTTACCGCTTTGCATTCTATGAATATGCAGGAGCGAGCTAAATGCTGGATGTTTGCAATTGCAGCGGTCCACCGTCGCCGCGTCGTACTGCGAGCAAGCTCACAATATGCAGACTATACCGTATGCATTAAATATTCAATTACTAACATCTGTTCAACCAAATATAACATTATTTATTAATCTAGTCCTCATCCCTTTTCTATCAGCACGGGGTCTCATTGCTAAGAAAGAAAATTTGGTTCAAATAAATCTCACTAGATGGCGCGATATGCACCTCGGTATCCACCTATCTGTTATTGAATGATCGTAAAATGAACATTTTCTGGAATTGAACACAAAAATTGTATGTTCTTGTTTAATCAACTCTCCTAAGTACAAAATTATGCAATATTGGGCTCTTAATTCACATTTAAAAGATTATTAGACGGATCATTTAAAATTGATGCCAATAGATGGCGCATTTTTAAATTTCTGAGGCATTCCACTCGATTGTTAAAGTTTGCATTTTAACACATTTTGGTGCAAAAAAAAACTGTAAAAACGTGCAAATAAATACTAGAAAACAAACCTTCACTGTATTTAAAGAAAAAAACATTCACGAACCTAGTAAACCCTTTTACGTGCAAGTCGCTGCTAACACCATCTATCTATCACCGTGAAACAGAACCGAATGCGTTCGATGTACAAAAAATTGCCAGAATAAGCAGTCGAAAAACGCTAGTTACGTCGGCACGGTTTCTTTGTATGGGATGAGGTATCTGTATGCTAGTATTATATTATCTGTGCTATCAGTAAGTTATACCGGTCATCCTAGGTGCCCAACCTGAAACCTAGGAACCCAAACGTATGCTTGAAGCCCCGTAAGTTATATTACGAGGCCATATTAATATACTATAAGAATTTATGGATGTGTGGTTTCATGCACGCAATGTACTAGCTCATTTCTATTTTCTTTCTATGAAGCGTGTCTACTTTAAGTACACTATAAACTGATATCTAAAATTAGCGTTCTGGAATGTATGGCTCGTTCTGTTGATTACTGAACAAGCAAGTTACAAAACTTCTGAAGCGGCCGTTTGAAGTATGAATTGATCAAAGAACTGTTACACACTTCTTGAAAGACGAGCGATTTTATGTACGACTAGTGTGTTCTTTAAGATCATTTGTATTGTTCCTAGTAATTAGTCCATCGCAATTTTCTTTTTCAACATTGTGTACATAGCTTAGAAACTTGGCCTGCAAGTTAAATGTTTATAAATCACCTGTGATGTGCCAAAGTTTGTTAATTTATGTCCTTACTCCGCATCCTTGGGTGGCGACATCAATTCTAAACTTTGGCAATATTTCTATTTCTTTGCGGGAACAACCTTGTCAAGGGTCGATTGGATACGATTACAAAAATTGTACTTTTGAAACTACATTTTGCAAACAAAGTATCATTAAGCTTTCTGATTTTTGCTTTTCAAGTGCTGACTCCACAAAAATGGGACGACATTATCGTTATCGACAACTCCAATTGCTGAACATGGGTGATCCAATAAACTCTAACTTAGTCGTTTAGAGAGGTAGGTATAATTTGAGATAAGCACCAAACTTGATACAGCTATCATACGCCTCGTACAAGCGAGGGCCTACGTACGAACGACCGCCGAATACTAACGAGCTAAGCAACTTATTACGATTACCGTTTAATCTAGATAGATCACCGTGACTTAAGTACTGCCCAAGTCGTGTCTATAAGAAATGTAGACGCAACTGATCTTTAGACAATATTTGATTACAGATTGAGGTTGAGCATTCGAAGAAATTTATCTAAGTGTTAAGCTTGTTGTTTTCAGAATCAATATTGCTTCCAAGTACTATGAGCTACCTACGTATAGTCGTGAATATGGTCGAGCGCTCATTATAATGACAGTTTCCTTTATCTAGTATCCGGTGTCATGACACGAAGCTCTCATGCCATAAGGGCAGACCCTCCGCTACCTTAGTTAAATCAAGTGAACATAGTAATCTTCTATGGTCGCTTGATGTAACTAGAAGGTGGATTAATGATGTTGGATACTGTCGGTTCGTCCGGAAGTCCAGACTTACCAAAACCATGCCTATTCGAAAATTTCGCAGTACCCACCTAATAAGTATGTGAGAACCATGTTCCTATTTATCAAATTAATGAATTTAGCTGTTAGTGCTTTTATTACTTTATACCTGTACGTAGTATAGTGTGTAGTGCTATTTTTGGGTGCATCGTCCTCACATATATGAATTTATTCATGTATGTACATAAGTAAACATTGTGAAACATATTTTTTTTTAAAAAGAGTAAGTATGGAGTTTCTTGTGCGTTCTTCTCCATAACAAGCTACTTTCCGAATACACGGTAGAGTCAATTTTTATTACTTGTACATTTTTAATTTAGATTTAATGTTTGACGTTCAAAAGTGCCGCTTATTGGCCTAGTTGAAATAAATATATTTGACTTTGACTTTGAATACATTTTTAACTAAGAAAATAAAAAATCAAAACTTTTTTTTTAAATATTCTTTTTTTTTGTGTCATCGTTTTTTGCCAGGAATATCTAATTAATGAAATTACCTTACAGCCCATTTCTGAATTGCGAATTTGGAATTAAGAACGTCTTGTGAACTCAACTTTAATGCCTTTTTTTCAGTCTACAGTAGAGTTAGACAAACCGAGGGAAAATTTTAATTCAGCATTCTCGGTGTAAAAACAAGCTGTGCACCTAAATACATAAATTATGAAGAATTGATATTAAATAAAGATTGCAGTGGGTAGTATATCAAACACTGTAGCAATCACGGTACTCAGGAAGTGGTTAGAATAACATGCTACCAAAATATTCGTATAAATAGAATTCGCCTAAACCACAGAGTTCTTGTTACAATGATACAAGTTATCAACCACAATATATATCAACGTAAAGGTTATTTATATTTATTAGCTGATAAAATTATCTACCACACAAAAATAAGCATATTTCACACCAACATGACTTGTTTTTCCCAAACTAAATGGGCCGTTCCCTCCAAAATATTTTGACGGTTTAAATGCACTAATAATTTTAACAGAAGTGATATTTCGAGTGAACGGCGAAGTTTTACTATCATATAAAATTCGTAGATGCCTGCAAATAAAATGTTTGTAATGGGCCATACGTGTAGGAGGCTGGCAGGCATGGATGGAGTTTTAATGCGATCCTTTGAAAAGTTGTGCCTCAGTCGTCATAAATAATCCGTTCGCCGCGGTTCTCGCTAACGATTTTATGTTAGGTCTGTATTGTATTAAGGGTAGGTATATGTCATATATTTGTTTAATGTAAGTAGGTAGGTACCTACAGCATTGTATCCGGGCATAAGCTTCAATCTAGGCGCCTTTAAGTCAAGAGTGAATAGGTTACTTCTAGGCAAGCGTGCTCCATCGTCGACCATATCATCGCTTACCATCAGGTGAGAAAGTGGTCAAGCGCGAGCCTATAATAGATAAAAAAATAAAATACAATAAAATTTTGATGGACTTCTTCGATTTCAAATTTATATTCAAATTAAATTTATTGCATCCATAATGTACATACAGGTGATAAATATAAGTTACAGAAACAATTATGGACCCTGTCCGGCACAGCTACATTCTAGTTACAGTTAGTGTCTAGGAGAGAGGAATAGCGCTTAATATTTTCCTTTATAATTCAAATTTCAGTTATCCATTTCCTATCTATCTGCTTTTATTTGGTTTAATATATGTGTGCCTTTATGTTCTAAATGTCATTGGAAAACTTTTTATAAATATTAGTCATAGCTTGAAATAAATCTTCAAGAACCAAGTTGCATGTTTATTAGGTACTATAATAGTTCAGTCAAGTTTATCTAAACATGTAGAAAAACCATTACATACTGCATAATTCCAGTACTAAGAAAAATAGATTTAATTGCAATGTCCTTGCACTCACGCAATATGAAGCAAACTTAGAAGTGACGTCATACTTAATAATATTTTTCAAAAGGTTGTTTTATTTCAAGCATGCGTTTGATGACGCATTTGGTGTATTCCTACCCCACCTGTAAGTACAGTTAAATGCAATTCAGTAGTAACACTTTGACCTTGAGATGCCCTAGCTTAGTTCGGAGTTTCAGAAAGCAAGGCCAGGTTATACTGGATTTGTTATTAGTGATGTGCAGCCTGCCATACTTATGTATATCTACTATTTGTTGGTACAGTTGTTTTATTGATGAGGCACTTCTGTCTTGGATCATTAAAATATATTTTTGTAAACAAACAATATTTACTCATAAAAAACCTTCAACCAATTATCTTTCACGCCACTTGAAACAAAGCAGATCCCAAAAGACCGTCAAAGCGAATTGAAGAACATTAGTTTAATAATAAGATTACTTAATCTGGTTAATATCGTCCCCATGTTTTTGTAAGCACTCCAGAATTACGTTTCACAATAAGCTGTCCAATTTGCATATTTAGATAAGTTAACTAACCAAGTTATATTTGTTTAAATGAGTTTAACAAGTGACAACTAACGAATTGAGGCGCAGTCGAAATAATTTATATTCACGGTTGGTAGATAAGAGGACAATTTGCCGGTAATTTTCACAAATAAAAGATTAAAATACAATGAAAAAGACACTAAAATGTAAAGGAAACCCTCTTCGAAAAAAGCAACCATTTCAGAAAAGAGAGAGAAGCGTAAACAAATGAAGGGATTGTAAAGTTTGCATTGATCATCCCGGGAGTAATCTAACAAGATTGGATATAAACCTATCTTTACCTAAAATAAGACGGAGCTTTCTATCGAAGTGTAGCTCCTGCCTCGCTTGCCCCCCTAGCCAAGTTACAAACGTTTCGCATCAAATCTCTTTCTACAATCGTTAATTCCTTCTATTTATATGGTCTGACCACGTGGCTTAACGTTCAGATGTGTCACTCCCATACATTGATTAGTTTTCTACTAGCGTTATCGATTGTAGATTGTCAACTTGGCTACAGGTGAAATAGAAAGCCTGCGTAAGGTTTTCCATTCTGAGAATATCAATCTAGAAAGAAAATTAAGCTTGTTGTCGTTGTATCTAAACACTGATTTAATAGGATTAGACAGCTGCAGTAATCAAACGATATCTATGATATTCATATTTTATAAACTCAACCCATATTTATATTTCATTCACTCGAATGTTTACGTCCAAGAATCCAAATTGACGTCAAGGAACGCGTGTCATTTATTTGATATCATGATTGAGTTCATGCCCCCAACTATAATGAAACAATCGCATATGAAATTCTTGTGCCACGATGCTGGGTCCGAACATTTCCCCAATGATTTGGCAACTCGCCCCCGCCTATATTTAAATCGTAATCTTACTGAGTCAACGCTCTCGTCGCTCTACCACCCAAAATAAACGATCCCGCGAATACGACAATATGCGACCGAGTTCTGAATAGCAACAATAACTGAACAACATATTGAGCTAAGAAGATGCAACTGCAAACTGCATACCGATACAAAACAACTATCATTCTCGAACAAGCGTATACAAATTACGGTATTTGTCAATACCAATAGTTACCTACTCATTGCCAACATTGCAATAAAGTTCATTATCCCGTAAAGCTAACTCTAGTTAATGAATAGCATTTCATAATCGAATGGAATTAGGTATAAAGATGCGTTACGCCAACGAGTATCTCCGTCACCACTCGATAGGGTTCGATGTCGTATAACTAATTCTTTCTCCGGAAACTGACTAAAAATATCACCGCGATGAGCAACAATCAAAATCCGCAGACTTTTCAGATTTACAGCGAGACACCGCGTCAAATGTGTGGGCGGGGCAGCGGGCGCGGGCATTGCGCGCTGAGAGATGCAAACGTTATTATATTATATCTGGGCAATCCGAGTCACAGCAACACAGATCTGCTACCGAAAAGATGCAGATTCCCCCAGCTCTGGACTTGTCATGAACCTAATATTTTACTATAGATTTTTTCCTTTCTTAGGCAAACTGTACCTTCTTGAAAGAAAATACTGAAACTTTTATGTGAGATACTCGGAAAAGTGTACTTGTTTTAGTAAGAGCAATGAAAGTGTAACAAGAAACCAACAAAGCTTTTGCAAATACATTATTAAAATATACACCTACGTAACTACTGGATGTACAATATAGTAGCCACATACATCCAATATTCTTGAATCTATCGGATATCGTAAGGTTTCTCTTAAACTATCTTGTTAATACAACACAAGATATTCTTAGCATAAACGTCTATAGGTTTAATACATTTGTATCCAATTAGGGTAATTATTTAATTAACGATGTTCTACATCTAGTTAGACATTATGTAACCTAGTTGTCGCTGTTTTCTGTTTTATAGAATTAATGCCGCACAACATGAATTGCGAAACTTAATAAAAAGGCGTTTGTTTTCACTAACTCGAGTAGCATTTAAATAAACGAGGCGGTCACAATAACACGGTTACTCGATTACAATACAAACATTTGCAGAAATATTGGCGTAATTAAATGCATACGAGCATATTTATAAACCTACCTAAAATAGTAATCTTTTGACATTAATTACTTTATCTAAAGTTAAACAGAATGCGATACTGTTTTTACAGCATCTTTTACAGGTGCTTGGTTTTTTACGACCTTTTGTTTCAGACTGAACGATACGAGACGCTACTAAATCCAATGGCCCTCACGCTAAAGCCAGGCTTGTTTTCAACGTTTTCATAGTTCGAAGGATTTATAGATATGGGTATGTTTCGCTGTAAATCAAAAATTAAGTATACGTATGCATTCCACATCCTTCTTCTTCAAATCTTTTACAGTTCAAGCAGCTCGTTTGTGGAATGGATTACCTATTGAAGTAAGACGTGCTCAATCCTTACCAACATTCAAAAAAATGGTGAAGGAGCATTTCCTTTCAATATAATTAGTCTTCTCCTTTCTCTGTTATATTTTTGTTATTTATTGGTATATTATGTATTATTGTATGCATGTATTTTATGTTATTATCTATATTAAAAAAATTCTCTCCTCTCTTTCAGTCCATCCAAAGGTTGTCGGTAAGAGACTGCCTTGTGCGATAAGACCGCCCATTGTACACTTGCTTTTATGTTTTTTTTGTCCTGTGTATATATCTTTGTGATGTACAATAAAGAGTATAATAAATAAATATGTTTAAATTGTACAAGGTACAAACAATTTAATAAAATTGAGTGTCTTTCAGAGGAGCTCGTGGCTAAATAATAACAGCCGCACGGGTCGATCTTCAAGGTTAAGCAACGCTTGACGAGGTCGGTCCGTGGATGGGTGACCATTTCATCATACCGAGTTTCCTCCGTGCCTCGGAAAGCACGTTAAGCCGTTGGTCCCGGCTGTCATTTGAAGATCTTTGACAGTCGTTACGGGTAGTCAGAAGCCTGAGATCTGACACCAGTCTTGCCAAGGGGTATCGTGTTACCCAGTTACTGGGTTGTGGAGGTCAGATAGGCAGTCGCTCCATGTAAAACACTGGTACTCAGCTGAATCCGGTTAGACTGGAAGCCAACCCCAAAAATAAAATTGGGAAAAAGGCTAGGCAGATGATGAGTGTCTTTCAGCTCGACCAACTTATTCTCCAATCTATATCTTAGCCACACGCTAAGTTCTTCAAGTATGAAGTTGACAGTGGTCTAACTCCAACTCCTAAATTCGGAAAGCAAACACTACTGAAGTGTCTGTTTGCGTTCGCTCGTCGTCGCTTGCACTCTTTCTCCATTCACATAATAGTTTCTGAGTGGTTAAACTGTTCTACTACTGTTTGATTTGTAGGAACCCTTAGGATAGATTTTAATAGTTCTACGTAGGTAGTAGGTAACCTTCCTAAAAGCCGCAAGTATAAGAAAACAAATCAGAAGTACATGATTTCATGAACCATAGGACCCTAAATCCGTGGGCAGTCACCTACGCCTGACGCCACCTCCGCTATCAATAACGCGAACTGCTTATGCATTATTTATTATACATAAATTTTGTAAAGGTCGTTCCACATAACATCACGCCTGTAAGTCTTCCCTGAAGTGGTAGACAGAGACCACAGAGACACTCACATTTCGCACGTTTAATCAAACAATTCAATACAAAAAACAATTATCTAATTGTGTGCGAGCCAATCATGATTCATCAAGTACAATTCCAAAGTCAGTTCTACTGAGAAATGCCTAACCCCAATATCACAAGTCAGACTTTTCTTTTGTGGTAGGACATCATCCAATGACTTCTCCCGCTTTGGGTGTCAGATTTTTACTGACTAAAACCCACCTTCAGTCGCTTGTGCCCGGGCCGCAGTAACTCTCTTTCAAATTTATCCTCGACCCAGACAGGATCAGCTCTAGAGGACCGCGTCAGTTATTGCCAACATCTCTGTCACTGTTAGATCTGAGGATAGTACTTAAGTACCACTAATTTAAACCAACGAGGACATTTGAAATTGTCAGTGACAATAAAATTGTGACCAACAAACTTTAGCAGTCTCAAAGCGTCAGGTTCCGATTTCAATTGCGAAGCTACACAAATTGCTGTTCGAGTTCTTAGTTAGGAAAGTTAGATGGAAATTCGCAAAGTGGCTTAAAAGGTGTCCTATGATTGGGCATTATCTACTCCTTGGAAAATGGTGTATCTAGAAGTTTGCTTAACTACTGTGAGCAAACTTCTATATTTTCCCTCAAAAAATATAAACCTTGCCCTATGTTATGTAAATCTTATAATGAAAGAAAATTTATAGTAGCAGAACGATCAGCTGTTTATCAACCCACGCAAGTTACTAACCCTTGGCTTGCATTGAGTAGTGCCGACCGTCACTATAGCACACTCTCATTTGTAGTTGTGCCAATCGTGCCTGCAACTAATGCCTTTATTACGTCGTATTCACATAGTAAAACAAAATAGAAAATTTGATTGAGGTAAGGCGAGACAAGAAAATATATCTCACAAATAAATAAATAATATGAATAGATACTTGCGAACTTCTCGCATAAAAGTTTTGCAAGCCAATGCAAGCACTTGTTTGTCAAAAACACCGCATTGAGCAATTTGAAACTTGGTCGTCATCGAAATCGTTAGACGAGTCACGTTAAGTCACGTAACACTATTGATTAGCACTAACTCCAGAGGAATGTTACTGCACTCTACCATATGTCTTACACACTCCACTTTATGCATTTCTCTACGTTATGATACCTATAAAACTAAAAACCCAGTGTACCATCGTTTACGCCTTATGTTTTCGGTATCTATCCCGAGAGTTAACGGCATCATTAAAACCATTTTTATTTCTGCAAACAAAATTGTAAAATTTATAAAGCCGTACAGCCGCCGCATTGTTTACTGCGACTTATTTATTACCGGCCATGACGAGTTAATCCAATTTTAAAGACAGCTGGCTGTAGCACAGATAAAACAATGAACATTAGTACATCGACGCAGTGGAAACAATTGAAAATGCTCTTGTTTTATTGAGTTGCAGAATAAACATTATTAATTTAACTTCAAAGTTATTTTCTGCAGCAAATAAATTCGTTCTAATCTAAGTTTACTAAAGGCGAAACTAATTATTCAGACAAAAGTTCTTTCAATACTTAGGTTTTGAATGGTACTGACAGTGACGGCCGTAGCCAGTGACGGCTTTAGGGGGGGGCAACCAGAGGATCTAGACAAATGGCAATCGATAAGCGAAGACGATAGTCGAACTGTCAAAATGTAAGGGATTGATTGATCACGTGATTTTTCGATATCGCTTGTCAATCCCAGTCAATTTTGCCTATCGCCACGTTTTCGATGTTAAAATGTCACTTGTTTTGGGAATGGGGGCGCCGGGACATACAGGGCGCTGCACAAAATTGCACTGTCAACAGAGGCTAAAAGTGGTTATGTAAAATCTTTTCAATTTGTCCATTATTGAAGGAGGAATAGGCGAGAGCTAAACCTCGAATTATGACTTTTTACCCGACTGCCGAAGGAGGGTAATGTGTTTATTACTAAGGAAATTCAGTCGGAGCTCTCTGCCCGTATTTCCTTTATCTATAACGATATAAAGAAAAACTAAATTCAGCCTGTTAACTTTTATGAACTTATTTAATTAAACTTAATGTACAATGGTGATACATAGGCGGACTTAATGCAGGAAGGCATGCTCTACCAGTCAAGCTTTGAGTTAAAAAGGACTAATTAAATCTTTACTAATATTATAAAGAGGTAAAGTCTGTGAGTTTGTGACGTTGTAATCTCTGGAGGATCTACAGAACCGATTTTGAAAATTCTTTCACCAGTTGAAAGCTACATTATTCCTGAGTGTCATAGGCTATAAAACATTAAAAAAAAAATAAAGACCCTTATGGAAATTGCAATAAGGTAACCCAAAGTAGCAAAATATTGCCTGTAAAATTCATTCATTGGCGTGCGCTGAGAAAACTATTGATGACACTATGAAGGCAGGGTAAGCAAGGTAGGCAGGGTAGCATATTGACGGGAGCGAAGCCCCGGGGGTCAGCTAGTACATAAATAAAGTAGGAGTGAGTATGAGTATTCAGCATTTATCTACCACGATGACATAAAATATAGGTAATATATTATTAATATTAATAAATACCTACATGTTTGTAGTTTTCTATTAACTCAATAATTAATATGGCACAATAGTGAAACTATAATTAGTTAATTATAATGAAATATAAAAGGGCGCCAAAGGCTTGACTCGCCCGGAGCGCCTAGATGGTTAAGGCCGGCCCTGGCCGTATCTTTCTTAAGTAATTAGCGATGAAACGCCTACGTCTACTACAAGGAGAGTTGCAACGTTATCCTCCAATTTATGCTATATATGTCCTATGAATACATTATCTAGAGTAAATTATCTGAGAACCTGTTGTAGTCTTAAGCTAAAAAGAAAGAATAATATTAAGAACCTACTTTTGCTTTAAATATCTACGTACAAGCTTCTGCTAGCTGCTTCACCCGCCTGAAAATCTAGATTATATCGAGAGAACATATTACCACGATAAAAAGTATTCCTGACTATAACCTAACTCTGTGCCTAATTTGATCCAGATCCGTTCAGCCGTCCTGGCGTGATTGAGTAACAAATCCAAGCTTTCGCATTTATAATATTAGTATACTAGTATTATATTATCTGTGATATTAGTAAGAAGTAAGATTGCAATTATCACTTGTACTTAACAAGATCCGACACATAATAATAGTCTCCCCACAATACATTCAACCTGCGAATACAACCCATAGAAATCAGTTTACGTCCAAACCCTGCATGTCACTAATGGCCGACACTAACAGGGCAACATGTCGTCGACACTAAACATGTTAACAAGAGCCCAGCTATCGAACGGTTGACAAACAAACGACACACTGCTATCAAAACAAACAACCGCCCTTTTATCCAGATTAGTTCCAACGTGATATGAAATTGTGATCGCTGACTGAAGCAAATTTTTTTTAGTAAACTGACTCAAGAACTTATAGTTCCTAAATCTACTTTTGCGAATGGGCAGTAGAATCAATTATTATTACATTTTTTTTTTAATTTTGACAGAATTAATGTGTCAAATTATCAAGCACGCGTTATCTGCTGTGATTGGTTGAATGAATTTTCAACAGCCAATTAGTGGCCTAATTGAAACAAACGTTTTTAATTTGACTTTGAACGAAAGGATGAAGGAAACTCAATTTCAAATCAGCACACTGCAATCATGAATGTGCGAAACCAGAATAATCCCATTGAGATGAGTCAAAAACATTGATAATCAAATTACAGGGATATTGACACGGGCACTATATTAACCCGTAAATCTTTGCTCTTCTTGGCATCTGGCCAAAAATAAAAAGCATCAAACGATGGACACGGTTTTATCTCATAGGAAACGCCCTCATACTAACTATTTCTAAATAATTTCGCAGCAAACAGTCAAGTGTGCGTTTCTCCAATTACTTTCCAATTGCCCTTGTATAAAATAAAAATTTCCGTCTGAACAAACGTAATGTAACCGCATCTTGCTTTGTGGATATTTAATACAAATATGTACATTTGTACAAACATGTGCACTGATTGGCTGTGCGAAGATAGTATTGAGGCTGGGTGTACTAAGTGCAATATTTTATATGCCATTCGCGTACGTTCTAGGAGTTGTCCTAACTTATAGTACATTACAAACTTGAACTCGAAATGTCACGTCAAATCCAGAGCAGAGGCAATACGTTTTCTCGCAGCAGTCGCAGCGAATGTGGAGTCTTGTTTAGACCTTCATAAATACATATTACTCGATCCTCGACCAATTTAAATGAATTAAAGAATATCGTGTATATTCAAAGAAATAAACCAATTCGAACGGTTTTCAGATAATTAACGATGAAATAAGCGATGTACCTACCATAAAAATATTAGTTCTGCAGTTAGTTAAATAGATACAGTGTGCAAACACACTTTGCGTTGGCTTTATGGAGGTAAGTATACTAAACTTAGAATTATTCGTTCTCTTCATTTTCACAAACGAACTCGTCTTCTAAACTCTGCAGAACGTTGGAATAGGAATGTGCATTCTTTATGTTGCTTCTATTCGTTGGAAAGTTAGAAAAGTTGTATCTTTCCTTCCTCTGAATGAACTTGATTCCTGATGCGATAACCAAAAACTTTACCAGGCCACTATATGAATTTGTAAAGCAGTTGTAGAACTACAGCACAATGCACAGCTTTAGACAGAGGTAGAATGCTCTCAGATAGAAATAAATAATATAATGAAAGATATAGTAGAAATGGTTCTACTGTAAAATTACAGCCCCGCAATCGATGTTTTTATATCGAAAAGAAAGGACTTAAGTGCTTTCTACACTGATCTGCGCCTGCTGAAATATCTTTCATGATTAATGAAGACTGCCTAAGTACATGATTTGTCATCCATTCAAAAGCATTTCGTTATTAATTAAGCAAGTTTTCTAAAAGCTTCTAGGTCAATAACAGTGGGATTTGAATTGCTAAAAGTAATAAATACTTACGTTACTTTATAAAATTGAATTACGTAGAAACTGAGTTATTTATTAATTTAATGTTTAGACTCTAGACAATTGATGCAAAGTGAAGTCATAAGCATGACACAACATAACACAATCGATGTACCTACATGGACAATTACAGTCGAGTCAATGTTATCAAAGCGCAAAAGCAAAATATGTTTGAAGAGAACCTAGTGTCCTGAATCTTCTACGACTTTTGAAATAGAAAGGTACGTGAATGAAAATATATACCCTTGGCATTCTACTGTGGAAATTGAAAATATCGAACACATTGAATTCAGTAAGTACGTTTTTGGTACCTACTTTCAAAAGGCACGGTAAAGCAATTCGTCCGGATTTGTCACGAGAGCCCTTTGGTATCCCTTCCTTAATTGCTAACCGGACGCACGCTTTGTCTTGTCAGTACTTTATTTGAATATTTCAACACATTTCCCAAACCGTCAGTCAGCTCAATGTTTACCAGAAGTCAAGGCAGTTATACCTCAAAGGATATTAAGCTTACAATAGCTGAATACAAAATTCTACCGGTCCTTCCATAATTGGAGGACTTGGTATACCGTCGCGTCGTCGTCGCGTCGGCTCGAACGATATCCATTATTTTCTGAATACATACATTCTATGTACTTTGTGTCGATTAATACAATAAATTCCCCATGTGGGTGTGCCGAATATATCGTGTTAGTACAACGATAATAATTCCTCAGTTACTGAAACACATAACGTTATTTATATTTTATTACTGCCACATTCGGACAATATCACTATAATAAGAGCGAATCGGACACTCCTGTGAGAGTGCACATAAATGGTTTTCGTCGTATGGTATAGCTTTATAACGCTAAACTTAGCAAGTAGATAATGTAAATATTTGAACAGTCAAATCATTTTCAGCTAGTTGTAAAGGTTTTGAAAGAACCTACATCAAAAATCTAACATGTTCGTGTCTGAAGAATATGTAGCTAGTATTGACATTTCCTAACTGAAGTTGGGATACAGACATGCACTTGATTACTGCAAAGAATATTTCCAGCTACATAATATTTTATATGTTACGTTGAACTCTAGAAATTCGCACTAAACTTATTATACTAATGAACGATGGTAAGTGTGAACTTCTATTTGTAAATAGAACTCAAGACTTTCCTAATAATGACTTCCAAATATTTTTCTTAGTGGTTTTGATATGAAAGCAGCGTGCATAAGAATGTTTTCTTTGAACGCATCGACTGTTTCTATAATCGTTCTCGTTTGGTCATAGTACAAAATTATCTGTCTGTGTAAATTCCGTAAATAATAATTCTCGATGAAAAAAATTGGGCTGAAAGACTAAACAATAACATGTCATATTGATTTGCTACAATGAAAGTTATATTCAATTATACTGCTCTGTTTTTTAATAAACTATCTCACCTATTACTACTGTTGACTAATAATTTGTTGACAATGTATTATGAGTGTATAACAATATATAAACATTTTAAACACCTGTTTTAATAATAAATATCTTTAGCCGTCTTATTGCCGTCGTCTTCTGTAGTATATAGGCTACGATATTGCTATATCTACGAACGATCCCCAAGAGCTTATTAAAGCTCGAAGATCGTCTTGAAACCTATAAACCGTTTACGTCTTGTTGAGAAGTGTATATACCCTTTTACCTCGAGTTCCGTTCGAGGCGCTCTTGTATGTTGTGTTTCTTCCCATTTCATCTTCTTCGGAAGTATTCTACTAATGCGTTCATACTTTGCGGTGTTTAAACTTCTACCGTCATCGCGTTAAGACGTTTATGTTTACCATCCAGCATTTTTACAGTTTAACAAGCTTTTGTTTTGATTGAAACAGTTCACTTTGTGGTATCTTTTTTAGTTGGTTAGCTACAAAGAGCATCTCAGCACTACAGGGAAATGGCGTTGGGTGTTCTATAAAGTCTTGGAGATCGGTTGCCTAAAGGATATCACTATGGAGAATCAGCTTAACAGCGGATAATCTGGGATGATGTGCTTGTTGATCTATTCGGCTGAACACAGTAATTATACCTAACCTACCTACATGTGTACTTGTTTCTAATGAAATATAGATTAATTATCTTTTACCTATTGATGCCGACTGATAGAAATAAGATGTATGAAAAAGATGCATAGCGCCCACCCCAAATAAATTACGATAAGGCCGACGAGGGATGATGATGAATATGCCTACAGAAACATACTTATGCAAACGTACCTTTGTGCAGATACCAACGAACCTTTATTCTTTTCTTTCTAATCATAACAGAGTCGAAGACAAACAATTAAATTTAGCTAATCTTAGACCTACAATCGTTCTTTGTTCAAAAACAACTTTGAGTAGAAACTCGAGGACCGTTATTGAACATCAGTGGTATGTTAGTATCAATGTCAGGTTTACGAACTCACTACAATCGAGGCCGGAAGACAGGCTCTTCAATGTGCTAACGAGATTCTGAGCACAGCAACCTAACTAGATACAGCATTTCGTTTAATGAAAACATAAGTTGGTTATAAAGTTCCAATTTGTCTCTGCTGGAATACTCTGGAAATTGTATACCGAACTATGTAAGCCAATCAGTCGTTTGTTTAATAATATCCTGATGCGTACCAACTTTATGAATAGTACCATTGTTCCAATAAAATACTGCAATAATAACTGACTTTCAGATTCGTAATTTACAGTGGAAAACGAAGCGATTGTTTTTTTTTTATATTTTTTGACAAGTGACTGTCGGCTTCAGAAATAATATAAATAAAAATCGGGCTATCAATCACTTTGTAAACGATTCACTGAATAACAAAAGCTCATGCATTTTATTCATAGATCATTTTTTAGATTCATATTCGCTTTTTAGGGTTCCGCACCCAAAGGGTAAAAACGGGACCCTATTACTGAGACTTCGCGATCCGTCTGTCTGTCTGTCTGTCTGTCTGTCTGTCTGTCTGTCCGTCTGTCTCCAAGCTGTATCTCATGAACCGTGATAGCTAGACAGTTGAAATTTTCACAGATGATGTATTTCTGTTGCCGCTATAACAACAAATACTAAAAACAGTATAAAGTAAATATTAAAGGGGGGCTTCCATACAACAAACGTGATATTTTTGCCGTTTTTCGCTCGATATTAATAACAGCAACAGTTAGACGCTTGAAATATTCACAGAATGTTTAGTTGTATATTTACTTCAAAAAATAAAAATTAATAAATTAAAATAAAATAAATTAAGGGGGGCTCCCATACAACAAACGTGATTTTTATGCAGTGTTTTGCGATAATGGTACGGAACCCTTCGTGTGCGAGTCCGACTCGCACTTGGCCGGTTTTTTAGTTTTGTTTTTGTTGGGTACGATCTGTATATTGAAATCTAAACCAATCCCTTTGCCGTTGTATCTAATACAACAGGGCGTGATAAAGGCTATTATTATAAATCTAATAAACTTGCAAATATCTGTTTCATATAAAATAAGAACTTTAGTAGGTAATTATGATTGTATAAGCAGAGACTTTATTATTAAAAATGAACTGTAAATCTATCGCTCGACTTTCGAAAATTAGTCTTGAGCTGTTAGAAGACTACAACCATATTACTTCCAGCATAGAGGCAACTGCATAAGTGGTCTGACTGGTGGAACTTAGCATCTATGCATACAAAATGGTATTGATAATATCTTATGGCAAAAATCTGATTATCAACCAGCCATAAGGCATCTCACGAAACTCAAATAGACGTTTTTTTGCGTAAAATTCGACTTTGCATTTCAAAACCGTCCGTGCGCTTGATAATGAATTCCGTGACCAGGTTTTTTTATGGTAAGGCAAATCATACTTTTATGAAAGCAAAAACCTAACAGTAGGTATTATGTATTTGCATATTTTTCTATAAATTGGTAAGTATAAACATTTTTTTTAGTTCTTGATAGTAGTAGGTCTGCATAAAGTATGAATTTTAGACTCACCCAGGGCCGACAGTCAACTGTTTATTGCAACACGATCTAAGCACACTGAACTTCATACACAGAGAGGTAAATACATACTAAACTGGATAATTTAATAAAGTCATGAACTGTGATCCTCTACATTATAACAAAACGCATAAAAATAAACACGCATCATTATAAAAATCTCTACAAATATGATGCTCTGTGCTACACTGTTTAGCGAATTTAGCGATTGTTTATCACCTTCTATTTTTAAATATTCCATAGAGAATTTGAATAAAGATTCTGCTAATCAGTTGGTAAACAGCACTGTTTTTTTAATACGCAACAACAAGTTTCAAAATGCCTTTGGTTTTTGAAAGTTCAACTTGACCACAGTACATAAACCTCGAACTTCTTGAAGATATTACACGAGGTAGCCTACTTTTTTTACTTTCCGTTTTATGAGACTTTAAAGGTTTTGTTTTTAATTACAACTAAACCGGGTTCAGGAAAACTCAATATGTAAGTATGCAAGAAATTAATAATATGTAAATATGGGACGGAAGGAAAATTACCTACTTCATAAATGGGTATTTATCCTCGTCCTTAAAATTTTGGAGTTGGTATTAATTTATGTTTATTGAAGTAATTAGGTATCTAATGACAATAAATGAGCGGTGTCATTGAAACACAGGCACCAGCGTTTCACAACTATTGTTTTTGTGTACTTTGTTTTATGCTAATAAATAAATAATCTTTAAATTATTACAGAAGCGGCAACAACTTAGCAGTATAGCTTATAAGGCGCGGTCTGGTGAGCCAAGAGGTTCGAAGTTTGAACCTAACAAACTCATTTTCTTTGCTTTAAAATTCATGAGACTATTTTCAAAGACAACTTTAAAAAAAAAAAACATGGAACCTGCGAACAGTGGAAAATGTTTATTTTTTAAATTAATATTTGGTTGGTTTAGGTATGTTATGAAACCTATGATTATACGGATAATAAAGTGGGGACTATGATGTTGCATGCGGAATAAATAGGATAGTAATACTCGTAATTAGAGCTTCAAGCCTTCCAGTCTGAAGATTTATCTCAGGGCCTAACTAAATATATACTTATTTTTCTCATTTTCTGACTTTTTCTCTAGTTACTTAGATTTCTGACATTTGATAACCAATAACTAACCTAAAAACCTACATAAATTATATGTTGACAGTTATTGAATAAGTGAAATTAGAAAATTTATTCTCGTTTCTCTAGAAAAATCATCATCGTCATCGTTTCAGCCCGGCATCGCCCACTGTTCCCCTTTTTTATTTGCTTTAGTACCGTTGATCAAATAAAAAACTGTCCCCTTAATCATAAATGTTTTCTTAATTAAAAAATAAATAATACTTATGTAGGTAATAATATCTTTGACAGTCGTTACGGGTAGTCAGAAGCTTGAGATCTGACACCAGTCTTGCCAAGGGGTACCGTGTTACCCAGTTACTGGGTTGCGGAGGTCAGATAGGCAGTTACTCCATGTAAAACACTGGTACTCAGCTGAATCCGGTAAGACTGGAAGCCGACCCCAATATAGTTGGAAAAAGGCTAGGCAGATGATGATGATGTAGGTAATAATACGTATGTAGGTAACTTATGTAGGTAGGGCCCTATATTTGTCCCATTGCTAAGCAAGGGACTCCACGGACATAATGATTGCTCAAGGTTGAATGGCGAATCCAGTATATTTTTTTATCATTAAAGTTTGTGAATATTTTGTACTTGTACCCCACATAGAGATAGACTAGGATTTTAACTTCCTTACTATTGTTAGCCCAATTTTACTTCTAATACCCATAAACGTTGGCGTTATTTTACTAGCAATATCGCCTGTATTTACTTATGTAGATATTTTTCAAACTTAAATGCAAGTTAAAAAAATGCATGAAACGTGAACCATTTTACTCAATAGAGGAAAATGGTTTTAGTTCTTTCAGGGGACACTTATGCGCCCTTTTGCTTGCTGCAAATGAAAAATATTTTTTATAACTATACATATCCAGTAAATGTCTACTATAGGTACCTATGTACATACATATTATATGTAAGGAATCCACAATAATTATATGGACACATTTTCCCATAAGACCATTTGCATCGTAAACTCAAAAATATGCACAGATTTACGTTTGTAAAATAATATTATATTATAACAATAATACTATATATTAACATACTGTAAACAATACTTAATAGGGAAAGAGACCGTCACTGTTTTACATTTTTCATTACAAAATAATTGGAAGAAAAGTGCAACACTAACAAAATTAACCTTTATAGAGTACAGCATATACCTACACAGCTAAAACATTATTGTAATTAATATTTATACTTAAAACTGCAAATACATAAATAATCAAGAAATGCATCAATAGGTTGAACTTTTCACTGAAACCATTTTTGATAAATTCTAGTTTTTAAATGAGTCTTAAAAAAATGCCTAGGTACTTATTTTTTGAGGCCATATAAGTAAATATATAAATGCTTAAAATAATATATAATTAATGGAACAAAACTAAATTTTATTCTCCAATTAAAACATAGTTATAGCTGGAACTTACCTATAACTAAAACTCGTTGCAAAACTTTCAAACAAAAAATCAAAAATGAGTCACCGAAACAGCAATAAAAATGTCCACAAAATAAAATCACATTTTCATGAAAAGTTGCAAGCGTCGCGATGACAAAGTTACCGGTCGCCCGTTGTCGGCGCGCTCTGAAACTACGCTGAAACGACCTGCCCTCGCGGGAGCTCGCAAACGACTGGCACGTCTGTCCACGGCTTATACTCATCCAGTATTTTCAGTCAATCTAGATACCAAACTTGAGCTCGGGATACGTATTTAATCCGGTATCGTGCATAATTTTATCAACGCTTAAACGATCTTTATAAGTCTTCATAAAACTTTATTGCCTAGTTGCCAACCGACATCTTAATCACAGAATTATGTATCTGTACAATACACCGCTTAAATAATATCTAGTCTCCTCATTGGTAATCTTTGAGATAAAAACCCGACTGCTTAAAAAGCGAACTAAAAAGACGTAAACGAGAAAAAATCATGCTGTGCAGTCGGAGGATACATGTTCGCGAGCTGGCTGCCCAAAACCAGATGTATCTTCCGACTGCACAGCATGATTTTCTTTTTGTTTACGTCTTTTTAGTTCGCTTTTCAAGCAGTCGGGTTTTTTGATTTTTTTATTAACTTTTTTTATTTATATCTTTTTAGTTGATATGTTTTTAGAATTAGGTACATTTAAACATTAAGTGATACCCCACACGATGGGTTTGGAAGAAAAAAATAAATCTGTGCCCCACAATATGGCGCAAAAATCCGCCATTTTTTCATTTACCAATTTTAATGTAGCCAATGACACTCGCAGGGTTAAGACAAATTGATTGACGTAACAATCATCAAAATTGGCCAACGCGTTTGGTCTCTAGAACGCCACATAGGAACAAACATACATACATACATACATAGACTGATAAACACATTACCCTTCTTCGGAAGTCGGGTAATAAAAAGGACACGGCTAGATAATAATAGTATGTTGGATTAACATTATTATGCATATTCGCAACAGACCCTCTCGCAGTGACGAGTCTAAATGCTCATCAAAGTGGGCTGCTTCGCTTCTACTACTGGACTGGTGCTTCATATTTTACAGTGGATGGATTCAGGTGCACTGGGCACCTAGTAGCGTCAATCAGGCCATGCAAAGTTGTTTATGGATGCTTTCTTAACGTCATCATAACGGTATGCTTCAGAGAAAAACTCTAAAGATAGTCTCGACCCAAGTTTACCGAAGAAAGGAAATCCTGGATAATGATGACTCCACCCTAGAGTGCAAATATGGTACCTACTGTTCCACAAATATTACTTTCAAAAGCCCCCAAAATCATACTTTTTAATTCTCATAAAGTTTAAGTTTTACTGCAATTTTATTATTGTATTGTGCACATAAAAGCTCAACGCAAGATTTACTAATAGTCATTAGTTCTCGAAATAGGTAATCGTATACCTCAACCAAAAGTTTTTTTTTTTTACTTATCTACTGAATCTCTGTGTGCGGTAATTAGATGTCATGAAATGATATTATTAGTTATAAAAATAAAAAAAATTGTGCATGCCCAATTATGGACCGACTCTATTAATTAGATGCCATCGAGAATGCCAATCTTAATACTTGATCCGACGAAGACACGCTTCGTATAATGAATAGACAACTTAAGCATGCATGAAAAAAAATCTCTTTCCTTCAGGAACGCTGTAATAATGCAAAAATGAACAAAACACGAATAATATATTAACATTATAATAATAACATTACATTATAAACATATTAAAATTTACATACTAAATGAATTGGATAACAATGTACATTACGTAGCTACTACCTATACCCTACCAAAATAACTTTTAGCCTAAACCCACGCAGAAGAAGTTTACCAAAATTAATATTTCCAAATTAAACCATAATTTATAAAGTAAGAAAACCTAGGTAAGCAATAATAGTTGCCTATGTGTAAAGCCTTTCCACAAAGTAATCTGAGGGAGTGTGAAGTTAGCAGTTTAATTGAGCCTCAAAAATAAACAAAGCTCTTCCCAAAGGCAACATATTATATAATTTCGGATTGGAGGTTATTATGAAGGAAAATTAAACTCAGTTTTATTTAATTCTATAACCTCTGCTTATCGTCTGGTTTTTAACCCCCGACCGGCGCCGCTTACGTACTTTGTGCCCCAACGGAAAAAGAGGGGTGTTATAAGTTTGTTACAGAGGTTTCGCAACATACAAATGAATTTCAAGTGAGTGGATATAGTAATAATAATAACACCACCGCAGTATCTCTACGTTGACGTCGTGGTGGGGCATGCGCGCTTCAATGATCCCTAGGTTTGTGCCGGTACATTCTACTTTGCCGCAACGTACCTAGGTTGAGGGGCCAGACTAAGAGAGATACAATCCGCAGGGCAGCTTTTTGGCGAGCCGGGGCAGAGGCGACCCCACGGACCAGTTCTCCAGGGAGAAGTCTTGTTCCTCATCTCTGGCTTGCCTTTATTGGCCGGTTGGAGAAAAACTGACGGGGACCAGAGCTCCCACCTCTCTCTTGCCTTAATTGACTGGCTTTAGAAGAGATTCGCAAGAGCAAACTTGCTCGCAGGAAGGAAGTTAACCCAGGAAGATGCATCCGCTAACCCAATCCGCAGCAGACGCGCCGGGCGTCGGCGGAGGGCGGACAACGCCCTCTTCCAGCCCCCCTAAATGGGTCCAGGGGCGACGGACTCGGGGACGTCCGTCGCCACCCCAAACATCAGGACCCGAGGTGGTGGCGCGTTGTGTTCCACGCGCGCCCTTCTTAGACGTCGCGGGGGGAGTCCAACACCTCACTCCCCCGCCAACCCGAGGTCGTGGCCCGCAAAGGCGCGCCGGCACTAGCCGGGGGTTGCGGAAGTATCGTTGTTCCCGCGACCCCCAGCGTAGGTGTGGGATGGAACACCGGGGTGGTTTTTAGTCAGTACGAGTCTGACAGACCCCTCCGCCCTCCCCAGGGTGGAGGACATCCAATGAGGATTTTCCACCCCGCAACAAAAAAAAAAAAGAAAAAAAAAAAAAGGAAGATGCTGGTCTTGACCGTACTGCCGAATTTGACCTGATTGCCGTGGTATACCTCTCCGCTTTTCAAGCACCACCGGAAATATTGCTCCCTTGGCGCTACGTCGATCGTGACCCTTTATGGGGGCCCATTAATTGAGTGTGCAAGTCACCCTCTGCCATTTTATAGCTGTGTAGCCTATAGTGCTACAGCGGCCCAATTGGCTTCGTAACCGGTTTAGGAATTTCCAGGTGGGCCATGGCTGTTTATGGCCCGCTGAGAGCTTTTCTGCAAGCTCAACATAATCAGTTGGAGGTAGTTGAAGAGCAACAGTTTCATGCTAGCTTTAGTCGAGGAAAAAGAAGCCCTTCCGATTCTTCAATCGCCGTCTCCTTATTTTTATTTATATGTCGTTTTATATTTTAGGTGTCGTTTGTCGGTCTCCTGTTTGTGCTTCTTGCAGGAACAGGCTACTTCTCTTCGAACCTCCGGAGGGGCTATTCCTGCTAGCGGGTATAGTGCGTTAAGTGGAGTTGTTTTTAAGCAAACAGTTTATTACAACTGATTCGATCACGCAACATTATTCTGCTAGTCTCATTTAAAACTTTTCTTTTGTATTTGAATATGTTTATTTTGTGTAGGCACAATAAAGAATATGTAAATGAATAAAGCTGCATTTAATTTTCGGTTTTTGTTTTTTTTTTATCGTTGCCACACTGGGCAGCCAGCCGAGAAGCAGAGAGTTTAGCCAGCGTGCGGCGAACGTGCGAAAAGGTTGCCCAGGCCATGGATGTCAGTCGGCGGAGAAGGTTATTACGTGTGTTGACCTCGAGTTTGGTTTAGACACAGTGGTTCCTATAAGTCTCCAGCTTCATCAGCTCAGCTCACTTCTTCAGCTTTAGTTCATCTGCGTAGAGAAACCTTTCTGTGTTTGTTGTACTGGGCTGATCGTTAGTGTAGATATTAAATAGAACACTGCCCTGAGGTAATTCATTCTTCAAATTACGCTACCTGCTCTTTTTCTAGTTTATGTTGACTATGAATCATCGATTGCGTAGCATTTCATCAAGAGTTGTATAATTGTTCGGTCATCTGTTAGGGCTATTAACTTAAATAAGTATGTTCACATTAACAGTGACATACGCTGCTGACAGGTCGACAAGAACAACACCGGTTATTTGATCAGCCTCGTATCCATCCTATAAATTGAGGGAGGCGAAGAATTTGACCAGTAGGGGAGAGCGGCGCTGGAAGTTCCGATTTTTTGAAGTTTAATTTAAAAATAACGGTTTATTTATCGAATGTTTATCGCTTTTTGTAATATTATAGTTACTTCTAATAATACCTATCCCAATAGTTTTTTTTTTACTGATGCAACCTTTTTGTCTTTCGGAGCGGAAGATCTCATCAACAGTCCCGCGTTAGGGCGGATTGTTCCACGTTTGAGGCAAATTGTTCCACTTAGATTATGAAAATATAATGCCAAGTTTTCTTAAATAAAACAAACATTTTATAAATGTATGCATGTAATGCTTATTCTATTCACATTTTCTGGATTCATTACTGGTCCAGCTAAACGTTTCTTTTATAGTTAAATTATAATTGAGATCTATCAACATATAAATGGGATCAGATGCATAATAGTATATTATCAAATATTATGATACAAGTTAGCTAAGTTGCTCATTACACACGAGGCTATGGGTTGCAGGCGTTGCAGCCAGAGCCGTAGGCGAGGGCGTAATTCAGCCGAACGTGTAATGAGCAGAGCTCACGAGTTACATACGATGTTTTTTAACACATTTACGAGGAAAAAACAAACATGTATTGCTTATATCGTTTAATTATTAAAACAATTGGTGAACATACAATTTTCAAAGCGATATTGGATTGATTTGGATGGTAATTTCACAGTTTGTGTTACATTGGTCCTTGCCACTTCTTTAGTAGATATTCTTATGCAAATGTCGGTGAAAAAGGCATTTCGGGTTTCTACATCCTTTGTTGTAATATTATGAAGCCTTTGTCGTCTACACACTCTAATAACACCGAATATAAAGGCAACCTGCAACGAAATCAATTAATTCGTTTTTAAGAAGTTTTGCTCAGGTTACGCAATTATTTAGATACGTTTAGATTAATAATATTCAACGTACCTTTGTTGATAAGCACTGACTATCCGGAACCTCTTTCAAAAACTTTGTCACTTACGCGATCTCAAAATAACCTTACTCTAAGAGCTTATGGTCACCCCCCAGGTTACAGTACGTTTTGATATTATCACCATGTTTGAGCACCACCAGGAATAGATGCACCATAGGGCGCTGAGTTTTTATGTGTTGACGAGTTCAGAGCAATACGCCAAAAACACATTTTCACCTTGCTTTTCCATTGTAGGAAACTATCGTAGGCAGCTCATTTAGTTTTTCTGGCGGGGTTGACTCTATTAATAATGTTCAACTTCTGCACGAAAACTTAATATTTCTAAAATAATTTTCCACAGCGACAAATACGATAAAAACAAAATATGAAAATTATGAGAAATGGCGCGCAGGCTTTTTTTTTCACACGCCAAATGCAAGGTAACAAATTATTGTAATTATTGTATAGGTAACAAATTATTGTGAATTATGAATAATTTGATAATAATAAATGTTTGTTTGACTTAACTAAGGAAATACACCTTTATTTATTCCAAAAATGTTTATGGCTTTTGAGCGGCATAAAACCTCTTTGTTGTTACAAAAAAAAACTGTATAACCCGGTTAAATTGAAAATGCTCTGTTTACTCGCATATAACTTGCAGAAAGGTACTAATTTAACTTTGTAGGAATTCTATTAAGCACTAGTGTGTAATGTTATTTATTACGTTAGTGTTTTAGCACGGTTTATGGCCCTAAAAGCGATGTAATAAGGCTCAGTTTACGAGCAAGTGTGTTGAAAATAAACTTAATAAACATAACTGGTAGGTAACCTCTAGATAAACTTTTTTTATTTAGTTAAATTATAATTAACATTAGTCATCATCATCGTCATTTCAGCCGAAAGACGTCCACTGCTGGACATAGGCCTCCCTCAAGCGTCGCCACATTATCGATTTGTCATCAGTCTTACTTTAATCAGGTGTAGGAAATTAACTTTGGCAATGTCCATTCTTATTATATTCATCACTCATTTCTTCATCTGACTCACAGTTGGGACACACATGTGACTTTATCACTTTTATCTAAACATTTGATATGAGCCCAAATTTTACACAAGGTACATTCTATCCACTGTTCTCTTGGACGAGAATTTGAATATGAACCACACAAATTATGCAGTACCACGGGGTCTCATTGCTAAGAAAGAAAATTTGGTTCAAATAAATCTCACTAGATGGCGCGATATGCACCTCCATCAACAGATCATTGTTATTGAATGTGTGTAAAATTAACATTTTCTGGAATTGAACACAAAAATTGTATGTTCTTGTTTAATCAACTCTCCTAAGTACAAAATTATGGAATATTGGGCTCTCAATTCACATTTCAAAGATTATTAGACGGAAAATTGATGCCAATAGATGGCGCATTTTTAAATTTCTGAGGCATTCCACTCGATTGTTAAAGTTTGCATTTTAACACATTTTAGTGCAAAAAAAAACTGTAATAACGTGCAAATAAATACTAGAAAACAAATCTTCACTGTATTTAAAGAAAAAAATATTCACGAAACTAGTAAACTCTTTTACTTGCAAGGCGCTCCTAACACCATCTATCTATCACCGTGAAACAGAACCGAATGCGTTCGATGTACAAAAAATTGCCAGAATAAGCAGTCGAAAAACGCTAGTTACGTCGGCACGGTTTCTTTGTATGGGATGAGGTATCTGTATGCTAGTATTATATTATCTGTGGCAGTACTATTCCAGATCGTTATCGCTGTCACTCTAGCTTTCTTGTAACACTCTTCGTTTAGCTTTTCTTGAAATTTGCCCTACACTTTTCCTTTACTGATATCGTTGTTTTTCCCTTTTCCCTTCTTTGCAATGTCTCCGTTCTTTTTTGTCTTTTCCTTTGCCTGTTCTTCAGCCAACGCATTTGTCGCCGGCTGCACCCCGTTCTGAGATATTTTTTTTTTAATTTTGTTTGGTCCTGGCTGGTAATTATATTGTGCTGAAATTAAGCTGCTAGAAGGCTGGGGTAGTTCTTCATTTGACACAGCTTTAGAACAAGTAGCTTCTGACAATGGCTTATCTGTCACGATAGATTGAGCAAATAAATAAAGTCATAGTCATAAGAATTTTAGGTACGAATAAAGTTCTATTGGGGTAGGTATGTGGGAAACAACCAGCCCCGCCAGGAAGGCATTTATAGCCCCAAATTACGTTTTTATACGAAGACTGATATACTAATAAAAACAATATAGTAAATTAAAAAAAATAATTAAGCGTTCAGATACCTTACTAATGTCACTCACTACAATTTAGGAAAGTTACGCATGAATCGTTTTTGGCAATGCGGAGTGTTTTTTTAACGTGCATACAGCCACTCAACTGCCGTCGCCGGAGTAACTAAAAAAGTAATTTTTATCTGACACTTTAACGGCACATTTCACGTGTATTGGTATCTTTTTTCCTTCTAAAGTTATTGCAGTCGGAACAATTTACCCCGGGAACTTCCAGCCCCGTTCTCCCCTACAGGATTTTTCAGGACGGAAACCAGCTTGTTCTGGGATCAGCCTAGGATCGATTAGGGGCTGTAAGCAGACCCCTCTTTCCCAGTGGGCACTTCGGGCTAATGCCCAGGGCCCCGCGATCGATAGGGGCCCCCCTCAGATCAAATAAAAAGTCCCTAGTTCCTGTCAAATCACCAAACGATAACCAATATTTATTACTAAAAAACTTATACAATTCGAAGAAATCGAACCTAAATTACTGACTACAATACCAACTTACTAGCTTTTACATGCGCGAAGCTATTCTACTCTCGCCCAAAAATTAGGCTTTCCGACTTCAGCATTCTTAGATAAATTTTAATATTACAATGGTATACTAAGCACATACACATTTTAAGGAAAAAACATCATTAGTACACTCATCAGTATGACTCGCTCCATTTAAACTAAGCGAAAGAAGCGATGCATGAAGCTCCAAGTTTGAATTAACCAATTAATTTAATTGAGAAATTACATAGAAAATTGAAACAAAATGTGTTTGACTTTATATTTACGGAGATGGTGGAGTGGAAATCTGGTTTGAATATCGATGTCCAAGAATAATATAAGCCACATTAGTTAGGCATATAAATGCTAATAATAGGTACATATTTTATTTATTTACAATGAGTTTTAATAAAACAATGGAATTTGTGATCTGTTTTTTTTTTTTTTGAGAACTTCGGTTCACATTGAGGTTTATTTTTAATAAATGAAGACTTTTTTATTATTACTTCTATATATTTATTTACATAAAAACAATAATTTGTCAATATCCATTCGCAACATAGACAGAGAAGGCATTCGCAACATGAATATTCTTTTCGTATTTAACAAATAAGTGTGGTATGATGGAAAATATGTATTTTACGAAGTATTTTGGAGTAAAACTACTCTAACATATTAAAAACCGTGTGTAAACACTGCATTTTCCTTTATGATAAGTGATACCCTCAGCGTTCATTTAAAACAGCGGATTAAATTCGTATAAGACTATCAGTAAACGTATTTATTTATTTTATCGCTTGAAAACTCTGAATTCTGAGTTGAGACAATGTTGCAAAGAATTTGCTGAATTTTACTATGAAGATGTTAATGAGAAAGAGTTAGAAATAGAATGTTTGCAATTAACAGAATACTTGAAAATTGTTGACATAGAAAATAAGGATTTGGATTTCGGGATTGTTTATTAAAAATATATCAACTTTAACAACAAAAGAAAACAAAATTGAAGACACTTTTCCAAATGTAGAAATCGCATTGAGAATATTTTTAAAATAGGCATGATTGTAACTAACTGCAGTGAGGAACGCTCCTTCTCCAAATTAAAAAGAATTAAAAATGAATTGAGAAGTACAATGTTTCAAGAGAGATTAACCAGTATGTCGCTGATGTCCATAGAATCTGATGTGCTAAAAGCATAGATTTTGAAGAAGTGATTAACGATTTTGCCCTCAAACCTCAAAGGGTTCCTCTTCAAATGACATAGATTTTTAAGCAGTAACCTGTAAATGCTAAAAGAGTTACTTTTGTGGACTATATTACATTTATCTATTCGTTTCATGTGATTGTAAATAAAAATAAATATGTAACCTTGTTTATCTACGTTCTTTGTCTATTCTAACGAAATAGTGTTCTGTCAAAGTCATAGGGGCCCCATTATCCTAATATGCCCAGGGCCTCCAATAGGTAAAAGACGGCCCTGGCTGTAAGTGGTTTAGAATAAGCCTTTCAAACAACTTAAATGTATGACACAGTAGCGAGATTGGGCGATAGTTTTGGGATACGTTGGACATTTTCCCGGCTTCAGAAGCGCTATCACCTTAGCTGTCCTCCATTGCTTGGGAACTTTTGCATCTAGCAAGCACGCGTTGTAGAGGCCAAGAAGCCACGAAACTGACACCGGACCCAGGCTCTTAAGTTGCTCCACACATACGTCTTCCACACCAGTGGCTTTACCATTTTTAAGAGATTTAATTGCTGGTGTTATATAAGATAGCGTGAAGGGTTTCCTGATATCAGTGCTACCTGAAGATGGTTTTGAGAATTTGGGGAATTTAGGAAGTTTTTTCGGAGGTTTTTAAAAGGAGTTGATGTGCTACTGCTATCAGATTGGCAGTAACTTGAATCGGTGGTGAAGGCTCAGGGGGATCGCCGGTAAGCTTATGGAGTGTGGACCATGCTTTATTGCAATTTTTTGTCATGTCCATTTTATTTATGGTGTTTATCCTCTTTTCTTTGCGACTTTCACTGACATTGCTTATGAGTTCTTCCTCTGCTGCAATAGTGTCTTCTGCAAAGGGGTATTTTGTGTACAGTTGTTGGTAATATTCCAGTAATCGCGAAGATTCGGGGTCTAGAACAGGGATATACCGAGCGCGGCATCCTCTAGGATAAATTTTCGGGAGGAAGTCCGAACAGCTTCAACAAACGTATCGTAGTTATGAGACGCTGTCACAAGGGAGTGAAGTTTTGGTCTATGCTCTCAGCGTAGTTCTTCAAGTCAGCTTTCTCAAAGTTAGGCCTACGTCTGAATGAAACCGTAGTTGGTTTTACAGCAGCAATAGTAGTTTATATTTTTTTGTACCTTGCATGATAATGGGCGGTGTTGTGTACGTGGTCTACCTTACCTAACTAACTAACGGTATCGGGTGTTCAGGCTAACAACAATGAGGTCGGGGTTATATTATCCACGGCTCAGTCGATTTAGCACTGTTGAAGGAAGCAGGTTGTTTTGCATTATGCAGCATTTTTATTTTTTATATATTATAGGCTCGCGCTTGACCACTATCTCACCTGATGGTAAGCGATTATGTGGTCGACTTTGGAGCACGCGTGCCTAGAAGTAACCTATTCACTTAAAGACCCTAGATTGTAGCTATCGGGAAACACAGACTCCGGCAGGGAACTCCACTCCTTAGCTGTACGCACAATAAAAGTATTCTGAAAACGTTTAGTGCGTATGGGTAGGACCAGACTTACGGCGATGCGCCATCGGTACATGGTGGACATGTACCGATGGCGCATCGCCGTAAGTCTGGTAGTCCGATGATGAAACGGGCTGGGCGGAATTAGATCATGCAATTCCATCGCACACTCCCCGAAATGTAACCGATAAAACACCGACAAGCTGGCAACTCGGCGACGATGTTCAAGGCTCTGGAGCTTTGACTTAACCAGTGCCTCATCACCGATGAACCTCTTGGCCCGCTTTTCAATCAACTCTAGTTTATCAAGCTGGTATTTGGCAGATCCGTCCCAGAGATGAGAACAGTACTCCATGCATGATCGAACTTGCGCTTGATACAAGCTGAGCGTGAAGTACCTTTTCACCTTTGCAAGGATCCTCAGCTTTTTGGCAGCCAGCTGAGCCTTTGCCTCAATATATGGGCCAAAATTGAGAGTCAATGTCAACGTAACGCCAAGAAGCTCAAGATGTTCAGTTATTGGCACGGTCATTGACATCGCCCCATTCGGAGACTGCCTGCAAGGACAGGTTCATGCGCTCCACCATGGCCTCCCAGAGAGACTGGATCTGAGGCCCGGTAGCACGAGCGTTGGACAAGTATCTCTCAGCAACAGTGCTGTCGTCTGCATACCCAAAGGTTTTAGCAGATCGTAAATGTGCAGCAAGAATAAAGTTGCTGAGAGTACTGACCCCCGAGGGACTGCGCCATTACTATCCAAGTGGTCCGACGAGCAGCCATCGATAACCACATGAATGGACCGATCTATCAGGAAGTCTGCAATCCAATCACACAGACCACCGGGCAAACCGAATGAAGGAAGCTTACCAGTAAGGCTTTCGTGCCAGACCCTATCAAAAGCCTTCGAGATGTCTAGGGAGACGGCAAGCGCTTCCCCGTGCCTCTCGATGGCCTCACTCCAGATGTGAATGGCATACGCTAGAAGATCCCCAGTAGACCGATTTCGGTGGAAGCCGTATTGTCACTTAGGATACCGTTTGCTTCTAGGTATGCCAGGAGCTTAATTTTGAGTACACGTTCCATACTCTGGCAGAGTATGGAGGTTACAGTTATGGGTCTGTAGTTGGCCGGGTCAGCTCGACTGCCCTTCTGGGGCATGGGCTGTACGTTAGCCTGCTTCGAAGCATTCGGCACTTTTCCAGTCACATACGAAAGGCGGAATAGACGTGTCAAGATCGGAGACAGTTCAGCCGCACAGGTTCTAAGAAAAATTGCTGGTATTGCGTCAGGGCCGCTAGTCTTGTTCACGTCGAGGTTGCGCAGCACCCTACGGACGTCCTTTTGATGGATACGAATGTCCGACATACTCGTCTCGCATCCATCAGGAGAAGGAGGGGGCCGCGCGTCACTAGGATTCAGACGTGAAGATTCCGCAAAAGGAGAGGCAAATAAATTTGCCTTCTCCTCAGCGGAGTGGGCCAGTGACACGTCGGGTTTCAGCAGTGGTGGTAGTGAGGGACGGCAGAAGTTCGAATTGTACCGCCGGAATAGACGGATAGAAACTTCACCAGACAGTGGTCGGAACTACCCAAAGGTGAAGCTACCGACACAGAGTAGGTAGCAGCAGAAGGTCCAAGCAATTCGCTGTGTGCGAATCAACATCCAGGACCCTCGTTGCCCCCTGGACCAGCTGGGTGAGGTTTAGCGCTAGCGAAAGCTTACGCATCTCCCGTCAGCATGATCAGTGCACTGGTATGGGAAGAGCCTGGTGGTGGGCATTAAAGTCCCCCAGTAACACTAATTGGGTGGAAGGATACCGCTGCTGTGCCACATCAGCCGCCTCACTGAGGTAATCTGTGAGCCTGGTTGTCTCCTGATCTCCGCTGTGCGAATGGTAGACACAGGCGTAGATAATTTTATCCATTCTTGTGTCCACTAAAGCCCACAGCGTTGAAAACCTGGAGTCATCAAGGTTACGGAGACGCCGATAGCAAGTATTGTCTCGGGCGTACTTACATACACACACCCGCGCGCGGTTTATAATTGTCGACGTCACGTCTGACGGCCTCGCTATCTGCGTCTCCGCAAGGAAAATCAGCGCTGGTTTCTCAGCCTCCAGTTGGTAGTGGACTGCAGAGAGATTTGAGTGCAGACCTCAAATCAACATTCGAGGTCATTCGCGCGTCAGGCTCGTTTGCAAGCAGTGGAACAGCTGTCTCGACCCAACTCCTCGTAACCGGAACACGACTAGGCCGCTTGGCGGTACGTCTTTGCCCGGTGGTTGGTCGCAAGCCTTCGGCCGAAACCTACCACCAATTATTGTCACCTGATTTGCACCACCCGGGGACCACGTGTAGGGAATCAAAAGGTACACTCCTACGGACGGGGGTGACTCGGCCCCCAAAAGCATCATGCAGCAGGGATAGATTTTCAGCTTCTGCACATTTTTCAACCGCTGCACCATCGTTGTTTGTTCTTCGATATCCCCAAGAGGTACTATGGCCGATAAAATCTCCAATATTCGGCTGTCTCGGTCGTGGAAGTTGGATGTTAGGCAAGGTTGGAATGGTTGATTAGGCGGTTTATAAACAGAGTTAACGGAACACAGTTTTCCAGTATCTATCTACGGCTAACATTTCAATCGAATTTACAGATTTGCAGGCAGTCGAGATCCCCGTAAGATCCAATGAAAATTTTTGCTCCTTACCTCGTAAAGGTTATGCTAGCTAAGGTTTTTTCATATGAAACCAGTCTTTAATGTAATACGGCACATCAGTTAAATAAGTCGTTGGTTTTACATAGCAATCAATAGTAGTAGCGTATAGCATTAAGTATAAAAGCGATGTCACATTTGACAAATGAGCCGTTGTTATACGCATAGATATAGGCGTAGCAAAAAATTCTAAATCTATGGTTATACGCGGATGCTGGGGGAAGAAACAATAATGGCACAATGTCACTCTCTTGATGAATATGAAAACTAGCGTTGTGCCATACTGTATACTTTATAAATGTTGCACTTTTGAAGACCGTATAAACTCAATTTCGTTTTTTTTGCTGATACATACATACATAAACTCATGCCATTTTCCCATGGGGGTAGACAGAAACTACAGAACGCCACCTGCTACGATCCTTACATACTTCCTTTGCTTCACTCACATTCATACATCTAGTCATACACACAAGCCGGTTGAGTACTGCGCACCTGGCCTTTCTGAAGAACATCACTAATAAGGTTTATGTATGTATTTCTAGGGCGTCCCCTCCCGGCGTGATGATTTGATTTAATTTTTTGCAGATATGCCAAAACATTACTATACTTCATATAAGATAGCTTGATCTCTGCGACAGCTGACAGTATCAATACAGTTACAATAGCGCTTGACAAGCTAACAATAACGTATACGTCAGTTTGACATATTAAGTCGCAGATATCAAGGGCTTATTACACTACACGGTATTCAGGGCCCTGAATACCGGGTCACTCCACCATTCCGTTTCAAAAAGGTCTTTATTTTCGGAACCCTAACTTCCTAACAGTTATTACACCACCCAAATTCAAAGTTTAGGGCCCTGAATGACGTGTAGTGTAATAAGCCCTTTATACGAAGTATAGCTGAGCGATATTTCTTTGACATGGCATTTCTCGATAATGTTCCCGTTTTACAGTTTACTATTTCCATGCATTTAGTTCGCCATAAAGTTACTAATTCCATGCTCATCGTACGTATTGATTTGCTACCATAGACTTCTAGACTTGCTGCTTGCTGGGCACAAACAAACAATAGCAACGATTTTACTTCTGCTGAAGTATCTGATTCTAAAGTTTTGATTTACAAATTATTCTGGTTATCATCAAGTTCCATTGCTTGTCAACTCGTTTGGCAACAGAAGTCGTTAGAATGTTTTTGTAAATCAAGTGTAACCTTAAAACATCATATTATAAGCGCTGGCGCCCAATTTTTTGAAGTTCGCAACGAATCGTACACCACGGCGTCGAAAAAAAGTGAAGAATCTGCCCATCTGGACGCAGATAATCGATACAAGGTTAGTGATGTTTGTTTATATTTTAAATACAAATCAATTCTGGAATCTATAGGCAAATTACTCAGCCACACGGGGTAAAATTGGCTAATAGGTGTATCTGATGTAACTGTTTGTATTGTACAATATAAATGTTGATCTACTTTCCACTTGAAGACTGCAATGATGAAACAGTTAGATCACAAGGTAAAGCCTCCAATGAAGTGGCATGTCATGTCCTTATGTATAAAATGTCTTGCTATAAGTTTTGTTGTCAGCAATGTAGAAGACAGTATTCATCCTTATTGTAATTACAACTTAACAACAAATAACATTAATAAACATTGTAAACCGTTTTTATTTCTAGGGCACATTTTGCTTTAGAAATCGTGAAGGCCATTTCTCCCAAAATGTGTCATACTTTTAAATTATTATTTCGACTTTACTAATTTACTTAAATTAGGTTCACCTACAGTATATACTTGGTACATTGATTAATGAAGTTTATAAACTTACTTAGTTTATAGGCTTACATTTGTCATCAAATTATTACATACCTTTAGTGTGTGACAAATGTTGAAATTGTTAACTCTTCATATACCTATTGTGAACAAATTAATCCAAATTCTATAATTTAAAATCTTATGTGATTATTATCATTGAGTCCATATTCTGGAAAATTAGGGCAGCTCAAGCTGGTCAAGGAAATTATGTAAAATCAAAGGGCCACCTGGAAAGACAGACAGGGCCAGAGGGGTAAATTGAGATTATACACAATATACACTGGTTTGCATACTAAAATTTGTGATACAAACAAAGGACCAATATGCTTACTGACCAGGGTTGTTGCCAATATTAGCATCAGCAACTTCAGCATCATTTTCAATATAAGCATTGATAGATGCTAATTTTATTAATGAAGTTCCAGTCATGCTCTTGACATGACTGCGGAGCTTATGCCACCTGTTCTTTTCGGTTGCAAGTTTGAGCAATTGTGAGGTTGACGGTCGAGCAAACATCCTGATGAGTTTGAAATGTTTTTAACCAGTGAAAACGAAAAAACAACAGGCTTTATCCCTGTTTTTAAAAAAAAAACACAAAAAATCTTTCTAATATAATTAAAATCAGCATCAGCGGATAAGAAAAAAAATTACGTCAGCAACAACCCTGTTACAGACTATTAAAGCATATTTTGCCAGGTGTGTGGAGTCATACATTATGAAATAATTTTTGTTCAATTTAGATTACTCCTTTTTAGCGTTCCCCGGTGCAAAAAAATAAGGGAGGAACCCATAAAGGATGAAACTATAAGGATTCCTCCCTTATAGTTTCATCTGTCTCAGTGCATAATGACCTTTTCTCCAAATGTTCATTCTTAAAAGGTCTTTTTCTCAAAATGTCTTTTCTTAGAATAACCTTTCTCATAATGTCTTTTTATCTAAATGTTGTTTTCTCTAAATGTTCCTATCTCAAAATATCCCTTTCTCAATATGTTCTTTTCTCGTAAAGACCCTTTCTCAAATAAAAAAAAAATGCATTGGATGACATTAATTTGTTATACATATTTTTTTTACAAAAAAGTCAATTAATTGGCAGGAGATGGCAAATAATCGGGCAGAGTGGAAAGCTATGGGGGAGACCTTTGCCCAGCAATGAGATAATATAGGTGGATGAAAAAAAAAGAGAATCTGTAATAATTACTCCACTAAAATAAAATGTAATTCATTCAAAGTCGCGCCCGCTACACGGTTCCCAATTTGAAGTAATTAGCGGTACGAAAATCATAATTCTCAAGTTGAGGGTAGATTAAAAAAAATACTTTAATCTTTTTAGTAGTATCTACGAGGGCATTTTGATAAGTCTGTGACTTTTTGAAAAAATAAAATTGTTTTCGGCAAAAAGCATTTTATTTCCCAACAAAAACTTCTTTTAGCTCAATTCTTTTAAAAAAAAGAAATATTCCTTTTAAAATAATAGATTTTATAAAGGCCATCAAAAAAGGCGTTTGTTTCAGTGATGACCTTTTCATTAGAGCCAAATCTTCTTCCACCAAACTATTTCTTCAGGTTTGGAAACAGGAAATAGTCACAGGGGGCCAAATCTGGTGAAAATGCTGCATGAGGTAGCAGTTTGTAGCCTAATTTATGGATGTTTGCCATGGTGACTACACACATACGCACCCGTGAATTGTTTCAAAGGTGTAAGGTGTGTAATTTGTTTATAATTTTTTCAAAGGTGTTTTGTCTTGTTGTCGACGTCATGTTTACCTTTATAAGGAATATCCTAACACCCGTACTGATTAATTTTGATGTGCAGTGCTTCACCTAGGCTATTGATGCTTAGAGACTCGCTTGCCCGGATTGTAATCTCCCCGACTACCCATCATCCCAGACACGGTGGGATGAGCCGCTCTGCAGAGCAGTTCAGGAGCACCAAATTGGCACTTGTGCCACTCCTGCCGAGTGCGCTCGCCTGCTGGCTGTGGGTGAGTGGGAGTCGGGCCTCTGGCTTCACGCACTACCGTCGTCGAACATAGGTATCTTGTTTGACGACACAACTTTCCGCCTCGCTGCTTCCCCTACGTCTTGGCGCTCCCTGTTGTACTCCTCATCGTTGTCACTGTGGCGAAGTTGTCAACAGCCTCGGTCACCACGGTCTTTCATGCAGCGTCACGGAAACTTAAACGACATCATCCGACGTGCTCTCGTCACCGTCGGTGTTCCGGCCGTATTAGAACCCCATGGCCTGGCACGCGACGATGGTTAAAGACCGGACGGGATGTCTTTGTTCCCATGGAAGATGGGTAGGCCTTTAGTGTGGGACGCTACTTGTCTCAATACTCTTGCGCCATCCCATCTTCGTAGCTCGTCGTGCTGTGCTGACGCTGCCGCTGCGGCTGCAGAGAACCTCAAGCGGCGGAAATATAATAACCTCATCGGTAATTATATTTTCGAGCCGCTTAGGGTTGAAAAGTGCTCACACTTTGTTTAAAGATCTTTCCAAACGCCTATACTCCATTTGCGATAACATTAGACGTTTAAATTAACCCATTTTACAGCCCGTCCAACCGATTTTGACTTCTATTACGTTGGTGATACGACAAATGGTAGCTGTAGTAAACAGTTGGTTTTGGTAACAGGTTTATGCTTTTTATGTCATCCTTATGTTTACGGGATAGAACTAAAAATTGGTTGAACGGACTATAAAAAGATTTGGAAACATGTTTAATGTTATTTCAAATGGAGTTTAGTTGATACTTCGCGTGACCCAAGGGCTGGCTATTACCTTGTTTAGAGAATAAGCATTGCCACACAACGTGGCAATGCTGCCAGTCTTTTGGGCACATTACCTACCAGTGGACAACGATGTGGAGGAGTTTTTCGACGCCATATTTTAGAACACACATTGTGGAGTCATGACTGTCTAGAATATCGTCCAATTTGCTAAAAGCGGCCCACCCGAGCTGTATTCTTCTCGATAGCTCCGTTTGTTGAAGTTCTTTGCTAAATGAAAGAATATGACCAATGTAGATATATCGGTCATCCATCTCCAACGTTACATTCCCGATTTTAACTCTTGTTAAAGTTAGGAATGTAATGGATTGCGGGGGAACAGGGCCCAGTACTCGACAATGTCGAACGCTTTCTCATAATCGACGAAAGCCATGCACAGGGGCCGGTTATATTCTTGGCACTTCTCCATCAGCTGCTTTACCGTGAGAATATATGGTCGATGGTGGAATATCCGCTGTGCGGTGGAATATTCATCGAGCACGTATTATTGCAGTATTCATTCATTGTACTGTGTAGACATTCTAGGTATTGGCGAGACGTCCCAATGTTACATCTGCAGACAGTTATTGGCTGTGTAAGAAGATTTTTTTGGTCATATACCGCATTTAGTTAGACTGTTAGACTATTGACAATTTTATATTGAAAAACCAGTGAAATCATGGACAGTTGTGAAGCATCTCCAGAAGCCAAACATTGTTTGACAGATGCCCATATCTGAGGAATATTTCTAGGGGCACATATTCAAAATGTCTTGTAAACGCCCTCTGTATAATCTAGAGACACTAAGTATGGTCTAGTCGTTAATACGTTCTTCAGTTTTCAAATTATTTCCTTTATCGGGTCAGGGCACATAATACCTTTGAAGTTACAGCATTGAGCAGACTACTGTAAAGAAAACTACATTTTATCTCTAGAATACTAAGGTCAAACTAGCATACTATTAAACGAAAAGAATGTGGAAGTACTTAAAGAAGGCCATTGCCCAGCAGTGGGACAGCTCAAACTGTGTTTATTTATTGCATTGTGACAATACTGTTCTATTGAATTGATTCTAAGAATATTCTATTGTGCATGCAGCCAACCATAATGGACCTTAAGGTGACGAACCTATTTGTATTATGACTAGAGACCGGATTGTATGCATGTGACGTATGCATTTGCATTAGTGTCCGACCGAAAGTTCGGTTTCGGTCGAACTTCGGCAAAAAAACAAGTTTCGGTTTAGATTCGGCGGCAAACCTGCCGAAACTACGACCGAAACCGAAACTGCATTCGGGGTTTCTCGCGCTGTAATCGGCTCGGGCATGAATATCGAAATCTCGGATTGAAATTACCGATATTTCAATTCCGATACTGAGTGATCCAATACCGGAATCAGAAAAAAACCTTATTTTAGCTTATTGTGAAGCGTCAAGCAAGAAAGCGCGGTTAATTAAGCCCTTTAATTAAGGTGATTATCAGTGTTAGGATAATCTGTTTACTTATCGGGCGCTTATTTACTTAAACTTCACTTAATGAAAAAATAATATGTGCCTTGATGAACTCCGGATTTACAGTCCCGAGATTGCTAAAAATGTTAGCTTTATGAGTACAAGTAAATACACAGATTCATAGAACCCGTTGAAACAATGATATTTTCATTGATTAATGCTTAGGTTACGAGTATCCGCAGTATTTGAGATGCACGGGATCGGCCAGTGTTACGAAATTTGGGGGAGGCTTATGTTCAGCAGTGGACATCTTTCGGCTGAAATGACGATGATGATGATGATGATGAATGCTTAGATAGCTTTTCATACTTTTGAGAGGGCTGTTTCGGAACGAGTACCTATCCTTGTTACCCTATATTTTTCTGTCTTCTGCTTATATTGAATACAACTAATTAGTCTATCCGATCACTAATCTGTTGGATAAATCAAATTCTATTACTTGACTTCATTGTCTATCATCATCATTTCAGCCAAGAGACGAAAATCCCCACATTGATCGATACTTATTATAAATCATTATTACTCACTACACTTATGGGGACTACTTTCAGATTGATCGTTAAACACTTATTTCTGGATTTAATACATTATCCTTTTTCAGAGAGTCATGTCTATTCTTTCTTTATTCTTTGTTGTGAACAAATGTGCAGAGCCCCTGATTACACAGTCACTGGTGATTAGAGAGAACCACATTAGAACATCCTATTATTGGGCAGGGTAATAAAAAGATGTGTTTTATTAAATTATTTTAATGTTGACATTGATTTTAATATAGAATAGGTAAGGACGATTACTATTTAAGCAACAAAGTCAACGGAGCCCCGCAGCGGGGCTCCTATTTCTGTCTGCAGGTTTTAAATAAAGTAACCTAACATGAAGGAGATGACGGAAGCTGAGTTCGCTCGCTTTGCTGTGCCCTAAGCTCGAGCTCGCTTCGCTCGCTCTATAATTAATTCACTGACCATAATTATCAAATTGCTCTACCGTTAGGCAGCAATATTCATAATGACCAGACATTGTGATATATATAGAAGTTTCAATCAATATTCATTACATTGCCCGATTTGACTTAACTAGATTAATAATGCCCGGGCATCATACATAGTGCCCTGAATAATCACTTGGTCCATGACGTATATACTGAGGTAGATACGTTTTACCGACGTCTCCGCGGCAATACAAATACAAGCTGACCAGCTTGGGTGAACTCAGTCCGCGACACGATCCTACGTTTTAACAGTATGTTCATCTCTTTTTGACAATGGGTCCTATTTATATCTATCTCTGATCTTTTAACCTACTCAGTGATAGAAATAAAGTTCCAAGTTCCATAGGTCTTAGGTAGGTAGTTAAAGTAAAATATCGCTATATTTTTTATTACTTTATAATGAGTATGGCGTCTCTATACTTAAAATCTCATTTTGGTAGGTAGGGTAGGCAGTTGACGAGAGCGAAGACGCGGGCACAGCTTGTGTTGCATATAATCCGTTTCCTAACTATGACTGTACATGCGATTCCATATGCTATACTGGCATGAGAACAAACCCAAAGCATTGAAAACGATGATTTTGGTTTTGGCTTCAATGTATTTCAGTAATCTAAATAGACAAATTTGGCCTCAGATGCCAGCTGCCAGTTTTGGACTGGCCCAACTGCCGGGAACTGGAGATTGTGGTATAAAGGATGTATGGAATCACAACCTACATGAAGAATTCCATATCATAAGACAGGTGAGCTTCATATTTGTTTTTCAATCAAATATGTATTATTGAAAAACAAAAAAGCGAATAATATTGTTTTAAAAATAATGCTATTTATATCTTTATTTTAGGTTGTCCAGAAATACCACTGGGTAGCAATGGATACGGAGTTTCCAGGAGTTGTTGCCCGGCCAATTGGAGAATTCAGATCCACTGCTGACTATCAGTATCAATTACTGAGGTTAGTCTTTGTTACATTATTAAATTTAATACTTCTACTTACTTAATACTTGCCTTAAGGCCATGTCTATTCACTGTGAAGAGAAAATCATTGACCTTAATCTGTAAGTGATCTTTATCAAGATCATCCAAAGCATTTTATTTTCCTCTCAAATTAATTTGTGCAAATCAAACAGCAAAGAACACGCATAATAATACGCATTTTTATCACAATTTATTTACCAGAGGCCTTAGTGCGAGTTTTTACTCACGCTCAATCACGTTAACGCCAATTTCTATTGAAACTCTATAAGCGCCTTCTGGTGACGGTAAGGCAAAACCTGTTTTTTGTATACATTTTGACATAAGAGATCGTTTACGTAAACACGATTGAGCGTGAGTAAAAACTCGCACTAAGGGCACAGGTCTAATCCCAATTTCACTATATCACTTCAGGTGCAATGTTGATCTCTTGAGGATTATTCAGTTGGGTCTCACATTCATGGACGAGAACGGAAAGACTCCTCCTGGTTACACCACATGGCAGTTCAACTTTAAATTCAATCTACAGTAAGTTACGATTAATATGTATTTCAATAGAATGTTACTCAATGTTATTATGAAATTGAGATTGAAAGAGAAATAGAGAAAAAGACGTGTGGCACTCGGGGACTGCCGCGGTAAAGCTATTACATAGCATTTTTTATCAACTTATGCAATTATAATATTTTTTTATGTATGCTAAATCTCAATTAAAAAATGTTCATCCATCAGTTGTAAAAACTTCTTTTGCCAAGCGAAATTCAACCTCCAAATTACAAAAACATAAATAACTCGGAAACGGAGCGAGATAGCCCGATTTTGAGGCCGACGTACACGAGGCCCCAGGACACATCCTCCAGATCCCTCCCATTTAATTTTAATTCGAGCATAATTATACATTATCATACAGTCAGCAAGAATAAAATCTTCTTTGTCAAGCGGAACCGAACCTCCGAACTGGAAAACCCTTATTACCACTGGAATAAGGCCACTTTTAATTGCCACGCAAAAGTGTCCCGTATTCTTAGGGGCATAAGGTCGTTTTCTTTGAATACCAATATTATTAAAACGCCAGACGTACAAAATCCTCCATCACAGGACGACCCATGCTGACACTTTTCTAGAACCGACCTCGAGCCGCCACCAAGAACGAACCGGACCGAACCAAATCATGAAAACTAAAAAGTCCCATATCTTGGAAACGGCTGGAGCTAGCTCAATTCTTAAGAAAAATTTTGCCCCCCTGCCTCCTGTCCCTTCAGGCCGGAGAACATGATAGCATAACCTGCGCCCCCCCGTTAATTTTTTGCTTCAGTCTAAAAATATCAAAATTAAACTTCTATAAAATCGCGCAACAAACCCCTCCTGCCCCTCACCCCTCACCCGCTCACACACTCGGAATCCATCTTCCGATTTGGGAGCAGCTCGGGGTGTCAGGTTTTTTTTCGTTACGGAATTTCTTATTCGGTCGCCGCGCTCAATCAGTCGTCGCGCTCAAAGCCCGCGATTAAAGCTATGCAATAGCTTAAAAAGTTGTGTTATTAACTTAATGTTGTTGATGTTAAAAATAGATTTTTCCTTTTTAGAGAAGACATGTATGCACAGGACTCAATAGATTTGCTGCAAAATTCTGGTTTACAGTTCAGAAAACATGAAGAGGACGGCATTGAACCCCTCGAGTTCGCAGAGTTGTTGATGACATCTGGTACCTACTTAATAATATATTGTATCTTTTTAGGGTTCCTTAGCCAAACGGCAAAAACAGAAAGCTCATATATTCAGCCTGTCCGGATGTTTCACAGCCATTTGAGATAATTTTATATCTCAAGTGGCTGTGAAACAAATTCTAAATATATTTAATAATTTATAATTTATTATTGAGATAATTTAAAATAATAAATGTCAATTAAATTTGAACATGAGATGTATTCAATGGACATAAGCATGTAGGGTATCATTGTTTGGATTCCTGGATAACTCAAAACATTATGATGATATCTATCATCCTGACTACGGAACCCTTCGCTGTGTGTGCTTCGCAACATGCACTTATTTGATTTTATACACTTTTTAATACCTAATAATAATGTTAGTATTAATTTTAATATAATAATGTTAGTATTATTTTTGTTATAGGACTGGTTCTGATGGACAACATCAAATGGCTCAGTTTTCATTCAGGATATGATTTTGGATACCTTCTGAAATTACTAACCGATCAAAACTTGCCTCAGGATGAAAATGATTTCTTTGAAAGTTTGAGGTTATATTTCCCAACAGTTTATGATGTAAAGGTAAGTTTCCATTTTGTTTAACAAAACATTGAAATGACCTTCCCTAGACCAGTACAATACAGGGGTTCCAAAAGCTTTTTGACACGCCTCCTTACTGCTAAATTTAAAATTTTACTACCTCTTCTGTATTTGTGTTTGTATTTAGGTAACTAACAGTAATTTACAAAAAATATTTAGTAAAGGAAGGGGAAGGAAAATATTAAGGCAAGTAGGATGAAGAATGCTTTAGCGCAAGCTTACTGTAACCGCATATATCCCCACAACCGCCAAGTCAAAAATGTCCATTAACTGCCAAGCAGGCATAAGTTGTTCACTCAGCAGACACCGTTGAAAAACCATCATGGCGTTGTCTGGCAAGGGCCCGTGCGGCTTAGTAACCTTGAACTGCCAAGCAGACACATTGTGTCTGTAACAATAATTACCGTTAACGTTATGCATGGTTTGACTAAAATCTATCGTAGAACTCGTTTACAAATGGGAACAAGGGAATAAAAAGTCCGAAAATCAACTGAAGGTTGATTCAGATGATTGAATCAAATGTTTGTTAAAAAAATATACTGAAAAAGTATGACAAAAAGCACCTACAGTCGATGTGATAGACTGCTTGCATATTTTTGTCAAGGTTTCCAATACTGGGTTAAATAGAAGAACGTGCATATAGTAAATCACTAGAAATAAGCTCTTGTTCTTTTTTTTTTTTTTTTACTATTTATAGGCCTGTGTTTGACCACAATCTCACCGTGGTCAGTGATGATGTGGCCGATGGTGGTAAGCACACAAAGCCTAGAAGGGAACTGGCTCTCAAGTGCTGCTGTCGGAACACACCGGAAGGTGCTTGGCGACAGATTTTCAACTTGAGGGTGGTTGCCAGCCAGGCGGGTACTACAAAGTACCCTACCACCATGCTATGGTTTCCTCACGATGTTTTCCTTCACCGAAAGCTCAAGCTCATTGTAGGATTCGAACCCGCGACCTTCGTCTCGGTATCCGACGTCACTACCACTGAGCTATCATCGCCCTTAATATGTTCTTATGTTCTTCAAAATCAGCAACTGCTGAAAATACCTTTTTTGCACAATTTTGGTACTAACCTACTTGAAAACGATAAAAACAGTATATTGAGATATATTATCCATAATAAACCCTGATACCTTTATCATTGAATAATTTTGGTTTTACAAAGCTTGCTGTTGAGGCTGTGGAGGATGTAATGTGTGAGTGTAATGATGCGGGCGACGGTGTACTATCGAGTCCCCATCGGAGTCACGCTCCTCTTAATATATTGTCGCGCCCCGTAGTTGGGTGCGCCCCCCAGTTTGAAAATCACTGCTCTAACAGTAAGAGGAACATAGTTGGCAGTTACTCTCCCCAATATTTTGTTATCTTATTAGAACATGCGTTCTTGTTTTTATTAATTTTGTTTGTTTTTTTATTTTGTGTTTCAGTACTTGATGAAGCTCTGCAAAAACTTGAAAGGAGGGTTACAAGAGGTGGCAGACCAGCTGGAACTGCGTCGGGTAGGCCCGCAGCACCAAGCTGGCTCCGACTCACACCTGACGGGAATGGCCTTCTTTAAAATCAAAGAGGTAAATAAAAAGTTCAAGTATCTAGCTATAAAAAAACTACCAACACTGAAGGGAACTCAGGTGCTTACACGCTTACTCTTAATTTTTATTACAACTGTAACTAATAGGACTTATAAATTAAGAACCAAACACTCACCTGTACTAAAGTAAAATATACCATACTCTGACCGTAACCGCTGAAAACCACCTTAGGAAGGCGCGGCGCGGCGGGGGACGTGAAGGAAAGAGCATTTGTTCACATGAGATCGATATTGTCGAACAGATCTTACGATATTATAAAGCTGTCCAGATATAGCTTCGAATAAATATTAGGAAATATTATATTACTATAGTAGTAAAATAAGTAACTAGGTACGTTTTATTAAAATTTTAATTTTTATTTCAATATTTTTTGTTTCATAATATAAGATACTATCAGAACCAAAATTAAACGAATTAAAACAAAATTATTAAATCAACTACAGTTATTCTGACATAGATTCTGATTCATCTTCCGTTTCGACATCGGAACTTAAATTAGAGTCGTTCTGCAAATTTATTATGATCGAACCTACTGTCGTAATCCCAGAAAGCTAAGCTTTTCTTTTCTTGAAATATTCGGCTACTTTAAAACTGACGGTCTTGACATTACGAGATAACGCACGACCCATCTCTGGATATTTATCTCATGTGCTATAGACACAGACATCTGTGACATAGACAGTCCGGTAGAAATGACACTAGCTATCGCCGTGAATGTAGACGCTAGACGGCGGACTGACAGCGGAGCGGCCAGCGTTGTCCCCCGCGCTCATACCTAAGGCGCGGTACAGCGGTCTCCGTCAAACTATAACTAAACTTTGCATTCTTCTATTTACAGATATTCTTCGATGACAACATCGAAAGTTCGAGCGGACATTTATACGGATTGGGTGCACCCTTCTCTGTGAATGTCAATAATTTCCAGGACAACGGCGAAAATGGTAACTCCTCCTGATCCGCAGACAACGGGCATGTTATAAGCCTGACACCGCAACCGCGAGTGTTCCATATCTCTGAGTGAAAGCAATGTAGCAACGAGTGCTGTGTATGTACAATACAACTGTGTGTGATGATTGGACATTATTAAAATAATCACTAAACTTCTTCTTCTGTGAATAAATCTCTGTTTTATCCACTTTTCGATGTAAACACTAATTATGATATATTAATCAGCAATTAAATCAAAATTATATATAATAAGGGCCGATGTTTCAATAGTCTGATAACTTTTAACTAAGGAATAAAAATGGCCGTTTGACAGCTTTTCTGTAGAAAATATGTCAAACGGTGAGTTTTATTCCTCAGTTCAGACTATTGAATAATCGGCATTTAATTAAATTCCATGCATCCATAAATAGTAGTAATTACACAATTTATTAAGGTTGATATTGCAAAACATAATGTCAAAATAATTCTTTGACTTAGACTTATGTTATCACACACTATAAAAAAAGAATTAAATCAAAATCGAACATTTTATTAGCTGTGCATCCGTATGAATCGTAATTACGCAATGTATGTAGGTTGATATTGCAAAACATTGTGTCAAAATAATTCTTTGACTTAGACTTATCATACTTACTAATAAAAAAATTATATGAATCAGCAAATAAATCAAAATTGTACATTTAATTATATTCCATGCATCCATATGAATAGTAATTACACAATCTATTCAGCTTGATATTGCAAAACATAGTGTCAAAATAATTCTTTGACTTAGAGATATCATACTTACAAATGAAACAAAAAATTTCAGCATTAAATCAAAATTGTACATTAAATTATATTCCATGCATCCATATGAATAGTAATTGCACAGTCTATTTAGATTGATATTGCAAAACATAGTGTCAAAATAATTGTTTGACTTAGAATTATCCATATTTTATAGACATTATAGATTTAAGACTATTATTTCCTTGTAAGTTTTTGTCGATTTATTTTATATTCTAATACATTTTAAGAATTCGTATTTTTTTTGTAATGTTTAAATATAATTAATCTATATAAATAAAAATTAATGTTTTGTATGTTTGTCCTCTATGCGTTCCTAAACCATTGATCCGATTGTGGTAAATCTCGCTAGGTTGTTCTCCTTAGGGTGGTTACGCACTACACGTCCGTGTCCGTGATTTGAGTTCCGAGCTCAAAATGTTCTGAATTATTATGACGGACATTCGTATGTAGCGGCTACTTCGGAACCGAAATTTCACGAACACGGATCGGATGTAGTGCGTGACCGCCCTTAAACCCGTGAAAGGCCCAGGCCTTAAAAAGCAATACTTATATGATTCACCCAAACTTACCGCAGCAACAAGATGATACATGGGTGGCGAGCTGACGCGGTGCTTCTGCGTCGACATATATGTAAGGTCTGCTCACACCGAGACGCGACGTTGCATGATATTAAAAGGCTAGGGATCTACCATAAGCTGTTTGAGCAAGATTATTTCCTTTGTGCATATGGGACAGTCGCATATGACTTGTATACATCTGTACTACCTACTACTACTACTTGTTTACATCTATAACTTACACACAATGGAAATAACCTTGCTCTAAGAGCTGAGCTTCTTGTGAAGTCCCTGTTTTGTCCTTGCATCACGCGTCCACCGGCGCATCTTCTCTGCGCCACGCATTCGAATACGCCCCGCGTTTCGTGGGGAAGGAAGAGAACTGGGGGGGTGTGTGTGTAAGGGACAGATGTATATGACTTAAGGGCTTATGGTCACCCACCTTATTTCAGATATGTGGGACTCCCACAACCCACTAAAACTCCAAGGTGTCCTGTGCTGCTTATGGCGGAAACACTGCGAACCCGCCGCGGCTGTCAACAGACCCTCCGGGGAGTACCCCCCTTCACCGGCGCACCAGAACACTGTACGCCGTGACCACCCCAGGGACCAAACCAGCACATGGGCGCCAGACGACGCGACGTCCGTGTATGGCACCCTTGGTCCCCTTGTGAAGGGTCAATGCCCCCGCCACCTACCATTTTTCGGCCGCAGGAGATAGGGAGAGCGGCCAACGCTATACCGACACTCCTCTTCCCCTGCGAACCCATCGCGTTCGCCATCAGACGGTGGCGACCCCATCCAGGTCGCGGCAGGTAGGGAGAGTGGCGCACCGCAATACCGGCACTCCTCTACCGCCGCGGCCACCAAGCCTCAGCTGCAATATCGTATAGGTATGGAAGGCCACATACGACATCGCGGCCCGCCTCATTTGCGATGTCACCCAGGCGGCACCCAACCTACTTGTTGGCCGCTACGTCGTCGGCTTATCGGCAAAAGCTCTGACGAGCGGCCCCACCTCGGGTTCCTCTTCGCTTCACCGTGGATGACCAAGCCACGGCTACTGATGGTAACATTCCCCTCCTGGCATTTTCAAGCATCGCGGTATTGACTCTCTGCCATAGGAGACATGATACTATTAGTCCGGTCAAATTAGACTAAAAAATAGGGGTAGGTTTACAGTAATTCGGATAGAGCTGAAAATTGGTACGAATGTTCGGAACACCATTATAAATGAAATGTAAAAAGTCCCCATCGATCCCACACTTGCAATTTTTTTTATTCACGGTACACAAATAAGGGTTTAATGAGTTTTTAAAAAAAAATATACTAAACGTCACCTTTTTTGAGATATAATGCTTTAAAAAGTTGAAAAAGTTGTATTCTTATATATGCAGACGTTTCTACGCCACCTGGGAGGTAGTGTACTTGGCGCGTTTTTTTTTATCCTGGTTTCCCCGATAGGCCTATTCCAAAATCTATTGTGATTAATTCAATACTATTCAAAATTATGTAAAAACTGATACTGGTCTAGTTTACTAGTGTATGTGCCGAGGCCCCAGAACACCTCCAGATCCCCCAATTTAATTTTGCTGACCCGGCAAATTTGTTTAGCCATAAAGACACCAAACATTCATCTACCCTACTTACCCTACTCTACCTACCCTATACTACCCTACCCTACCTATCCCACCCTACCATACCCTACCCTATTACCTATCCTACCTATGTAGGTAAGGTACCATTGTCTTTTTACCCGACTGCCGAAGGAGGGTAATGTGTTTATTAGTCTATGTATGTATGGTTGCTCCTATGTGGCGTTCTAGAGACCAAACGCGTTGGCCGATTTTGATGATTCTAACGTCAATCGATTCGTCTTAATCCTGCGAGTGTCACTGGCTATATTAAAATGGGAAAATACAAAAATGGCGGATTTTGGGCGCCATTTTGTGGGGAAAAATTTTTTTTTTCTTCCATACCCATCGTGTGGGGTATCAAAATAAAGAATTTTAAGAGGCGATTTCAAAAATATATAACATATGTTTAAATGTAAATAAACCTAAAAAAAAAAAGTTGTAAATAAAAAAAGTTAATTATAAAAAACAAAAAACCCGACTGCTTAAAAAGCAAACTAAAAAGACGTAAACAAGAAGAAAATCATGCTGTGCAGTCGGAGGATACATCTGGTTTTGGTCCGCCAGCGAATATGTATCCTCCGACTGCACAGCATGATTTTCTTCTTGTTTACGTCTTTTTAGTTTGCTTTAAGCAGTCGGGTTTTTTGATCTTTTTAATTAACTTTTTTCTTAATTTTTTTATTCATAAGATCCTTCTCCTAACAATAACAAACACAAAACAATAAGCGAAATCGGTCCAGCCGTTTACGCGTGATGCCGTGACCAAGGGAAATAGGGATTCATTTTAATATATATATAAAGGGTCTTTCAGCAAGGACGGGTCGATGTTAAAATTGAATAAAACAAGATGTGTGTGAGATATTAACGAAATTTATTTTTTATTTAAAAGGCCCATTTATGCCATTATGGATGGAATATGACATCGTTCAAATGTCCGCCGCGGCTTCGTATGGTGGCACGAATCCGAGAGGTCCAATTTTTAATGACTCTGCTGCATAGATCCGGCTGAATCCGAGCGATGGCCTGCATTATGTGAAGTCGGGTTTTCTGAAGTCGCAGGTCTATGCCAATAAACCACATTCGACCGTTGCCCTGAAAGCCAACATAACGCAGGCCATCGCGTAACGTAACGTACTCTCTCAGCTCTACTCAGCGCCACGCCAGTTTACGCCACGCCACGCCACGTAAATGTGGTTCCGCCTTTAGGCTTTCACGGCCTCTTTTTAATACATCAATGTACAACGGTTATTTTTTTACAGAATCGACTAGCACATAATGAGATAACTAAAGCTCTATCCACACATATCAGGGGCGTGCCCGGGACGTGACAGGGCCGGGTCCTGTCAGGGGCTCAAAAAAATATCGGTGGGAACATTTTATATGAACTCGTTCACACACGTCCGTGCACGGGACGTGCCCGGGCCCGTGCACTGACGTGTGTGAACGATGTCATATAAAATGTTCCCACCGATATTTTTTTGAGCCCCTGACGGGGCACGGTCTGTCCACGTCCCGTGCACGTTCCGGGCACGGCCCTGATATGTGTGGATAGACCTTTATAGGATTAACCGATCATCCTACGGAATCGACGGAATTGAAAGACGAGAAGTCCCTCTTGTCTATAAAAATTGATATTTGACAGTCTCTTTTGTCTTTGGTACTATCCTTGCCTAAATTTTTATAAACAAACAGACAGAGCGAACAAGCAGACAGTTTAATTCAATTACGAAAACTTTTGTATAGTTAATGTTCAATTTCTCTTTATAGAGCAATTCAAAAATAAAATCACAAATGCCTGCTGCAGCTAGTTTTGGATCCATTTTGTCCAGTTCCTTAAAAGATGATTGTTCCATCAAAAATGTTTGGAATCACAATCTTCATGAAGAATTCCATGTTATTAGAAGGGTATGCATTTAAAAATTTGTATTTAAACTGAATTCTTTGATGACAATATCATTTCATTTGTACATTTACGAATAACGTAAGTATTGACTTATAATAATTTAGAATAGTGAAACTTACACTCACTTTTGTCAATTTATTTTAATTACTTTTTATCAATAGGTTGTGCAGAAGTACCATTGGGTGGCCATGGACACCGAATTTCCGGGAGTTGTCGCGAGGCCAATTGGTGAATTTAGGTCTACTGCTGACTACCAATACCAACTGTTGAGGTATCCATTCTTAACACCTTCAACGCCACTCATGAGACATTTTAGAAAATTTATTGTTTGAGGTCACCGGTGACCGGAGTGACATTGAAGATGTTAATATGAAACTATATGATAGTTGTTTAATGATTTTATTTTCTGATTGTAATACCTTTGTTCGACGCAGACTATTATATCAACAACTACTTAGACAATAAGAATATTTTGCTGGTGCGTTAAATGCAAGAAAATGTTTTAATTTCTGTCTCCTTAATTAGCTTACTGTCCATAGTGGATATATAGCAACCTGCAACCAAGGGCAGATCCAGGATATTTTTCTGGGAGGGGCACAAGGGTCGGACAGGCAAAAAAAGGGGCAAGGGTCGGCAGGGTTGCCTGGTAGAGATCGCTGAACGCGATAAGGCTGCCTGTTGTATGTTTGTTATTACTTTAAGGTTTCCGTATGTAATCTTTTTATCTTGGTACAATAAAGTATATATAAATAAATAAATAAAAATCAACAATAACTGTCAGGAATAAACTTGAAGTATCATACTTCATGTTTATTTCTACAAGTTCAAGTATGTACAGGAAGGGTTATGAAAGACAAGAGTTTCACTCATGTTCTTTCTGTTCATCGTCATCATATCAGCCGAAAGATTTCCACTGCTGGACATAGGCCTCCCCCAAGCGTCGCCACATTGATCGGTCCCGTGCATCCCGCATCCAGCGGATGCCCGCAACCTTCACCAGGTTTTTGGTCCACCTAGTGGGAGGCCTTCCAACGCAACGTCTTCCGGTTCGCGGTCGCCACTCCAAAACTTTTCTGCCCCATCTGTTCTGCGAGCAATGTTCCCTGCCCACTGCCACTTAAGTATGGCAATTCTTCGGGCTATGTCGGTAACCCTGGTTCTCTTGCAGATCTCTACATTTCTGATTCAATCACGCAAGGACGGTTATCATAAGTTCGAACAACATTTGACCGAATTTCATTTCACTTAAAACTTTTCAACTATTATCGTTTCGTTTTGTTTTTACTTCATTGAAGTCACGTCTGCCACTGTCTCAGTTGACCTATTATCAATTCGATTTCTTTCGTTACTTCAACGTTTTACTTGGTCCAAAAACTTATTAACGAAGTTACACTTAGCCGAAATAACATTTGTCCGAAATACTTATATTTATACGCATATTAAAATAATAAGTGAGAGAGAAACAGTGGGCGAATACAAATGTTTAAAACAGCGACCTGAAAAATATAATGTCGACGGAGCCTATCCGTGTCGGGGTGCCCTATATTTCGGGAATTTAGGGTACCCCGACACGGATAGGTTAGGTTAGGTTCTGTTATTTTATTCATATATTTTACAACTCTAATTTGATTTGCTTCTAAGTATGTACTGTGATGGAATCTCCACAGTACTCAAAATACCGTCTGGGGGGGGGGGGCACGGGGGCACGTGCCCCCATTGCCTGGCCCTGGTTTTGTGCTAACTGTTTATACATTTAAATACCTATAATAGTCTTGGTTTATCACTAGTGACTTTAAGTCGCAGTCCCTTTGATACAAGGTCGAACATGCAAATGAACACATCTTTTAAGCCTGGATTCTTATTCAGTTTGGTTTACTGCTTGATTTCATTTGATTTTTCATGTTTTATATTGGAGTGGATTAGCTAACACGTGGCAAATGATTTAATTTATTACCTACTATAATTAATGTGTAATGCAATTGCTTTGAACAGAGTCAATTTTGGTGCCCTTTGGTGTTGGACGTAAAGAATTTCACCATCCCATATCTTCCCGTGGGTGTCATAAGAGGCGACTACGGGACACACCAGAGAATGGGCAGAATTCTCTATGTATTTTAAAAACAAACTGCGATCGCCAACCCGCCTGCCAAGCGTGGCGAATACAGCAAATCACCCCAAACCGAAATTATTAGCACAATGAAAGCTAGGCTAAACCGGTCGAGGCTAAACTAATCTTTGAGTACCACCACGCCCTGGAGAATATATCGAAATCCGATTGAATTACCCTCCAGTGGATCAGGGGGCATAGCGGATCCTTAGGCCGCAGATGAACTTGCGAAGAGGGGCTCCGAGATGTTAGTGCTAGGCCCGTACCCACTTCTCCCCCTGCCATTCTCGCAATTTCGTGCGTGGATTCGCCAGAGATCAACAGAACTCCATAACAGCAAATGGTCACGGGCAACTGACTGTAGACAGTCAAAAATGGCTTTGCCAAATGTATACCCGCGTCTAACGAAAAAACTTCTCTGCCTAAGTAGAAATAATCTAAAAATAATCATGGGGACAATGACGGGCCACACCCGCCTTAACAAACATCTTTTCAACATAGGCCACACAGACAGCCCACTTTGCAGGGGCTGTTTTAACGCCGAAGAAACTGCCGCCCACGTGATCCTGGAGTGCGAGGCCGTGGCATCTTAACGTGAAGAAATCCTCGGAACATTGAGGTCGCTCCGTGAAGCCTGTGAAGCCTCCAGGAAGCTTCTGTGCTTTGGACGGAGCTAGGCTGGCTATGTTAGCCAGTACCCCCACGCACATCGGACCGAATGGGAGTCTTTAAGTGCTAGGGCTTGGCAAGGGATGCGAAGAATACCCGGAGTGGGCGGCTACCCCAATAAATAATCACCGACGACTGGCCCTGGCAATATAAACTACGTACGCGAACAATCCGGACCGATGAGAACTTGATGAAGAATTGAGCAGATTACGATGGAGTATTATAGGGTTATCTGAAGTCCGAAGAGAGGGGGAGGACTCGATAATCCCCAAATCTGGAATCTGCTCTATTTGCGAGAGGGTGACCGGCAGTCCCAGGGTGGTGTCGGGTTTATCGTCCACAAGTCCCTTGTGATCAACGTGGTGAAAATCGGGTGTGTCGACCAGGGTGGCACTTTGGTACCTTATGCCCAGAATTTCCTCAAGATATTCGCTGAAAGTCATACAGGTCTACGACCCAACCTCGGCAAACAAATAAAAACAGCAGTAAATAATAAACACACCACCAGTATTGAGGAAACAACTGAAGTTTTGCTGAATACTCTTATACCTGATGACTTACTTGCTAATGACAACGACTACCATCAACAGATCAGAGCGTGGGCAGCTGTACCACCTGAATCACCAGCGTCAGACCTTCCATCCACTGACGAATTTATAAACGTTGTCAAGAGGTTACCACTCAATAAGTCGTCATCGGGTGAAGATAAAATATCTAATCGGATGATTATAGAAGCGTGTAAAACAGCCGCTGATGCGATTTTGACCGTTTACAACCGTTGTATTGCGGAGGGCGTATTTCCTCGTATATGGCGTCGCGGATTTATACGAATCATCCCGAAAAATGGCGACAAGCCCCCGGACGACCCTAAGTCGTACCGGCCCATAACATTACTTCCATCTTTGGGAAAACTCCTGGAGCGCCTTATCGTTCCACGTTTGCTACCGGACGGACCAAAATTTCATAACAATCAATTCGGTTTCACTACTGGAAAATCTACCGTAGATGCGGCCCTTACTGTTAGGCAAATAGTTAATACATCTGAACATAAGTACGTAATTGGGATTTTTCTAGATATTTCTGGGGCTTTTGATAACGCATGGTGGCCAATGCTACTACTTAAAATGAAAATTCGGGGCTGCTATAGAAATATATATAATCTAGTTTACTCTTACTTTTTGAATGGTTCCGCGAAGCTCAAACTCGGCCATCATCCCATGTCGAAGTCTCTCACCATGGGATGTCCTCAGGGTTCGGTTATTGGTCCGCCTTTATGGAATTTAGGCTTTGATGATTTCCTCGCGATTCCTCTTCCAAGCGGCTGTTCATTAACCGGTTACGCGGACGACGCTCTTCTGCTCATTCAATCAAGTACTCGAGCTGGACTCGAGAACTTGGCTGACACTTGCCTACGATTGGTATCTCAGTGGGGCGATCGAAACCGCCTGACCTTTGCTCCGCACAAAACTTATCAACTCATTTTGAAGGGTAATCTTAAATCGTGTCCTACTATTAATTTTTTTTTTTTTTTTTTTTTTTTTTTTTTTTTTTTTTTTTTTTTTTTTTTTTTTTTATTTTTTTTTTTTTTTTTTTTTTTTTTATTTTTTTTTTTTTTTTTTTTTTCAGTTTGGGCTGATAGGGCCACCATAGGGGCGGTGCGACGTAAGTTGCTACAGAGTCAGCGTTTGGCTTTGATATTCTTATGCAAAGCGTACAGGACGGTTAGTACTGAGGCCTTACCGGTACTTGCTGGCGTACTTCCGGTCGACCTTGAAGTGCAGCGACGTGCTGCAATGTACTATTCCGCACGAGAGACCACGGACGCGAACTTTTTAACGCGGAGTGGCCGTGAGAAAATCTCTAGATTATTTAAACCACCTATTGACGTCTGGGAGGAACTTTTATCCGAATGGCAATGTAGGTGGGATAATTCTATCAAGGGCCGACATCTCCACCAATTCTTTCCATCCGTTCGCGTTCGGCTGGCCAGGACGTGGCTGGAGGTGGATCACTGTGTTGCCCAATTTCTCACAGGGCATGGTAACTTTAAAAGTAAATTGTTTTCCTTCAAGCTCGTTGCCTCGCCTTTATGTCAGTGTTCAACATCTGACTGCGAAAATGTACAATCTGCACATCATATCTTATGGGAGTGTATTCTTTGGCAGAATGAACGTAATATTATGTTGAATAATGTAGAGGCTACCTCAGGAGTTGTTTACTATACGGACCTTGTGGAAACTAGAACAAATTTCCGTGCGTTCAAGCGTTTTTGCCATACCTATTATTGGAATCAAACATAGCAGCTCACAATGTTAGGACCCATTAATTATTAATTCTTATTTTTATCCGTGGTGCTAGGCAACTGGGCTTATCCCAGTTGTAAACGACCCTTTGTGCCTAGTGGCCTTGTTTGTTCTGTCTCCTGCTTGATATGGAGGGAAGTGGAAATTTATGTTTTTTCCTACTCCTCCGTTATTCTTTTCTGATTAATTTCGTAGCGGGATCCAAGACAGTTAAATTCATTCTCCGGGACTTCGTCGAGCTTCATTGCCTCGGCGCTTTTCTGGTGGTCGCCACTGTTGATTCTGGCTTTCAGGAGTTGCAGTGGTTTGGGAATAGTGCGGTGGGTTTGTCCCAATAAATAACCTCGGCAAACCCCGAAGACGAGGTAGTAGAGACCATGTATGAGGATATCTCTGGAGCCATGCATGGTTCAAAATCCACTTCACCATTCTCATGGCGGACTTCACGCGAAACTGGGCAAACTGACGAGGATAAGCTACAAGTGGGGCAATTTGGAGTTAGACGTCGGAACCACCGGGATCACCTACTGGCCAGTTTTATGGAGAAATTCCTTAAAAATTCCTCTATTCTAAAAAACCCCTTCTTCAGAAAGCGTGAGCACAGGAAGTGGACCTGCAGAGCCCCATTGGTGCAACTTTTTTTTATTTTTTATTTTATTTCAGATTAGGCTTGCGCTTGACCACTATCTCACCTGATGGTAAGTGATGATGTGGTCGAAAGTGTAGCACGCCTAGAAGTAACATATTCACTCTTGACTTAATGACACCGAGATTATTTATTGATTGTAACTAAAAACGCGATCGACTTCATCAAGTCAACCAAAAGCAAATAACATACAATGATGTCTCTGTTATCAATTCGGTGAAAACCGGGAGCAATCACCGCATGGTAAAAGTCACATTGAACATTAATATCAAGCTTAAAAGGTCTCGACTGATGAAGTCTACGCTCCGTCCAGCACAGATTCAGATCGAAAAGCTTTCAGCTCGAACTTCTTTTTGAGTGCCTAGCGAGAAACAAACAACAGCTCTCTGAACCTACTCTCAAGCTCATGAAGAAGAGACGTGAGATGATCCTGCATTCTTCAGACGATGCGTTGAAATAGACGGATCTCAAAGTCTTTGAAAAGCGACCTCCGCCACTTTAATACCGGCATTGAACAGAATAAGAATTTTTGCTTATGACAATAAATTAACATCATGGCTGAGACTATGGAGGACCTCAGTACAATGCTCTATGACCTCAGTAGAGCTGCCGAAAGATTGGGTCTTAAAATGAACATGGATAAAACCAAGGTGATGTTGAATGCCCATGTTACACCCACTCCTACCAGTGTCGGAAACTACACTCGAAGTTGTGGATGTCTACCGGAGCATCTGAGGGAGTTCGAGAGATTCTATGGGCAGTTGTACACGTCAATCATTACTGGTTGACGTGTAACAACTGTCCATAGAATCTCGGTTGACACCCGTCGCGAATCTAGTAAATGACCCTAGACCAAGATTGTCCCGACACTATACCGAAGACATTCCGGACGTCAGCCTGTACGAGATTAAGATTGCTCTTAAACAGCTTAAGAACAACAAGGAACCGGTGATGACGGAATTACGGCCAACTCTTGAATGCAGGTGGAAAACCAGTAATTAAGGCCCATCAGAAACTGTTTGATTCCGTCGTACTCGAGGGGAAAATGAAAAAGCATGGCATGGAAACGCTTCTTCAAGAAGGATAACAATGCCATACTGAAGAATTATAGGCCCCTCTCACTTCTTAGCCATGTCTACAAGCTGTTTTCAAGAGTCATCACAAATCGTCCGAAAACTATTCACCGCTGCACTGGAGGATGTCTTCAGTGGTCTGGACTGGAGAGGGATAAGCATCAACGTCAATGGCGAGTCCTTCACTCACCTTCGGTTTGCCGACGTTATATAGGTCATGGCTGAGACCATGGAGGACCTCAGTACAATGCTCGACGACCTCAGTAGAACTGCAGAAAGAGTGGGTCTTAAAATGAACATGGACAAAACTCTACACTCGAAGTTGTAGACGACTATGTCTATCTTGGACAAACGATCCAGTTGGGTAGGGGTAACTTCGAGAAAGTGATAACCTTCGAATCCGATTCGGCTGGGCAGCGTTCGGGAAGTTGCGCGGTATCTTCTCGTCCAACTTACCACAGTGTCTCAATTCGAAAGTCTATGACCAGTGTGTGTTGCATTTATGACCTACGGCTCTGAGACGTGGTCGCTCACAATGGGCCTCATCAGAAAGCTTACAGTCACCCAAAGGGCTATGGAAAGGGTTATGCTCGGAGTATCCTTGTGTGACCAATCAGAAATGTAGAGAACCAGGGTTACCGACATAGCCCGAAGAATTGCCAAACTGGCAGTGGGCAGGGCACATTACTCGCAGAACGGATGGCCGATGGGGCAAAAAAGTTCTGGAGTAGCGACTGCGAACCGGAAAACGTTGCGTTGAAGGGCCTCCCACCAGGTGGACCGAAGACCTGGTGAAGTTTGCGGAGATCCGCTGGATGCGGGACGCATGGGACCGGTCAATGTGGCGACGCTTGGGGGCGGCCTATGTCCAGCAATGGACGTTTTTTAACTTCTTCCCTTTAGCTGGGAAGTGATTACATGCGTGCGCATATTTAGTAGGAACGTCTTTTGTAAATTTTGATGTGCCTAAAATGTTACCTTTGAATAAATGGCTGTTGGAGTTAAAAAAAAAAATCTCAATACTCTATGTCTGTCTCTGTCTAACCTTATGTTATATGGTTTGACTCCGAACCTTTTGTCAGGTAGTCGAGCCCCAAACAAATCCTATCTGGTCACCATACACAATCGCATCAGACGTGCTAGGGAACACATGTATCATAAAGTATTACTGAAACACCTTCCAATTTAACAAGTAAAGGGTAATTAAACTGTATTATTGAAACCCTTATAAAACGGTATTTCATTGGTGTCCACCTCTACCCATAAATCCCAAGAATGGCTCCTGTTGTTAAGCATTTTTTGTGTAACTAGATTCTGCCGGCGGCTTTGCCCGCGTGAATGTCGAAAATTGTCCCGAGGGAACATATTCCCGGGATAAAAAGTATCCTATGTGCTATTCCTGACTATAATCGATCTCTGTGCCAATATCATCCAGATCCGTTAGTAGTTTTTGCGTGAAAGAGTAACAAACATACATACATACATCCATCCTCACAAACTTTCGCATTTATAATATTAGTAGGATTATTGCTAATAAATTCATAAATCTATTGTGTTTCCAGATGTAATGTGACCTTTTAAGAATTATACAGTTGGGTCTCACATTTATGGATGAAAATGGGAAAACCCCACCAGGCTGCACAACCTGGCAATTTAATTTTAAGTTCAACTTGCAGTAAGTACAACCATAATATTGTTATTGTCTTCTAGCCTTTATTTAGATATTCTTATTTACATAACACAAACATAATCGTTTATACATAATCACAAACAATTTTTGTAGTTATTGTGTCTACTATTATTAGTAGTATCAATTGAACATATTTATGTTTTCAGAGAGGATATGTATGCACAGGATTCAATTGATCTGCTTCAAAATTCTGGCCTTCAGTTCAGAGAACATGAAGAGCATGGAATTGAACCCTTAGAGTTTGCTGAGCTCTTGATGTCTTCAGGTCATTTCAAATTTTATTTACATTCTGTCCTTCGTGTAAAATATTCTATTCTTCACTCACTGTATTTTTTTACTTTCTCATTATAGGTATTGTGCTTATGGACAATATCAACTGGCTGAGTTTTCACTCCGGTTATGATTTTGGATATTTGCTTAAAATCTTAACTGATCAGAATTTGCCCCAGGAAGAGAATGACTTCTTTGAAAGCCTTCGATTGTATTTCCCTACTGTTTACGATGTGAAAGTAAGTATCAATTTATACTCTCGAATACATTGTCATGGTTCATTATTTATTCAAACTAAACCTGTTTTCAGTACCTGATGAAGTTGTGCAAGAACTTAAAAGGTGGTCTGCAAGAAGTTGCCGACCAGTTGGAACTACGTCGAGTAGGACCCCAGCACCAGGCTGGGTCTGATTCACATCTCACTGGGATGGCATTTTTCAAAATCAAAGAAGTATGCTCCTAATTCTATTATTAAATGTCTTATGGCTGATAGCTTTTCATTATTCTTTGCAAAAAACAATAAAATTGTGTTTTGTTACAGATATTCTTTGATGGTAATATTGAAAGTACTAGCGGTCATCTGTATGGGCTTGGAGCACCATTTAACTGTAATGCCAACAGTTTCCAGGATGGTATAGAAAATGGTAGTTCACCCTAAGAAGGAAGGAACACTGCCATCTTATTATTCATTTATTATTTAATGCAGATACGGCTAAGATTGTTTTGTTTATTTACAGTAGGTACCTAATTGTTTGCAAAAGATAGAGAATATTGAAGACTGTGATATCTGGGTGTAGGGTTACCAATACAAAAGTCGTAAAAAATCTTTAAAAGATATTTCTTTATTTAAGTTTTCATTTAACTTTATTTTCTAAAATAATCCCTCTTACTCGAATATTAGGGACACGTCCGGACAAATCCGGGCGGATGGTAACCCTATCTGTGTGATATTAGGCATGTAACTACACTGATAAGGATAAGAAAAATAAGTTGAAAAATCTAAAGGTAATGTTTTGCATGACAATAGGGCCCCATCCACTAACGTTCATTCCTGCCGGAATCTACAATCCTTAAGTAATGATCGCCAGTGGATTTGCAAGAGCGAGGAAGAATGACGGTGTTAAATTACAGTTAATTAAAGGCTTATGTTTAACTTACCACCAGATATAGTAACATATAACAGACAAAAATAGTAAATGATCACCAAAATTAAACCCGCATCTTAGTGTAAAATTATAACCAAAGTTTTAACATCTCGCTATCCTGTTTAGGCAAAATGACTCCAAATAAATCATTGTTAACCCAAAAGTAGTAAATGATCACCAAAAGTAGTAAATGATCACCAAAATTAAACCAATGACCAAAAAGATTATAAAATTTCTGGGAGCAACTTGGAAGTAGCGCTCGCCGGCCGCTGCCGCGGCACCGCTCGCTTTGCTCGCTCGGCTCGCGCGCGGTTGGTCACAGTTCTATTTAACCTAACCTAACCTATTTTACAACATTAAATAGCGCAATAATTTGCTATTAAAATTTGGTGATCAATTTACTAAATTTGGTGATCAATTTACTAAATTTGGGTTTCATAGTACAATTTTAGGTAATAGAGGTTATGGTCACAAAGTAATTTTAGGTGGTCATTATATTTATCCCCTTAATTAAACATGTGTATGGTGATCGAAGAATTGTTTTTCCTGTCGGACTGGTGTGTCATGATAAAGTCAGGTGAAACAATGTAGAATTGAGGTTTAATTAGTGGCTACAGCGGTTTTATTGTATCCCGTTGCGTTTCCGTAGTTTGTATAATTGGACAAGTCAGAAGGAATGAACGTTAGTGGATGGGGTCCTAATCTCTAATAACAACATCTGCTTGGAATTAAGTTGGTGACTCACTAGACAGACTTTATGTGGGCCATGTCCGCTGGATCTCGATACTGTTCTATAAATCACACGCTTAGTATTAAAGTGACTTAACATAAAAAATGCAATTTGTTAGCAGTGACCAAAAATGTCTTTAAAAAAAGAATACTAAAGTGACCGATGTATGAGCTGTTCCTTTCTTACTCTAATTTGGGGTATTTTCGCCACAGGGTTTTAGTATACTTTTTAAGGTCAGTTTATAGCAAAATCGGAAGTTACAGGAAATTGAATTCGGTCACTTTAATACTAAGGGTGCGAAATCTATCCTATATATATTTAGTGTGTGACCATCACACAGTAACGAGATGAGGCGGTAAATAGCCCACAGGCAAGCCCAAATCGGAATACCCTGCTTCAGTTTATAGTAAAGCATAATAGGACATACTTTGACGATATAAAAAGGTTAAAATGGAAACGCAAGCCAAAACCTCCAGGGAAACCGAAATGTTTAAAGACTCCTAAATCTGACTTTACGACATCAGGGCTTTCAATTTTGATAACACAACGAATTAGTCGAAATTACCGTTCAGGTTCAGTATGTCCAATTCCTTAAATGTCCAATTCCCAAAATATCCAGTCCATGAGATCGTTACCACTAATTTGTTCGATATAAAGACAATAAAAAAATAAAATACTGAAGGATTTAAAACATTGATTTATTTTCTTATTAGTCTTTACCGTAATCAGCAAATCTATGTTAGATTGGTTCAGTTTTAGCATATTCGCTGCTGGCCTGTTATTTGGCGTCAATTGATCTCACCGGCAGCGGATGGATGGCATCGGCGTGTCCACATATCTGGCTCAAATATCTACTGGTTGGCCTACTAGTTGGAGCCAATTAATACCGACATCGGGTGGATGTGATTGACATGTCCATATACCTAGCTCAAAATCTGCTGGAAAATTTGTTGCTTGGAAACCACTTATCTGCTGCCGGTTAGATTAATTGGCACCTCAAATATGTTTAAGCTGAACCAATGTAACATAGATTTGCTTAGACTACCCTTAAAAAATAAATTCTTCAGTATTTTTATGTTTTTATTGTCTGTTAATATATGTATTAAAAAGCACTATGAAACGTTATCGAACAAATTTACCACTATCTCTTAGATTGGACATTTCGGGAATAGAACATTTTAACGTCTAACTCGAATGTCTATCGGTGTCAAAATGACAAATGCCCGAAATGTCCAATTCCCAAAATGCCCTTTGCCGAAATGTCCAATTAGCTACAAATTTTTTGTGTTATCAAAATTCCTTATGGTGGCCATGCCAGTGTCAGTCACACATCTGACTAGGCTATGATAGTGTTCCCAAGTGTCTCATCTTCGGAAAAAATGTGCCTCAGTGGGATGGTATTTGTGGTAGACAGACACTACCTGACTGCCGAGATGAGTTATTTTATAAAGCGATTGTGTACCTCCACAAAACCTGTGTAAACTCCACAAAGGCTGTAACTTTCATATACCTAAATAATTTCACTAATTGTTTTAAGGCCTAATATTAATTTAGAACTTAAAAACTTACTAATCAATATTTAATCACATAGCATAGGAAAAATGTATGAGACTAGAGTCATAACATAATGATAATTATTAATTTGAGAGTAGAAACTAGTCAGGTTTGTGATTCTTCAATTTGAAATATTTCATGATACCCATTTCTGATATGTAATTTTTTGACATGTTTCATTATTAATATAGCTTGCAATTAAATGGCATTTCAAATCCTGAAGTAGAGAATAATGTTATGTATAATTGTAGAGAAATTTAAAGCTTCGAATGCGTGTGTAAGGCACTTAAGTTAGTTATTTATTTAGCTAGATAGTACTGCATTTAATGTGTATTTTGATTTTTATCATGGAAGTTAGGGTAACATTAACGCGCCCCACTCGGACTTTGCTCAGTCTCGTGCAAATATGATCATTATTCTTGAAAAGTTAATGTTGATATTTCTATGAAACGCTTGCTCACATTGATTATATGGATAAGGCCATTGGAATAAGTTAACTTAACAAAGTAAAGTTCTAGCTGTGTGTGTTTTGTTAATGAAGGATAAACCAAAAACAATTTGTACCTATGTGGTAACTAGAAACCAACATGTGTTTGCAAAGTATTATTATTTAGTTTCTTAATGTATAAGTAGATTTGTAGTTTTACCAGGTTAAGTAGCAGACAGGCTTTGCTAAATAGGCCTAACTAGTCTAAAAAAACGTTCCTTAAAGATCTTCTTAAATAAATATGTTATGTTCTATAAAGTCTATTTTTAACAACCTAGTAGAACACACAGTATACTTCAAAAACTAAATTTCGTCTGTACGACAATGATTCCATAACTAATCCGCAGACGAAGCATCATCTCCTTCCCTAGTATTATATTATCTGTGCCTTCTCAAAGTTGCGGCAACAGAAAATTCACAATTAGCTGAAGATTTTCATATAATTTTGAGAAACTGCGCAGACAGGACAGCAACTTTAGCTGCGAGTTTCGGTGATACAAAAAGTTTTCGGTTGCTGCACTCGGTGACAAAAACATATCCAAACTGCCGCAACTAGCAACCGATAAACTCCTACCACTCTTGCTGGTGCCCGTTATCGGCAATCGCAAGAAATTCGTGTTATGCCACAGAATCCACCGCGGCGCGGCGCGGATTAAATTCGCACATATATTTTGAGCTCTATGAACTGATGTAGAAAGACTCAAATCGCGGGGAATTTTATCCGCAGTGCGTGTTATTTACATTCAGTACATAATTTGCGATGATAGCAAGGTACAAACAAGTTTGTCGCACTAAATATAATTATGTTCAGTCTGGGTAAGGTTGTCTGTAATGTAATTGCACGAAAGGAACGTAACCAATTTAGTATTTGCTAAGTTTCGTGTTAACCAATATTATCGTTAAGGTTGCACTAATCGATCATTATTTCATACAAACGTAGTCTGACGATTACTCCACTGTTTGACGATGTACGTTCAAAATAAAAAATGTTATCAATTTGTCCCTCATTATCTAGCCCTGTATGGAAGCAGAAAAGTAAAAATACCATAAGAAGGAAAATTGCAAAACAGCCACCATACAGGGATAGATTAGTAGTTCAACAATGCAAATAGTTTTATTTTGAAAATATACATTAAGTCGTTTTTTTTTATGATTCCTTACGCCCAAGTCTGTTTATAAAATTTCGCGCGCTCGTTTTCGTCCTAATTCATCATCCACTTGCAAAAGTGCTCATTCATACGCGAACTAGCTTACTGCTCATCACAGTATCTATCTCTTTCGCATGTTGTCGGATGAGATAGCATGCATTTTAACCCAGCGCACAATATAGTTCGTGCCGTCGACTAGTGCAACCTATAGATGGAGTTCGCGGTGAGCGCAAGCGCGTGCCCGTGTTTCCGCCATAAGCGGCACTGGAGGACACCGTGTAGTTTTAATGGGTTAGAGTCCCACTTAACTGCGCTGAGCATTAACCCACGATAAAAAAAAACGTGTGCGTCTCGGGATGCCCGACAGAAGAGATAACTTGTTATAGTGAGAGAGGAAGAACCTGCCTACCGCTGCCGTATGCGTGAGAGAAAGGGAAGCCAGACAGACTGGCGCCGTAACGCGTTACGTTACGTAGCGGTTTACCCTCCTATAAGAAGTTATCACTTCAAAAAGCCTCAGTTGTCATTTGTACGTCTCTTTAAACATTACGAATTAGCCTTACCAAGAGGTATCGTATTACCCAGTGTGTTGTAGAGGTAGAGGAAATTACTAATATTCAGGTGCAACCGGTTAGTCTGGAAGCCTACTCCGGCAGATGATGTCCACGGCTGAAATGCTTTTGATGGTTTTTTTCGTCAGTTTCTTTTTCAAGCAGGTGAAATACTGGCAACCATTTGCTCAGTATTTATGACTACAATGAACTATTAAAAAAAAAAGTAATCATGTCCATTGGTTTATTTACCATTGCAATGTTAATAATTGTTACATACGAAATTATGATAATCAAATCGCGTGTTTAACCGTATGAGGTTTATTTCTTCTTCTTTTTGTTCTTCTGGGCGGTGTCTGGTGTGTTATCAGCTTTGCGTTTGCTTGTATTAGCGCCTTTGCCAGTTGCGTTTCCGCCAGGTGTATTTTGATTGACTGCACCACTCTTTTTCTTCTTTTCAGCTCGTTCCTTCTCTTCAAGTTCTTGATTTTCTCTTTCAATTAAAGTGATAAGTGTATTACATCTGGAATAAGTCAATGATTTGAATTTAATTTGTTTTTGGCTTTATTACGCATGTGATATGACGGTTTTCTTTATTTATTAACTACTGACCTGCGTTGTAATTCAACGGCTGTTCTCGATTTGAGGAACCAATCGAATCTGAATTGCGGCGCGGCGTGCACAGACGCTCGAAGTTCCTCGTATACGTTTTCTTTATCAAAGCCCAGCTTATGTAGCATGCACACCAGGAATCTAAAAAACAGTGTTCATTGTGTTAAAAATGCATCTGAGCTATAACAACATACAATTAATATTTAATATAAATTCCAGAATAATCACCTATCTTCTTCTTCAACATAATTTTTTCCTTTATTAGTTCCGTAAGAGATTCTCAGTTGATGGAATGGAGCTCTGTATCTCGCCATCTTAGCATCGAGCGCTTTCTTGATCGACGCGCGCCTTTGTATCTTGGCTTCTCCTCTTTCAATTTGTCCCATTATTCTGTCTATGTCTTGAAGTTCATGACAACGCTCCCAAAATACTGCTGAATACTCCATAACCTTTAAAATAAATGATACGTTAAAATCAAGTTCTTTTTTAGTATGGTTAATGATTCTGAATGTTAAATCAATTGATTTTACTGACTTCCTCTGGAGTTTTGCCTTCAACATCTTTTGCAATATTTTCAATATCATCTCTTCCATATTTTTCGTTGGCTTTGATGAATTGGTTAAAGTCTCGCTTAGTCCAGTTAGTAAACCCTGTGGATGAAGAATTTGGGTTAGTAATATTACTAATATTCAATAATGTTTTTTTTGTGCTGCATTTCTAAAAAAATTAATTAACCTAACCTTGAGTTAGCAACTGCTCTTTCTCCTGTATCTCTTCCTCTGTCAGTGCTTCAGCATCATCTATCTTACGTTGTTCTTCTCTTTGAATCTTGGCAGCATCAGGACCCAGTTCTGGATTACGGGGAACTTTGTACCTAAAATGTATAATTTCCATTATGAGTTTAGTAGTAGTCATAGTCTTCTGCTATATTTTGTGCATTCTATGTTTGAACCTTACCCTAGTGTTTTGCGATAGTGGTATATTTCTTGATCCAAAAGTTCAAAAAGTCTCGGTGGGAAGAACTGGAAGTCTTGCACAATCGGCTGCTTTGGAGGACGTGGAGCCTAGACATGAGAAAGCCAATTATCATACTATCAACATAAACATAACTAACTACAAGCATAATAAATATTGTATGTCATGTATGTGAAATATATATATATATATATGAATAGAACGTGAATTGAAAGTGAAAGTCTAGTTCGAATATAAATAAGAAATAAGGCTAAATAAATAATTTACAGCAGAAATACATTCTACATTAATGCCAGTATAAAGAGCTAATCAATTTACATAATACAACAAGTACATGAATTAGATGATTATTATATTGCCATAGAACCACCACCAAAAGTAGACTGCTGCGTTGACCTCCGCATTTAGCTCTTTACACTTATTTACCTGTACCTTTGGCGCCTTCGGTTCGGAAACACGGAGTGCCTCTCGGAAGTAAGCATCCACCGCATAGTTAGCTTTACGTTCGCGCTTAGGCGGTTCAATCCAATTACCAATGGGTAAAATTTTCTGCTTCTCTCTGTAATCCTCCCCTGAACAAAACAATCTCGATTAGTATTTCAATTCATACAACTAAAGCTTTAGACTAACTACTTTTAAGAAAAAAACCTTCAAACTGGTAGACAGAATCTGTTGTGGCGCTGGGGGTGTCCATAGAGAAAGCCCTTAGTGATGACTCTCCTAGACTCTCCAGCTTCTGTTTCAATTCTTCAGTCTATAAAAGGCAAATAACGGTCAATATTCATGTTGTAATTATTATAAGAAATGGATTGCAGGATCTGAACCTCCTTACCTTGTGTTCTCCCTTAGCTAATATGACATCAATATCTTCTTCAGTGATTTCTGAATCTTTAGACGAGAACACATGGTTGGCGCCATGTCTGATCATGTTGAGCATTTCGTCTTTGTTGAGCTGACTTTTAATGTCGACCAGACGGCCTGACTGTATTACAAGTTTGTCTAACCTTAGCTTCACTTCGGCGCGTTCTACAATTTTTTCTTCCACAGTATTATCTGTGATGAGTCGGAATACTCGCACCTTAAAAAAAAATTTGTTTTCAGTTAAAATTAATTAAAACCAGAATGAGAAGTTCTGGTCAGCTTTATAATTGACCTCAAAAGGGTTAACAATATGCGAGTACTTACTTGTTTTTTCTGTCCAATACGATGTGCCCTGTCCATAGCCTGCAAATCCATTTGGGGATTCCAGTCAGAATCATAGATGATGACGACATCTGCCGATGTCAAGTTGATGCCGAGACCGCCGGCGCGTGTCGACAACATAAACACGAACTTCTCACTCCCTTCAGCGTTATACTCTTCTATTTGCCTATTTCTATCTTCGTGAGGTGTTTGACCATCTAGACGACAGTACTGAAAACATATTTATTTAAAATAATCGCAAGAATAACCTTCTTTTTTTATCTATGTTTTGAGGCTTCTGCACTCTGTCTGGGTGACTATGCCAGCCTCATGGGAACAAACAAAAGTAGTGTAATCAATAGTATGCACGCTGCACAGCGATTCCGCCAGCAACCGGCACACTACCAGTTACACCACACCAGGAAGTACCTATTCACAACTCTTTTCTCTCCTTTCCTCCCTTTCTTAGAGAGCAGTGGTGGCCCAGTGGTAACGGCCGCGACTTACAAGTTGTAGGTCGTGGGATCGAACCCAGGCAGGCGCTTTACTTTGTGTAAATTATTACATCACCACTGCTCTCAAAAACGGTAAATCCCTTAATATGGCGATTCATGAAGTGATCGAAAAAATTGTTTCTAATGTTGATGCTAGAATTCTAGTAGCGGCCTGGTTCATGGATATTTATAAAGCATTCGACCATGTAGATCATGGAATACTGCTGAAAAAATTAGAGCGATATGGGATTAGAGGAACTGCATTAAACCTATTACAATCTTATCTCTCTAATCGCACTTAAATCACAGCGCTCGATAGGCTTTGTGCGAGCTCGAAAGTTGAATGAACATATATGTCACGTCCTAGAAAAACTACTTTTGGTGTTCCCCAAGGTAGCATTCTTGGCCCTCCATTATTTAACATTACATAAATGATATGCGAGTCTAAGTGCGGAAAAGGGCTCCATCTATCCTATCCTCTCTTTCTTTCCTTTTCCTTTTAATATTTTTTTTATATGTACGGGAATGGAAACGCCGGGAGGGGACGCCCTAGAAAGACATACATAAATCTTATAGGTGATGTTCTTCAGAAAGGCCAGGTGCGCAGCACTCATAACCGGCGTGTGTGTATGACTAGATGTATGAATGTGTGTAAGTGAAGCAAAAGAAGTATGTAAGGTTCGTAGCAAGTGGCGTTTTGTAGTTTCTGCCTACTCCCATAGGAAAAAGGCGTGAGTTTATGTATGTATGTATAAATGATATGCCTAAGGTCAGCAAACATCAGATGGTCTTATTTGCTGATGACAGCACTATTTTATTCTCTAGTAATGACATTAATATTCTTGAAAATGACATAAATGATTTGACAGCCAATTTTTGTTTTGTTGTGTTGGATTTTTATGATTTTTCAGGCTATTGCCATAGTACTTAACTAGAATGTTTTTTACAGCAAATGTCTTTATTTTTTTGGCTACTACGGCAGGCACATGTCAGTAATGAACCTGACTGACTGCTGAGGGCACTTTTTTTATGGTTCCCCAAGTAACATTTATATAAAATTCAGCTTTTATACTAGGACGAAAGATTTATCACAATTTATCATACTTTGAGGGTGTCTGACAGAGGGTTGCCACCATACTAAGTTACTGACAATGGACGACGTGATTTCTAATGTTATTCCAAATAAAATACACAACATAAAAACTGAGCTTTATACTTTAACGAAAGTGAGGTGCAATTTTATACACCTTTGGTAGGTACCTCATATCTTTCAAAGTCACCCTTATACAAACATCATATTCAGGGATTGGGTTTATACATAGAGAAACTTGCAGGTTTTATAAAACGACAAAGGTCAGATCAACACAGGCTCTTGGGATATAATAGTAAAGAATAAAAAAGAAACAAGTATTTACTCTCTAGATTCTTTCTATAGTATGTCATAAAGAGTAGGTTGATGCATACCTTATATTGCCGCCAATGACAGTAATCCTCTAAGATGTCCAGCATCCTGGTCATTTGTGAGAAAATCAGCACCCTCGAGTCCTGTTCTTGTAGCTTGGGCAGCAGTTTGTCAAGGATGGCGAGTTTACCGCAGTTGTACACGAGATGCAAGTCTGTCGTGTAGGGCGGGCCAGGCTCCGCTCCATCAAACAGGTACGGATGGTTGCAGCATTTACGAAGCTGCATGAGAATGTTCTGCAGTCGCATCTTTTCAACCTTTCCAGCACCATTCACTATCAGAATAATTCTTGTTTTAATGGTTTTTATGCCTTATGAAATGATATTACCAATATCAACATTACTGTGGTGTTTGATAGATATTTGACACTTGACAGTTGACTGACAGTTGTTTATTAGTACAAGTGAAGGTACCCCGAACTATATTTTGAAGCAACGAACAACCGCCTAAAACGTCTGTAATGGACGCCAAGTAAGTACATAACAGTGGCGACGAGATAAAACGTAAAATATAGTGAAAGAACCAGTGAAAACATTGTGAAAACGGTATACATACAATGGCTGATATAAGATTCGAAACATTTGATATGAAAAGTGGGGATTGGGAATCATATAAAGAACGATTTGGTTACTTCATAATAGCACATGGCCTAATAGAACCTAATAAGCAAAAAGCGGTATTTTTTGCATCTTGTGGTAGTGATCTGTATAACTTAGTTAAATCATTAGTGTTTCCGGATACTGTGAGTCAGGTTACATTAGCTGAAATAGATACTAAATTAAATAATCATTTTAGTCCGCGACCAAATGAGATCGTAGAATCATTTAAATTCCACAGTAGGAATCAGGGTAAAAATGAATCAATTCAAGTATACATTGCAGCACTTCGAAAAATGTGTAGGTTTTGCAATTTTGTAGATTTAGAAAGAACCTTGAGAGATAGACTCGTGTGTGGCGTAAATAATGCCAAACTACAAGAAAATTTGCTGAAGAAGGCTAACCTTACTTATGCAACGGCTGTGGAATTGGCATTGCAAGCGGAAAGATGTGTTGAAGACTTAAAAATCTTAAAAGTACCAGCCATTGAGGAATCTTTAGTCACTTGTTCTGCTAGTTCAAGTAGGGACAGTGAGGTCGAACCAATGGAGGTAAATGCAGTGGAAGAGAAGAAAAAGAAGCTATACTGCTACAGATGCGGAGGAAGCCATTTGTACCACAAATGTAAGTTTGTTTCTGCTAAATGTAATACATGCAACAAAGTAGGCCATATTGCAAAAATGTGCAGAAAAAATAATAATGGAACTGGTGATATCAAAGAGATTCAAGAAAGGGAAGGTGAATTTATGAATGGGTTATACTGTGTGGGAGGAACATATCGTGAACCTGCCATTTATACAGAACTTTTTCTAAATAAGAAATTAGTCAAGTTTGAGGTTGACTCCGGATGTTCATATACAATTATGGCAAGGGAGCAAGCAGAATTAATCTGGCCCGATGGATTAGATTTACAGGAATGCACGCTAAACTTGCACACCTGGACTGATGCTAAAGTGCAGGTGCATGGCAAGACCAAAGTTTTTATTGAATATAAAAATTTTAAAGGATACCTGCAAATAATAATTGGACAGGGGCGAGGTAATCTCCTTGGCAGAAATTGGTTCCAGCCTCTAGGGATTTCAGTTGAAGGTATAAATAACATCAATTCCCTGGATAGTGAAAAGGATGAATCTCTGTTAAAAATACTTAAGAAATATAAAAAATTGTTTGATGGACTGGGTGAATACAAAGGACCGGAAGTTGTGATAAACTGTAAGAAGGATGTACAGCCGAAATTTATGAGGAGCAGGTCAGTACCATTTGCGATAAGAGATAGAGTGTGTGAAGAAATAGATAGGTTGGTTAACATTGGAGTAATGGAACCAATAGCTTATTCAAATTGGGCTACACCAGTGGTTCCAGTACTAAAAAAAGATGGAAGTATTCGTCTATGTGGAGACTACCGATTGACAGTAAATTCAGCAACCGACACGGATACATACCCGCAGCCAACAATAAATGAGTGTCTATCTGAAGTCGCAGGTGGTGTAATTTATAGCAAACTAGATTTGAAAGAGGCATATACACAACTGAAAGTATCGGATGAAACAGGTATGCTCCTGACGATTAACACACTAAAGGGATTATATAAGATGAAGAGATTACCCTATGGTTTGAAGGCTTGCCCAGGTATTTTTCAACGGATCATGTCAACAACATTGGCAGGTATTAAAGGAGTGACTGTGTTGCTAGATGACATTTTAATAAGTGGAAATAAGAAACAGCATAACGCAAGGCTGGAAAATGTACTGGCGTGTCTAGAAGATGTTGGACTCAGACTGAACCGAAAGAAGTGTGAGTTTGCAACAAATAAAGTTGAATTCCTTGGTTATGTGGTGGATCAAGACGGTATTCATCCAAGTGACAAAAAGATCAAATTAATTATGAATGCGAGGAGTCCTAGAAATGTTAAAGAGCTGCAAGCTTTTTTGGGCTTGTTGAATTTTTATGACAGGTTTATGAAAGATAAAGCTATGTTATTGGAACCACTATATAGGCTTCTAGATAAAGATGCTATATGGAAGTGGGGCAAGTTGGAGACAGAAACATTCCAGAAGGCTAAATCTATACTGTCTAGTACAGATACTCTAATACATTTTGATAATAACAGAAAGGTAACATTAACATGTGATGCTTCAGAATATGGGGTAGGAGCCGTTCTATCTCATGTTATGGATGATGGATCAGAAAAACCTGTGGCTATGGGATCCAGAACTTTATCAAAATCAGAACGTAATTATGCACAGATCGATAAAGAAGCGGCGGCGATTATATTCGGTTTGGAAAAATTCAATCAGTATGTATATGGAAGACGTATAGTAATATATACTGATCATAAGCCGTTGCTTGGGATTTTAAGCCCCAATAAAGCAATACCGAAAATACTGTCGCCAAGAATGATGCGATGGGCTTTGAAGCTGAATTCACATGATTATGAACTACAATATAAACGGGGCACTAGTATAGGGAATGCTGATGCTCTCAGTAGGTGGCCAATGGATATTACTGAAGATTGGAAGTCAGATACTAATGATGTGGAAGATATATTGTTACTGTCGGAGACACCAAGCGCCGTTCAGTATTCAGTAAAAGACATTGCAGAACAAACAGGGCGAGATGATATTCTATCTAAAGTGAAATTCTGGATATTGCATGGATGGCCTGATAAGGTAAATGACAGTAATATGAAAGTATATTGGCTCAAAAGAAAGGAGTTATCTGTTACTAATGACTGCATAATATGGGGCTCCCGAGTGGTTATACCGCCACCGATGCGGGAACACATGTTACAGGGTTTACATGAGACTCACGATGGCATAGTAATATCAAAATCAATTGCACGAAGCTATTTTTGGTGGCCAGGACTGGATCATGAGATTGAAGCATTAGTGGCAAACTGTAATAGTTGTCAGATAAATAGAAACATGCCATCAAGCACGGGACATTCTTGGATCACCCCTTCTAACCCATGGCAACGTTTACATATTGACTTTGCTGGTCCAGTTGATAGAAGAATATATCTAATTGTGGTGGATCCATACTCGAAATGGCCAGAAGTAAAGATAGTTAAATCAAACTCAAGTGATTGTGCAATTAAAGCATTAAGAGAAATTTTTGCTCAGCAAGGATTGCCACAAGTAGTAGTAACTGATAATGGAACGGCATTCACATCTGAACAATTCAAGGATTTTATGAAATGCAATGGCATTCAACATATACTGACTCCACCATATACACCATCGTCAAATGGCCAAGCTGAAAGATTTGTGCAAACAGTAAAAAAGAAATTACATAGTTTGGCTGGAACTGACATGGATATTCTATTACCACGGCTTTTGTTTGGTTTGAGAGTAGCGCCAAGCTCGATTACTGGAAAGTCTCCGGCAGAATTGTTGAATAAACGTCGTTTTAGAACACGGTTTGACATCATACATCCGTTCTCTACAAAACCTGTTGCGGAGAGACAAATTGAAAGTAATATAGAAGTGCCGGTGAGAGCATTTAGATTAAAGGACAAGATATGGTTGCGCAACTATGCAAGAGGGGAGAAGTGGGTGAAAGGAGAAGTTTTCAGAATCAAGGGACCTGTTCGTTTTTTGGTAAAGATAAACGGTGGACCAATCGTTACACGACACATAAACCAACTACGACGACGCGATTCTGATGAAGCTCCAGGTCCTAGTAATGAAATGCGTGATATACTTGGCATACCAACAGATGCAGTAGTAACTTGTGAAGGAGGCAGGTTACAAAACAATTAAATAATATTAGAAATATAGATATTAGGCTAGTTAGGTTAGGAAAGCATAAAGATATCAGGATAGTTAGGTTAGTGAAAATATAGTAACTTGAGTGAAGTTCAGTGAAGTACCGAGAGACTATGGGGGAAGGCATGTGGTGTTTGATAGATATTTGACACTTGACAGTTGACTGACAGTTGTTTATTAGTACAAGTGAAGGTACCCCGAACTATATTTTGAAGCAACGAACAACCGCCTAAAACGTCTGTAATGGACGCCAAGTAAGTACATAACAATTACATATAAATTATTTAAAAGTATGTAGATGTTTTTACTCACCTACATCAATGTCTTTCATTAGAACCTTTGTGTACCATTCTCTTTGCATTTTACTCAAACCCACATAAACTTTGACCTCCTTTTTGGGTTTGAGTTTCTTCTCCACTTCAGATTTTAGACGACGAAGTAAAAATGGCCTCAAAACAGCATGCAACCGAGACACTAGTTGATTATCACCAAGAGCTGCGTTAGTGTTGAACCACGAATCAAAGTCCTGAAAGTAAAAAAATTATAAAATATTTTTTACATGTTGTTAATTCAAAAAATATTTTTTGCAAAAGGTAAAATAAAAAAATGGTGTCACTTACATCAGAACTATTAAATACATCTGGTAAGAGGAAGTTCAGTAGAGCCCACAGCTCATGGAGATTGTTTTGCAGCGGAGTACCTGTCAGCAACAGCCTGTTCATACTCTTGAACTCTCTAAGCAATTCAGAAAGCTTTGACTTTTCATTTTTGATTCGATGAGCCTCATCAATCACCATGTATCTCCAGGTGAACTTTTTGAAAACTGATCTTTCTCGAATTATCATCTCATAAGAGGTGATCAAGACATCCCAGTTGCCAGGCATGAGGACTTCTCGAATGAATGTGCTCTAATAAAAAATAAAAGTAAATTAAAAACAAAAATATTTTATTTTGTGATTCGTCCTCTGACGATTTAAGAAAACAGAATCTTTGAATAAAAATAAATATACTTTAAGCAAAATTGATAAGCTACGTATGTTACCCTTCAGTTTCAGTTTCTTTTTTAGCATAACTCTACTAAATTATCTATTGCTGGTCAAGACCGTACATACACGCAGGAGTGAGCAAAACAAGCTCAAATAATTTTAGCACCCAGCAGTGGCAAGGTTAACTTTCATTCTTACTTTTTAATATTATTTATTGTACACCAAGGCAGTACATTTAAACAAATTGATAACATACACATATTTTTCTTTAATTTATTTTTGTTCTTGTCATCTCTCTCTTGAATAAAATATAAAGCACCAAGAGTATTCAGGCAACAAGCAAAGTGAGCTTGTATATTTTAGCATCCCACCTCAGATAGGATAAGACTTGAATAATTTTATGAATCCATACTAATATTATAAATCCAAAAACAACTTTGTGTCTGTGTCCGCTGTTCCTTAAACAACTGAACCCTTGGTATGGAGATAGTTTGAAACCTTGGCCATGGGATAGTTTTTATCCCAGAAATCATTCTTAAGGGTGTGTAAGTTTAAATGGTGATTATTGGTTCACCATTCAAACTTCCACTTTCTCAAATAAGTCAGCCCAAACTCCTAAAAAATAATGGCTATTTGAAGTACTTATGCTACGCAGATGAAGTTGCGGGTGCTAAAGCTAGTAATATATAAATTACAAGGCGCAAGGCCCCTCTGACTGCGAGGCCGTAGGCGGTGGCCCATGTCACCCACGCCTAGTGCCGCCTCTGTGAACAGGTACAAATAAACAGGTCGACATATTTACAAAATTTGGTTGTAGAACTCACCCTTGTTTCTTGGTCACCAATTAAACAAACAGCTTTCAGGGATGGGCACCATTTTTTAAACTCATTCATCCAATTAGTCAGTGTTGATTTTGGGACAATAACAATATGTGGCCCAGGCACATTCCTGTAATATAAAGAATTAATAAGAATGCAAAAATGCAGCATTATTTACTTATTTTCTACCATCTTAAGCCCAACTAACTGTTATAAATGTAGAAGTTTCTATGTTTAGATGTTTACACTTCAACAAAACCAGGACATAATTAATAGATTACATAGTATATGTAAATTCCGTTGAGATAATTTTTGATTTTTACCAGCTTACCATGCAAAAGCTTCTTGAAAATAAATTTAACAACTAAAACACTACCTACTATAACATCATAAAATACCAATTTATCACTACTGAAATATTATTGATTAAATTAGTAAATAAACCATTGTGGAATTAACACTTACTTAAAGTGCTTCATGTAACCAAGCAAAGAGATAGTCTGTAAAGTTTTTCCAAGACCCATTTCATCAGCCAAGATGCCATTAATACCATTTTCGTAGAGTGAGATCATCCAGTTAAGACCTCTTACTTGATAGTCACGCATTTCACCATTTTTTATATAGTGTGGAGAGGCTTCAAATCGGAATATTGATTTCACTTTTGTATTAGTTTCTGCAAGCAACTCCTCATCTTCTTCTTGTTCAGTCTTTCGGTGGCGGTGGCTAGACAATATTTTTATAATTATTATTAACACCAAAATTGTTTACAAAACAATCATAGTATTAAGCAAGTACTACAGCACAATAATGTAACAATACTTTTAAATTATGAAGACAGTGAATCATTTAATGAAGAGTCAGAATCATTGAAAACAATCTTATTTTATTGATTTTGAAAACTTTAACTGTCATAGCACACGTTTATTGTTTGTTTGTAATTGCAAGGTGAAGGTTAGTTTTATTATTACTTACTCTCCAGCTGATCCTCCTCCTGGATCGGAGTCTATCTTGATCTTTTTAGGTCTGCCGGCTTTCGGTTTGGGTGGACTGCCACCAGATTTAGGAGTATTTGTCATGAAATGAGAGAAAATTTCTGTTTGCTTCAACAGAAAATCAAATCTCTTCGAACGATCAGTTTCAATTTTACTTTCGAAGTCACCTTCCTTGCCCCTCGAGGACGTAGTATCGCTCGAGGATCCATTCTGTTACAAAAATAATTCTGTTTTAGGACTAATCGTGACAATGATTCATAAAACAAGAGTGTGGTTATTGAAACCTACTGAATTTTCTCCAACATCAGCAACGTCCATAGGTTCCTCTGTTTGAGACATGATGACACACAATAAATATCACTTATCAATAATAAGATGCTTGCTTTAAGGGATTTCACATAGCGTAACGTAACAACGTTTTCTACTGTCTTCTACTTTACGACAAAAACCGGGCGCGAAAATTATCCACCGCCTGCTACAAGCTGCTGATGCGTTACCAGTTACCATAGAGTAAAATTAATTATTGCTTGATCCCGCAAATCGGGCGGACATTTCAAACGATGTTGCCATCATACAAAACTTCCAAGTTTAAATTCAAAGAGTTTGTATAGTAACTAGAGATAACGTATTTACGACGAAAAAGAAACTATCAATTCTCTCGTTCTTGCTTATAGAAAAACTCTATGAAAAAAAAAGAGACAAACATAGACAAACGCAACCATCCTGAACGTCAAAGAGATAACTTTTTAGTCACTGTTGTAACCCATCGGTTAGCAGCTCTAATTAAAGTGTTTCGCTGTTTTCACACCTTTGTTTCGTTTATATCAGGAAGAATTTTGTTGTTTAATTATCTGCATGAACCATGTCGTGTGTGGCTATCAGTTGCAAGAGTAGAATGAGTGTATTAACAGAAAATAATCAAAGGATATCTTTCCACAGGTGAGTTATCGACTAGCATACTGAAATTATTGTGCAGGGAATACATTTCATAGGCTGTCCGGATAATAAAGGAATCTTAGTTCTAAATACGTCGCGCACGTATAGTATCATTTAAACCATTCTATGTAGTGAAATTATTAACAATTATGCGTTCGCTAATAGAGCTATGACAGTTTACGTACTTACGTTCTGATGTTAGAGATGTGACAAAAGTCACAAGAAAGATGGATCGATACTGTATTTTTATTTTACTTACTTTAATGTATTTCTTAAAGTTTATTTGCTATTTGTTATTATTAATCTAATATTGATTGTGCACAGGTTTCCTAAGAGTACTTATTTAAGAAATAAGTGGATCAAGAATATAAAACATGCTGGACACCTTCACCATATTCTCGCTTGTGTTCACTGCATTTTATTGAATCGCTATCGCTATCCCTCGACCCATCTATGGATAAAGGTTGATGAATCATGTTTATTTTCGCATTTTAATTTTTCAAATTAAATAATTATATGTGAACCATTTTATTATTATTTATTTTGTAACTTTTATACTTATACATACTCGTCTGTAAACTTTATTTTCAGTCTTGCACAAGAACTAGCTTATTATATATCAGTATATTGATCAGTACCTGTTTGTACATATAGTCGTACGAGTGTACCAAAAACTGTCACATGATCTCATGATGTACCTCGTTTTTGCACAAGGTATGAATAAACATTATTATATAAAAGTGAATGTGTACTCGTAAACAGGACGATGTGTACTCACTTTTTAAATAATTATAAAGATTCCCTTAAAAAAACGTAGATAAAATTAGCTTCTAGATTCTTACAGATATTTGACCAAATTTGTAGAAAATCCTCCTAAACTAAACTCGATAATATCGATATGACAGTGGCACAGATCTAGTTCTGATATATGTCTATAGATAAGTATCTATAGCATCCTCGGCCACACTGGCAGAAAAGATGGCATAGACAAAAGTATAGTATTTTCGACGTTATCTGTTAGTGCGAAAGTGAATACCGATGTTGAAATTGCGTCTTAAATATGTTACCTCTAGGTTCAAGGGCGTCACCAAAGGGGGGCAGGGTGGGGCAGCTGCCCCCCCCTAGAGATTCTAAAAAAGTTGCCAAATGTAAATCAACCAAAGTCTTGACTTACGGTAGAGCGATCGTTCAGCAGCCTCAGGCGACTAAAAACCTGGCTAAGAAGCACTATGGGTGAAAATCGCCTCAATGGTCTGGCCATGATGAGTATACACAGAAAACTTATTCATGGAAAACTACAAGATTTTCGTAATAAATTGGTCGAAAAGTTTTCAAAAAACAGCCGAAGATGTATGTTTTAATTAACCTAATCAAAAAAATAATCTTTGTCGACCACTATAATATTAAAATCTGGTACCTTATTACAAAAAAAATATTCTGTATATTCAAATTCAAATTCCCAAATTACTTTTATCCTATTTTTCTAACAGTAATATCTTATTTATAAGTTTTATTTATTGTACAGTCAAGAACTCGTGAAGCTTTACACGTTGGACTCTGTACCGTTATTACTACAAACGCTGTAGATGTAAGGCTCATACCTCAAGTTAAATAAAAGCTTCATGTTCTCTAGACTTTACCTACAATTCATACTTTTCTCATTCTCCATATCAACTTGCCCCCCCATTGGCCATCGGCTGGCGACGCCCTTGTCTAGGTTACTATACAAACTCTCTGATTAAATTGATAAAAGCTTAGATAAAGTACCTATAGATTAAGCCTGATTGAAAGAGCGAGATGGCTAATTGGCAGCTCCGTGTAAATAATAAGGACAAAAGATTTTTTTTGTCTTTGTCACCATGGCCGGTTTCTGTTGTTTGTCAAACTCTAATATAATGGCAGGTTTGACAAACAAACTCGGTTTTGTTTGATTTTCTGTGATTTCGTGGTATTATGTGTTAATTGAGTCAAGGAATTTGGGTTATTTATAGATAATAAGTGTCAGTGCGATGGTGGGTTGTAGTGTTCTTGTTGTAACACCAGAACTAACTATTGCTGTCTTATGTGCGGCCACGCCAGGGCCTAATCTATAGGTACTTTATCTAAGGATAAAAGATTCAAGCCTGTGCTACACAGTTGCCGACCAAGCAGGTCACCTTGGTTTGAAGGGGCCGTTTTAAACCGTGACCGTGACAAATTTAGCATGACCATTAAACAGCCTTGGTAGAAAGGCTTGCGTTGCAAACCAGTTGGTTTAAAACTTGATTGAAAACGTGTAGCCGCTTGTTTAAAACCACGCGTGTGACAGTCGTCAGTCGCGCTTCTGCTGGCGGAAAGCGCCGCAGAGGCACGCGTCGCTGTGCACAAAATGAACGTCACAGATAACTATATACTAGTCAGGTGAACGTAAAATATTATCGATATGTACACTGTACTGTCTTGCCCTGTCTTGCCTTGCCCTGTCTTTGGGATTTGACATCACAATCAAAGACCCAACAACAAAAAAAAATAAGGGATACAATATCGCCATCCGACCTTATGCGTCTCAGGTCCAGATATATTAAATATACTAGCTTCTGCCAGTGGCTTCGCCCGCGTGAAACGTGTGTTCTTAATCCCAAGGGAGAGAAGCTAGGGTATGTTTTGGTGGGAATCGCTGTTGGTGAGAACAGCATTACCTATAAAATGCCAAAAATACCTTCTGCTGTACCTACTCGTGGCGGAGTACCGTATAAAGCAGAGCCCTATCCAGTCCGAGTCATCCACGTCCCCGTCGTTCTCCTTGGGACCTGCTGCAACCGCGCTGCCGCGATTCCGCCACCCCCGAGTTGCAGCTAAGCTAACGGATGCAGGGCGAATGGCGAATTATTCTGCATCTTAAAACAGAATCGTCTCACTAGGGAGGATACCCGAAATAAAACCGCAGGCTTATTACATAACTTTTGCAAGAGCAAAACAATAGCGATCAAACGCTTTATGTCATAAAAATCGGAATTACCTGCAGTGTAGGTATGGTAGGTCCTACACAATCATTTTCTAATGTCTGCCTACACGCCTACCTACATAAAAAAAAAACCGCGAACTACTCTAAAACTTCTGTATTGAAGACCAATTATTGCGCAAAAATCGCTATGGTTTTGCTCTTGCAAAAGATACGTAATAAGCCAGCCGAGCACATCGAAGGCTCTAAGGCGGCAGCCCCGCTATCGGATTAAGGCACAGTGGGCTAATCACCCGCTTGCCCGACAATAATTAATTCCTGAAACCGAAACAGATTTCTGATTTCAAATAACTTGTCGTACAATGTTTTTAAGTTTTCTGCCATTTAAAAGACCCATCTAGCAGGCTCTTTAAATTTAGACTAGCTCTAGAAGAATACAATTACGTAATAGAATACGTAAAAGGGAGTGAGAACTGCGTTGCAGATGCATTATCTAGAATAAAAATTACGTCAAAAGAACTTAAAGAAATGAATGAGTGTCTGTGTGCAGTAATGACTCGCGCTCAAAAACGAAAATTAGATGCTGTCGCCCCGGAAGATGAGTTGCCCACCGACAACTTGCCAGTTCAACCACATGTAGTGGAAACTCATATCAAACCAAGAGGCGCAGTAGAGTTAAGATTTGCACTCAGTAGCAGTCTTAAGAAGTTAAAGAGCGATAGCTCAGTAGTGTTACAAACACACAAAATATTATTGTATAATGCCCAAATGAAAACTATATTCATAAACTCGGCATCTCAATCACAAACTACGCGAGCCGAGTTTGCGAGAGAGCTGAGTGATTTTTGTGACAAGCTAAATATAGATGAAGTATACTTCATTAAAAATTCGAATAATAAAATTTTTGTAGAGAAATTAACTAGTGAGATAAGAAAACAAAGCAACTGGAAAGGGCCCAGATTATGTATATTAAAAGATGTCGAAAGAATAGAGGACAAAGATGATAGGAAAGTGATACTCAACGACTTTCATCTTTTGCCCACTAGTGGGCACGCGGGCATGAGAAGAATGCTGACTAATATAAAAAAATACTATTTTTGGCCAGGCTTAGAAAGTGATGTCAAAAATTATGTCAAAAAATGTGTTCAATGTCAGAAGCATAAGTATACAGTTCAGGTGAAAGAGCCAATGGCAATCACCACAACTGCTCATTCGGCTTTCGATAAAATCTTCTTAGACTTGGTAGGACCATTAGACAAAGACAGCAAAAATTTTTCTTATATATTGACATTGCAATGCGAGCTGTCCAAGTATGTATGTGCGTATCCCCTCGTCACTAAAACCTCTACAGAAGTAGCACGCACCTTCGTGGATAACTTCATACTTCAACATGGCATCCCGAGGGACATAGCTACCGACAGAGGCACAGAGTTCATGTCCGAGACCGTGACACAGGTTTGTGAATTACTACATATTAAAAAGTTAAACTCAACTGCGTATCATCACCAAAGCATCGGAGCGCTAGAGAACTCGCATAAAAATCTAGGTGCATTTTTGCGAATCCAAGCAGAAGGAAAACCCGAATTATGGAGTACTTGGTTACCATTCTGGTGCTTTGCTTATAATACGACAGTTCACTCGTCAACAAAATTTACACCATTCGAACTCGTATACGGTAGAAAGTGTAACTTGCCCAATAATTTGGAAAAGTGTGTAGAGCCTCTATATAATTACGACAGTTACCCGCTTGAACTTAAGTACCGCCTACAGGTTTCTCAAACCGAAGCGCGGGAAAATTTGATAGCCAATAAAATAGGCAGAAAAAGTAGATACGACCAGCATGTAAATCCAATACGCTATAAGCCAAACGATCAAGTTTTAATTAAAAATGAAACTGGCAATAAACTTCAACAATTATATTCTGGACCTTACAAGGTGATTAGAGATTTGTCACCAAATGTTGAGGTCAATTGTAAGGGAAAACCCGACATTATTCACAAAAACAGAACGAAACCGTATCATGTTTAAGATAAAAACAATAAGACAATTAATTACCAATGTTATAAGCACTTGACAATAGCTATTATACAGGTCAGCAGAAAACGGAGACGAATAATAAGCGCCAGCTGTGCGCTCATAGGTACTTAGGAATTGATTGTTATTATAAGTATGTAACTACTTATTATTGTATAACTTTGTATACCAAACATAACGAACATATGTACTACGATTATGTTATAACTATATTTTATACGTGTTAGCCTAAGAGTATCAATGTTTAATTTGTGCTTATATTGTATCCATGCAATAAAATAAAATTAAACTTTTATTTTATTTTAGTTTTAGGGAGGAGATGAGAGGGAGATGTCAATGTAACCATATAAACTTGTGTTCTTTTATAATAAAGGGCAGTATAGCATCAGCATTCGTTGTATCACTTACTCCTAATATCACCCATCCGTACAAGATAGAAACCGGACCGATCTTTTACCGACGACTTTAGGCATGAAAAAACGGACACGAATTGCTTATTGGAACGTACGCACGCTTAGCGATGACAGCCGAAGCAGAAGCAGTAATGCTTAGCTACAACCTTCAGATACTCGGTCTAAGCAAAGTAAGGAGAAACGGTTTTGGTGAGCTGAGAACGTCCGGGGGCTTGACTTTGCTGTATTCAGGTAAAGAAAGTGAGGAAGATGTGCGCGAGTATGGCGTGAGGCTCCTCCTTTCTAATGCAGCTAAGAATAGCCTCTTGGACTGGAAACCGATCTCAGACCAGATCATGCGTGCCCGTTTCAACTCAAGAGCCCGGAAGATCTCCATTATCCAGTGCTACGCCCCAACCAATGCATCAACAGAGGATACCAAGGACGACTTCTACATTGCCCTCAACGACACCCTTAGAAGCATAAAAAAGCAAGACATCGTCATCGTCATGGGAGACCTGAATGCAAAGGTTGGGAGTATTAACACTAACCGCGAGCGGCATATGGCTACACAGGGACTTGGAGTGTGCAACGAGAATGGGGAGCGATTTATCGAGTTTTGTCAGAACCACGACCTAACCATCGGAGGAACATCATTCAAGGTGGAAACACATTATTAACACCCGACCCGACGCTACGCCACCCGACGCCTGCTGACGCGTTGAAGTACTAATCCATCCCATACATTTAGTATGGTCAGAGACACATAGTCAACACGCCATGTGACGACACGAAATCACACGCGACAACACCCAGTCGGTTTGGATCAGCGTGTTGCCGGGAGAGGGGGAAAACATGCCACCCGCCGCTTCGCACACAGAGTGTCTCTAGTAACACCCGACAACACGCGTCAGTCATGATCAGTGGTGCCAACTTAGGGTAATTTACCCTAATTTAGAGTTAAGTTTCATCAGCACGGTAATTGTTAGGGTACAAACTCTGTGAGGGTAATTTTTATGTTTATGCTTTAATAGAAATGATTAACTTATTTCAGTCAAATTTGTAATGATGGACTTGTTTAAATATTTCCTTTGAGCCCGCAATTTTCGGTTTTTATTAGTCAAGTATTTGGTATGGTACAAATCCCTAAATAACCGTTTTTTTTTAATGGTTTCTAATATTCTTATAGTAAAACTGATCTGTAATTATATAATAGATTGTAGTGTTTCGTCTTATGTATGATCTTGCATGAAATGTCTCAAATATAGATGGTACGGCGAGGGAAAGCATATTAAAAAAAAACAGATTTTTTTTCATTAAACTTAAAATCTAGGGTAAATTGAGAGCAGACTTGGGATAAAACAAAAACGAGACCTGGCAATACTAGCGAAGCGTGTTGTAGCATCACGTGGGGTGTTGCATATGTGCACGGTACGCGTCGGGTGTCGACACGTCGGGTGGCGTGGGGTCGGGTCGGGTGTTAATAATGTGTTTCCACCTTCATTCATGGCAACCACCATAAGTACACGTGGCACTCACCCGATGGGGTCACCAAGAACCAAATTGACCACCTCGCCATTAGTTCCAAATGGCGGTCTTCACTGCTCGATGTCCGCAACCGCAGGGGCGCCGATATTGATAGCGACAACCATCTGGTAGTTGCTGAAGTCCGGCTCAAGATTGCAGTAGCCCGTGCGGCTGGAAGACCTGGCAAGATTGGAAGAAGGTTCGATGTGAGCAAACAGTAAAACTCAGGCACGCGTAAAAATTTTCAGTTGGGATTGCGCAATCGCTTTTCTGTACTCGATGCTGCTACGGATTCATTAGACGAGGAGTGGAACCGCATAAAAATGGCCTATACAGAGACCAGCTCCGTCGTTCTAGGGCACAAATCGACTCATTCTCGGGAGGACTGGATGTCACAACGCACGTGGAACCTGATCGAAGATAGAAGGAATCTTCATCTGAGACCCATACGAGCAGACCTTAACACGCAATACCGTCAGAAACGCAAGGAAATCTATCGCAGTACCCGCACAGATAGGAGACGGTGGGCTGATGGTATTGCTGATCGTGCTCAACAAGCTGCAAACTCCTGCAACTTGAAAGAATTGTACAATGCTACCATAACCTTGGCAGGTAACAGCAAGTCAAAGAAGAAGCCGCTGAATTCCAAAGATGGTCAGCTCATTGTGACGTCAGAAGGGCAGCTACTTCGCTGGCGTGAACACTTTGAAGAGGTCTTCCGTTTGTCAGCTATATCGACGCCTGACGCGCTGCAAGTCAGTTCCCCACCATCCCAGCTCCTCAACATTAACACGGAACCACCGTCAGCATCTGATGTTGTGGAGGCAGTCCGCTCTTTGAAGACAGGCAAAGCACCAGGACTCGACCGATAACTGCGGCAATGCTACAAGCCGACTTACCCACCGCAGTCGACGTCCTGACACCGCTCATTGAAAAGATCTGGATCGCCGAAGAATTCCCAGTCGAATGGAACAAAGGCCTTCTTATAACTGTTCCCAAGAAAGGTGATCTTAGCCAGTGCGCGGCGGTAACTGGAGAGGTATAACGTTGCTCTCGATTCCCTCTAAAGTATTTTGTAAGATCATCCTGGATAGATTGTCGAAGGCCGTGAATCCTCTTCTACGCAAGGAGCAGGCTGGTTTCCGCCATTCCTGTAAGGACCAGACCAACACTCTCCGTATCATACTGGAACAGGCATCAGAGTGGCAGAGGGAGATTTTTCTAACCTTTGTAGACTTCGAAGGCGTTTGATACGCTGAAGTGGTCTAGTATCTGATCTCACCTACTGGACATTGGAGTGCCACCTGTGAGTGTGAGTGCCTGTTGCAGAGTATTTACAAGAAATATTCCTGTAAGGTTACTCATAACGGCCTCATATCGGATGACGTAACAGTGCACGCGGGTGTCCGCCAAGGCTGCCTCCTGTCGCCGCTCCTCTTCCTAGTCGTTCTTGATGAAATAATGCTTCGCATCTATCATAACAGCCGCCGCGGCATAGAGTGGGGATTATCAAACGTCTTGGAAGACTTGGATTACGCCGATGACCTATGCCTGCTGAGTCATAGCCACGCCGATATGCAAGCAAAGCTTAACGATCTACGTCAGGAAGCGGCAAAAAGAGGGCTCAAAATAAACATCCGGAAGACCCAGGAAATGAGAACTGGTGTGAAGAACAACTCACCGTTGCTGAATGGCACAGAGGCAGAGGAACGCGTCCAGAAATTAACGTACCTCGGGAGTGTAGTGTTAGAGACTGGGGGTAGTGAAGAGGACATCGCTTCACGGATCGCCAAAGCCCGAGCAACCTTCGCGCAGCTGAGACCTGCTTGGCAATCGTGGAAACTGACCCGAAGGATTAAACTCAAAATCTTCGGGTCCAATGTCAAATCCACGCTGCTCTACGGGTGCGAAACGTGGAAGGTCACAAAGGACATCTCACGCCAAATACAAGTCTTCGTCGCATTCTTGGAATTTACTGACCCGAGACCATCTTCAAGGTAGAGCTGTTGGAGAAATGCCACGAGAGCCCAATCGACCGCTAGATCAAGCGTCGCAAGTGGAGATGGATTGACCACACGTTTCGAAGGGGTCCCAATCATACCATACCCAAGCTAGCTTTGGACTGGAATCCCCAAGGGAAAAGAAAGCGTGGCAGTCCCCGTCAAACCTGGCGTTGCACCGTGTTGGCAGAAGCGACGAGCATCGGAATGACATGGAGCGAGGCGAAGAGTGAAGCTCAAGACCGATCGCGATGGAGGACATGGACATCTGTGGACGCCCTCTGCCCCATCTAGGGGTTATAGGACATTAAGGGTACACTAGTCGAAAATTCTTCCATACAAACGTTGTCTGGCTTTTACTCCACTGTTTGACGATGTACGTTCAAAATTTAAAATGATATCAATTTGTCTCATCATTATCTAGTCCTGTATGGAAGAAAAATGCAAAAAATTACTTGAAAGTTATGAGCTTCGAAAGTTCCATATTTTAACACTAATTTTAACGCATCTTTGGGCGCAAATAAGTACCATAAAAAGAAGGAAAATTGAAAAACGGCCTCCATACAGGGATAGATTAGTAGTTCAACAATGCAAATAATTTTATTTTGAACAGATACATTCAGTGGTTTTTTAATGATCTCCAGACTCCCAAAGGTCTGTTTATAAAATTTCGCGCGCTCGTTTTCGTTCTAAATCATCATCCATTTCGCTACAAATTTGCAAAAGTGTGTATTCGTACGCGAACTAGCTTCTTACTGCTCATAACAGCATCTATCTGTTTCGCACGTGTTGTCGGTTGATATAGCACGCATTTTAACCCCGCGCACAAAATAGTTCGTGTCGTCGACTAGTGTAACCTTAAGACAAGTACTTACTTCACACTTACCTGAATTAGATGTTTTAAAATGGAAACACACTTACATGTGGCGTGGCGTGGCGAGGGATTTACCAATCAAAGGACTCTATTCCAGTCTACGTCATAACAACGAGTTTTGTTTGTAACGAATCAACTGGGTCGAAAGGCACCACGACACGGCAATGTGTTTCCGTCTATAGTGCTTGGAGAACTATCAACTAACTATAGTTCTCGCCAAACTTCTTGGCCGCCCTGAAGTTGGCTACAATGGCTGCGCAGTAGTAAATCTCATACAAAAACAGCACCGTTTCGTGCCTCGCGCATCCGGTAAACCAACTTCAGGGCGGCCAAGAAGTTTGGCGCAGACTATACAAGACTAAAAACCAATATAATAGTAATCTTTGCTAAAAACTAAATTTCAAACTCACGTTGCCTATTTCCAATAGGAGTAGGCAGCAAAGATTACTATATTATACTGGTAGGCAGAAACTACATAACGCCACCTGCTATGATAAATGGGTTATTTAAATTGAATAATACTGCTGACTATTGACATAAGATTTATTTATTTTTCCTTAAAGAATCATTAATTAAGCTATTTAAATAACCTACTTTTTCTTCTGTTGATTTCAATTTTGAGTACTTACTCCAGGGCACCTGAAAAAATGGGAGTTGGTTAGATATGTTACAGAATTTTCAAAAGATACTGGTATGTATGGGTAGAACAAACATAAATAAACAAAAAATGACTTGAGTTGTGGTAACCAAAACTGTCTAGTTGCTGAGATGTTTGGAGGCAGATATCCCTTTATGTGATACAACCAAATACCAATCTCAGCAATGTAGCACTTTAGGGGTATTACAATGTATTAAGTAATTTTTTGCTTGTTTAAGTGTCCATACTTATAAATTTATAATGTATTTACCAAAGCTGCATGGTAACCCAGGGCTTCAAGTTGTTTGACTTTACTTGTAAAGAAGCCAGTTGCATTGTCAGTATCATATATTATTGCATTTCTACCAGCTATCACCAATGCTATCCAGACATTATTATCAGGAGGTCTTCGTAGTAGTCCAAAGTTTTTAGTAGAAAATATATTATTGACTGCTACTGGAGATCCACTCAGATCGTTGCAAATTATTACATCTGAAAGAAAATCAGGCAAAATTGGTCAGTATTTATAAGGTTATGATAATATTCTTAAATATTGCTTTCATTGTGTACCTCCTCTTTGATGATGAGGTAAGATATGATCGCCAATTACATACTCATTACCACCTCGAGTTACTTTCAATACTTTCATGATGTCCAAGACCATCCTTTCAGTAATATTATACTGTTTTGCATAGTCTTCACTTGGTATATAATCTGTATATTTTTTTGCCATTATCTGAACATATTTGTCTTGAAGACGATTTACTTCAGTATTGCAAAAGATTTCTGCTACATTATTTAATGTTAAGATTTCTCGCCCATAGTTGTAACAATACTTCCCATAGGTCTTTTCTAAAAATTCTTGACTTAAAGCTTTGTTGATAAGATCCACAGGGTAGATGCCTAAAAGAGTTAAATATGCTATGCAACATGCAAATGATCTGCCATGAGAGTCAATTTCTGGTCTTCTTTCAGGCTTTCTTAATTCATCAATAACTTTGGAGAAAAAACATTCTTTTGTTTTAGGTATTAAATTAAATGTTCCATAAGTTAGGACTAATCTTTCAAGGTCTTTAGTCCTTGTTTGGGCAATGGATTGAATTACAGATTCAGCTATTTTATGTAAACACTCTTCATGTAAATTTAATGTAGAAGTTCCCACTAGAGCTAAGTGCACATTACACATCACTGAAAGCCGAGGCACTTCATGCTGCAATGTTTCTAGTAGTCTGTATATTCTGTTGTCAAGTGTTGATTTTGTTGAGTATCGAATTAGTTTCAATAAAGCTGCTAAGGAAACTTCATGTATGGTTTTTGAGTTTGCAATCACTGTGTTAATCATTTTCATTATTAAGTCCATATCTCTTACAGGTGTTTTACTTTTAAAGAATCCCATACACATAATGGCTAAATCATCAACAGTAAATTGTGAGTATTGTTTGTTTAGCTCAACTTCTAAATCATGCACATCAAATGGTGATTTTCTCCATACTCCAATGAAAAACATTGTTTGTACTATTTGCCCAGGTGTTAGTTGTTTTGCTTTACTGGCTAATTTGTTGATGCTTTTATTAGAAAATTCACTGTATCTTGTTACATTTATCATGTAGAAAAGTGATATAAATGACAGCAATTCGTTATGGTTCCAGTTTTTTATTCTGTTCAAACATTCATCGTCCAAAGCAGCCCAGACTTCTATGAAGTTCCGAGTTCTGATGGATTCTGTATCTGGCCACTTATTTATTGCATAAAATATGAATTCCAATTCTTTATCCGAAGCAAATTGTAAGCAGTCCGTCAGATGGTCTATGTATGTATCAAATATCTTATTAGAGATACATAATTTGTTTTCTGAACAGTATAAGCCAAGTTTAGGAAAAACCTCTATAATTTCATGATAAGATTTCTTGGACCAGTCCACTTTGAGCGCTGCTTGAAATTCTTCTTCACTTAAACTCTGCTGTTGGATGTTGCAATTTAAACTAACAGCATAGCCTTTGTCTTCCATAATACTATAAGCATATTTATTTTCATGTTCCAGGAACATTCTAACACCCAGATATGTGTTACAATGAAAGCTTCTGCTACATTTTTGTACACCATCTACAATATTTGATGACAATACATTCTTCGGATATTTTGGAAATTTACAATTTTTCACAATTCTCAGTAAGAAAGACATATTAAGGACGATTGAAATTGATTTTAATAAGCAAATGTTTCTCACTGTGTTCGTAATGTTTTCATTTTATTTGATAGATTTTGATGAAGTGTTGCCACGTTTGTCAAACACAAATTCGCCTAAAATATCGTATCAAGCATGAAGTTATATCCATGGTCTCAAGTAGCCTAAAATCGCCCAATTATAATGCAAAGTAGCCTAAAGTCACCGAATAATATTAGGACATTTTATCTTTATAGGGTAGATAAATATTTATTAACCCAAAATCGATGTCCCCGCATAGGATACAAACATCTTATTTCTACTTTCTAAATAAATAAAACAGATTTTCGACCGTTGAGATGAATCACACAATAAAAAAAAGAATTGATAAAATACTGTCCAAAATCGCGCATTTTTTTCGCGCTTTCTATTTCTTTTTGCATACATTCCTCAGTAGATATTAACTGTCCCAAATACACATACTCCCATAAATACTCTATTTCTTCATTATTTACAGTTATGGGCTCTGTTTGTGAGGAGTTTGACATTACTTTTGTTTTCGTTAGGTTCATTGACAGGCCGGCTTGCTCGCTCTCTTTCGCTAACTGTTGCAACTAGGGTTTTCGGGTTTTCCGAAAATAAGATTAGGTCGTCTGCAAAGCGTAGGTGACTCAGATTTTCGCCATTTATATTTAGTCCTTTATTCGTCCAATCCAGATTTCTGAATATCATTTCCAGGACAGCTGAGAATATTTTTGGTGAGATTGGGTCTCCCTGGCGTACCCCTCTCTCAACCGGAAATTCTTCACCTATAGATTTTAGCTTTACTTGTGCGGTACTTTTTGTGTATACGTTTTTCACTATTCGTATGTATTTTGCCTTGTCTTTCCAGTGCGTCCCAGATAAATCTATGTTCAAGTGTGTCGAATGCCTTGTTGAAATTCACAAACCCTATGTAGTAAATTTTGTTATATCTATACTAATATTATAAAGAGGAAAGATTTTTTTGTTTGTTTGTTTGTTTGTACCGAATAGGCTCCGAAACTACTGGACCGATTTAAAAAATTCTTTCACCAATAGAAAGCTACATTATTCCTGAGTGACATAGGCTATTTTTTTATCCCGAAAACGTGTCCCGTGGGGTGGCCCACGGGAGCGAAGCCGCGGGGAACAGCTAGTTCTTTATATTTTTGGAGTATTTGTCTAAGGGCGTGGATGTGGTCTATTGTTGAATTTCTACGGAATCCAGCTTGTTCTTTGGGTTGGTTTTCTTCGAGTGTGTTTGTGATTCTAGATAATATTATTTTTGAAAACACTTTGTAAATATTGGACATTAAACTGATTGGTCTGTAATTTGATATATCTCCTTTGTCACCCTTTTTATGAAGTAGTATAATTGTAGATATTGTCCAATACTCTGGAATGTTTTCCGTATTTATAATTTCATTAAATATATCTGTAAGTTTTGGAGCGATTACTGGTAACGTTGCTTTTAATAGTTCGTTAGTAACAAGATCAGATCCAGGAGCTTTATCGAGTTTTTGTGTATTTATTGCTTTTATGTTTTCTTCCTTCATTATTTACGGTATATATTCTTCATCGGTTGTTTCGTCGTTTTCTTTTATAGTTTCTTTCTATTTTTGACTTTGGTATAGGTTTCGGTAGAATTTTGTAGCGATTTTTAATATGTCGAGTCTTTTACCTGTACTTATCTTTTTTTTCATACTTGGTATCCAGTCCTTTTTGTAGTTTAATTCCTACAATGCCTTTTTTATTCCTCCTGTTTTTTCTATGTAACTTTTCATTGTATTAGATCTTTTAGTTTTTCTTTCTTTCCTAAGTTGTTCACTGATCTTTTTGCTTACTTCTGTTATTCTTTGACGGTTTCCTTTATTTTTCTTTTGTTGTACAAGTTCTTTCCGTTCTTGCAATAATTGCTTGATTGTAAGTGAGACTACTTTCTTGATATTTTGTTTGTTTTTCTGGTTACTGTTTTTAGTTGATTTAGTAATAGGTTATACTTTTCTTGTATTGATGGATATTCTTTCTTCTCCAATTCCACGGCATCTAGAGATGTTTGAAGATTATTAAGTAATAGTTTAGGGTCACCTGTGTATTGTACCGAGATGTGTTTTTTTTTTTATTCGTCTTGTTTTCTTTAACATTCCTGACATCGTAGCTCGAACCATTCTATGATCTGTGTAGAAGTTTAATTTGTTTATGATACATACGTTCTTGAAGGCTTTTCTATTATTGGACATAATAAAATCGATTTCGTTCTTGTATTGTCCATTGGGTGAGATCCATGTCCATTTTTTTATGGTTTCCTTTTATAAAAACTGTTTAATATACTTAATCTGTTTGCCAATGCAAAGTTTAGTAGTCTTGTTCCGTTTCTGCTTCTGTTTCCATACCCATAATTTCCTAAAGTGTTTTATTCCCCACTATTTTGAATCCCAATCTGTCCATTGAAGTCTCCCATCACGATTACGTTTTTATGTGCGTTATCAATGGCGTAGAGCAGTTAAGTATTTATTATTTTATTTACTGAGCGGTCCCCCGTAGACTTGCGAAGCAATTTTTATGACTTCTTAGAGGTTTTTGTGTCGTCTTATTTTTAATTTTTATTTCATGCTTTTTAAACTAATGATACCAGTAGTAGACACGGTTCGATCAAAGATATATCGAATCACGTAATTATTTAATGATATCTTACAAAAAACCCTCGACTCAAATATTGAAATGCGCATAACTTTTGAATGGCTGTATCGATAGCTTGATCTCTGCGACAGCTGTCAGTAACAATAACGCTTGACAGGCTAACAATAACGTATACGTCAGTTTGACATATGTCACAGAGATCAAGCTATCTTTTATGAAGTATAAGAACACTACAAAAAGTCACCTTTGTTTAATTTAATTTAATTTTTGTTTGTTTAATTTGATTTATAAAAAAACGTTGTCCCACACTAGGCATTACTTCCTGTCTCCTGTTAATTCCTGTTTCAAACAAAATCTGTTCATATGTTTAGGGACATACATATGACACACGACAAACTTATTTATAACGCTCCTGTTTTAACATCGCATCGGGGGTTAAATTATTATTTTCTATTGAACGCATTTTTAATACCATTCATGCTCATTGTTCCTCAGTAAGATTTTTAATAAAATCTTAAAATCGCCCAATTTTATTTCCGAGGTAGTCTAAATGGCGACCAGTCACCGATCGTAAAAAATTGTCGCCCCGTTACCCATCCGCGTACCCTAAATGGCGAAAAGTCGCCTAAACTGGCTACACTACATGACATGACACTAGCACACACATTTTAATGACATTTCACTTTCAGGTTATGTTTGAGGTTTTTAAAACCATAGACCAAAAAACAAAGATAAATTTATTTAAAGAAAGATAACTATTTTATTACTTATTTAAAAAAATAGCATTTCGAGGTGGCGCCAAACAAACAACCTCTTTAACTAACCTTTTTTAGGGTTCCGTACCCGAAGAGTCCAAACGGAGCCCTATTGCTGTCACTCACGTGTCTGTATAACTGTCCGTCGTCTGTCAGACAATTTTGTTCAGAAGAATTATTTAACTTCCGTTTATTATTACGTTTATTATTACTAACAAATACTAATATATTGAAACAACCGATTTTTCTTTGGTGCGGCACCCTAACGAGCGAAGTCCGAAACGCACTTGGCCGATTTTTCTTTTGATTGGGTGGTCGTCCAATGACTTCTCCCGCCTGGGTGAAGCGGAACGGGAAGGCGTGTCAGACTTTTGCCGACTAAAACCCACCCTTGTTCCTTCAGTTGCTCCGACTCGGGCTTGGCCCGACGCTTAGGGCGTCTACTGCGGGGGCTAGGTGCGTGAGGCGTGGGCATCTCCGTTGAGTCTCCTTCACGCGTTCCGGCTCCTCCTTCGCGAGCATTATTGCTTTGCAGCAGGAGGTGACGGCTTCCCATTCCCTCTCGCTACATACCATGGCCTGGACGAGGGCCGGACGCGAAAGGTTGCTACGACCGATCGCCCACACGGCTGTGCTCCTCCCAAGCGGGCCAGACCTCCATTGTATGCTCCACCGTGTCCTCCAGGGGATCCACACAATGGTGACACTTAGGTATTTCCGTCCACCCTATCCTGAACAGGAACCTCCCGAAACAACCGTGTCCGGTGAGGACCTGGGTCAGGCTGAAGTTGGTTGTTTGGCAATCACAGAAACTAGCCCGAAGGATTAAACTCAAACCCCCTTACAAATAAACGCGGTATAAAGTTATACCAGGTATAACAAAGGTATAACCATACATTTTCATAGGATTATACTTGGTATAACTTTATACCGCGTTTATTTGTAAGAGGGTTAATCTTTATGTCCAATGTCATATCCGTGCTGCTCTCCGGGTGCGAAACGTGGAAGGTCACAAAGGACATCTCACGCCAAATCCAACTCTTCGTCAACCGCTGTCTTCGTCGCATTCTCCGTATTTACGGGCCCAAGACCATTTCAAACGTAGAGTAGTTGGAGAAATGTCACGAGAACCCAATAGAACGCTGGATCAAGCGATGTGGAGAGGGATTGGCTACACGCTCCGAAGGGGTCCCGATCACATTCCCAAGCAAGCTTTCTTTGGACTGTAATCCCCAAAGAAAATAAAGCGCAGCCGTCCTCGTCAAACTTGGCGTCACACCGTGTTGGCAGAAGCAGCGAGCATCGGGATGACGTGGAGCGAGGTGAAGCGTGAAGCTCAAGACCGATCACGATGGAGGACATCTGTGGACGCCCTCTGCCCTATCTAGGGGACATAGGACAATAAGTCAATCTGGATACCGAACTATTATTCGAATTCGTTTCGGAATCGGATCGGCATTCTTATCGGACATTATATTTTTGGTATTGAGTAAGGCACGGTTGAGTTTCGGACGAAACGTCAGTTTTTTTTTTCCATTCGGAAAATATACGAACCTGTGTGGCCATTGTGGCCAGCAATGCAGTATAGTAATGCTCTGTGGAAATCCTCAAATCACCCACAAAACATACCAAATTCAATCAATCAATTAGCCTTTTCCCAACTATGTTGGAGTCAGCTTCCAGTCTAACCGCATTCAGCTGAGTAGATACCAGTATTTTACATGGAGTAACTGCCTATCTGACCTCCACAACCCAGTAACTGGGTAACACGATACCCAGGGGCGTAGCTACCGGAGGCCCCAGGCTCAGGGGACCCTGACCAGCAAACACCAACTAGCGAAAAATTCTTAACCTTGAAGATCGATCCGTGCGGCTGTTACTATTTAGCCACAAGTGCCAGAACACAACCAAAACAAACATAATTTAAATTTCTCCAAATAATAAGGTTGTTTATAAAATAACATAAAATATATTATATAGGAATAGTTTAAACTATGATAAAACTTTATAAAATCCTATTGAGGGCAGGTGTAATTCATTTTAATAGTGTATTTAAAGAGCTTTCTCCACATTGGACCCAATGTTCTGATTGCTCCCAACAACCAAAATATCGCGGTTTTAAATAATAAAGATTTATCTCTTCAGCAGGCCCTAGACCAGGCACTGGTACGGGTCGAACTTTGTCTTCCTGTTCTCTGGTAGACCCCAAATATAAGTACTTGTCTGTCCATTTAACCCGTTTCTTCTGCATGAAAAATTAATACATGGCGGATTTCAAAATTGCAAAATACTTTTATAATTAGCATGTCAGGGAAAAAATAAGTGTAATTATACCTTCTCGGTATGTTTTATAAAACGTAATTCGATACATTCTGGGACGCGAATTTCTTGTTTTGTGGCATTGTATTGAGTTGACACTGAGAAAGGCCATTTTTTTTCTGAGCCATGTAGTTCTTTTATACTGCTACGCCAAAGACTCCAAAATATCTGAGAAAGAGAATTATAAATATAGGTAGGCTACCTATATGTATCTGCCTTTAGGAGAGACAAGTGTCTTAATTGCGTAATTCATTTAGGTATAACTACTTAACTCAGGGGTTCCCAAAGTGTGCGCCGCGGCGCCCTGGCGCGCCTTAGTAAGTGAAGAAGGGCGCCATGAAGCGTGGATCCAAGACCCTTTACATGCACTAGCTCCGCCAGAATTTAGGTACATCGCAAGAAGAAGAAAGTCTCATTGAACTCTCTTGCGACAGCAGCCTTAAATTATTCCCATGTACAAATTTGTTGCGAATTTTGCGGTCAAAATGACACTTTAGCTTCAAAATCTATAAGAATGTTCATTCTTTTTGCTGCATCTTATTTATGCGAAGCTGGATTTTCAAATGTAGCTGTAATCAAGAAATGCGTGTAGCGGTGAAAACCTTAACCCACGCTGTGTGGAGCCACCAAAATGTGTGGAGATCACCAAGTTCACCCGTCACATTGACTAGCCAGGTAGCTATTATATTTTATTTTTGTTTTTCTTGAGTCTCTCTTGAATGTATTCTGTGCTAATTTTATACTCTTCTAAATAAACAGTTTTAGAACAGCAAAGGAAAAGAAAACAGTAAAATGGCTAACAGACGAAACGAAAGAAATGTTAAAAACCAGAGATGAACTATTATCTACGACTGGAAAGACAAGGATAACTAGAACTAAAATAAGGGAAATAAGCAAAAATATAAAATTAAACATGAGAAAGGACCGGCAAAGATACAGACTTGAAATACTGGAAAGATGTATTCAGAAAACTGGAGGCACCAAAAGAGCAATCAAACAACTAAAAGAAAAAACAGACTGGATACCTAATCTCTATGACAAAAACATGAAACATAAAACAAGACGCCCAGAAATTATGTCAATAGCCACTAACTTTTTCCGGGACTTATCAAAAGAAAAACTATAATAAACCGAACATATTAGCAGGGGGAGAAGAAGTACCAGACATAATAAATGCAGAGGTGAAAAAAGCTATTACATCTCAAAAGAAAGACAAAGCTCCCGGGTCAGACGGTATCAATAACGAATTCCTCATAGCAAACATAGAACACCTTGTACCAACCCTTACGGACATTTTCAACGAAGTTTTGCACAGTGAGACTATACCTGAGCAATGGTCAACATCAACCATAACTCTACTTCACAAAAAAGGAGACAAAAACAACATAAACAACTACAGACCTATTAGTCTAATGTCGAATATCTACAAGGTATTCGCTAAGATACTTCTCAATAGAATAACCCGAACATTAGATGACAACCAACCGAGAGAGCAGGCCGGATTCAGGAGTGGATACTCGACATTGGACCACATCCACGTAGTAAAACAATTATTTGAAAAGGGCAGAGTATTCAACTTAACATTCTACTGCTGCTTTGTGGATTACAGCAAAGCCTTTGACTCATTAGAACACGAAGCGATTTGGCAAGCACTCAAAAACCAAGGTGTAGAATGTAAATACATCAGAATTCTTAAACGCATTTATGTAAACAGCAAAGCCAAAATCAAGCTAGAAAAGCAAGGCCAGGAAATAAGAATAGAAAGAGGTGTACGTCAGGGCGACCCAGTATCACCTAAACTGTTCACTGCTGTTCTGGAAGAGGTGTTCCGGCAATTAGATTGGGAGACATGTGGACTGAATATTAATGGCGAATACCTGTCGCATTTGCGATTTGCAGATGATTTGATCATCATATCTCAATCAAGCGCAGGGTTACAGGCTATGCTGAATGATCTGGATAGAGAAAGTCGTAAAGTGGGATTAATCATGAATACAGAAAAAACTAAAGCCATGACAAACGGGAACCAAGAACCGATCCACGTGAACAACAACACTATTGATTATGTAGATGAATACATCTATCTCGGTCAAACAATCTCGCCAATGGACCTTACCTCTAAGGAAATCAACAGGCGTATAGGTAATGCATGGAAACAATACTGGAGTTTAAAAGAAGTTATGAAAAACCCTGAAATGAGCATGACTGTCAAACGTAAACTTTTCGATACTTGCGTACTGCCTGTCCTTACATATGGCTGCCAAACATGGGCGCTGAATAAAACTCATATCCATAAACTTGAAACATGCCAAAACGCAATGGAAAGAAGCATGATGGGGAAGAGACTTTCTGATAGAGTAAGAACCACCATCATAAAGAATTATACAAGAACAAAAGATGTCACAGTAACTATCAGAAAGTTGAAATGGAGATGGACAGGACACACAATCAGAGGAAAAGAGAAATGGTCTAAATCAATAATGAACTGGTTCACACGGCATATTAAGCGAAAACGAGGAAGGCCACCAAGAAGATGGGTGGATGAAATAAAGATCGTAGCGGGAGGTGGATGGACAACAGTTGCTAAAGATAGAGGAAAATGGAAACAGTTGGAGGAGGCCTTTGCCCATAAAGGCACACAGACAGGTGTCAAATAGTACAATGTATTTAATAAATTAAATTGTAAATTTTTTGTATAAGATGTCTGAATAAAGGCTATTATTATTATTATTATTATTAAATAAACAGTTTAGATTCATAATGTGGATGTCTTTTTTTTTTACCTATATACATTGTACATTCAAGTAATCATTCAACCTAGATGCTAGATAGGTTAGGGCGCCGAGACAAAATGGTAAACATGTATGTGCGCCGCGGACTGAAAAAGATTGGGGACCCCTGACTTAACTCAAAGTTTCCATCACAACCGAAAGGACTCGAAACTTACCGTTTACTTTCGTTCTTACCTTCTTTTTTGGAATGTCTCTCAATTCAAAATACCTCACTCCGTTGTTAATGAATGAGGCCTTTAGTGCCTGCTTCTGACTTGTTTTGAATATAGTCAGCCTGATTGACTCCCATGGATACAATGAAAGTATTTCTATTACACTAGATTCACGGCATAGTAGAGTACCGTTACTTGTCGCGGTATCTTTTCCAGTGATATCACGTTCAGAAGCAATTATAAAAGCTTTTGAACTCAAACCTAAAATAGTTTTGTGTTATTAGGGTTATTTGCAAAGAATAAATGGTTGCCCATTTTTAGGGTTCCGAAATCAACAAGGAACCCAAGTTTCGCTCTGTCCGTCCGCAGCTTAGCTCAGAGAATCTAAGTACTATAAAGCTATAATTTGGCATTGATATTCTTCTTCGTCGGTACACTCTTGGCAGAGCGGTCGTGGTCATCATGTTGCAGTGAGACTTCGGGTTGCCATAATTTGTTTAACGATGCGACGCCATCCGTCTCTATCGGCCGTTATTCGTGTGCACTCATTCAATGGGCCACCCACTGCAGACTTAATCTGGTCGGTCCATCGCATGGGCGACCTGCCGCGCGCTCTCGTTCCTTCCACTCTACCCTCTACCCTACAAGCCGCTCGATAGAGTCGTTGCCTCGTCGGGACACGTGTCCAAAGAACTGGAGTACTCGAGCTTGGACTACAGCCGACAGACGCTGCCTAATTCCAAGCTCTTGAAGGATGGATATGTTGGATTGGTTGGAAGATGGATTTTATAACTCCTTCTTCAGTTACCAGTTAGTCCTTCTTAAGTTTAAGTCAAGAGTGAATTCCAAAAATTCCAAATCTACGTCAATGACCTTTGCAGGATGAGCCTCCCAAACTGTAAAATCTATGCATTTGCTGATGATACTGCGATCCTCGTTTGTGGATCTACTTGGGACATCCTTAAGGCAAATGCAGAAGCAGCAATGTCGGAAATAATGAGTTGGCACAATTCAAATCTACTCACGATGAACCTCCACAAACCCACCTATATCCCATTTTCAATCCGACGAAATACCACACTATCCCACAATTTCTCCATAACTGCGCATACATGCTCAAACCTACCTGCACCGTGTCTCTGTCCAACACTTAAAAGAACTGACTGTGTAAAATATCTGGGAGTGTATATAGATGAGGGACTAAGATGGGACGAACAAATCGATGCCCTCACCACCAGAACGTTGAGACTTATACATATATTTAAGTCTCTCAGGGAGTCTGCAAATCGTAGCACATTAAAAATGGTTTATTTTGCCTTAGTTCAATCAGTCATTGGGTACTGCATTACCGTTTGGGGCGGTGCCATAAAAAGTAACTTCCTTAGAGTAGAGAGAGCGCAAAGAGCCATACTCAAAGTTATGACAAGAAAGCCCTACAGATATCCAACAACGGAACTGTACTCTAACTGCAAGGTTCTTACGTTTTGACAGCTCTTTGTACTCAAATCGGTCCTAAGAAAGCACACTACCCTGCCAAAACCAGACTCAAGCAAGCGAATAAATCTTCTCCCACGTACTCAGCACAAAACCACATTCGCAACACACCAGTTTTACACATTAAGTTCACACATCTACGGTAAAATTCATAAAGAACTAAAGCTACTTGATCTAAACTCACACATAGTTAAATAATAGAGTGGCTACTACAGAAGGACTATTCCTTTACGGAGTCTTTACTCACCTACATTACCTAATACGAGCATAAACATAATCTCACACACTCTTTCTCTCACTTACACTCTCACGCACTTACACACACATACACACACTCACTCCCACACGAACACACACACACTACACGCAAACGTACACACACCGACACATACACCTAACCAAAGCATTCATTCAACAAACCCCATACACTACTACACGAACTCTAAATTAGGGAAATGAGTATTACTATGCTAATTATTAAGCCAGATCGACACAGCTCTCTTTTGTTACCCGACTGCCGAAGGAGGGTAATGTGTTTATCAGTCTATGTATGTATGTATGTATGTATGTATGTATGTATGTATGTATGTATGTATGTATGTATGTATGTATGTATGTATATATGTATGTATGTATGTATGTATGTATGTTTGTTCCTATGTGGCATTCTAGAGACCAAACGCGTTGGCCGATTTTGATGATTCTTACGTCAATCGATTCGTCTTAATCCTGCGAGTGTCACTGGCTACATTAAAATTGGAAAAAACAAAAATGGCGGATTTTAGGCGCCATATCGTGGGGAAAAAAATTTTTTTTTCTTCCAAGCCCATCGTGTGGGGTATCAAAATAAAGGATTTTAAAAGGCGATTTCAAAAATATATAACACTTATATGTTTAAATGTACATAATTCTAAAAAAAAATAACTAAAAAGTTGTAAATAAAAAAAGTTAATTAAAAAAATCAAAAAACCCGACTGCTTGAAAAGCAAACTAAAAAGACGTAAACAAGAAGAAAATCATGCTGTGCAGTCGGAGGATACTTATTCGCGAGCTGGCGGACCAAAACCAGATGTATCCTCCGACTGCACAGCATGATTTTCTTCTTGTTTACGTCTTTTTAGTTTGCTTTTCAAGCAGTCGGGTTTTTTGATTTTTTTTTGTATTTTGTATAAATTATGTTTTAAATGTATCTCATGGCCGAACACTGTCTCTTAAGATACAGGTTATCCCAGTTTAAGAGGCAGGGTTAATCTATTAAGTGCAGATTTTGCAACATACAATTATTGTGTCATAATACTATCCTAAATATTCACTTCAAAAAATAATTATTATTAAATTAAAATAAAATAAATGAAGGGGGGCCCATACAACAAACGTGATTTTTTTGCAGTGTTTTGCGATTATGGTACGGAACCCTTCGTGTGCGAGTCCGACTCGCACTTGGCCGGTTTTTATATTGTCTATAGGATTGCGCTTGACCACTCGGTATCTCACCTGAAGGTAATCGATAATGTGGTCGACGATGAACATTCTTTTATTTGGTCGTGCGTCGTAATTGAGCGAATAAAATATGCAGATTTAAAATAACTTGTGCTATTTTATTTTAGTTTTATCAAATCGACTTAAAACATTATAAATTCGAAGTAGCCGGATAATCCGGATGTCAATCGGACAAGAACATAGAAATCCGGATTTCAAAATTAACCGTATTTTGCAATCCCTAGACTGAAGCTATAAATATCTACAAAAAATGAAATAAAACGTACCAAGCTGCACCATACGCAACGTCACTGAACCATCTCTCGTTGTCTCCGCAAATGGACTTTCGACTAAAATTGTGTCATCAAATTCGTTATATTCACTAGAAAGTAATTTTTTTATCGTTCCAAACAGCATGGCAAATTATATACTGAAGTCGTCTATATCTTATTAATAGGTGTAGTACCAAATACTGCAATAAATAAATGAATAGTACTACAGTAAATTATATTAGTCTTTTTTTATGGATTCATTGTTATCGCCACGAATAAATAAATTGATCTGACAGGCGCACGCAAAGAGCAAAATAATAATATCAAAGATTAAAATAATAATACGGACGGGCGCACGGCAGGCGATTACTACCATAGACTACTATTATACTGGCTTTCCGTATATATTAGTTTACTCTTTGACACAGACTACTTAGAGATACTACCGCTCTTTGATACTGGCACAGATTACCACAGAGTACTTTTATTATATGGACAGATAATACCATCACTTTCAGTTTACTAAAACCAAAAAGAAACACTTAATGAAATTTTATACAAACTTTTTGAGATATTTATTTTGCCTATTTACTACTGCTGCGTGTTCTGTCAGCAGGATCTCAATGAAAACGTATAGCTAGAGAGCGATAGAGGTGAGACAAAATTAGCAATGTTAGATTTATAATACTTACATACTGTTGTTCCACTATAGGATTGAGGTGTTTTAGGTACCTACTTATTTAAAGTCGTTAAAGTCTCTTGTAATAAAGCCGAGCTGATAGGCACCTATATGCCATCAGCCGAACTCAAATCCAGACTCCGAGCTGACAGATTCCTGATGAAAAAACTCAATATAATTTAGCCCGACTCCCAAGAATCGCACCCAGGAACGAGTCGAGGCTTTTCGTGCGAAAATTTTCTTAGATGGATAAATGCTTGTGGCTAAATTGAACGTATCTACAGCGAAGAAGTGGAATTCCCTGCCAGAATCTGTGTCCTGATACTTACAATCTGGGGGGTCTATTAGTCAAGAGTGAGTTTACTTTTAGGCAAGCGTGTTTCACGGCTGACCACATCATCACTACCACATAATCACCGAGGAAACATGATACCGGTCTTGGCAAGGGGTACTATAAGGGTACTATGACACAAAATAATAGTAGTCCATGATCACAATTTTTACTGTCACAAAGTTATTGAGTTGTGGAGAACCGATAGGCGCTTACTCCCGGATCCATGTAAAACCATCGATAGATATGTACTTCGCACTAGATTTGGTGATCCGAACACTAACTCTGTTCGACTGAACTGTACTGCAATCCGTACACATTTTGTTGTTGTTGACGATTTAATCGCGAGTAAACTAAACTCTATAAGCGATCTAGCGCTGTATGTTTGTAGTAATATATTGTTACGAGCTGGGGTTCAGGGATAAATTATTTAAACAGCAGACTTCGATTACATACATACATACATCATAAGCCTATTAAAGTTCCCACTGCTGGGACACAGGCCTCCTCTTTGTGAGAGGGAATGGGCCGTAATCCACCACGCGGACCCAGTGCGGGTTAGTGGATGTCACATGTCTTATAATTTTTTTTAAAATTTTTTAGACTTCGATTACAAAAACACTTCTTAAACAATTCTATTACTTCGCACTATTTTCTTTTTCTGATCGCTCTGTGTCGCTTCCCAATCGAAACTGTCTCATGTCATCGAAAGTTCGCGGCGGGCGGGTTTTAGGCATGGCCTTTCTCCCGCGGAGTCACTGCGTGTCCGTAACAACGGGCACGTGTTAGTTCCGTCTTCATGACTGGGCAGCGGGTGACTTGCCACCGTTTGCGTAGGCGCCTAGTTTTGGCGACTAACTTTTGCAAGTAGCTGGGCAGGGGTTTCATGGCTAGCCTCCACGCCTGTGTACTTTCAGCTGGCAGGTTAGGCCGCTGTGGATAGCGATGTCCAGCACGTCTGGTGATTGCATGTATTTGTCCGGATAGTGCCTCGGCACTTCCGGGCCAGTCACCACATACCCATGGGCCTCTGAGTCAGCGAAGAGTCGGTTTCCCCCAGTGTTGCGGGTCAGCGAGTTCCACACCGGGTGCTTACAATTCATGCAGCCCGCAAGGATTACTGGGTGCGACGAGTTCTTCATAAGCGCCCTTAACTCGCTAATATCGTAGCGGTTTTGGGGCGGACTGTAGGCGGCATATATGTCGAGGTCCTCGCCGGTGACGTGATTGTCTCATGACGAACCCGACCGCTCTGCTTATATAGCACGGAATATGTTTCTAGAACGTTCCATACTTTATAGATAATTTATTTTAATGGAGAATCTTCCAGTACAATCGACTTTCGAACTCATTGTTCCCGAAGCGACTAGAAACTTCCGGAATATTCGGGTAACCAAAAAATTCCAGCTTTTAGAGCTTTCGAGAAGATTAGTTCGCTATTCGATACTAGATGGCGCTACTAGTAACTCCTAGTTCTTCCTCTCGTCACTAGATGGCGTTGCCCTATCTTGTACATTGCCTCCCACTTAGACATGCTCGCCCCGAGCATTGTTAGACCCATGATAACGGGCCAACCGATCCACATGAACGACCTTCGATGCACCTCGGGGCCCTTTTGAATTCGGTAGGTGACGTCATTGATCTTGGTAACTACGCGATATGGTCCATCACATTTTGCTTGCATTTTAAGCGATTATCGTTTGCTGCGTACCGGGTACCGGTCGGTATGATTGCTCGGTGCGGCTCGCATGTGATTGGTCGGTAATCGACCAATCACATGCGAGGTTGATGACGCGTTGTGGATTGTCGTGTGGTCGATTGATAGCGGTTAAACCCTTTGCGTTGCCGTATTCACTTACGCAATGAGGCTGCGGGTTATGTAACCATACCAGAGATCCTTCATCGAAGCCCTTATTGTTTACCTTCCGATCGTAGCGAGACTTCATTCTCTCAGACATCTGCTGACCTGTCTGTCTGATGTGCTCGTATACTTAATTCATCCTGTTCCGTAGTTCACTCGCATAATCTGTTACACTGCGTGGAGACTGGAGACCCAGGTGGGATGCCGGTGATAAGATCTGCAGGTAATTGTAGTTATCTTCCAAAATTAAAGCTGGTGTTACTGTTGTGCTTTCATCAACAGAACTGCGATATGCCAGGAGAAATGGTTTGTGAATGTGTTTATCCCAATCCTTCTGTCTGCTTTCTACAACCTTTGCCAGATACCTCTCAAGCGATTGGTCGAATCGTTCAACCATTCCGTCTGATTGCGGATGATAAGCAGTAGTTCTGGTTTTGTGAGCACCCATCAAACCACACGTCACCTTGAACACTTCTGACTAGAAGTTCCGACCTTGATCACTGTGGATTGCCAAGGATACCCCAAACCGACAAAAAACTTCGTGAACTAATTTATCAGCCACCGTAACGGCTTCTTGATTAGGTATAGCAAACACTTCCGGCCATTTTATGAAGAAGTAGTCCATGACGACCAAGAAGTACTTGTTCCCGCTTTGGCTACAACATCTAATGCTATACGTTCCCACGGTGCACCAACATTGTAAACCTTTAGTGCACCTCTGCTACGAGTTTGGCCTTTCACAGCCGCACAACTTGTGCATTTGCGGCACCATTCCTCAACGTCCTCTCGACAATGGATCCAGTAAAATCGTTCTCGGATCTTGATTAACGTCCTCTTAACTCCCAGAACTTCCATTGTGATAGAGCTGTAGGACTTCAGGCACCTTAACTTTAGGTACGACCATTTGTAGATGACACTGGTCACCACGAGCACTCTCCCATTTCCGGCAAAGAACTCCACCACCTCCATCTAACCAAGCTTTCCCACTGTGCCCAATAAGTCTTGGTGATGGAACTCGTCGCTGCAACATCACTCCAGTGAGGCTTAGCGGCACCTGATTTCTTACATTCAAGGATCAGTTTTAAGTCTCTGTCTTCTTGCTGAGCATTCTGCAAGGTTTCCTTCCACTCTTCGCTAATATCCGTCCTCAAAACTCTCACTAGCGTTACCTGCTTAGCTTCTTGTCTGGCACAGTGCTTACATTGGTCGGGACACGGTCTTCGCGAGAGAGCATCAGCTCTCTTGCAGTAGTTCAATCAATCCTGCTACCCTGTCCTTCTGGGTTCTTAAACTGCAGTAGCCATTTCAGTGCAGCGTGGTCCGTTCGCAGGAGAAATTTCCGCCCCAGCAATTATTTGCTGAAATGTTTTTACTACAGCTAGAAGTTCCCTTCGAGTGACACAGTAGTTCCTTTCAGGTTTGGATAAGGCTTTGCTGAAGTACGCAATTACAACCTCATGATCTCCATTTCGTTGACACAATACCCCGTCGCTTCCAGTATTGCTGGCATCTGTGTTAACTATGAATTTATATTCATTGTCAGGATAGCCTAGGATGGAGTTCCTTCAGATTCTGAAATGCGACGTCACAGCTCTTCAGATCTAAGGTAGAAATCCTCTTCATTCCCGTTAGCGTATCCAACGTGTCATCGATCCTTGGAAACGGATAACTGTGCATCTTCGTGATATCGTTTAGTCGGCGATAGTCTACACAGAAGCGCATACTACCGTCCTTCTTCTTCACCAGCACTACCGGTAAACACCATGGGCTGGATGAAGGTTCAATCACAACAAAGATGGCTCTTTCACCATACCCTTGAACGTGTCGTTAACTTCACGTTCCCGTGCCACTGGCACACCTCTTGTTCGCTGCCGGATTGGTACCTCATTTCCTGTATTTATTCTGTGTTGACCTAACGCAGTCTTCCTTCATCATTTATCGAGAAAATGGCGGCGAACTTGTTCAACATCTTCTTAGCCTTGTCCTTTTCTTCTTCCAACAAGTTATTCTGGGAGTCCTTCAAAAGTGAAGACACTTCGTATCTTGCACTTTAAACTTTGGCGGTAGTAGGCTGTTCATAGCATCTATGCAATCAAACCACTCCTTCACAAGTGCCTAAAATTGTACCTTTCTTGAGCACCAGGTCCTTGTCACATGTGTTGAGTGCACGTACCGATGAAACACTAGTACCCCTCACCAAGGTGCGCGCAATCTTCCATGAGGCATCGCTATCTAATCCTTCTATAAGTACACATCGGTTTTCCCGACCAGAATTTCTTGGTAGACAAACTGGTACGATTGATTTGACCTTGGACGAAGAATAACCTTCTCCAGGCAATACACCTTTCCTGCTGATGCACATTCCATGAAGACTTCCTCTGAACCACACTTAAACACTCCTTGATGAACATCAATCTCACACTGATGTTTCCGCATGCAGTCTGGAGACAGAAAGCAGTCGTCCACAATGTCGGCCACGATAACATCGTGGCGATAAAATTTGTTCCCTAACTTCATGTCCACTTCTTCTCACCTCAGACGGTTATATGCAGACCGGTAGCTGTTCTCAGATGTACACATTCATGGTTCCCGAAGAAGTCCCTTAGAAACCGTCTTGCTAGTTGGAAACTGACAACTGTCCAAGAAACTCCAGTATCCAATGTCAGCTTGCAAGGTGTTCTGTTAATTTCGCCCTCGATGATCAGGCTGTTCCCGTCACAGGATTGTGAGATCGAGATCCTTGGGGCTCTTCCATCACCAGCCAGCACCCTTAGTCCCTGGCATCTATTCGTTTCCCTGCTGCTCTGATGATCCTTTAACTGGCGGCTGCTTACTACCGTGGGGTGGCCGTGGTCCCATCTCCAGACTTGAGCCCACGTATTGTCCTCTCCATCACGACAGTCCTTCATCTCCTTACTTGCGTGGAGGTCCTTGATCAACATTAACTGCTTCACCTGACGGTGAGGCTGTTCCTACTTGTCGAGCTGCTGCTGCTCTTCCAAGCGGTGGACCTGCTCCTCCTATCGGCGAGCCTGCTCCTCCTTGTCGCGGTGCAGTTGCTCTTCCAAGCGGAGGGCCTGCTCCTCCTGACGGCAAGCCTGCTCCTCCTGACGGCGAGCCTGCTCTTCCAAGCGGCGAGCCTGCTCTTCCAATCGGCGAGCCTGCTCCTGCATAGAAGCCATAAGAGCGGCGAGGTCAGGGGTCACCGGCGACTCTCACATTAGACGACGCATTAAAGCAAGCCCGCGCTCTAGTGTTGGCGCGAATACCAGCTGTTACTCATGTTGATTACTGTTACCAATGTTGATTACCAGCAACCTAATACTTGTACCTTCGTCAATGCGGCCCCCGTTAACAATCAGAAAACTCACATCCAAAAACTATGCTATTTGTGTGGAAACAAGCGACATAGCACGGTAAAACTGTCCAGCTGCTTGTACAACCTGCTTCAAATGTAGAAAACCGGCCAAGTGCGTGTCGGGCCACGCGCAGTAATAGGGTTCCGAAGTTGCAAAATAATGCGGACTAAAAAGAGGGTTTTTTTGTTGTTACATGAACATTAGAACGGTTTCAGCGGCTCACAAAGTCTAAAAACGGGCCCACATAGGATTTTTTAATCTATATACTCGCGTTTGACCACTATCTCGCCTGATGGTAAGCGAAGATGTGGTCTACGGTGAAGCACGCTTGCCTAGATGTAATCTATTCACTCTTGACTTAAACTAAATAAGGACTAACTGGTAACTGAACTAACTCTTAACTCCTTCAGTTATAAAATCCAACTTCGCAACTGAACTTAGAAAAATATTATCTATTTGAGTACCACCGCGGGTGCGAATTGCGAAAGGACCCGATACTAGCGCGCGTTAGGGCCACGGGGAATGGTATATGTAGTTCGTTCCTGGATCCTTGCGTGCACGCTCCTTGTTTATTTCTCTTTCGGAATTAGAAAAAAGTCTTATGTATTCACCTCTAATCTAGCAGATTAGAGGTGAATCCTCTAATCTGCGGTATTCACTATTTCATTCTGGAAAGTTTTACGCTACTCAATTAATGATGAAGTCGAATATTGACTTTATAGAAGGATATCGACAAAAGAAAATAAGTAATTTGCTTGGCAATCGAATCTAATTTGACTTTACTTTTACGTATTAATTAGAAAACGTCGAAAATACTTCTGCACTAACACAAAATAGACTCTACCGCGCGCATGCGCCGCCGTATGGACTACGTTCTGGTACTGCCAACGACTCCGGCCACTCTACTACTCTAACATTATTAATTTAGAAATCATTATTATTAAGGATGCTATGATTTTATTTTTGTATATTTTTACATGGTTCATAAGCATATATTTACTATCTGTTTTACACAGCTAACAACGTCATTTAAGTAATTTTTCAATGGCATTTATACAAAAATTTTACTGTGCCAAGTACATTTTATAAGTTGGTCGACTATTACTCGTAAACTTGTAAAGCCTGTTATGATTTCATTTTTGTATATTTTTACATGGTTCGTAAGCATTATATTAACTCTGTTTTACACAGCTATCAACTTTATTTAAGTAATTTTTCAATGGTATTTGTACAAATTTTTTACTGTTCCAAGTACATTTTATAAGTTGGTCGACTATTACTCGTAAACTTGTAAAGCCTTGTTATCCGTGATAATTTTTCTTTTAATTTCGTTATATTTACTACTGCCGTGAATTTTTTCACATAGGCAAGAGCAACCATTTCGCTGGCAGGGGGGGGGACACTTGGTTCTAACATAAATTTGCAACTTAAAGCTTAATTTTACGCAAAAGAATTTCTGGATCGAAAAATGGTTGTAACAAACCCATAATATTTTTGAAAGGCCTATCCAACGATACCCCACACCATGGGATAGATGAGAAAAAAAAATACATCCCCACTTTACGTCTATGGGAGGTACCCGAAAAATAAATATTTTTCATGATTGTATATTACCATTATTATTATGTATATACATGCCAAATTATAGCTTTCTAGTACTTAGGTTCTCTGAGCTAAGCTGCGGACGGACAGACGGACAGAGCGAAACTATAAGGGTTCCTTGTTGACTTCGGAACCCTAAAAAAGGGGGCATTTTACAAAAGTAAGCAAAAGTGCAGTTACTGCGCCACCACAACGGAGTGCTTTTACTAATGCTAAAGATGAACCGAACAAACACATGGAGAATGGAGAGTCGCAGAAATTGTTATCATGTATCGTGGCCGCTTCAACTGATCTCGATAAAGCTATGATACCGATAAAAAATTACGGGTTATTTGTAGCCAGGGCATTGATTGATATAGGCAGTACTGCTAGTTTTATAGACAGCCAGCTAATTAGAGATGCTACCAAAATGTCAGCATGGCAGATTCAAATATAAAAACAAAGGTGTGCTCCGTCAATATCGATCTGGAACCGAATGATCCAACACATGTGCCACCATAAGAGCGAAATTAGAGAGAGCATGACACACTCACCTGCCAGGGCACACAGAAGTCAATGAAACGACACATAGGTACAATGAATGGTAGATTTACAGTTGGAACATAGTACTCACACATGTGTTGTGCAGTTATATAATACTAAAAGAAATTGAGTTTATACAATACAAATATATTCATAGTCTTCAGCAGGTCCAACAATACTTCAAAACTTTGCTGCCCATCACTTGTTCTTGCGCCCTAGTGGCTGCGGAACAGGACCAGCTTTCAGCCAAGCATTTTTGTCAGCGATGTAATCCCCAACTTATAATATTCTTGCCTGCATAGTGTGCGTTTTATACAAGTTTTAAATTTCGTTTCATTCAGTTCTAGAATGTGGGGCGGTACTTTATTGTAACATTTTATACAGTACTCCATAAAAGATGTCTGAAGATCCATGAAGATTATGTCTGTTGCCGTTTTACTAAAAACATTTAAATTCCTTCTAACGTACATGATGTTTTCATAAATATATTGACAAGGTACCGTCATGATGTTAATGTCCTTAAACAGTTCCCATAGAGAATCGCGCCGGCGAAGATTGTATATCGCTCTGATGGCTCGTTTTTGCAGAATAAAAAGTGACTAAATGTAGTCAATGCAGCCCTTTTCCATAGTAAGATACCGTAAGACAATACTATGAAAGTAACTAAAATAGACTAGCCTCGCGGTATCTACATCAGTAAACTGACGTATTTTTCTAACAGCATAAGCTGCCGAACTTAGCCGCCTTGCAAGTGATATTAAATGAGGACCCCATTGTAACCTCGAGTCTAGCGTGATCCCCAGGAAAACTGTTTTATCGACGAATTCTAGCTTCTCCCTGTTTAATATAGTGTCACAGTCAGTACTTTTGACATTGGGAAAAACAAATTTTACGCACTTAGTCTTTTTTGCATTTAAAACTAAATTATTAGCTGTGAACGTTAGACGTTATTTACGTCGTCAACGTTACTCTTACGGTTATTTATCTTAAAAATCAATGAAGTGTCATCAGCAAATAACACCATGACTAATTATTTTTCAATAGATGGGGTAAATGGTTAATGTAGATTAGAAACAGGAAAGGACCCAAAATCGAACCTTGGGGTACCCCCACTTTCATGGTTAACCGTTTATTTGAACAAATTGCTGTCTATCATTTAAATAAGATTTTACTAAACTTAACGCTGATTGGCCTAGCCCGTAATGCTCAAGTTTCAATAGTAATTTTCATGCAATCAAACGCTTTCGATAGATCGCAGAAGACACCTGTATATTTTGACTATACAATGGGGCTAATTAACGTCCAATTACACGTTAAATGGTTTATTATAGAGTATCGTGCGTACAGTAAGAAAGCAGACGGTAGAATGGAATGACATACCAAGTATTTAAAGAAAAAAATAATAACAAACGCCTACTAAAATCATAGGGCGTAGATCGATCGACGTGTGAATTTAGTATTCAAAAAATGTGAGGCGCTGCGCCGTAACAACACCAATGAAATCATGTGGCTCTTCTCACGCATCAAAGAAAGGTGACACCAGTGTCGGTCGTACTACGTCCTACCCTTTACCAAGTATTGAAAAAATTGTTTCTAAAGTAGCCAAACATTGTGTTTATAGCAAAATTTACTTAAAAAGTGCGTACCATCAGATTAACCTTATACAGCATTTGAAGCAGAAGGTATTAATACCAATTTCGGGGAATACCTTTCGGGTTTACCAACTGAGTAGCGGTTTTTCAAAGAACTGTCAATAATATAATTGCGAAAGAATAACTTAAAGGAGTATACGCATATTTGGATGACATAACAGTCTGTGGAACAATCCAAACAGACCACGATCAAAAATTGCAGCGTTTTCTTGATATTGCCAAACGCTTTAACATTATAATGAATCTTGAAAATAGTGAATTTTCATTGAAGGAGATAATAGTATTCTAGGATATACTTTAAACAATGGAGTAATTTAACCCGACCCGGATCGTCTACGTTCACTATTAGAGCTGCCTTTGCATTCAAACTCGGCATCGCTCCGGCGAGCATTGGGATTATTTGCTCACTATCCTAAATATGTGCCAAGATTATCTCATAAATTTCAGTCCCTCGTTTCGCAAGGCACATTCCCTCTCGATTGTGATGCAGTAAATGCATTTTACGCTCTAAAACAAGAGATAACCAGATCAACAGTAAACGCGATTGATAACAACATACAGTTTGTTGTTGAAACAGACTCTTCAGACTATGCTAAAGCGGGAACACTGTCACAAGAAGGCAGACCCGTTGCCTTTTTCTCGAGAAGCCTTCATAGTAGCGAGCGGAATCATCCAGCCATAGAGAAGGAGTCCACAGCTATAGTCGAATGTCTTTGGAAAAGGAGATAATTCCTTATCGGACGAGAGTTTAAACTGATAATTAACCATAAATTGGTCGCATTCATGTTCAATCAGCAGCATTCGTCAAGAATGAATACAATTTTGATATAGTTTATCGCCTCGGAAAGGAAAATATAGCGGCAGAAGCTTTATCAAGAGCCAATGTACCATTAGTAGCCCCTGTACACAGTTCATAAAAACTCAAAGAACTGCATACAACCTTGTGTCATCTTAGAGTAACAAGAATGCTTCATTGGGTTCGAAGCAACAATTTTGCTGATTCCACTGAAGAGATAAAATGTATAACGGCGAATTGTTGGTGCAAAGAAGCCTCGTTTTCAACAAAACACTGGAAAACTAATAAAAGCAACGGCCCCATTCGAAAGAATATCGATAGACTTTAAAGGTCCACTTCCCTCAGATGGCACTGGGAACAATCGATATTTCCTTACGATTGTGGGCGAATGTTCTCGATTCCCATTTGCATATGCCTGCTCAGACTTAAGTACATTCACGGTAATTAATAAACTGACTAATCCATTTTCTCTATTTGGAATGACAACTTATGTACACTCAGATCGTGGTACTTCTTTTCTTTCAAAAGAGATGTATGTATATATTAAAACTCCTCGGTCAACATTGAACGTCTTAAGCAAAGAAGAAACTGGATTGTCAGGATTGATTGTGTCATTGTATAATTATTATGTTGAATTTTGTTAAATAAAATCTAAATACGGGTATATTCTTTTACTTCAAGCATTGCTTTGCATTACGACGTCGGTCCATGGATGGGTGACCATTAATTACATACCGAGAATCCTCCGTGCCTCGGCAAGCATAGTTAGACTGAAAGTCGAGCCCAACATTGTTTGGTAAAGATTGATTTAGATAGTTAATTAGATCGCTTCGTCTGTTTAGCAGGTACGATACCAAAGACAGACACACAAATACTACACAGATACACAGCAACACAAGTCAAACTTTTGATAGGTACCCCTCTTTTTTAGTCGGGGGTTAAAAATAAAACCAGCATTTATTATGACTTAGGCATGCCACAGATATATAATATAATAAACCCATAATAATTACACATGGTTTCGGGACTATAAACATTAACTACATATCGACATAATTGTTTAACACCTATGATAAAATTACACACATAATCGTAGTTTCATAGTCCATAATACAAATCAGACGTGGCACTACACTACAATCTAAATTTTCCAATTCATAAATTAAATACCTAACTAACTTTGGTCGACTATTTGAATTCTAACCAAACTGTTTTATTTCACTAGACGTCTAATTTTAAAATCATAATATATTAAATGATATTAAAAATTCGTTTGTTTCCTCATCGGCTGGCGTCCGCCTGTAAACAAAAATACTAGCGTTAAAAATAATACTCAAGTAAACAGATCTATGCATTCAGTGAGTACAAAACAAGACAAAAATCATCACCAGCCCTAAAATGTTCCCACTGCTAGGACACAGGCATCCTCTCTGTGAGAGAGGTAATGGGCCTTAATCCACCACGCGTGTCCAGTGCGGGTTGGTGGATGTCACACGTCTTCGAATTTTTGTACTAGGACATGCCGGTTTCCTCACGATGTTTTCCTTCACCGTTTTAAACCATCACTTAATTAAATTTATTGTTAATGAAAAACACGCGTGTTCATGCAACTACAATATCAAGATTGTATTATAGTGCAACTTTAATGTATTGTTGTCTATAATATTTAAATTAAATTACTAGTCTCACTGTCTGATTTGTAACTTCAGTTATTTAATTTTCGAAACGGAGACTTTTGGTATCGTAATACAGGGTGGTAACGGTAAAATATTATGTCCATATCTAGCGTGGAAAATTTTATCAACAGAAGAGTCACTGTCTTCGTTATTGTTGAAACTTTTATTTTCATTTCCGTGATCCTGAAATAAATTTTCATAAATATGATTGCACTATTCCTGTTGAGAAGAATCGCCATTATTTATAGATTGAGGGAGGTTGTCAGAAAATTTAATATAATTTATATAGAGTATTTTTAAACAATAATAATATGTTGATAGATAAAGTCGCAGCCGCAACAAAATACATAACACAAATAATGTTTATGTTATGCCAAAAACATTCTTCTCGTGTGAATGATGATTGTTATCAAAACATGTACCTAGCTATGTTACAAAAACAACTGCGGAAACTGTATAGTATGTGATTACCCAGGCATCTGTGATCCATCACATATTCAGTAATCAAAACGAATGAAGTTAGTTCATAGAAACTACGCGGGTATCAATTATTGCGAGACTATAACTTGAAAAAATACATTATTAGTTTGATTTATTAGCGGATGAAGATGTGTACGTATATTATCTATAATTAATATTACATCATCACCCAATATTTTGGTCCACTATTTGCATTTAGATGAATAAATATTGTATTATAGATTCGAAATACATGACATTTACATAACATTTTACTTTCAATTTTATGATCAGTCTAGATAAACATGACATGATAATCTAAATGATATAATAGTACTTACCAGAGCTTCAGTCTTCTTACGTAAATTCGATCTAGATAGTGTTAGAGCCAGTTCTGATTGTAGCCTATTCGATATGGAGACTTCCTCATCGGCATCACGAAGACCGTCGGTTTTATCCCCATTTAGGAAGTCGAGCTTCGTCGGTTCCCGCCTGCTTCCTCCTCCGTATGCGTATTCACCAATCGTGACTGACACAGGTCGAGCGTGCTTCTTCATCGTCGCTGTGCCATTTGGAGCTTTCACAAAATAGTTTGACGGTGGCTTTGGCAGTACATTCGAAGGATTCTTTAACTTATAAGATTCTAGTGACTCCATATCAGCCTTTTCGTCTTTTATATTTTTTATTTGTGGTGGCGGTTCCGTTTTCTTTATATAATCAGGAGTAGGCGTTCTCGTCAGAGTTCCATTTTTCCTAAAATTTGGATTTGTAAGAAGTTCAGCGGTAATTGTTTTCGGAATGGGTTTTTGGTTATCTATAACTTTGTGGTTTCCATTTTTATGACCATTTGTAACCGGCATCTGATGTCCGTTTGTAGCAGGCATCTGATGTCCGTTTGTAGCAGACATCTGATGTCCGTTTGCAGTGAGCTTCTGATGACCATTTGTAATGGGCATCTGATTGCCATTTGCAGCGGGCTTTTGATGATCATTAGCAGCTGGCATCTGAAAAGTAAATCGGAATATTAATGCTTTTGCACTTTGCTGATATGTAGTAAAGTTGTGCTCGCAAAAGTTTAAAGGCTCACTAGGAGGATTTGAAAGCTTATTCTCAAATAAAGTTAGATAAGTTTTACGATAACTAACTAAGTAGCTTTTTCCGGATCGTAACACTTCTATGTATGTGTAAACAATAGACTAGGTACTTAAATAATGACAAGATCATACAAGTTATGAGTGTAGATATAACCTCAACCTCAAATTACCTATAAGACTAGTTCTAGGCAGTAGAACCTTGAATTAAACTGGTTTAGATATAATCAACACTTTAGTTTTACAATGTAAAACAATTAATATGAAAAATATCTCTTTTGGCAAGTTTTACAGCCTCCGTCAAGTTTCCAGTTGTGCTGTGGACTAATATAACATGTTTTTGTTTATGTTATTGGATGATCAAACATAAACAAAAACACTGAGTGTATGGTTGAATGGTATAGGTACCGCAGACCCATCGCAGATTGTCCTTAGCATATAGGATATCAATCATCTCAGAGACAATACTGAAGTGTCATAAATGAATTATTATCAGATCGCTGTGATGCAATCAGCATTATACTCACTGGTGGTGGGGGAGGAGCGTTGTCCGTAGCTTGCCTCTTCAGTGGTGCATGGTTGGTATGGTTGTTGTTGGCCAATTCTGCTGGTGGCTCCGCCTTCCTCAGAGGTAAAGTTTGTTGGCGATCCTGCGGGAACAACATCAACAAAACAATTAAATTAATCTCAACAACAAAATAATAAACGTCAAGCTTTCCAACGAAGCTTGAATTTTATTGGCATTCCTAAGAGGAAATAATAAGTAAAAGTTGGCATTAGAACCAATACAAAATATGTTGCAGCAAAAACCTAAGTTCAGCCACAAATGTAACGTAAATGAAGGTAAAACTAAAGAATTATACAAAACTTTACAAATATTTTCTCAAACTAGGAAAAACAGCAAAATAATAACTAATCTAATCGTCATTGACATTGACCTTTGACCAAATACATCATTAGCCGGAGGAAGTAGGTATTAAGAAGTAGAGGCTAATAGAAAAAATATTACCGACTATGATCGTGAACAAAAACGAAGGCTGTGTTTTCGGCAATTACACTACACTCGCATTTTACGATAAGTTATAAACATAACATGCACATACCAAAACATACATAGGTACATAATGGCCAATTGCCTACGTACCTATTACATAAACTTGGTGTGTATGCGCTTGCGCAGGTTATCTTTCCATGATTAGGTTCATTACAGAGGTATTCTCAAGATACATTTAAGTATCTTCCTAATGATTTACCTATTCTGAGAAATAGCTACAATTAAAATTGTTATAGCTTACGGTTACATTATCTAGTAATAGAAGTTAAAAAATAAATTTGTAAAAGCGAGATTCTGCTCAATTTTTGGATTGGTTTCTTATGATATGCTATACCTTCTCTATAGAATAGTACTTATGTATAGTTTAGTGTCGTCTATATTATTCGTCGTCATTAGCCAAACGTCATCTGGCTTAACCCCAAGTACTGATGCCAAAAATATGTAACATTAATCAGCACTGAATCAAAATCACGCAAACGATAACGTGTTGAGCCTAGCGTGAAGGTTGTTGGTCCATCAGCACAATTATTTTATTATTATAGTTTAATTAAATATATATCTAAATATATCGTAGTCGACACACCCATAAGTGTTAAGCGGCGTTAATCACACTATCACTTTTGTATTTTCAGATAAGATGTCAGTTATATATCGTCTTATTTTTTTGTCAAATTAGTCGTGCAAGTCACTGATGAGGTGACTTACATACCTATCCTATAAGGCTAAGATATGGATACTATCCAACAATCTTATAGTGATAAAACTACTAAGTCGGAGGGAAAATTAGTTCTTATTTTCCGCTTGAGAAGTTTTGAGTCACAGGGATTAAAATTCTGTCCGGTTGAGAATGCCCGCTTGCCTCATTTTATAACGCTCTCGGCAAACTCACTATAATAACAGAGCGACGGCAAGTAAGCTATACTATCGAGAGCTGTTCCATTTAAGCGATAAGTTAGATAAGTAACTGTTACGTTTTATCCCTAAATTTGAGGAAAATACCAAATTCGTAGAGGAAATACCGTAATTACTAACATGTTTGAATAAGGTTATGAAAATTATTATAAACCTTAAAACGTTATTAAAAACAAGTTGCGGCCTGGGATCACTGAAATGATTTGGTAAAATGTCTGAGCTAATTTGAAAACGTCTGATTTCGTAAACAAACATACAGAATTCCGTATTCATACATTAAGAATGGATTTCCGAGTGCTCTATAATGATCTGTTAAACTATTACAATCATAACTCGAGTAAGAGACACCTAAGTAATTATGGTAAGACGAATACAATAATCTTTACCATATTACATAGTTACATACATATACATTATATACATAGTTATTTTACGTCTCAACTTTTGAAAGAAAATGCAGTGCATCCTTCTATGGCCTTGTTTGATTCTCAAACTGGCACTTAGATGCAGATTACCTCATCATGTACAGAAGCAAATCATAATACATTATCTAAAGATTTAGCGTTATTGCTGCTATTTGAATATAAACTTTTACAAACAATCTTATCTGTGACTTCGTTTGTCCCTATATATCTAAATAAATCATGCACAATTTAATATTTGGTAATCCTTATTAGGGTAAAAGCCGGATAGGTGCAACACTTTTTGAAACCACTCTGTGTCTCTTAGTACAAAAAATCACAATACTGGCCGGTACTTTGGTTTTTATCTACATATTTCCAGAGTATTAGCCGTTTGTTCCCACTAGTTCTACTGAACAGTTCTACGGTAGAACTAATGGGAATTTTTTTTCCCACTAGTACTACGATTTTAGGTATAACAAAATAGTAGAACTATTGGGATTATTTATTCCCACTTGTTCTACTGAACAGTTCGACGGTAGAACTAATGGGATATTTTGTTCTCACTAGTACTAGGTTTTACCGGTACATTGAGGTGATGAAGTGTTTGTACAAAAACGCCACCATGTCAGTCCGTCTTTAGGATCTGACCTCGAAACCAATCCTTCTCTGGCGCGGGGGAAACAGGGAGACGTCATGGTGAATGTAATACCCACTCCTATCAAGGTCGGAGACTCTACACTCGAGGTTGTAGACGAATATGTCTACCTGGGACAAACCATGACCTTGGTTTTGTCCATGTTCATTTTAAGATTCGGAAGCTCTACTGAGGTCATCGAGCATTGTACTGAGGCTCTCCATGGTATCCAGTATGTCGTCGGCAAACCGAAGGTGAGTGATGTACTCGCCATAAACGTTGATGCCGAGCCCCCTCCAGTCCAGAACCTTGAAGACATCCCCCAGCGCAGCAGTGAACAGTTACGGAGAAATAACGTCTGCCTGTCTCACGCCGCGCCAGAGAAGGATTGGTTTTGAGGTCAGATCCTAAAGACGGATTGACATGGTGGCGTTTTTGTACAAACACTTCATCACCTCAATGTACCGGTAAAACCTAGTACTAGTGAGAAAAAAATATCCCATTAGTTCTACCGTTATTGAATTAAGACGAGGATAACGTCGTGGGCTACACATGTTACTTTTGTTTTTTTTTTAGTTTTTAGGGTTCCGTACCCAAAGGGTAAAAACGGGACCCTATTACTAAGACTTCGCGATCCGTCTGTCCGTCTGTCTCCAGGCTGTATCTCATGAACCGTGATAGCTAGACAGTTGAAATTTTCACAGATGATGTATTTCTGTTGCCGCTATAACAACAAATACTAAAAACAGTATAAAATAAATATTAAAGGGGGGCTCCCATACAACAAACGTGATATTTTTGCCGTTTTTTGCTCGATATCAATAACGGCAACAGGTAGACGCTTGAAATATTCACAGAATGTTTAGTTGTATATTTACTTCAAAAAATAATAATTAATAAATTAAAATAAAATAAATTAAGGGGCCTCCCATACAACAAACGTGATTTTTATGCAGTGTTTTGCGATAATGGTACGGAACCCTTCGTGTGCGAGTCCGACTCGCACTTGGCCGGTTTTTTTTCTTTTATTTTGTTTTGTGTAACTGTTTGTTTTCCCAAAATAAATAAATTTCGTTTAGGATAGTTGCCCCGCCGAGAAATCAGCATCTATAAAGGGATAGGGGTATCCCGAAAAAACTTTAATTGCATTATGCCTTCCCATGCAATCGCACAGAGACATGAGACACGGTCAACTCAGAAATAGTTGGAGAATCTTTCGATAGATTAATAAAATAGCATGCATTTCGAAAAAAATGAAGCCAGCAATTACAATCGGGGTAACTATACCCCTGCGGCAAATATCCTGGTTTTACCCTACTTATCTAAGATTATAAACGCGAAAGTAATTCTGTCCGTCTGTCTATGTCTGTCTGTTACCTTTTCACGTCTGAACGGAATTAGATGAAATGGCACATAGGTAAGATGGATCCTGGAATAGAACATGAGATTTTATGTCCCGGGATAATTTTCGAGTTTCACGCGGGCGAAGCCGCTCGCAGAAGCTCGATTGGTAATAACGTATAACAACCTTAAATCCATGCATACACGATGAGGTCATCATATGATAAGTGTGTGGATAATTGCTTATAATGTTATGGAGATACCTTAGATACCAATGTATGTGTATGTTAGCCGTAGTCATTATTATTCATTTTAGTTTTTTTGAGCGCATCCTTTGTCGTAATTAGCTCTCAGGCTCTCAGTTGAAGCATCAGACTTGATCAGACTAATCGGTAATCCCAAGAAACCCGATTTTTTCTTATTTTTATCGTCGGAATCTTTTTGGTTCCGATGAAAAACATGAGTTACCGTTGCCACTTTGGTAAGAAGATTATAATAAAGTTATCCTCAAAGAATATCATACTTGACCGCCTGAAAGTATGCTCTATCATAAAAATATTTTGTGTTGTTGTCGATACATGGATGAAATTAGGGAAAGAGATAATATCACAGTAATCAAAATGTTGTGTTATCGGTGCCCAGCAATCAGTCAACTCGGAGAGATAACTCCTAAAAACATGAGTGCTGTATTCGTCATCACAGGTAAATATACCTACCTATATTTTTTGTTAGTAGTGCGTTTTGCTTTTGGAGTTTGTTGATATTTTCGACAACCATGACGTCAGACAAAGTTGCTACGGAAAAATGAGAAGGTGAATAATACGACGGACAAAAACAAATTACGTACTCCGCAGTCCGCAGCCGTAGTACAAATATTTCTCTGATATTAGTGCCGTGACAATCAAAAATTTAAAATTATAAGTAATATATCAACATTAAACAGCACAATCAAAGGTTCTATATTCTATCACGTAAAACAAGTAAATTTGTACGTAGCTAGGTAAGTACTTATTTTGTTTCGCTCCAATAATAATAAGTACAAATTATCCATACTCAACTTACTTCATAGCACTGTATAATGACCAAAGGTTTAGATTTCCGAACGTTCTTCATCTTTCCAGTTATAGTTTACAAAAACACAGTTTTTACACAAGTCACCACATCACTTGGTTCGAATGTTCACTGAAGACTGTTCAGGTATTCATGTTACCGAAATTGTAATTAGTATTTGAACGTAGCGTGAAAATCTCGAAAATAATGGTTTAAGAGTACGTCAAGGTCGCATATATTTTCCCGAAGCGTTGAAAATCGCAGGAAAATTAATGGCGAGTCGCGGCGAGAGGCGTGCGGTGTGCGGCCGGCGGAGTGCAGCGCGACTGTGCGGGCGTCGCTCGGGCAGCAATCACACGAGCGGCTATGTGCCGGTGTGCCCTCGCGACCGCTTACTCACTGCCGTTATCAGTGCAAAACAGAATCTAGCGAAACACTGCGCACCGGCCAAGACCCGCCGGACGCTGCAGCGCTGAACGCTGGCGTGCCTACGACCGTGCACCTCAATCCATAAAAACTCCGTATCAACCGGCAACGACGCGAGCTATTTGTCTAGTTTATAATAAGTGCAGCACCAATTTTGCCTCGCTCTCAGACGCAATCAGCGACTTAAACGATGGCTGTGGAGCCGTGACTAATTTGAATACTTAGTTGTAATTAAAATTTTGTTTTGTTACGTATTGCCTTGCTTAGTGATACTCAAGATGATGGACGACCGTTAGCTATTATTGATTTCAACTGTTATATCCATGTCCATCGCATGCTAACTAATGACTATTTGGCTAACAATAGACCTTTTTACAAGAAAGTGTATAGGTAAAAATAACGTTGTTTTTCGTTACAGCTGCACCTAACTATTGTCCGTGTAATTAGATAAGCACGAATATCTCCAGATCACCCGAGTCTTACAACAAAAGCTATTGTCGTGTTATCAAGATCGAAACGTAACGTGACTGAAACTAACTCCAAGCTATCCAGTCTGCTATAAACCATCTCTTGTGATTATTTATTAGTTAATTGAATAACGGTTACAAATACAGAACAAGGCGCGGTCATAAAGTATCTATCTACCTAATTTTTAAAGTCGAGTTTTGTAGTTTTCCTAGAGAGGGAAATGTTGTTGACATTAAAAAAAAAACAACACACATGTTGACATTAAATAATACAATGTTCCTTTTATACCTGTAGCACCTTTTTAACATGTATTATGCAAATAAATTAATGGTATTTTTTTATTAGGAAAAGGTTATCTTTTTCAAAATATTGAATAAAAACATCAAAACACATCTACTGCCTTAGAAGTCGATTGGAGAAATACATTATAGAGCATGGCGGTTGTAGTTTTTGCCGGCGCGCGACGGTCGGCTAGTGCTTGGGAGCCATATTTACTATTGTTTGTAAGGGTCTGGGAAAACATTTTTTCGTGGACTTTAAAAATCTAGTACCTTTGAGTAGTACCAATACGAAGAATAAATGTAAAAGTAAATATTTCCGTATTTTTTTTTCTATATTTGTAACATATTATATTAGGTTTGTTAAAAATCTTTTATGAAATATATTTCAATGACCCTACCACAAAGTACGTAAGCGGCGGCGCGCCGCACCCTACCTTACAAACTTCAGGCGATGTTGAGATAAGTTGGTCTAGCTTGCTCAATTTTTAGATGCTTTTACCTAATTACTGTTATTACAGTGTATGTAAATCTTGAAGCGTAAATTATTGTTATCGTGTGTTTTTACAAAAAATAGTAACGCTCCAGTAACTGCTTGAAGTTTATGTAATCATGTAGTAATAAATGATTCGTGTCGAAGTGACCCAATTAATTTCGCAAGACAATTGTCTCGAAACTTAATGTTACATAACCTAGACAACTTTACAAAGAATTACTTGCGCGGGTAACTTAGTGAGAAAACTTAACATAACAGAGCAAAATATGCCTTAATTAGAGACCAGAAATAAGTAGATTTCCTTCTCGTTTATTTAATTAAAAATAATTGGTTGAGGCATCTTCCTGGGAGTAGCTATTTTTTTATTTAGGCAATAAAGCCACTGCGTAGAAACTGCGTAGCATTTCGTAGTTTTGTTTAGAGTATCGTAGCTTTACGTACCGTTTGGTTGATTTACGTAGCGTTTCGTACGTTGATTTACGTAGCATGGCTATGCTAGTATATTATATTATCTGTGGCATGACGTAGAATTTCGAAGCATTGCGTAGTATGTCATCTATAAACTTTTGTTTTACTGGTGTAATAAGGTTTTGTTTTATCTTTGGATCATCATCTGCCTGCCCTTGTCCCTTTTTGCTTGGCGTCGGCGCAACGCGTGTTCTTCTCCCATTCCGTCGTGTCAATTGTAACATTGTCACTGTCTCCCTTTTCTTTCGTATCCCTCGTCACACATTCTATTATTCTGATTTAAAATATGTAGTATAGGAAAAATATGTTTCTCCAAAAACATAAGCACCTACTAACTACTCTTGAATTTGTTGTTTAAGAAAATTTTGTCAGGTAAACGATCAAATTCTGTTAAAAAAACAAAAGGTTTGATTTTGATAAATGGACATAAATGGGATAGATTTTATTTGTTTCCAAACTAATAACTTAACTTAGCAGCATGAATGACGCATCGGTTTGTTAGATAAGCCGCTTTTAATTCCAGCTCAAAAATGTCAATTGCAAAAGGCTAATAAATCGATATAGCCATGCATGTTACCACTCATGCAAGAATAAAGCGCATTTCAAGAGCTATAACTATACAATATGCATTATCATTAAACCAACACAGTCAAACACATATAGAACCATTTACATGTGAATGTCAAGCATATTATAATATGTATGCAGTGCATAGGATCGCGGCTCGTGCCGTGAGCGAGATCGTTAAAATTTACTTATACTCAACTATCGGAAACAGAATAAAATAACACCAACTCGTATTAGGATAGTCTCCACAGACGGGTTTATAATTTACAGCATATATATCTTCCTTCAATTTACTGCTTTATTGGATGTCGCATGTCGGGTCGATATTAGATTCTACTTATGGAGCCATGGTGGACCCGGTTTCTACGACGACCTGTTAGATTTTATGGTGTAGACACACTTATAAAAGTCGTATTACTATTTCTATCTGTGATATAAATAATTTTCTCGAAACCCATATACGTATGATAATACGGGAAGTGAGTTTCAAGAAAATTATATTTTATATGCCAACGGGATTCGATCGTATATATCCGTATTAAAACTTCGACAGTCATCTTGAGCATGATTGCCAATTAAAATAACAATATTTACCTAAATAAAAGTACATACGTGATCGCGTGACGATATTATTTAATGTTATGATTTTTGAGGAATACTGTTTTGATAATATATGAAAGTGATACCATATATGTATACCTAGGTCATCTATTATATCATCATCAGAAGATTACGAACATTGAAGTAAATCGCGGGTTTATACTCAAGGAAAATTTTGAGTTAGTGCGATATCCATATATGGATTGGGGGATTCTCCGTCCTGCTGATTCAAACGATAGGTAGATAACTAGGTACCTGTGGTTCTGGTATGACGACATTGTAAAACCGATTTTGTTTTTGCTTTTGTTGGCACAATGACGAAGGTTATATTTGACTAAACAAGATATCAACAACTCTTAAGATCTTGGTTAGATTTTATTTGTCTCAGTCTTACTAACAACGCACGAGCGCCACCCATATCATATCAGAGTAGAAATGCTGCTATGAAACAAGTATAAAAGCACTCGTACCTAACCTACCAAGACCATATCAAAAATTAACAAGGAAAAATTGATATAAATAATTTTACCAGAGTAAGAGATGTTGTGGTAGATACAGCACATTTTAATAGCATTAGGGAAATACTTGATGTAATCAAGACCCACAATGATATTAATCATAACAGTAGAATACAAAATTCTTTGAATTCTGCATTCTATTGGTAAATTGATTGTTATCTTCTTAATTAACGACGCTTTCGTCATAATTGCTAGTGTCCGATAAGCAAATGACTTCATAGGTTCCGCTTTACTAATCACCTAAATCTAAAAAACAAGAACAAATATTTGCACTTACCAATGATTCTTCCTCGTTGTTTTGTATGTCTGGATTTTTTTCATTGTTGTCTATGCTTGCGAACATTTTCCTGTGAACTTTTTTAAACTCGTCCATCAAGGCGTCGTGCTGTTTCTTCTTGTCATCTGTCGGCTTTGGTGGAGGTGGCTTTTTAGCTGGAGGTGGCGGAATGTTAGGCTCTGGGTTCGGTTTTTTCTTATTCTGCAGAAGTTGAAGGTTAATTAGTAATTGGGCTAAAATAGAAACAATATCATCGCTATAATACCTACTCATATTTTAAAAGAACTTTTCCTTACGTTACATTTTATGTATTTTTAACCGACTTACCAAAAAGGAGGAGGTACTATGTTCGACATTATGTTTGTTTTGTTTTTTTTTTGTGTATATTCACGCATATCTCCGTCAATTTAAAACCGATTTTGAAAATTATTTTTTGTTTGAAAAAGTATGTTTTGAAATTGGTTCCATTTTAATTTGGTGAAGATCTGATGAAGAACTTCGAAGATATACAACAGAACTCTTCAATAAATTACGGCAAATCTCTCGGGATGTCTGTTTATAGTTTATACCATTTCATAACATAACATCACGCCTTTACGCTCTTAAGGGGTACGCAGATCTCTCATTTAACCGGTAATGCTCTAGTTTCATGATATTCGGGTAATCTATTCTGGCGTTATAGGTACCTTACTAAACAACTTGCCTATTAGGTAAGTACAACTAAAAAGTGAAAAATAAAAAGCTTTTTTAAGACTAGACAACCTTTGGTATTGGTTTAAAAACCAGGCACCTTTAACAAAATAAAATGCTGAACTCTATTTTATTTAGGTATAGGAATGCTGCTGCACATGATTAGCTATTACGTACTAAAACTTTTCACAAATTCTAATCTAAATATTCTCTGACATTATCACAGCTCAACTTTCAATCTAATCTCATCGTCACCGAAAAGAAAGTAAATAGATTATCCCATAATGCGCACTTTCAATTTTATCATTCTCATCACGCCTGTACTACTGTGTACTTACCATCTTACGTCGCTGTATTTCCTCGGCAATGGCACTTGATAATGTAGTTGAACTTGACAAACTTGCAGAATCCGAATTGAAATCGTTTTTCAATGGAGGTGCTGGGTAATTACATGCATTTTTCCCACATGTCGTTGTACTGGTGTGATGAACTTCTACTACAATCGTTTTTTTGTCGTTGTCTCGATTCGTATGATTTGCAGTAAACGCATTTTTCCTAGGCGATTGATTATTATCGTAACTACACTGTATCATAGCACCATCTTCAGTCAAATTGATTATGGTTCTATTCGATGGGCTAGTAATATAATCCTTCTTGTTTTTGCAGCGGATATCAGTTTTGCTTTTATTTTCATATGAGTGAGGATTGTTTGGTATACTAGGACAGTCGTAGTCGGGTTCGATGTCAGAAGGTGCATCAAAATTGTGGATATCATTGTTTTTCCATTCGAAATCTAAGCTATCCCACGTTCTTCTCTTCAGCCTGTTCATGGTTAATCTGCAATAAATGGTCCGATTATGAATCACTTTACAAAATATTATTGTCTATTCAAGTATAATTGCGATACATAAGGCTCGAAGACTACCCCAAAGCACAAAACACCGCGCCGGCAATGACTAGAGACCCCATCACTAATAATATTCATGGCCACGATATCTGGCTGAGCACAAATTCAGCTGTCATACCCAGTCAGAATTATTTCTATGAGTAAACGGTGACAGTAGTGTCTGTCACCTCTAATCTCTCGTGGTATCAGATTCTAACCTATCAGCGCGGTCAGCAGCCTCCTCGGCGACGCTGGCGAGGCGTCTGCGCAATGCGGCGGGCGGTGCCAGTGGCACGTGCGGCGCGAGGGGGGCGGGGCTCCTCTCTCCAGCAGCTGATGACGCCGAGCTGTTGTACCCCGAGCTCTCCGGAGACACCAGGTCCGTGCCTGCGCCCTCACGGATCACAAGCTCCAGACGACCCGTCGCTTTCATTGCTGATATTGCCTGTTGATAAAACGAGATTTGTTAGTAATATTGCTCATTATTCATCATAATAATATGATTTAGTCTATTGCTTTTCACAATTAAAGTTCTGTGAAAAGGAAAGTAGATAATTTGGTGTAATAAAATACCTTGGTTCTTCTTCGTCAGCAAACTGTGCATAAACCATGTGAACCAGTGCAAGTTTATATTTCCTAATATTGAGAAAATTTAGTCCCGAGGTATCGGAAAGGTAATTAGAAAAATATTGAAAGATCGATATCAATGATAAAGGAAGTTATATAGTTACTTTTAGGCAGAGGACATTTGACTTGGTTTATCACTCCAATATAATTGACTTTATGTTGATTGTAATTTTTAACCGACTTACCAAAAAGGAGGAGGTTCTATGTTCGACATTATGTTTGTTTTTTTTTTTTTTTTTTTTTTTTTTTTGTGTATGTTCACGCATATCTCCGTCAATTTTGGACCGATTTTGAAAATTCTTTTTTTGTTTGAAAGAGTATGTTTCGAAATTGGTCTCATTTTAATTTGGTGAAGATCTGATGAAGGACTTCGAAGATATACAACAGAACTCTTCAATAAATTACGGCAAATCTCTCGGAATTGCTGCAATCGCATGTCTGTTTATTGTTTACGCCATTTCATAACATAACATCACGCCAGTAAGCTCTAAAGGGGTACGCAGATCTCTCATTTCACCGGTAATACTCTAGTTTCATGATATTCGGGTAATCTATTCTGGCGTTATAGGTACCTTACTAAACTACTTGTACAACTAAAAAGTGGAAAATAAAAAGCTTTTTATAAAAAAATACTACCGACTTCCAAATAAAAAGACTACAAAGTGAAAAATAACTTTATTTTTGGAAGTCGGTGTCTATAACGCAAAAAAATGGTACCTACCAAAGACACCGACTTCCAAAAATAAAGTTATTTTTCACTTTGTAGTCTTTTTATTTGGAAGTCGGTAGTATTTTTTTATAAAAAGCTTTTTATTATTAGTCCATTTAAATTAATTTGGTTTTATCTATTTTTTATTTTATTTCAGATTAATTTGACATTGTATATTTCAAATTGATTTATTTTAATTTTATTTGTCTCCTGTAATTCAAAATTGTTTTGATTTAATTTGAGATAACCTGTATTTTAGTGCATTTTTATTGTTTTGATCTAATTTGACATCGTCTATATTTAGAGCTAATTTGACACAACCTGAATCTAAATATTAATTGAATTTAATCTGTAATTCAATGTTATTTTGATTTTAATTTAATTAAATATGTATTCATTGTATGTACTATACTCAATAATGTGTAAGCTGTGGTTACCTATAATTGTGTGTGCATAACATGATAATGGTTTTCAATTTATATATTTTCTATAAGTTTTTGTTATGTTACTCGTTGGTGATTCTTATATAAAGACAGCGGAGCGATTGTTACGACCATCACGACCAATCAGGGCCACATTGATCAGCACCCTTTTAGGTATCCATAATTTCACCAAATTTTTGTAGAGAGGTAGTTAAATTATGAAAATAACGTCAGCATCATCCCCTTGTCCTTATCTTATCTAATCTATCTTATCTATGCAGTCTGCGCAGAATGTTGTGTACATTCGTATATTTTGAAATACATTGGAAAAAAATTTTACTTTGATAACGTAACGCAAACTAATCTCTGTTTTATTATCTACCTGTACCTTTCCATGTAAGAGAACATTCACTATATTAACGAGAAAGTAAAATGCGGAGGTACGTATATGCATTCTTATACAGTCACGTTTGTAATGAGATTTTTTACGACTTCATATAATCCGTACTGTATTTAATCGAATACTTACTTATATTATCGTATTAAAGAAACAGTTAAACATGTTCTCGCTTATCTTTACGTTTTAGACGTGATTCTCATTTTAAAATCAGCTACTCAAGGGTATTTGCGCCTTAATAAACCAATCGCGTATCTATCCCACAGATTTGTTTTCGCTATATGATTTGGGCCCGTGCCCACCCAACCCGATAAGACTCCACCCGAAGAATAATACCAGATGTTTAGCTACCAATTTAGTGCCATTTGTACAGTCAGACAAAGTGATATTTAATTCTAAATAACTTATTAATGTACTATACATAGAATATTTAATATTTTGTTATGATACATAATTTATCCTGGTAGTCAGTGATTTTGCCTCTACCTCGCTTTAACCGGTTTTCTGGGTCTTACTTTTTTATATTTAATAAGTTAGTACCAACTTGTTAACCTATTAATTATAATTACGTATAAAGACTGATCCAATAAATACCACCGTGCCACTAGCTATAAGATTGTAATGATAATTAACAATAATCTGTGATTTTTACTAAGCGTAAACTATAAGAAATAAAAACCGGCCAAGTGCGTGTCGGGCCACGCGCAGTAATAGGGTTCCGAAGTTGCATAATAATGCGGACTAAAAAGAGGGTTTTGTTGTTGTTACATGAACATTAGAACGGTTTCAGCGGCTCACAAAGTCTAAAAACGGGCCCACATAGCATGATGTTTTTTTTTAATCTATATTCTCACGTTTGACCACTATCTCGCCTGATGGTAAGCGATGATGTGCTCCACGGTGAAGCACGCTTGCCTAGATGTAATCTATTCACTCTTGACTTAAACTAAATATGGACTAACTGGTAACTGAAGGCGTTATAAAATCCAACTTCGCAACTGAAGTTAGAAAAATATTATCTATTTAAGTACCACCGCGTGTGCGAATTGCGAAAGGAGCCGATACGAGCGCGCGTTAGAGCCACTGGGAATGGTATAGTTTGTCCCTGGATCCTTGCGTGCACGCTTCTTGTTTATTTCTCTTTTGGTATTAGAAAAAAATCGTATGTATTCACCTCTAATCTCCTCTAATACCGCAGATTAGAGGTGAATCCTCTAATCTGTGGTATTCACTATTTTATTCTGGAAAGTTTTACGCTACTCAGTGATGAAGACGGGTCGAATATTGACTTTATAGAAGGATATCGACAAAAGAAAATAAGTAATTTGCTTGGAAATCGAATCTAATTTGACTTTACTTTTACGTTTTAATTACAAAACGTCGAAAATACTTCTGCACTAACACAAAATAGACTCCACCGCACGCATGCGCCGTATGAACTACGGACTGGTACTGCCAACGACTCAGGCCACACCAATGCGTTTTTCGAGCTTAAACATTATTAATTTAGAAATCATTTTACTAAGGATGTTATGATTTTATTTTTGTATGTTTTTACATGGTTCATAAGCATATATTTACTATCTGTTTTACACAGCTAACAACGTTATTTCAGTAATTTTTCAATGGTATTTGTACTAAAATTTTACTGTGCCAAGTACATTTTATAAGTTGGTCGACTATTACTCGTAAACTTGTAAAGCCTGTTATGACTTCATTTTTGTATATTTTTACATGGTTTGTAAGAATTATATTTAATCTGCTTTACACAGCTATCAACTTTATTTAAGTAATTTTTCAATGGCATTTGTACAAAATTTTTACTGTTCCAAGTACATTTTATAAGTTGGTCGACTATTACTCGAAAACTTGTAAAGCCTTGTTATCCGTGATAATTTTCCTTTTAATTTCGTTATATTTACTACTGCTGTGATTTTTTTCACATAGCCAAGAGCAACCATTTCGCTGGCAGGGGGGCGGGACACTTAAATCTAACATAAATATGCAAATTAAAGCTTAATTTTACGCAAACGAATCTCTGAATCGAAAAATGGTTTTAACAAACCCATAATATTTTTGAAAGGCCTATCCATCGATACCCCACACCATGGGATAGATGAGAAAAAAAATATACATCCCCACTTTACGTCTATGGGAGGTGCCCGAAAAAAAATGATTTTTCATGATTTTATGTTACCACTTTGTCGGAATTATTAATATGTATATACATGCCAAATTATAGCTTTCTAGTACTTAGATTCTCTGAGCTAAGCTGCGGACAGACAGACGGACAGAGCGAAACTATAAGGGTTCCTTGTTGACTTCGAAACCCTAAAAAGGATAAGTGCTTACTTGTTTAATTATTGATTTGTGTATCCAAACATTAATCACAATTTTACATTCCCTGTGGTGTAAGCGCTAAATCAACACTTTTCTATATGACTATACATCGACGTTTTTACTTTTTTTATTATTCTTCGCGTGGAGTCTAAACGGGACCCGCAAAAACTATCCAAGCCAATGTCAAAAAACATGTAACTAAACAATTCTCATAGTTGAGCATTTGTCAAACTCTATTTTAGCTTGAAAATCTCTTCGATGGCATTACAGTAGAGTTTGAAAAGTTCTAAACTTTCTCTACGCAAAATCAATCGAAGCCAATGTCAAACAGCCTGTACACAGTTCTCATAGTTGAGCATTTTTCAAACTCTATTTTAGCTTGAAAACCTCTTCAACGGACAGTAGAGTTGGACAAGTTCTTAACTAGATATTTTTTAATTCGGGAATCGGCTATTATATTAAAATCCTACATGTTTACATTTATTTACAGACTACCTACATTGTAACCAGAATCTTTTCCAAGGTCAAGTTCAGGTATTAAAATAAGACCTTTGGCAATAGGCCAACTTATATCATAGAAATTTAAATACGATACTCGTAAACCTACGAGTTAAGTAGGTGTGTACAGATAACTCCGTTAAGGACGGTTCAAAACTAAATTTAATTTAGAATGACAATAGGTCTAATCAGGCACGGTAAAGAGCACACAACATGACGAGATAGAGATATATTCTCGGTAGCAACTTAGAAAACCTTGGGATTTCGAAAGTGATACTGATACTTGCAAATGCGAAATAATCAACAACAGTCATTTGAAATTGAAAACATCAAAGACTATGCAGAGGAATGCTTTGACCAGCTTTGGTACCTTGGATTCTAGAAAAAGTGAAATTCTATCGGCGATAACAATTGTCCATAGTCCAATAATTGTTGTCCACGTGAAATTACGGTAATTAATATTATAATTCCATATTATATATTTCTATTTACTTGAATTTTGTTTGATATTTTATTTGAACCTTCGTTTTGGTCTTAATTTTGCATCTATTTTAGGATAGGTCTTAGGATTATTTATTGATTTTAAGTTGAATGTACGACTTTATACATATGTTTGACCTAAAAACTGCCAACATATTTACCTCATTGAAGGTAACATTGGAGAAATCCAGACCGTTACACGATAAGATCTGATCGCCGGGCCGGAGCCCTGCTTCGCGTGCGATGCCTCCTTCCCGCACGAACTGCACAAATATGCCCGGCTTCCACTCTGGCCCTTTGCAAATTCTGAAACAAATTGTTATTGTTGTTTTAAATACTTGAAAACTGTTGCTCAAGTTTCACTTGACCTTGTGCACCACGTGAAATGCTAAGTAATTTTACATTTGCCACTCTGTTCTGTAATAAGTATTTGTATGACCCACAGTTACTCCAATCTCACACATTTCTTACAGTTGGGTCATTTTCATCATCATCCATCATCCTTAATTTATTTGAGGTCTCTCTTTTATCCATGTATATATTAGCCATCATCTCAGTAGTAACTCCCACAGCCCCATTCCTTTCATATAATTAATATAATACTTGACATAATCATAATATTCCTTCCATACTAGCCATCTCATTTTGTCACACAGTCCATACATCATATGTTTGGTTTTCAATCGCTCTCGTTTACGTCCATTCCCAAAACATTCTATACAGTTTGATCTTCCATTCCCAAAACATCCGATGACAAACCAGCACAATGTTTAGCATTGATATAATAATATACTGACCCGCAGCCTAGCTTGGCTCTGGGAGGCACGAGTATGGACAATCTCATATCCGTCAGTCTATCGTTGTCGTGACACAGCGTCGGCGACGACGACACGTCGGAGCTCAGCGACGCGCGCTCTGACACGAACTGCCATGACAGAGGCTCATGCGCCTTGCTGAAATGCGACAACGTGATCAAACAACTGTACACTTATGTACACAACCGAAATTTCACGGTTAACTTTGTCTGGCTTGTCTACTTACTCTTTGACTGGTAGCATCCCAACATCTGCAACAAAGTGTATGTCATCATAAGTGTGAGTCATCTTGAGGATGTTTAATTTAGTATAATATTTGCCATCATTTAAATTTTTAATCTACTCTCACAGCATTAATGAGAAGGAGGATAAAATACAGAGGCAATAAAAACCTAAGGAAATATTTTGAGTTGACCGTTTTACCATTGCTATAAATAGGAATGTTGCAAGTCTATATAGCCAAACTGGTCATTTATGAAATGTTTCGGAACTCTCAACAATCGTTGGGCAGCGGGCCTCAATTCATCTGTCATAATTCGTTTTACGCAACTCTACCTAATAGACAATGTTCATAAGCACACGCCCACGAGCTTTCACGAGAGTTATAAAATTGCCGCGGCTTCTATTACCGGTTGCGCCTCATACGATTTGATTAATTATCATAATTTTATTCACTGTAACATTGTCAGACGATACGCCTACGGATGGCTCTTGGCGGTTTGCGTTTAGTTGCGTAATAACTACAATTATAACTATAGAAACCACTGCTAATATATTAATTTATTCACTAATCAACTAGAAGTTCAATCAAAAAGTAGTACAGTGTTATGTAAATAAACTACCAGGATCCTTAAGCGTTTATTAATGAGCACGTTTGCATGTATAATGGAGACATGGATCATCATTGGACTATTATATCATGTCAGCACATATATAACATAGATACGTCTACCTATGATTACATGGACATTTCCCACAAGTGTGTACAACAAATAATATTTTATAAAATAATCGCCACTCTTGACAGGTAGATTGATGTTACGTATTTATAAATTCGTAGTTGGATGCTGCCTGTCCCACTGATATAATTTCTTATCTTATCTCAGTTACATAATATTAATGATTCAATCATTTTGTATTGCTAGCACGGATTTGAATAATTTTGATTCTAAATTCTGATCTATCAATGCTCTAATTGAATAGTGCTTAATTGATAATCCTGCGAAGAGATGAAGTTAAGAAGGATAAAACAAATCCTTAACAATTTAATCCAACCTGGATTACATTTTTAGGCTTAGTTTTATAGAAGCTAAAGTTTCTTCAGCATCCACAACTCATGTCACCCAGCAGATGCTGATATGACGCACAACGAAATTTTTGATTGTACTTAATTTCTCTTTTACTTCACTGCTGTAACGTGTTGTGTGTCTACCTGGCTTAACTGTTAGATTGTGTAGATCATTCGAGCAGATAGCATGGTACTCACGTCTGACTTTGATCTTGAGTCGTGACTGCGCGGCGAGGTAGTGCACCAGCTCGGCATGCACCGCATCGTCCACGCGGTAACCGTTGACACTCACCAGCTGATCTCCCACCTGCAACCATGGGCATATAGTTAGATTGGTAGTACTACTAGTACTCTTTATCGAACACCATAATAAATTACCTTTAGAAGCTTGAGTGAATAGGGTCTAATAATAGGCGATGTTATCGCAAAAAAACTGGCCCTAAACCACTATTTTAATTATAAACTATATCAACTTTGTTTAAACATAGCTTGGATATATTCAATTCAAGCTAAATTTGAGATCTAACGAGTGAGAGGCAGACTGAAGTCTGCTAAAGACTGATTATAATGATAAACCTAGCTTATAAATCCGTGTATTCCCGTTCGTCCCCTCGACTTCGTCCCCCGAGGGGGACGAACGGGAATTTACAAAAATAATATTTAATTTGTTCCCGATCGTCCCATCCTAATTCAAGAGGGGACGAATGGGAATATATTCTTCGATTAGTGCCATTCGTCCCACTAAAAAGATTTGTGCAGTTGTTTTGTGTGTGTTTATTCGTTCTTTCGTAGTATACTTTTAAATTAGTTACTTCGTTAGATTTAATCATTATTTTAAAAAAATCTAAAAAAAAAAAAAAAAAAAAAAGAAAAAAAAAAAAAAAAAAAAAAAATAACTAATTCCCGTTCGTCCCCCTCGGAGGACGAAGTCAAGGGGACGAACGGGAATACACGTATAAATCCATCAGCACAAAATATATTTGACTGACATGTTTGTTCATTAACTTTTTTATTGCTATTATTAATCCTTCCATTTCAATAGTCTCTGCAATTAGTCAGCATTCTTACAGACAGGTTGAAAATTGCTATACACTTAAAAATCAAAATGAGAAAATGTTCTTATTTGGAATTTTGGGAAACATGTCTATACTTCTACGGGTTGACATATTCGAAACGGAACTTCGTTACCATGTTACAGAAAATCATAACGCAGCTGACCCAAAACTAGGTGTAAGAACAAGACACCAGTCGTGAAAACATAATTTACATGAGCACCGAGAAAATTGTGGCAGGTTCGTAAAGAATTTCTCAGGTGTTGAAACAACAATGGACTAGGCACATGTAGTTATTGCTTTGAAGTGGTGTTGCGCCACGGCGCCAAAGAACAGTGCGGCTGCGGGTGGCTTGACGCAATGTTGCCAGCACAAATAAAAGAATCGCCATATCTTAAACTCAGCGTTGATTGGAATGAATTGGACAATAAGTCCAATTCATTCCATAATACGACAATAATTAAAACGTCTGTTACAACAGGTACAGATTTTTGTAATTTGACAAACCTTAAAACAGATATATGTCAACCTTCATCAAAAATCTCCTAACACTATACACAAAAAGATTGTTTTTTTGTGCAGTTTAATTCAGTAAATGTTGGTATGATGTATAAGTTTTACGACTCGTAAACACCTGTTCAAGAATAACTCACAACTTGTTCACAATAAAAAGAAGAGCAATGCCTTGTGACGTTTGTGAAGAAAATAAATCTTGCATTGTATTGCACTGTATTGGTAATTGTTATCCAATGTTAGTAACTGCCGTTGAAATTAAACGGATTATTACCGTATCTATCTTTGTTTCAATATCAGAAATCCTTCATTTAATTTTTATAGCAAAACGTTATAGAGAGTTGAAATAAGCGTAGTTCCGAGTTTCTAAGCGCGCAATTTGGCGTAAGTTGTTATGTAAAGTTTGGTTTACAACTCAGGGACAGAAGCCGTGGCCTACTTTTCTCGGCCGCCAGTTGTTCTAAGGGACTATGGGTGATATTATTTTTAAGAAAACCTTTTGTTAGGATCGTAAATGGAATAACTTATGAATTGTGATTTTCAGAGCATTTTTTTATTAACATTTTAAGTCCAGCAGACGGCAAGACAGCGAAAGAAAAGGCATTTGATGAGTACTTAGTTGAAATTACGTAATCAGTAAATTTCAACTCTTTGAACTTTAAAGTCATTAATCCACATGATAAAAATTTCTCATAAGAAATATCGCAAAGCAAACTTAATTTATTAATATCAACAGACGTTGAAATTATCATTTATCATAGTAATCAAAGCGCGTCTTTTTTTGCTGAGCTAGTCGACTTTCGTACATTCACTAAACCAGCTGTTGCAGATATCACTGCATTTCACTGTGATAGACAGTTTGTGTAGTCCATCAGCAGCTCAGCTGAGGGTAGAACTTTCGTCAGTTTCATCACGTAGTTCGAGACTTCGAGCGCAGCAAAAGAAGCCGGACAGGTCGCTCAGTGCCCCACATATCGAACAACTTTCGATCAGACTTTCGTTACATACAAGTCGTCTTTTTTGCCAGTGACGCAAAAGAACGCCAGACTCAACGACGCCCGGCCCTCCCAATGAATTCACTTTCTTTTTGGAATGGGTGTGATTGATGTGTTTTACTTGATTTTGTATGGGTGCGCAACAAAACACACGCGTGCACACGTGCATGTTTTTGCGAAAACGAATGTTTTTACAGCTTTCTGCCCCATTGAGTTCCCTTGAAGAATTCGATTTACGCAAGTAGCATTATGAGCTGGTACCAAACTAATAATTATAAAGATAATTACAGTCTTGCAAATATGTCTTTTATATGATTGTATAGATTTGGGTCACAGAGAGGAGGCCTGTGTCCCAGCAGTGGGAACATTAATAGGCTGATGATGTGATGTGATGTGATAGATATGGGTGCGCAACAAAACACATGTTCATGCATTTTTGCATTTTACCCTCAATGGGCTTGCTGTCCCATTGAGGTCCGATTTATGCAAGTGGCATTGTGGGCTGGTCTGGTACTTTATCGTTATAAAAATAATTACAGGCTTGGAAATACCATGTAATCAACATGAGCAGCAAACTGTGCCATCAATTTAATTAGAACAGTGCCGCTTGACAGGTACACCTGTTACGTTAAGTGCGCATAGACAATGGTTAAATAATGTACATATGACGTCAGTTTCGTCTGAACCGTCCAACCGTCTGAAGCGTTCACATTTCAAAAAGTAATCAAGTGAGTCACCGTCAATGTATTTTCAATACAATCTCTATTTACTTTTTACAGTGTGGCCTTGTTGATACGATATTTCTCTACCTTTATCATGAAAAACGATATTGTTTCACAACTTGCGAACTACGAAGTATGAACATACTTTTTGTAATGCCATTTTTTCCGTGTTGCCTTTAAAATATCCGTGGTTCTGTTTAACCAAACACATAATTTGAATATTTGTGACGTAACCGCATCATGCACGCTCACGATCAGATGAAAAATCACTATTGACTAGTATCACACTGACCGCGTGGTCTTCTGTGAAGGACCGCATTAGCGCTTTTCTATTTTAGCAAACGTTATACAAGAAGCATTAAGCCGAAGAGGCGCACGCGAACGGAAAGCGGTAGAAAGTCGCCGCACAGAGTAATTGAGTGACTCACGCACTGGACACGTACAGACCGTACAGTGTACACGACCCACCTCATGGGAACATGGACTATTTACAAATTGTCATATAATTGCACCGATTTACCGCCACCTTCCTGCACTTAGCATGCTACTGAATATAGTATTGAATATGTTTCAATATAATATATTGTAATTTGTTCAGTTTCATATCCTGTCGTATGCACGGTAGCAATCTGTTCAAGTTGGAGTGAAAATAATTGCAGTTATTAACATCTCAAATAGTCGTATGTGAGAGGAAGTTCTTAAAAGAAAAGTCATTGCCGTAACATTGAAAAGTTTAATTAGCGACTCAAAGTGAGTGCACCATCAGCTTTTATTGACTCGTGTTGTTGACTAGCCGTGAGTCTACCGATGGCCGTGTTGTATCAGTCTTTAGCACAAGTCAATGACTTCAGATACAGTTTATCTGAGCTGCAGCATGTCTGTTCACTTCTCAAGAATCTCCGTAATTTCTCAAAACACCTCATTGTGTTATTTTAATAATAGCGGATGTAGGTACGTGAATTTTTCGTAACTTCTTTGTGGAGGAAGTAATCGTGTGAAAAGTTTTGTAACGCCTGCAAATAATAATATGTGCATTCTTGTCTAACTGTTTAATTATGACGAGACGCCGGCTTAACTTCAAAAGATTCTTTACCCATGTCAATTTTAAGTAGAAAGTAGTATCTTCTATATTATGTTCTGACCATGAGTTGCCCGGAGATTTGGTTTTCGGAAACACATTAAGAATACCTATTTGCATATAGAACCGGCTAATCAAATATCACCTGTGTTATCTAATAAGCAATTACTTGAGAGAATATATGCTAATTGTGTGTAAAATTGTAGGCAGTGAACTGGATAGTGTCATGATGAGCAAATTGCATAACATTTTGATATATTTTTGAATAGTGCCAAAACACACTAACCTACATATAAATTTTCAAGCAAATTTTTCGAGGAAACTGCGACTATAGCTGTCTCCATTGCATTAAGAGTGAGCGACCACGTTACAGTGCCAAATCTCATCAACACATCACTAGCAATACGCATTCATAGACTTCCATCTAGCTAGAGACATTGCGATATGTAAGACGAAAAGTTACGGCACATCTTGGATGTATATTATAATATTTGTGCTGGTTTTGAGTTTGGTATATAATTTACTAATCTTTTGTGATATTGTGGGTTGGTGTTAAGTCGCAACTGGGACCTTTCTGTTAAACTTTTGTGTACGATCTACCTATGGTATGTATGATCTTTATTTTTATGTGTATTGAATGTCATTAAATGAGTCTTCTATAAAACATCATATTATGTTTCAGCGTTGTAAACACAGCCTTACGTGAAAAGAAAATTCCTGAGGTATACGTTAAAAATCTCATAAAAGGCTACGTTATTGACACAGTGTTTTCGGCATCATCTATGTCTAGCCCTAGGCTCACAAAACCAGTTCTCTGAAACATTATTACCTGATCTACCATGTTCTATTAGAACCTCTATTGTTAAGTTGCGGATTGTTATTGCCTTCTGTATTCATTTCTCAATATTATTATCTTCGTAAATTCCATTGAATATTAATTCACACTGCAGCTGTTGTCTATCGGATTTCTGTAGCCCACCTAGTCATAGTCAACAGATCTAATAAACCAAAACACCTAATAATGTTATTTTGTCAACCAACCTTCGTAATTGCACGTTAATAAACGTTAATCACTGCTTTATCAAAGTCTATATTGATAATTCAAATTCCCCATTACCAAATCTGAAACAAAGCATGCAAAAAGCATAATGGATTTTAAAATAAACTGTCACGAACGCTCTTCAAATCTGTCTCAAGCATAATCATGTCTTCAACTCGACACAATAAAGGCCATGTAATTTGCTGCATCACCTGTTGACCAATGAATCAAGTGCGGCTCACGACAACAAAGCAATGGAGTATTTGACCCACATGTAGGAGACAACGAGGCGAGCATCATGGTAAATGGACTCACGCTTATGATTAAATTGTGGCAAAAGATACCAAAGATACCAACAGTGGTTACGTGAGCGCTCCGAAAGAATAGAATGCGTGTTGCGACAGTAGTACAGCCTCGGATGTGGGTAATTGCACAGAAGCAAGCAGCTTGCTGGTTTAATTGTGAGCAGCGTGTTCGCACGCGCCCAGCGGTGGGACACTAGGGACCGTGGGAACATGTAATGGGTAACAGCGACAAAAAATGTCAATAGAGATTAAATCTTCCCTTTGCTCATGTAAGAACGAAAGGAACACACGAAACAATGAAATAATATATTGCCTAATAGACAAAGAACTTGTAATAGTACAAGAACTCTCCGACACAATGTTTCCACGTATTGATCATTGTGGCATTCCACGTTATTCGGTTATTTCGCGGATAACAAGCTTATTATGGTGTTTCTACTCGCAAATGCCATAACTAAATAATTATTGATGTTGCATAAGCCAAATCGCCGAGCCACCTCTGAGTGATGGTTCTTTGGTTAGTCATATTATTAAATAGAATCAAGTTTTGCAAAATTGCATGAGTTTCTATAATTCTTCAGACTAATTGCAGTCTACATAACAATTTGTTCAACTGCACTGTAATAATAATAAATACCAAACGTGCGCCCTGAGAACAACTCCCATAGGTTACGCCACTTTTCACGTTGAGCATGAACTATAAACCGACGTAGTTGCACAGCACACATCCAAAGTAAAGCATTATTCACGCCGACTATAAAATATTTCGATTACTCTCGGGAGGATGAAATAATAATGTTCTCGTAGATAGCTATGCTTTCCAGACCTATGCAATAAGATTCATGGTGTTTAAACTTCATCATTCAGAATTTATCATCGGGTGTTTTGAATAATCGGAACTGTACCTACACATCTACCTTTAGGTAGACAGAGGTGATGAATAGTACATCCAAATTCCGCCAGCTACGTTTGAGTCTGCAATAAGAGGCGACCTTTTATAAGCTACACTAGTATCTAAGCTCAAATCGCCGTTGATAAACCCAATAACCAGACAGTCCAGCAGTCAAGTTTAGACCACTAGGCCAACAAGACAGTCAAGCCAAGTTTCAAAAAGCTGAATTTATCAAACAGGCATTAAACCAACTAACCTTCAATCCTTGGACATGTGCCTCAGAGTTGAAGTCGACTTTGGATATGAAGAAGCCGGTGGCGTACTCCCTGCCGCCTCGGAGCGCGAAGCCGAAAGCTGGGGCAGCCCTGCGCGGGCGCACCAGGCGTACGGCTCGTACGCGCCTGTCGCCGGGCACAGCAGCCGCGCGACCCGACCCCGACGTCGTCGATGCTGTTGATGGCGCGTACATTGTCACCCTGCAAATAGAAAAAAATGCAAATAAACTTAGACAATTTTCGCGATTTCAGGGTTGGTATAATAAAAGGTTATGTATGGGACTAGCCATAAAGTCGTTCATAATTATGAGTACCTATGATTATTCCTTTCCAAGGATTGCGTTTATCCTGTTACTATAAGATGACTTCAGTGTGTCCTGGTCTACAACCGGTTTTTGGAAAGAAATGATTGATTGCAAATTAAACGAAAGACAAGAGATAAGATTGACTGATGAAGATTCATTCGACCAATCGCAGCAATTAACGGACGTTTGACAATTTATCACATACATTTTTAGTTAGTTTTCGTTCTCGAAACTGGATCTTCATCTGGAGGCAAGGGGTTTAGGATGTAGATATTACGCGACGGCGGAGGATAGGTAGGATAGGTTAGGATGTACATATTAGGCGACCATAGCCGAAGCGCTGTTTAGCCAGGCAGAAAATAAAATTAAGACAGGCAATTAGTGTACTGCGGTAGGTACCACAAGTACAGTTGTTAATTGTTGAATCCCTGTTTTAACAAATACTTATCTATAATACTTATGGATTATTATTACTGTTAATTTTAATAAGTCTAATAATAACTCTAGGTTACAATCAACATCTCATTAGGTTGTTCTTTAAGTTCATTTTATCACTTTTTTTTTTTTGTTGTTTATAGGCTTGCGCTAGACCACTATCTCACCTGATGGTAAGCGATGATGTGGTCGACGATGAAGCACGCTTGCCTAGAAGAAACCTATACACTCTTGACTTGAAGACTCCCAGGATGTAGCTATCAGGAAATACAGACTCCGGCAGGGAATTCCACTCCTTTGCTGTACGCATAATAAAAGTATTCCCAAAACGTTTGGTGCGTATGGGTGGGATGTCCACCATGTACCATGTAACTATTCCTGCGTGGTAAAACATTTAATAATACTTACCCATATTTTAGACCCAGGTGACGTTAATATCATTTGCTGTCAAGCTGGTGCCTCTAATGCACGTGAACTTATGAAGCTTGCTGGTGGTACTGACACAAATATTGTCAGGCCTAGAAATCTAATTTCGCGTAAGCAATAAACTTGTGGTCTCAGGAAACATACATTCTAATAGTAAGGTACCTATAGCTGAATCCGTTAGACATATCGTTCATCCTATACAAGAAACCATCATCATAATCATTTCAGTCCACAGCGATCACAGCTGGACATACCCCCGATTTCTGAATTATGAATTTGAAGTTGAATATTTCTCAAAATCTACTTTAGCTAGAAAACCAGTCATATTTTAGCATTGCAATATGGTTGGTCCTTTCTTCACTTTAAAACTCAATTCAGAAACCGGTTCATGGACCATACAAGCAATTTCTAACTTCGCTGTTAAAAATGCCATCAGTACCTTGCAAATTATGCTATCTGGTGGCAGTTGTTGACCTTAGAGGGCAATAATTAGTCATTTGCGTACTCGTGATAAATGTTTCGTCGCTAAGACACGACAAATCACGACAGCATCGTATCATATGACAACCGAAGTTCTATTCTAAGTAGCCACGACTGTTTAAACAATGATACAGGGAACTATCAAAGAGTTGTTCCATGTTTTTTTTTTAATATCTCACAACCCATTACAAAAAATATTCAATATATTATTATAATTAAACAAGTTTATAAAAAAATAAGACGCCAATATAGCTAATATTGGCGTCTTATTTTTTTTTCCATAAGTAGGTATATATGGTAAATCCTATCTAGCTAAAACTGTGGGTTTTATCAAGATGAGGACCTAACATAAAATCGTAAGAAAGTAATCATAGTAACATAGCGAATTCATAAACTTAAAAAAAGTATACCAGCCAGAATTGGTCATTTAAATAACTCTAACACGTTATGTGTGTCAGTGTACCGTTGTTGAATACAGCCCGCTCATAATATTCAGATAAATATACATAAACTGAATATTATGTTACTGCCTAATAATGCCCCCAGCATTATGCGGAATTGTTATTAATTAGTTGAAATATTGAAGTGGTATGCCAATCCGATCACAACGCCAAACGAGTTTATGTTTTATTTCCACAAATTCTGCTCTCGAGTTCCTCTGATAGATTTCGTATTGATTTGAATTAATTATATGAATGTTTTTATCGTTTATGTTTTCGTTTTCTGTGCGGAGGAATAGACATCATAGATTGGCGGATTAGATGTGTGAAAAGAGATGTTATTTTAGGTATATATGAAAAAGATATTTTACCTACATGGATGTTTTTAGTAAAAACGGGATCCAATTACTAAGACTCCACAGTCCGTCTATCTGTCTGTATGTCTGTCACCAGGCTGTATCTCACGAACCGTGATAGCTAAACAGATGATGTATTTCTGTTGCCGCTATAACAACAAATACTAAAAACAGAATAAAATAAATATTGAAGTGGGGCTCCCATACAACAAACGTGTTTTTTTGCCATTTTTTTTACGATAATGGTACGGAACCCTTCGTGCGCGAGTACGACTAGCACTTGGGCAGTTTTTTTATATATTTTTGTCAGGCTCGCGTTTGACCACTATCACGTCTGATGTTAAGCAATGATGTGGTCGACGGTGAAGCACGATTGCCTAGAAGTAACCTATACACTCTTGACTTAAAGACCCCAAGGTTGTATGTAGCTATCAGGAAACAAAGACTCCGGCAGAGAATTCCACTCCTTAGCAATACGCAGGATGAAAGTATTCGCAAAACGCTTTGTGCGCATTGCCGTACGTCTTGTAGTCCGATGATGGAAAGGGCTAGGCGGAATCAAATTGTGCAGTTCCATCGCACGCTCCCCGAAATGTTACCAAGAAATTTTCGACAGGCTGGCAACACGGCGTCGATGTTCAAGGCTCTGGGAGCTTTGAGTGGACCATTGCATCGTTGCCGATCAGCCTCTTAGCCCGTCTGTCAATCGACTCAAGTGCATCAAGTTGGTATTTAGCAGATTCATTCCAGAGGTAAGGGCAGTACTCCATGCATGACCGAACTTGCTTTGCCGATCTCAAATGAATTAGGATAAAGGTAGCAGAACAATGACTGTTCATGCGAAACACTAGAGCCAAACTTACTGACAGATGACACAATGCCTGGAACACTAGCTAAAATATGAATGAGATATCCTGAAAGAGTGAAATTGTGCACGAGAAAAGTTGTTGCCGTAATTCGACCATTTGGGGACTCAAAGCTTGTATACTTATCTATAAAAGAAGTTAGTCATATTATATTTTAGACGATATATCTCAGAATGAATACAGTCATACTTATAAATCATAAGCCTTATCGAATAGTAAGAATATGAAAAGCGTTAATAATCGTTTCGATAAAGAACATAACTCTGATTTGTTTGCGTCAAAGTTATTTCTGTACGATGCCTGTAGGTTATTTAAAAAATCAAATAATGTTTCAATTCTTCAAGCCTTTTAGAACATACACGTGCAACTTGTTCGAGTAAGGAAGGGCTGATGGTCGTCATAAATATTAATTTTATTTAGAGTTCTTCTTCGTCGTATCGATGATTCACCAATTATATAAGTTTTGACCAGAATTCAGCCACGGCAACACAAAGGTCCTTCAGGGTGCAGGTGTTATTGCACAGAGACCACGATAGGAGCTGAGGCATTGTTTGGGATGCAGCGCCGCAATCGCACTGCTGGTCATTGGAGTACCCCTAACTAAGTTGTGCTTGCTGCAACCCAATATTAAGATTATTTAGAGTTGATTATCTAAGATCAAATGATGTCACTAAGAATTCCTTCTTATTTTTATTAAAAACATTGCCAAAGCCTAACTCTAATTTAGCCCTTTAGAACCATACTAATTTTATTTAACTACAGTCTATCAATATTCCTGCTTACATGAATATTTACGAACATAAACTCCATAAACGTCGTCACCATAGAATGTGACCATGGTCAAGAGTCTGATCATTGCCATTATTTGCCGAGCAATGTGGAACGTCACCATATGTGTTTAAAAGAACTTATTAACTATTCCAAAACAGAAGATAAGGTGTTTTGGCATAATTACATATAAATGATCTTTAAGACTCTGTTAATTAATTACTCAAATGGTCAGTAAGCGTGCTAAAAAGAAACGAGTTCTTCAAAACAACGTTCTTAAATAACTCAAAATATTTCAAAATATTTTCAGCCAAAATATTTTCACTGCTGTTAGAGGTAAAAGTGATGATGAAAGATGAAGTTAGAATAGTAGATAAGTGTTTATCTAGGGAGCAAACAACTATTTTAAAGGCGAGAGTGTTTTTTTTAATCCAGTGCGGAGCGAAGGATTCGAAGTTGCACCCGAGAGGGACACACTACTTTTAAAATTAGGCAAACTCGAATGATTTATTTCCAAATCATTAGGACATAATTTCATTACACTATACCAATAGTGAAATTTTATCCCGATTCTTCCGCTTTCGTTCATTCTTTACAATCAATTCTACGTCAAAATATTGGTTATGGAAAGGAGCATAACCTTTCCTTTTCAAAGTGTAATATGTAATACGTAAAGTCGTTTTTGGGAAGGTTCCGACTTGTTTGCTTTGCAGAATTCACTTACGCAATTAGGCTGCTGGCTTTTAATTGTCTCACAGAAGGTGTGAAAAGCAGAGTATGCTCCTTTGGGTTAAAGCCTAGACTGTCTTCATTATGGGCAGCTTGAACCCCTCGCTTCATTCAGGACTCGACATAACTCTAGAGTTCCTCGCTACGCTCAGGGTTCAATACCACCCGTGACGTAAGATACAGATTTATTCTTTCTTCTTTGGTGCATAATCTACTATTACAGCTCTACCAAAAAAGGTTATAACAGTGCGTAGGAATTATATATTGTATGGTAACGTACAATAAGTATTCATTCATCATACAACGAAACCTTAAACTTTAAGAACTGTCTGTGTGTCTACATGGTCTTCGATTAATCATACAAAATTAACTCCTAACCATACAAATTGCACTAAAACGGATTTCACCAATCCCATCCTCAGCTAAGGGCATTAAGAAACGATCTCCGGTATTTCCCTTGACATTATCATACAACAATAGCAAAGGTCAAATTGTATTCTATTTTGTTCGTCAAAGTCATAACGAAGCATAAACAGGTATTTTGAAAAATTGCTGCTCTAACAAATTGTGTACACAATGAGGTCGATTTAACTGTTTCCATAGGTTCAACTTTAGATTCAGTTCAAAGGCCAAATTGACAGTACAGTTCGCAAATTCACAAAAACTAATTGTATCTCAGAAAAGTGTTTATTTATATTTTAGAAGATCATCATGTTGAATTGGTGTCTCAAGATGAAGATATTTACGAGAATGAGAAAAGCTAGGATGTTAAAGAAATAGCGTAAAGGGCAACACAGACTAGAGAGACATGAATCTATAAAATTATCTTGGGTAGATTTACCATAGCAGTGTCTGTCAAACTCGAGAAACAACCATGTCTGGTTTCTTCTCTGTTCCCATAAGATACGTGTTGTTGGCATTATGGGCAGTTACAACACCATCCAGTACGAGCAGTAGACGGGTTTTTTTCTCATCATATTTAATTTTATGCCAAACACGTTCTCAAGAAATGTTTTAGAAATGATAACCGTGTTGTTTTGTTTCTATCTTGTTATAATCAAAGCTTTTTAGAAGCTGTCTTGTTATTCCAGAGGGAACTGTTCTTATTTGTATGAGTTATAAAAGATGCGGGTTTGCGGGTGTCACGGTGGGAGGGGGTGGGGGGCAAGGGGCGAGTGCAGGCTCCTCGGGCGAGTGGTACAATGACCTGCGCCTGCGCAGCCTCCGGCAACTTGCTGCGCTGCAAATGTTCGCCACACTCATTGACACTGCGACACAAGTGATATTAACCTTAATTAACTTGTCCTATGCATAAAAAGCAAATTGTTCGGTTAGCACAAATAGTATACCTAGTTTTCTCCGTTATATTGTAGCTCATTAGCGAGTCTTGACGTTCAGAAGTGAGTCCAACATCCGTTCGCAAATTGTGCCAAGACCCGGCTTGTTGGTCTTGTTATTATCAAAGAGCTTTTCAAATTGATCGATTAGTGACTACAGATTTTTTTCAAATTGATGAAGGATCTTAAGAAACACCCTAATATCTCATCGTGATTTATCTACTGAACAGAATATTCATTTATCGAAATTATGTAATCGAAGTCTTTTCTAAAAATATCAGAAAGTTCCAAGAAAAACTCAGCCTACTTACACACGGATAGAGTCTCAAGCGAAAGTCATTAGTAAAAACAACTTTGTGCAAATTTACAAACTGGCAAATTAGTAATCTCTACTCAAACAGCTATCAAAAGGTTTTGTTGACCGAAGTGGACCAACCCAACGAGAAATGTTATGCAAACATTTCGATAATGTAAGATCTCGGTGCCTAATTAAGTAAGCGCATGCAAGCAAAAATGTAGCACCGTCTCCCTCGACTCCAACTGACAGAGCGAACTATTCAACAATATGACAGAATCGTGCAAGTGAAAGTTTAATAGAATTGCATAAAGGTACACTTGCCACAAAATGTTTTATCCACGTTACACGGAACTCTTTTAGCTGACCTATTCAGGAAGAATGCTATTGATGTCATTTAGCCGAATATTTATATTGTTTATCAGCATCACTAATGAATTGCGCGCAGTAACAAAACAACAAAAGGATTGTTTCGTTTCCTTGATTGATTAATCAACAGCTTTTAATGCATGTAGATAATGACTTGTCATTAAATCGACGAGAGTACCTACCAGTGACAATAGCGAACTTATTCCTCAGCCCTAATTGAAATGTTCACATTATGCAATATGTAACAATAGTTTTCGTGACTTCGTATGGCGTTTGTTTAATTTCGTAGATAGCATTGTTGTAACAGTGAAACAGAGTAAATGTAGTGTGTGCGCAATATCGGCTGCGGGCTAGGTAAGCCATGGTGCGGGTGGCAGAGTGACGCAGGTGGCGGCGGCGCTCAACCGTGAATCCCCGCCGCCCCGGCCCGGCCGACAACTGTTCCCCGTTTTTTTTCAACAGCTCGAGATCAATGGCCGACCGAATCCACGTAAACATTATAAGATCACGGATAATCTGCCTTTATGACGGGTTTATCCTTGAGAGCAAACGAGTTGAACGTGACCACGGCCCCGCTCGATCACAAACATAAAACACTAGATAATACTTATCTCTATAAATCAATAGATTATCAAAACTTCGCAGTTGAATATTGATGTAACGACAGAAAGAGAGACAATTTTCCTGAAAATGAAATGAATAACGGATCAATATTGCTAGGAAACACGACCGAAACTTTGGGGAGTCAGTGCAAGCTCACGGGCGCGGGTGAGGGGATTCTTAATTTCCGGCTAAACCGGGAAGCCTCACTAACAGCTTACACGCAACTGTATTGTATTTCACCCTCGCTTTAATAAAATCTAATAAATTGTTTGTCTACAAAGGTGACCAAAGTGGTAAATATTTTTAAAACTAAATGTTTTTAAACAAAGAAAAGGATGTGCCACTTAACTGAATTAGCAATGGTGTTTGAGTGTAGCGCAGCTCGCTTACAAGACTAGGAATGCCGTAAAACAACGCCCGGCGGGCAAACCGGCCGTGGCGACTCTTCGCCAATTAACCGCCTCCGACCTCTGGGCCGCATGCCTGACCGATTATTCTGGCCGATACTCCTCATAGATACTCGAGTGGCTACTGATCAATCCAGGAGCACTCGGTAGACCATTCTTTTTTAAACAATGTTGAAACCCAGCCTAATAATGAGTTTGACGCTGTAAGTTACGACTACGTAACCGATGTAGGAAAGATCATAGATGCCTCTATAGAGTACAGACCGCAACGTGCAATATTACACAATGCGATTCATCTTGATGCCACCTCAAATCTCGTTCATCTTCATCCTATCTGTAAATGGAAAATAATGCAATCCTCTTCTTATGAGGAATCTAGTTTTTGTATTTAATGTTTTCTGGTAGCTTGAAGTCTTGAAAAGTATTAAGCTATATAATATGACATTTATACCTATTAGGTACATAGGAAGGTACCTCCTTATTACGTCTTAGGCCCTACTACTGACCCTCGGGGCAAATCTATTATGAATATTACCTAAGAAGGTGCCTGCTAGAATTATGATGATCTCTTCGACAATCTTAGTTGTTATAACAACTCACTTAAGGGTTTCTTATAGAAAACCTTATACGAAGGTATAGCTAGTAACTTTAAAAAGCTCAAAATGAACTAAGTGATATAAATTTTCTATATATACCTCCATAAGACCTCATAGGTTTATCAAAGGTACTAACGTTATACAATCAATTCCATGGAACACAGAGCGGAGTTGGTGAAATGGCAAATCTAGTTTTTCCAAGATTTCAACTATCTAATATCGCACCTGCTGAGTGAACGACGCAAACAAAGAAGAAAGCTGGAAATCCAACTGAACAGAGAAGGGTGAAAGAAATCGTTGGAAAAAGTTAGAGACGCCATGAATGGATGGAAAGTGAGCTGACGGACTAGACGGCGTTGCGTCGGGGTTTCGGTTCTCACGATCCATACACGCTGATCGGCTTCTTTTCTAAATGAATATTTATAATTGTTAACACACCTCATTGCCGACCACTATTTATGATTCTATACCAATCCATTTATAGAATATTTATGTTTGCGTTTTACTCTGCTTTACATTATCGAAGGTAAAATCTTTTGTTATTTCCAGGAATGCAGGCTGTAGAATAGGCCCGGTGCGATACCAACTCAAACAAGTTTCTTACATTTCAAACCAGGCGCACAGATATAGTGAACACTGAAATTACGAATAACTTTACTTACTCACAGTACCTACCTATGTACCTACGTATTGATAAGCATTTTTTTATCAAATGCTAATTGATTTTTCTATTTGAACAGGTTAGTTCCTCATCTACATAGATCTATCATTAAATCACGGTACGAGTATACCACGATCTTTATCCAGATACACAAATTAAAATAAATATACTGGATTCCAACCAAGCATTTCGTTTCTGAGGTAAACTGAGGTGATTTATATTATTAACTAATAACGGTAAGTTAATTAGCCTGTTTGGTAAGTAGGAGACGATACCCGGCCAGGATATCAAACTAGTTATCAATTAAAATTATCTTGAAAAACTCGTTGCACTTGGCCAGTGAACTGTATCTATTTTGAATTTGATGCAGCTTTAACTGTATTGACTTTACGAATATAATAAGTAGGTGATATAGAGTTTGTACAAAAACCTATTGTTTCAAATGTTTTATCTCGACGTGAGATCAAGTAGTTTGATATGAGAGCTCGGGATGACCAAGGACATACAGTGGATAGCATAACACCATGATTGAGTGTTTTACCAAAAACATTACAGGAGATTGACAGTTTTATCAATATTTAGTTTATCTCATGAAGGCACTCACAACATCATCTTTAAATAGAAATAACAATAGAAGTACTTACCCCCATTTTACACATAACGGTAGCTGATTTAACAATTTATACAAAACAAAAAAAAACTCGATTGGAAACTCACCTGTGTATAGAACGAAGTTCAATTTATCAGTGTTTCACCTCGGATAAAATTAAAACAACGAAACATTATCGCATCGCTCAGTTTCATTTCACTTGAGTGTACAGAATTGAATTGATTTCCTTCACTGGCTCACTGTTTAACGAAATATTACACACAAAACTTGTTAAGAAGATTTTACGGTTTGAAATTCACGGTTGGTTTGTGGTGGCAACGTCTGTGGCGGGCGAGGCAGCCGCGCTGGCGACGAGTGTGCACTGACACTGAGCACGAGCAGGGAGGGACCGGGCCAAGCGTCCGGGCGTGCGCTCACGACGGCGAACCGACTCGAATGTCAGCAAAAATAAAAGCAGTAAAGAAAGTTCGACGTCACCACGATAAAAGCCTTAACGTAGCTGCTCAAATCGAAGCTAATAACTCATGTTACGCGTGTCGCAGAGCCTAACTGCGTGTCCCCGATGTGGACCCACTAACAATGAAGTAGACGAGACAAACATTTTGGAGTTAATATCATTTGTGGTTTGCCAACGTCAAACTCGTTTTGTTGAGCTGGTCTCTAAGTCCTAGGCAGTGATATAAAAGCTTAGTACATTTTATAAAAGTTGAAATTACTTTGAGTTAAATACCTATGTATAATTTATTAATCCTACTATAATAATAAATGCGAAAGTTTTTGAGGATGGATGTATGTATGTTTGTTACTCTTTCACGCAAAAACTACTGAACGGATCTGGATGAAATTTGGCACAGAGATAGATTATAGTCAGGAATAGCACATAGGATTTTATCCCGGGAATATGTTCCCTCGGGACAATTTTCGACATTTACGCGGGCGAAGCCGCTGGCAGAGGCTAGTTAGTTATAAATATCCACATTATATCGGGTAGATGTTATTATTTGAACAATGACTGTTCGTTTCATTTATTTTCTTGTTGGGCTTTAAGTTTAGCACCCAAACACGGTCAGCGGGTATCGATCGGTATAGCAAGTTTCGGCCCTTATTTATATTCTGCTCAGTTCGGTCGTGATTTTATGTAGGTGTAGTAAAAGTAGGAAAGTAGTTTATATATTATTCTAAGTATATCCTTATTATTCAGTGTAGGTAAATGTAATCAGAACTATCAACGCCATTAGATTTGGGTGCTTTTGTTTTTATCTGTTTTATGATTTAGCGTACATTTGCACGGCTTAAATGCTGCGTAGGTGCGGCGTAGCGGCGTAGGCACGGCGTAGCAGCGTAGACCGTGTTACGTAGCAGCGTAGCCGCAGCGCGTACGTCGTCGTGTAAAAGACTGTTTTCGATGCAAAATCGTTCTTGGATTTGGAAGGAGGTATGTATTTCTAAAGAAAACAGCAAATAACCACATTTGAACATATTTTATTAATAGCACAACAACACTAAAACTAAAATCCATTTGCATTTATCACATCATTACCTTTTCATGTCCGTACGTCTCCATCTCATATCTGTATTATTAGGTATAGTGTGTTATTTTATATAATGTTATGAAAGATATGATGCCTTCCTTCTAAAATATCACCCAAAAATACAGCCTTCTATAACACTAGACCATTCCATACTTCTTTGGCTTCAATTAAAGCTAATATTTACAATAAACATCTATATAACATCGATTTGATCAATAATTCTCTAAAATACATCAAGTTCAACAACAATATGCTAATCAATTTAGGCGTTTAATTGTCACGTAGAAACATACGTATTTTGGAAATACACAATATCCATATTGCCCTGTATCGGTGAGTAGTATCTGTATCGTTCGTCACCGTGCTTCCCGCCGCAACTCGCTACCCTACGGCCCGCGCGCCCCGGGGTCCTGCTGGCCCAGCCTGGTCCGGCCTGGCCCAACCTGGCCTGGCCCCGGGGCCGCACCGGCGCTCCGCCTCTACACGATAATGTGAACCTAGTACAACAACCCTATGTATGTTTGGACAACTAAACGGGTAGGTACCTATTCAAAAACAAATAGGTGAACTACATTTCCAATAATCATACAAATTTCTGGTAGGTTCATTTATAAATTCGGTGTCTACGGGATAAAACATGATAGTTATCAAAATAAAGTTATCTAAAAAATTATAACAACTTAATTTAAATATAACATTATTCTCTTAGATACTATAAACCTACAATTTGAGTAAAGTATCTAAACGACAAATCTAATCTACCAACTTGATATCTACAGTTTTAAGTTAAGGTACCTACTTACGCAATCGTTCTTTAATAATTGAATTTAAATACTCCTCAACAGTGCAAAGAACCCTTACTTCCAAAGCATCTACTAACGAACCATTACTCACTGTTGTCTAATAAATTATTAATTTTCGAATATATTATCGTCTCCAATAAATATAGAACATACAGAGAAGTAGACATAAATTAAATGATATATGTAACTACTTTACCTGCAAGTTAAGGGTAAAATTGTAGTGAACGTGTTCCTAACTCATCTAATCACTAATACTTAACAAAATATTCTACTTACATGAGATGGTAGATATTTATTAAGTTTATAAGATTAGGTGCAACATAACGAGTTTGTGCAAAATGGTGGTAAGTACAACATTTAGGAAGATATTACAAGCAGATTTCCTAAAAAAGTATTGAATACGCAATTTCAACAATTACAAGAAGAAACATAGATATGTAATCTTTTCGACTTGTTGTCAGTTGTTGTGTATAAAATACGAAGAAACGAGCTCCCACGTGACATATTTATTCTACTAACTCCATAAATAAAGGCCATCAGTAACTTTAATAAACTGTCGTAGAAATAGTCACAAAAAAAAACAAGAAGAGAAAAAGGAAGAAGAGTTAGAAAAGTTACCGATGGCCTATATTTTAAGTTAGTTCTATCAGCGCTGGTGTTATAATACTCGTGGTATTTAACTACAATATTTAATTTTTCACAATTATTATTGGGTACAACTGTTAACTCGAAATGTAACACAGTCTCAAAATCGGTACTTTAGGTTTTTTAAATCATGATTTCACACATTGTTATTATAGATCTTTTTTGTAGAAATAGGTTCATCACTATGGTGCGATTAAGATCAAAAAATTAGAATTGAAAACGAAACAGATCTTTAGTTGTTTGTTATTGGGAAATGTTTCCTGTTTACCTACCAAAATTTGCTAACATCAAGGCACGAAAACCTTTAAAAACCACGCTTTATGCTCATCTGATTTACTTAAACATGAATTTCCGATAGTCTGATAAAGGCAAAATCGTTCATTATAGAAATAAAGAACATTTTTGCCTCTGTCAGTATTTTTTTTTCCTAAACTGCTTATTAGATAATTTTACAATAAAAAGAGTATGGATTTATTTAAACAAACACAGATTTCTAATAATGATTGAGCATAAATTTAATATTGATTTTTTGATGGCCCACTATTTGGATCCCAAACAAAATGGTCGCAATCAGAAAACCATTAGTCGTTTACTTCAGTTGATGTAGCAATGAAAACAATTAGTAATACCAGCTTGTAAGTGTCCCACTGCAAGACAAAGGCCTTTTCTCATTCTGCTCAAGGTAAGCTGGCAAATTCAGGCTTAGATTAGTTAAGTTCACTTTTCCTTCCTGTGTTTTCTTTCACTGGTGTCGTTGATGTCTAATAAAGATCAGAAACTACATAATTTTGATTGCAAATATCACATTGGTACTGCCCCGGATTTAAATCCACAACTTCATGCATGAGATAATAATACATTTACAACTAAGACCCTACGTATTTAATTTTTAAATCATTGAGTTTTCGAATGGTGATATCGGCTTTCAGTCAACTTTCATTCTTTGGCTTTATTTTAGTATTAAGTAAGCCGTATAACTTATTGTAAACTGCCGAGCAATGAAAAAGTTCCACCCACAAAATGCCGACAAAATTTAATTTTTCACATTTAATTTAAAATTTTAACACAATATTTACGTTTTTAGTTGGTAATATTCTGATGCGCTGTTAAATGTACTTCAATATTGCAGACGGCGTCATTAAGCTAGCCTTTCCCGTTTAGGAGTAATTTGGTGCAATATCACTGGAACTTTTTCATTGCTCGTTAGTGTATAAGACGTGTGCTCGTGTAGCTCCTGTGATAAACCGAGACCTATGCTTGAGCTCAATGCTAAACCTCAGGCCGGGCAAATTAACACGAGTACTTGTGGATAAACCTTGTGGTGATGCCTAGTGGTGATGACAAGTAAGCTCTACTATGAAAATTGAGAAAGGCACAAATTATAATCTAAACGTAAGAGAGGATGTAACCGCTTAGATACTAAATATTATCTAGATGTCACGACGCAAGCCCAATGAATGTTTCTGATTTGCTAAGACTGATTCCGCAAGTCAGCCTTCTTAAAAAGCTATCCCTGGTAACTCACTCATGGTTAGTGTATTTTCATTTTGTTTGATCAACTAATTACAACAGCTACCTTGAGATTTGGCAACAGATTAGCTGATCAGACTTTCAGAATCCGATGAAAATAAGCAAATTCGACTCGGTAAACTTTCGTTGGACGTGCATCGAGCCTTTTACAAAATGGTACAGAATTCTGTATACATAATGACATTTAGAGTCAATAGGAGGCTTGTGTAGGTAATGATTATTGGCATACAGACAAAGAAATGTTTGTGCAAATACAGACGGAATCCATTGTTAATTGGACGATCTACTTTATATTAAATTGTGCTGTAACTTTGGTGTTTCTTGACTATTGTTTTATAGTTCTCACTAATTAATTAATTGGGTGATGTGCATTGTAATCAACAGAATCGGTTTGGATTTCCATTGTGTGGATTAGCTTATACAAACTAGAACGATTCTATCGCCGATACATAATTTGTTCTGTAAAAACTCTATCTTGTGCATCCTTCATATTGATTGGCTGAGATCAAGAAATGTCACATCAAAATGTCATGAGACAATGAATGAAATACAATACAATATAATACAATGAATGTCATGTGACATCTATGTTACTGTAAAAGCCCGAACTACGGTAAAACCTAGGATTTACCGGTAAAACCTAAGATTTACCAAGTCTTACGGGTAAAAGTCCGAAATATCTATGATAATCGCTGATTTCGGGCTTTTACTAGTTAAACACTCGGTTAAGGACTGATTAATTTATATCACTTTTATTCATTAATTAACATTAAAATACTAGTACGATTTTAAAACATTTTGAATGCTTTTAAAAGGAAACGCTTGATTTAAAAAAAATACCAATATGATTTCATATTGGTATTTTTTTTAAATCATGACAGTGATTCAAATTTTTCAACATTTACAAGTACTTCCATGGAAATCCTAAGATTTACCTTGTGCTTGCTGGAAAAAGCCTGAAATAAGTGATAACCGTAGATCATTTCGGACTTTTAGCAGTCTTCTTCTTCTTTTCGTGTGAGGTATAGCCACCTCTGGTGTCAGAGTTAATTAAGCCGCTTACTTTTAGCAGTAAGACTTGGTAAATCTAAGGTTTTACCGGTAAATCCTAGGTTCATCTAGGTGGTATCGTAGTTCGGCCTTTTACAGTAACACATACAAAAGGCAAATCATATTCTTATATCTTAGTATATACGATTCCAGACTCTGATCATAAGTTTTGTCCACGTCTGTTTTACGTTGACTATACATGAGGTATTTCGCTGTTCCTATTGTTTTTTTAACAGTACAATTTGTTTTTCAACGTGTTTGAATTCATACCGAAGAGATCAACGATCTACTTTCTCGAAGACAAGGCTATGCTTGTCACCTACAGTTTGTAAAACTCTTTTATAATTATATAGTTTGTCCATGTTCTGCAATTATGTCCAACTGGAAAATCTGGATGACACTTGAAAATTTTCTAAATAAAGCTGCTCGATCTTGAATACCGTGACAATGTTCAATTTAAATGAGAAATAGTTATAATTTAATTAATAAATATTTTAACTAATATTATTCTTCATGAATAATTTTTCTAAAAAAATATTATCAAACGTACATATATATGAATTTTAGATTGCTATTATTAAATAATTCTTGTATTATCAGTTTCTACCCTGTGACTTTTTTACTTTCTCTCGTCATTGATAAATAAATTTACAGAAAACCTATAAATAGGTACATATAATTTTTATTTATTTCTTTCCTGGCTTTAAATGGTTGATACATATCAATTTAATAATGATATAAATTGACACTGTGAGATGTAACTAGGTAGGTAATCATCTCTAAATGGTATCGAATAATAATAATATTGTCTATGAAAAATATGTATTTCTTAGCACCACTAGCCTACCATCCGTGTGTCCGTTAAAGATTAACATTCCATGTTGTGATCACTAGTCGGTAATATTGCTCTGCATGTTTTTCGCACAAGCTTTAAAATGGCACTTGGAATAATTATTCTGGTAAAACATTCAAGATTAAAGTAATTATTTAGATATCTATCCAAAATATAATTAACAGTTTTTTATATATTTTTCAATTCCTTTAATTTATTTATTATGAGCAAATAACATGTGAGTTACATAAGTGAACCTTTTCTAATATTTCTACTCCAACACGCACCTTTAAACTACGGTCCTAATATAACATTATTAAGTATGATTTCATACATATAGAAGATTAGACACATTGACCATTCAGTTCACAAAATGTACTATCAGAGGTATTTACAGCTATTTATAACATTACTATTCCACTACGCTGAGCGAGGAATATGGAATTTTCTATCTCATAAGAAAAATTGACTGGTGCAACCTAGGATACAAGCATCTTGATGACTAGATTGTACATTTTACCTTGTGATAAATTTTGGAATAGGTCGTTATATAAATTAATTATTATTGTTACAACTATGGATTGAGCGACATGTTTATCTCCTAAAAACTCAAACCGTAACACTGTTAAGCTTTAAAACTTTTGCTGCCGTTACCTATTGCTTTAGATTTTGAGTCACTTGGCTTATTAGCTCCTGTTAACGCTGTTGACGATCCAGAGGAAGATAAAGTAGAAGAAACTGCTGAAGCAGTTGATCTGACACCTGACACTTCACTCGTTGTAGTTGAACTTATTGATGTGTTACTTTTGGCTGTGATGGGTTTTTCGTTGCTTGTTGAACTCTTTGGAGTAATTTCTATTGATTTGCATACAGCTGGTTGTGCTATTGCTTTAGTTGGTGCAGACTTCGCTGTCGTTACTGTTGGTGACTTGACTACAGTAGTTTGTTGAGAAGTAGTAGTAGGAGTAGCTGCTGTAGTAACATTTGGTGATTTCGCAATCGTAGTATTACTCGCAGGCTTGGTATTTGGTGTACTAGCTACTTCCGATTTCGTTTTAGAGGTTTCATTTGGAGTTCCTGATTTGATGATTCCGAAAGTTGATATATTACTAGAATATTTATCTGCATTTAAAGGCTTTGAAGCTGATGGACTAGTAACAATGACAGACTTGGTATTTGATAATTGGGGTAAAGTACTGGATGAACTTGTTATTGGTTTGCTTGATGAATTAGAATTTGATGTTAATGTTTTGTCGACTCCCGTAGTTGTAGTTATAGTACCAGATATAATTTTGGTAACAGTTGTAGTCATTACGGGACCAGTTATTTTGTTTGTTGCTGCATTTGATGAAGTAGATATTTTATTACTAACTGTAGAAGTTGTTGATGGAGTAGATATCTTGCTGCCAGCTATGGTAGTACTTGACGGGGCAGAAGTTTTAGTACCCATTGTAGTAATAGTTGAAGTAGAAGGTATTTTATTACCCGCTCCAGCACTAGTTATTGGAGAAGATATCTTGCTACCAGTAGTACTTGATGGAGCAGACATTTTGTTTGTTGCTGCAGTGGTAGTTGTTGGATTGGGTAATTTGCTGCTAGTTGTGGAGGTAGAATATGGAGCAGGTATCTTGTTTCCAGCCATATTATAAGGTGATGAAGAAGATATCTTGTTGCTAGCTGCATTGGTAGTTGATGTAACAATAGATGTTTTGTTTGTTGTTCCAGCTGTAGTCGTTACATTGGGTAATTTGCTGCTAGTAGTAGTAGTGGTAGAAGATGGAGTAGACGTCTTGTTTTCAGCCTTGGTAGTAGGTGATGGAACAGACATCTTGCTGCTATCTACAGTAGTAGTTGATGGAGAAGACATATTGATTGTAGCTGCAGTAGTAGTCATTGTATTAGGTATTATGTTACCAGCCGTTGAATTAGAAGGTATTTTATTGCCAACTGCAATACTAGTCGACGGAGAAGATATTTTATTGCCAGCTGTGGTAATAGTTGGCAATGCAGATATTTTATTAGGAGCCACAGTATTAGCTGGAGATGTCTTGTTGACAACTAAAGTTGTACTCACAGGGATAGATGATATATTGATAGCCGTAGCGGCGGTGACAGGAACAGATGTGTTGTTTATAGTAGCAGTTGTACTTATAGGAACAGCTACCTTGTTAGTGGCTGCCGATATATTCTTGACAGCTGATACAGTTGTTGTTGGACCAAAAGGTTTGTTTGCAGACGAAATTGTTGGCAAAGATGGTTTATTTACAGACGTAGTTGTAGTTATGGCGACAGATGAATTGTTTGTAACGGCAGAATTAATGACTGTGGCAAACGTTTGGTTTACAGTGACGTTGCTAGTTATCGGAACAGTTTTTTTGTTTAAAGTTGCAGCGATCGTTACAGACGCATATGTTTTATTGTCAGTAGCACTGTTATTTATTGACACTGAAGTTACACTAGTAATAGGAACGCTATTGGCACTTGATTTTGGCATAGTATTTAATTCAACAACTGTAGACGGTTTTTGACTTTCACCAGACTTAAAAAAGCCTCTGGAATCATTTGTGGAAGGTGAAACAGTATTAGATTTTACCTTTGATATAGGATCGTCTTTATCTAAGACTATGCTTTGACGCTGCAATTGTCTGTTACTAAAGGTGTTAGCAGAGTCTTTAGGTTTGTCCTTACTGGCTTTATCTGAAATATTGACATTATCGGGTTTTGTTTTTTGCAAATCGAGACTGTTGGGCTTACCAGTCTTATTTAAGTCGATGGAATTATTTGTCCCTTTCGTGCTAGCAATCGAAGTGCTTCCGGATTTTGCTTCATGTGGCACTATAGTTTTGTCTTTTTCTAATGTTGAAGAATTAGGCTGCGACGTACGAGATTTAATATGATCGTCTTCTTTTTCTATTTTGTTGTCTTTAACGCTGCTCGTGGCAATATTAGGCTGAGTTTGCTTTGTTTCTTTGTTAGTTGAAGATGCATAGTTGGTTTTGTCTAAATTAATGCTATTACCGTTTGTTTTATCAGCAAAGATTTGAATTTTTGTATCAGCCACTTTGTTTTCTGGCATCGTTGTACTGCTTACAGTTTTGTAAGGTGGTTTCGGATCCTGTTCTGTGATTTTTTTGTTACTCTGAGGAATATACACTGCACTGATATTGGAAGTCACATGTCCAGAAGTTTCTCCTGTATTAATTCCACCTTTCATAACACTTACTTCAATAGTTGATAATATCGGTACGGGAGTCATTTGAACTGGTTCCATATGTGTTGTTTTACCATCAGTGTGTATTTTGGCTGTTGTAAATATTAATGGACTTGGGTTATATCCAACGTGCTTGGATCCATCAATTTCGACGAGAATTTGACTTTTGGGTGCGACAAAAGTTTTTAAACTGTCATGATTGCTAAATACATTAGTATTCATATGATTGTGTAGAGGAGCGTTTGAACTTGTTATTTTAGTAATTGCATTCTCTTTCAAGTTAGAAGTAGGTACAATTTTATTTGTGACATCAGAAGCATTAGACATCGCTGCTTTCTGAAATTTGTCATCCGATGTTAATTTGGCTTTATCGGTTCCTTTTTCACTGCTGGATTCAGTCTTAGTTTTTGACATCAGGTTAAATTTGGCACTTGTTTTTGCGGTTTCGGTCTTTTCTTTATCTTTTTGCAATAGAGGTTCTATTACCGCATCGTCAGATTCGAGGCTGAAATTCTGGACTTTCCGTTTTAGAGAATTTCTTTTGGTTTTAATTATTGCTCCAGGTTTCTTGATATCGTTTTCTATTCCACTAGTAATAGAAGTTGAGTCTCCACCATCTTGTGATGTCTGTGGAACATTTAAAACTCTTAGTAACTACCGCGCTATAACATATTAATGGTCCATATCGTAAAGGATTTAAATTGAATGTATGTATTTTAGAATACATAGTATTCCTGAAGCCAGGTTTGATTAACGCAGCACAATCACATGAGATCAGTGGTATTTGAAATCATTTCAGCATTGCCTGATAGCTTGATAAGTGAAATAAATGAAAAACACTGTTGTACTGCAGAGTGAAGGAATGTTCTCATAAAGAGAAGGCACGAGATTTAATCAACGTGCTTCCTCAAGGTAGATTTGACTGAAGCGTATTTTTTATTTCAGACTTAGATGACTGTAACTCCAGGCGGTCTCACTATGTTGTCTTTCACCGATGTCAGAGATGTCCAACATAAACATGGAAAGTACATATGAATTGAAAAAGTCACATTGGTATTTGCTCGGATTTGAATCCACAACGTCAAGCATGAGAGCCAAGGTCTGAACCACTGAACCATCACGACTGAATCGGATGCAGAGTAATAATAATACCAGCCTGTTACCTACTGTCCATTTGATCACGATCATTATTACCACATTTGCTCAAGGCGGGTTAGTTGATAAGATACAAAACTGGAAATAAAATACCTTCCGCATAGCAACAAGCGGATGCGTATGCGGGGGTCAAGCGCCGCGCTCGCGCAGCACGGGGCGGCCGTGAAGCAACAGCACCGGTGGCGAGAGCTCCGACTCGTGGCTCATCACTGCCGATGCCGACGGGCCCCATTCCTCCGTCGGACGAGACAGCGCTCGAGCTTTCTGAAACATCCGGAAAAGCACTTCAATTTTCATTCACAACATGACAACACGCATAAGGTTTATTCAGAATGCGCCTATAGTATACCGAGCACAATGGAGAACAAGTGCGTGTCGGGCCACGGGCAGTAATAGGGTTCCGTATTTGCACAATCATGCGGACTAAGAAGAGGGATTTTTGTAGTTATATGAACATTTAAACGGTTTCGGTGGATCACGCCAAACGCTGCTGCCCACTTCAATGCGTTATCGGGAGTTAACATTATTAATTTAGAAATCATTATTATTAAGGACGTTATGATTTTATTTTTGTAAATATATTTTTACATGGTTCATAAACTTTTTTTCTATAGAAAATATTCCTTTTTTGATTCAATTTTATTTTTCTCAGTTAGTTTTTATCATGGTCTAGCAGTTAGAGTAATTCATACCCAAATGTCCTTTCTTTGGTATTGTTCGTCGAATCGTTGAGCTCCTTAAATTCTGAGTTGAGTTGCACGGTTACTGACAAATGCGTGCACTGACTGGACAGGTCCACTCAATCTGTCTGGTTCTTGCCTCAAAATATTAATTATTTCATCTAAATAATATGATTGACATATACAAGTGTTTGTACAAACTACAGAAATAAAATCATTTATAAGAATTTTTTCAATGGAATTTGTATTTTTTTTTACTTTCCAAGTACATTTTATAAGTTGGTCGACTATTACTCGTAAACTTGTAAAGCCTACTAAGCTCTGATAGTTTTCCTTTTAATTTCGTTATATATACTACTGCCGTGAATTTCTTCTCATATCCAAATGAAGTTATTCAGATGGCACGCCCCCACCCCGCCCAGCACATAAATAAAAAAAAAAATAGCAATTCGAAGCTTAATTTACGCAAACGGATCCCTAAATCGAAAAATGGTTTTCACAGACCCGACACCAAGGAATAGACGAGAAAAAAAAACATCCTCACTTTACGTGTACAGAGCATGAGGAACCATACAAAAATATTTTTTTCATGATTTTGTTTTACCACTTTGTTGGCGTGATTAATATAATAATTCATTCATATATAATATTAATATCCATGCCAAATTTTAGCTTTCTAGTACTAAGAGTCTGTGAGCTAAGCTTCGGACGGACGGACATGGCGAAACTATAAGGGTTCCTTGTTGACAACGGAACCCTAAAAAGGATAAGGAGAGTCGACCCCAACAAATAAATGGAACAAAGTCGCGACAGAAGAAGAAGCACCTATAGTATACCCACATTTCGACTACACCATGCGCACCATGTAAATTGTCTACTCTTCTTAGACAGTTAGAATTTGTCAGCTAAAAAAATAAGCCTAAGTGATACCTCGAACAATATGTGGAACTAGCTTCTGCCGCGGAGTCGCCCGCGTGAAAAGTGTTTTGATATCCCAAGAGAACATATTATGTACCAAGACAAAAAGCCTATGTGCTATGCCAATCTATAATCTATCTCTGTGCCAAATTTTATCCAGGAGGGTGACCATAAGCTCTTATAGTAAGGTTATTTTGAGTGTGGTAAGGGACAGATGTATACAAGTCATATACATTTGTCTCTTACACACACTCAAAATAATCTTACTCGTAAGAGCTTTTGGCCACCCCCCAGATCCAACCAAGCGTTCTGGCGTGATTGAGTAACAAACATACATCCATCCTTCCAAACTTTCACAGTTATAATATTATAGTTAGATTAATACCTCCATTATGGTGAGGTCATCAGGTCCGCTGCAGATTTGATCGATAGCCATGAGCACGACCACAACTACGGGGAGCACGCCAATGATCCAGCCGACACCGTCCGCCCACATCGGGTACACATAGGTTCCGTACGAGGCCGGCTTGTACTCGATCCAGTTGAACACCAGGATGAACTGTTGATGAATATCACCAAGAGATCAAAACAGCGCAAAAAAAATGCTTGTTCTAAAACTAGCACAAAACTTACATTGTTTTCCACATTGATGTATTAAATACGTACCACTAACGCAGCAGGTGTGATGATTCGCCACATAGCACTCCAGAAGAAAACCCACAGCTTGGTCTGACGACCGATCATTCGCTGGATATCTCCGCAAAACTTCTCTGCGCCGTAGATCCACGCAATCAGGATGCACTCACCGATGGCTATGATCAAGACAGACCAGTTCGCTGCATATTTGTCCATTAATTGCAACCAGTACATGCCACTCTGGAAAATAATGTTAGTTGAAACAGCGTTCCACCAACAGCCGAAAATTTTAAAGCCACGAATAATTTTGTATACAGAAATCTTACGTTGGTTGTGAATATAAGTCCACCCAGATAACCAAACACAGCGACTGTCAGCACAACCCAAACTTTCTTCTGTCGGAAGTTGGGAAATTTGTCCAGAATGGCAGTTGTTACTGTTTCCATGAGTGCAAACTAAAATAATAAATATTTTTAATTAAGAGTACTGAACCAATTATTCGTATTACACGTCAAATGAAAAGAAAGTAAGTACCTGGGAATCGAGTCCGAGAGTCAACAGCATGACAAAGAATAGTATAGACCAGAGTGGTGACACGGGTAGCCTTGTGACTACTTCAGGGTACACGATGAAGGCCAGACCCGCACCTTGGTCGACTACTCGGTCCACCTCGACATCCAGCTCGTGTGCCAAGAAGCCTATCACAGAAAAGATGACCAGACCCGCGAAAAACGATGTTAAGATGTTTGATACGGCAACGATCAATGAATCTCTGCAAAGTAAAAATAAACATGAAACACATGCAATTGAACTATAGCAGTATTAGCTCTAAACCAATAACCAGACTACTTACATGTAGCAGTTGTTAGAAAACTTGTTGTAAGAAGAAAGTGTAATAAGCCCACCCCATGCGGGACTCAACGCAAAAAATATTTGTACGGCCGCGTCTCCCCATACCTGCAAGTTGAGATTAGCATTCAATAAAATATTTAAAAGCTGAAAAAAGCTTTATTAATCTTTCATAATAATACCTGGGCATTCAGAAGCTGGCTGAAGTCTGGAGTCAAGTAGAAAAGGATTCCGGTCGATGCGCCGGGTAAGGTCACCCCTCGGAAGAATAGAATAACCAACACCACGTACGGGAAAAGGGCGGTGAAGTAAACTACCTATAATGAAAAGAAATGAAAGATTGTAAATATAGACAGCTATCAGAGATCATTCTTTTCATTGGGCCTTTGTATATCGTAAACATTTCGATAATGACTCGTCGTAGTCAACTCGCGGCGTTTCGTAGAAGAATCGTGATCACCTCGTAGAAGACTCGAAAACATATCGTAGCGTCACGTAGAGGTCTCGTAGCAGTCTCGTAGGCCGCTCATAGCGTCTCGTAGCGGTATGATTTTAAACAAACTTATTATTATATACAGGCCTTTAAAACTTAGTACCACACTTAAAATTGCAATAACGGTTTCTTTCTTTTTAAAGTTAAAAACGTTACTAATGTATAATAAACTACAATTTCAAATGTAGTTGTATAATTTTCTACGTTGTTGTAACGTCTTTTATTTCAAAACTCTGACTTCTATAGTTTACGAGAAATTGAAATTTCAAAAGTGTGCTACTACTCGTAAGTTAGTGTGGAACTATGTTTTGAAGACAATTTAAGTGTAGTTTTATTAACACGGCGATATATTTATTGATATTTTCACGTATAGTAATAACACAATAAGGGATGTCCAGTTATGGAGGCAAAGTCCTCAAAAGCGGTGGAAGTCCTTATTGAAAACGAACATGGGTTTTTATAAATTAGTAACGACTTTGCAAAGCATGTTTCCCTTAGGTACCTTATCAAATTGTTCGCTATCACTATGTTCTATTTAATATACTTTTAATAGCATTTTCCGCAAGGTTTTCTTGCATTATATTTAAACTCATTCAAAACTGTGAATAACAATTCAAAAAGCATCTCTAATGATTAGTATAACCGGCTGCCTGCCATAGAGAACTCTAGGAATAAATGATCCTAAGACAATTGATAAATTTACGATACGTTTGACTTACCTTACCCGAAGACTGAACTCCCTTACACAAGCAAAGAAACACGATGAGCCAAGCGGCTAACAAGCAAAGAGCCATGCTCCAGCGGATCTGGCCCGTCTCTTCAATACCCGATGACAGACCCAGCACTTGATTTCTGCAAGCAAATTATAATGTGTTGTGTACAGTCATACTTCAACAGAGTCTCTCCTACTGCGAGACAATATCAAGCCAACTATGTAGTTTTTATTTATTTAGAATTTATCAGCACAAGTGGCCCTAGAAAATTGTGATCAACAGGTAGATAGTGTCCGACCCAAACCCAACCCTCGGCTTCGCGCGTCTTGGGCTAAAACTACCTACGACAAATGAGCCGAGGTTTTGGCCGTTGCCGAAGTATACAAGTGCCACAATTAAGAGAGCGCGATGAAGTAGGCAACTCGCAGAAGGTAGGGGTCATACTCCGTTGCGCCGGCCAGTCGTAATGCCAGAAAGAGCCACATCAAAAACAATATAAAACAGCCGTCAATCTTGAACTGAATGTCTTAGGAAGCTTCGGCTTCGGCCAGAAATAAACATTCGGTTCAACACTATCAACAGGCGACTTTGCCCATGAGCATACAAAGAAAGATACTCACGTGAAATATTCTTCGGCTGGAGGTCGTCGAAGGGCTGCATCTGCTAAGGCGTTGATATTGTTCAACAGAGCGTAGGTCTGATTGAAGCATTTTCTCAGATAGTATGTTCCGTTGATCGCCTCACAGGCGTCTGCCTCTTCGTATGAATAGCAATCTGAAATAAAAAGACAGACATTGTATGTACTGTCGACAATGTTAATACGTGACCCACTATCAGCAATTTTTTTTACAGATATTCTAATATTCTAGGTCGAATTTTGCCTTAATGTAATTATTTCCTGAGGAACAAACATGTTATAGACATAACTTGTTTGACTTTACATTCGTTTCGGTATTACTTAATTCAAGTAACATCGACATGTAGACGTGGAATCTTAATACAAACTCTTTAAAAGAACAGAAAGGGTTATAATATATAACGTTTATTTTATGAACTTACGTTCAGTGCTCCAATCTGCGTCGCAATTCTGCCAGGGCAGTTGATAGAAAATGCTCATGAACGACACAGCCATGTAGTAAATCGTCCAAGCAATGATAAGGTTGTAGTACAACATGACGATACTGGAGACTATCACCATACCATAGCCTAGACCCTGGAAGAGTGGTGAGAACTTCTTGTAAACGGCCACTGGGCCCAGCGCGGCGTATTGGCCGAACGATAGCTCCATGAACATAAGTGGTAAGCCCGCGATTATCAGCATCACGGTGAAAGGTATGAGAAACGCACCTGTAAGAAAAGTTTAGTGTTATGCCATTCCGTAGATTTGATCTCGTAAATATATTACGGCTAAGATTACTCATTGGTATCTAGATTGAGTAGAGGAACACATCTCGTCATTCTGTAGGTATCAAACTCGAATGATTAAGCTTACAAATATCCAGCTCCCTTGTGATCAGGCCTCCTAGCCAAGATACAAACGTTTCGTATCGAATCTCTTTCTACAATCGTTAACGTGACTTAACATTCAGATGTGTCAATCACATACATTGATTCGTTTTCTACTAACGTTATCGATTGTAGATTGTCAACTTGGCTACACTAGAAGGGACAAAAAAATTAACAAGCTTTGAATTTATTCGCTACTAGTCAGACATTTCCTATCATTCAAGGTTTACTTCATCATCAGTCAGCAATTGTGCCTTTGTTTAATTGAGAAACACAAAATTTAAAGGTATCAAATTTGTACATGCAATGTTCTGAACTCGCAATCCAATGATTAAGAAGCTACCGGCTTTGCGTCTCGTAAATACCAAGGGGTCAACGCGATCTCATTACGTACATTCATCCCACGCAATTTTTCTGAGAAATGCAACGCGTCATTTGAATACGCTCCAAGGGTTCTGAAATGTAACTGACAATGCGGTATATTTGACAAAGAATGACAAAATAGTCACATTTTTGCTAAGTCAAATAATTTATTTCAATTAACTCATTAAAAAGGCACTTTCGCAATAAATGCTGTTCTTACCTCCTCCATTGTTATAGCATAGGTAAGGAAACCGCCACACGTTGCCCAAGCCCACGCTGTAGCCCAACAGTGACAGTAGGAAGTCGAACCGTCCAGTCCAGTTGCCACGCGCTGGCTCCGCGTCTTCTGCCGCTGACTCTGGATTCAACTCATCTTTGCTCTGGATAAAAAAGACATTTCTAAGAATATTTTTAAACTATCTTCTGCCAGCGGCTTCGTCCGCGTGAAAAGTGTTTTATCATCCGGGGACATTATACCGGGATAAAAAGTAGCTTATTTGCTATGCCTGACTATAATCTATCTCTGTGTCTTTCATCGAAATCCGTTCAGCCATTCTGGCGTGATTGAGTAACAAACATACATCCATCCATCCAAACTATCGAATTTATAATACTAGTAAGATTACCTATTTTAGGAAAATCAGCTTGCAACGACATGCATCTGCTTTTATTTATACTCGCATTTATATTTTTGTCTTCTTTTTTTTTTCTAACATAATTTAGAACTACCAACACTATCTTTAAGGGTTTAATTTTCAAAATCTACTATCACTGTTCTTGTTCTTTTAATGTAATGGTTGTATGTCGTTTTGTGGTAATTAAATACATTTTCTTTCTTTCTAGCTCCACAAATATTTTATCACAAGATTTGTTGTGTGAAGTTTCAGCACAAGATTTGTTTAGAAAATGTTTCAGTAAAGTGTTTGATGTTCTAGTTAGCGTATACAATCTTTAGGTCTCCTATTGTACTATTTAGCTACGGCTACACTCTACGCGGTCACCCACATTCACAATGCGGTACTATAATTACATCCATGTAGAATTTAATAAGGAAATGAACACAAAACACTATTTGCATCATTAATGAATACCTTCATGAGCTATATATATATGGTGCTAAGTGGGTGCTAATAGATCCAATTAACTGTCTTTTACCTATATGTATTTGTATAGGTAGACACATGCTCGGAAAATTACGGAGTGGCCCATTTTTCGCCGGAAACCATATGGCTCACTTTACACACAGAAGGCACGATTTTACGTAAAAGCTTCAAGTTACATTTAATATAAACTTATACGCGTCCAATTAATTGCAAGCTGGTAGAGTACCGACCTCCGTTATGTATTTATTTGACATATTCAGGAACCTATAAGAGCAACATGATAGGGCATTTCGAAACTTGGGCGGCCTTCTCGATATAATTTGATTAAAAACGCACCTACCTAATTATATTATTCTAAAATTTTAAGCCCACTGGAATGGTGGCTGCCCATTAAATTGTCAAGAGAGTTCAGTAGCAATTCAATTACTGGGGAAAGGTACATCCGTCAATACTTAATTATCCTAGCTCCCCTTACGTTTCACAGATATCCAAATGCTCTTTTAGATGTTTAGTCTAATAAATCGTCTTCAGAAACGCGTTAGGAAAATATAAGGCAACACAAACCAAATGAAAAAATTTGGGAGAGTGTATACGCGGAAAAAAAAGCAAGACCAATAATAATCCGATAGTAGTTAACTATAGATACACACCATATTTAATTCGTGGAACCTTCACTTGATACAGCTGTAAGTAAGTAATATAAAAAATAAAAGAGAGTTGAATTCAACATAAAGAAGAAACCTTTTAAGTCATAATAGGTACGTGAATCAGCTGGAGTTAAGCACAATTTGTCGACTCGGCTCAACATCGTCATTGTTACGAGACACAAGTATATGAACATAAGTATATCTAGGTACTTGTTTCATGTATCATGTGACCTACATATCGACAAGTCCTATAAACCTTTTTAAATTGGAAATAATCAAAGAAACAGGTAATAAAATCACATTTTATAATACTTTTAGATAGAAGTCCTGTCAGGAAAATCTGGTGAAACGGTAGTCGATACTCACATCAGCGATTTTTGTGTCCATCTCTGGAATATCCTTTGTCACTGCTGGAATCGGGGTCTTTGGCGTTTTAGATGACTTTGGCATCTTAAATTATAGTCAACCGAAACTATTTGAAGAAATATCGCTGCTCAGGCATTATATCGGCAGTCACCACCGCGTCAATGACACAAGGCACACCGAGTATCGCACTGAACATCACACTCGCGACGACTACACTACGAAGACCACGGAATTACTTTACTAACAAAGCAGACACTAAAACGAGGTGGTTTATAAGAAATTAATCAAAAAGCAAGCGAGTTAAGTGTACATTAAATCGAAAAATACAAAACGCAGGCACGCGCAGATGTCAAGTTTCGCATCGACCGAACTCTGAATGAACATCTAGGTCAATATCAAGCCTCCGCCTCCGCCGCCCCCGCGCCCTTCCTACCCCGTTGTGAAAATTTTCTTCACTACGACATCATAATAATATGGAAATTTTCTTGATTATCGTTTCAGGGACATAGTTAACACTCATTAACGTTACTATAAGATACAACATCGCAAGATTATGCATTCCACCCCATCAAGGAAAAACACCTTTCAAGTAGGTCTATATGTACCTTTAGGCTCATACATCAGCAAAATTATATAAGTACGTCTTAATATGACGTCTACTTAATTATTTACATAATTATGATCTCACAAAGGCTACGAAAATAGTTTAGGTAATCGTTAGAAATACTTATCTAGGTTCTTAAAATCTAAATAACATTAGAAAAATCGTTAATATTACCTTTAAACTGGATTAAAATAAAATCAAAATAGTAATAACTGAAAATAATTAATATTACATTGATGCTCGTAGCTTTCGTAGCATATTTCGTAGCCGTGCTACGAAAAATAAATACTATACGGTGATACTGCCCATTTGCATAAATATTTTTATAAGATCGTTATTTACTGTAGGTTCTTAGGTAAAGGAAGATGTTTGGAAGTTGATATATACTGTGTTTTGCATGAGAACCACTCACATAGGTACTGGTTTCATATAAGGAGAGCTTGATCGGCCATTACTAAACTTGAGCAGAGCAAGTTTAGCCTCCCTTAGCGGAATAACGGGTAGTCAAATCAAAACCCACGGTTCTGATTAAATCTCACTAAGTCACTAAATAGGTGGGATAGGGTCAAACGTGAGCCTATCAATAATAAAATAAAGTTAAAACAAAAATCAAAAAACCCGACTGCTTCTTCTTCTTCATCGTGTCGATGATTCCATTTTAATATTTAAATTTAAATGTTGTGCTTCGACCAGAACTCAGCCACGTCGACAGCCCTAGCGTTGGCCTCACACAGGTCCTTCATGGTGCAGGTGTTTGTGCACAGAGAGCAGGACAACAGATGAGGCATCGTTTGCGGTGTGATTCCACAGTCACATTGTGACTGATCGGAGTACCCCCATCTGACCAGGTTGTACCTACAGCGGCCCACTTGGCTTCGTAGCCTATTTAGGGATTTCCAGGTAGGCCAAGGCAGTTTATTCCCAGCTGGGAGCTTTTCTGCTGGATCGATATAGTCAGTTGGAGGGGGGTATTTGAGGAGCCACAATTTCCTACGAGTTTCGCCTGGGCTGTTGCCGTAAGTTGTTTCCGCCGACTTAAGGAAGCTGTTCCGACTCTTTAGTCGCCCCCGTGATTGCTCCGCGTTGTACATTAGGTGGCGGTTATCGGTCTCTTGTTTGTGCTTCTCGGAGGAACAGGCAACCTCTCTACGGACCTCCGGAGGGGCTATTCCTGCCAACGGGTATAGTGCAGCAAGTGGAGTAGGTTTAAGGCACCCAGTGATTATTCTACACGTGTCATTTAAGGCTACATCTACTTTTCGGGCATGAGCCGATCGATGCCACACTGGGCAGGCAAATTCGCCAGCCGAGAAGCAGAGAGCCAAACCAGATGTACGAAGGACGTGAGGGGAGGCGCCCCAGGAAGTGGATGTGAGTCGACGAAGCAAGTTGTTACGTGTGTTAACCTTGAGTTTAGTTCTTTCGCAATGGCTTTTGTAGGTCAGTGAGCGGTCCAAGGTAGCACCCAAATAGACAAGATTGTCATTGTGTTCAATGTCAGCACCTCGCCATTTGATGTTTAATTTTCTGGCAGCCTGACGATTTCTCAAGTGGAATGAGCACGACTGCGTTTTAGACGGATTAGGTCTTAATGCATTATCTTCGTAGTATTCACTGAGATTCGCCAGGGCCAGTTCAAGGTTTGCTTCGGTATCTTCAAAGTTTGTAGTCCTTGTGGCCAGTGCCAAGTCATCCGCGTAAAGGAACCTTTCCGTGTTTGTCGTACTGGGCTGGTCATTGGTGTAGATGTTAAATAGAATGGGAGCCAGGACACCACCCTGAGGTAGACCATTCTTCAAGATACGCCACCTGCTCCTTTCCGAGTTTAAGCTCACCATAAAGCGTCGATTGCGTAGCATTTCACCCAGGAGTCGAATGAATGCATGGTCATCTGTTAAGGCTGCTAACTTGAATAACAGCCTTTTCACATTAACTGTGTCATACGCCGCTGACAGGTCGACAAGGACAACACCGGTTATTTTATTGGCTTCGTATCCATCCTCAATGTACTGAGTGAGCCGGAGGATTTGCCCAGTGCATGATTTTCCAGGACGGAAACCAGCTTGTTCTGGGATCAGCCCAGGATCAATTAGGGGCTGTAGGCGATTTAGAATTAGCCGTTCAAATAACTTAAATGTGTGACAAAGTAACGAGATCGGGCGATAGCTTTTGGGATCCGATGGGCATTTTCCTGGCTTGAGAAGCGCTGTCACCTTAGCCCTCCTCCATTGCTTGGGAAGTTTTGCGTCTAGCAAGCATGCGTTGAAAAGGGCGAGAAGCCATGCAACTGCAACCGGACCCAGGTTCTTTAATTGTTCCACACATATGTCATCCACACCAGCGGCTTTACCATTTTTAAGTGCCTTAATTCCTGATATTATATCGGACAGCGTAAATGGTTTGCTTATTTCAGTACTACCGGCAGATGGAATTGAGGCTTTGGGCGTTTTAGGGAGTTTTTTTGAGGGTTTTCCATTTAGAAGGAGCTGATGCGCTATCTGGTTGGCAGAAACCTGATTTGGTGGTGATGGATCGGGTGGGTCGCTGGTAAGCTTTCGGAGAGTAGACCACGCTTTTTTGCTACTTCTTGTCATGTCCATTTTATTTACTGTGTCCATCCACTTCTCTTTACGACTTTCACTGACTTTACTTAGGAGTTCTTCCCCCGCTGCGATAGTCTCTTCTGCAAAGGGATCATTAGTGTACAGATGTTGGTACAATTCTAGTATTCTCGAGGATTCAGGGTTCAAGCCAGGAATATACTGAGTGCGGCACCCTCTGGGAATAAACTGTCGGGAGGCAGTCCGCACAGTCTCAACAAATGCATCATAATTGTGGGCCGCTGGAACGAGGGAATGCAGTTTTTTGTCTATGCTTTCAGCGTAATGCTTCCAGTCACCTTTTGCAAAATTAAACCGGCGTCTGAAGGGCACTGTAATTGGTTTAACAGCAGCTTGTACCTTACAAGATATTGGACGGTGTTGTGTGCGTGGTATTGGGTTCTCTACTGTTTTGAGGCAAAACTGACTCATGTTCAGGCTAACAAAAACAAGGTCAGGATTATATCCACGTTTCCATCGACCGCTGTTAAAAGAAGCAGGTTGTTTTGCATCATGCAGCAGGAGTAAGTTTTCCGCTTCTGCCCATTGTTCAACCGCCGCGCCATCGTTGTTTGTATTCCGATATCCCCAAGACGTACTATGGCTATTGAAATCTCCAATTATTATTCGACTGTCTCGGTCGTGGAAGTTGGATGTGTGGCAAAGTTGGAAGGGTTGGTTAGGGGGTTTATAGACAGAACTAACGGTACACTTTCCGGTGTCTACGGTTATCATTTCGATAGAATTAACAGATCTGCAGGAAGCCGAGACTATAGTGACGTTAGGCTTTATGAAAACAGCGCTTCCATATTTAGGGTGTGGAATTTCCGCAACCAGGCTTAGTCCAGGTATTTGCGGCCTAGGTTGATTATGGTCCCGGTGGGTTTCTTGGACGCAGATTATGTCGCATTGAGTAGCCAGGCATAGTTCAGAGAGAACCAGCGCTTTGTCTGCAGAAAAACCCTCTATATTGATCGAGATGACGTTCAGAGCGGGTTCAGCCAGACGACGACGTCGGATTTCACTGGAACTTAGGTATTCCGATTGTATTGGCTCTGGTAGTGACCTTTGGGGAATCATCGTGGTGAGAAGATTGGCCAGCTGGACTCTGCGTTACCGAGTGCCAGCTGTTACCAGGGTGCGCCGGGCGTTTTATTATGATCTAGACGCCGCTCGGGCAGGCTCTTCTCGTGCACCCGACTGCTAAAAAGCGAACTTTACGTTTTTTAGTTCGCTTTTTAAGCAGTTGGGTTTTTGATTTTTTGAATTAACTTTTTTTATTTATAATTTTTTAGTAAACAATTTTTTTTTTCGAATTAGGTATCTACATTTAAACATATAAGTATTATATATTTTTGAAACCACCTCTTAAAACACTTTATTTTGATTCGCCACACTATGCGTTTGGAAGAAAAAAAAGTTAAGGCCCTACAATATGGCGACAAAAATCTTGCCCAAATTTTTTTATTTTCCCATTTTTATGTAGCAGTGACACTCGCAAGGTTAAGACATATCGATTGACGTAAGAATCATCAAAATCGGCCAACGCGTTTGTCTCTGAAACGCCATATAGGAACAAACATACATACATAGACTGATAAACACTACATTACCCTTCATCGGCAGACGGGTAAAAAAAAATTGAGAGCCACCTTTAACGGGTAGGTAGGTACATATTCCTGAATGATGGATCTCAACTGCTAAAAAAGGAATACATAGTAATGCTACGCTATAGTTACCAAACCAGCACATTGGCGCCAGACGACCCCGTGTATGGCACCTTTGGTCACCCTGTGACGGGTGGTCAGGTCAGTGGCCCCGCCACACCACTTTTCTGCCCCAGGGAATAGGGACCTCCCTTGCGGCCCCACCACGTCCGCCATCAGACGGTGGCGACCCCGTCCAGGCTGCGGAATGTAGGGAGAGCGGCGCAACGCAATACCGGCACTCCTTTCCCGCCGCGGCCTCCAACCCTCAGCCGCGATATCGTATGTGACCTGGGACACTCCATACGACATCGCGGCCCGCCTCATTTGCGATATCGCCTCTGGTACCAAGAGGCACCACAACCTACTTGTTGGCCGCTACGTCATCGGCTTAATCAGCAAAAGCCCTGACGAGTGGCACCTCCTTGGGTTCCTCTTCGCTTCTCCGTGGGTGACCAAGCCTAGCCGAGGCGGGGGGCTACTGAGCCCCCCGCCTCTACAATGCGGGAACAAGGAGTCCTACGGTAACAGACGGCATTTGGGGTAGGAATAGGGGTTTCTCTACGTCGGGCAACTTACACAGGAAATGGTTTTCTCACTGCCGATCCCACAGACTCATAGGACCGATGATGGCTAAATGCAATGTGTCTTGACCACAGTGAGGGGAGTTAATCATTAAATTAATTATATACAAATTTTGTGGTCAATACACATTGATACCTAATTACATGTGTTGTATGTGTATTGAGCCGATGCAGCGAAGATCTCAGTGGGTCACTTATTAGCGCTGACGGTATGCGCGTGGAGCGAATGTATTATGTCGCTCTTAACACTGACGCTGCAATGTTGTTGCTGGTGCGTGTAACTATTGCTTGTTCACGCAACGCTGAAGTATGGCCAAAACGATTTGGGCAAAATAAATGGATGTGTAAATATCCCCTTGAAAGCTTTGCCTACGCTTAACATAATGTAAAAGATCGTTTAGGTAGTAAGTACACCTGCGCCTAGACTGGAACCCGTCGCCAACCGAGTAAGTATGTTATACATACATAACTATGCATATACTAACGCTTCTATAGGCAATCAGGTTACGGGCGTGAATTAAAATACAGACTTTGCATTTTGAAATAATGTTCGTTATATTCAAAGTAACGTTCTTCACACAGAAGTTTTTGTGTCTGTCAATAAATCGTCTCTAGCACAGCCAATAGAGACAAAGGAACAAACATTTTTTTTTTTTGCTAATAGTGTAGTCCCACAGTTAAATCTAAAAAAAACCTACTGCTTCGTCTTGTATTGCTGGTCGATTTGGTCGATTGGATAGCGGTCAAACTCTTTGCGTTGCCGTATTCACTTACGCAATACGGCTGCCGGCTTCCCTGTGGAGGCTAAACTAGTGCCTCCAGCCAGGCACGGATCGAACAGAGAGTGGTTGTTGGTTTTTTAATAATAATGTAATATTAGTATTGCCACTATTTTAAAACTTAAAATCGACTAAATACCAGCCCCTTTCAAAATTAATTATTAATCTATATGTCACAGGTTTATGACAAAATCAGGTTTTTGATCAAAAACCTAGGTTAGATCAAGAACCGGCAAAAGATAAAATTATTACTTTATGTTAACATAAACCTGAGAAAATCCAATTTTTTTATCAATAATCTAGACTGGATTAATCTATACTAATATTATAAAGCTGAAGAGTTTGCTTGTTTGTTTGTTTGAACGCGCTAATCTCAGAAACTACTGGTTGGAATTGAAAAATTCATTTTGTGTTGGATAGTCCATTTATCGAGGAAGGTTATAAGCTATATAACATCACGCTACGACCAATTGGAGCGGAGCATAAATGAAAAATGTTGCAAAAACGGGCAAAAATATTCCTTTTTGAGAGCTTCCGAGTTACGCAACATTAATGTATGTAGGGTAGGTAGGTAGCCAGTTGACGGGAGCGAAGCCGCGTGGGACAGCTAGTTTGATGATAAAAACAATATCAGTTGCTATTTCATTAGATAGGTTAGGTTAGGTTAGGTTAAAACGGGCTGGGGTGCGGGTCAGGTAACCTCCACGTTGGCCTGGCTGGTTGCTGGTCTCTTTCGGATACGTCCGGGGGGAAGAGCAACCTGCTGGGCTGGTGCACTCTGGGCACCGTCAATAACTTCCCATTCGTGGGTTCTTGTTGGCGGTGGCGAATAACCTGACAGGGGGGGATGTCGCTCTGGGTGTTCCTCTGATTAGCAGAGGACACACCAGATGCGACATGGGGGTTGGGCTAGACTGGGGTAGGTGGGGTGCAAGTTGAAAGCCTCCACGCGGCGCACCCTGGGCAACGTCGGCTCCAACTGCCCACCCACGTTGGGTGGACAGTTGGGGTGGGCGGCCAATTTCAACACAAGAGGAAGGGTCACGGTTCCAATCACAGATCATCCTGGATGGTCTGTGAAGGGAACCGGGCTAGAGATGGGTCAGCAGGTCCATCTCTTGGATGGGGCTGGTGGCTTCTAACGCCTACTCCCCCCTCTGCTTACAGAGGGTAGGACGAGTGGGCGTAGAGTGGGTAGGAAGGAGTAAAGGGACCTCACCCTTTAAAAGGAAAAACAAAAACAAATGAATATAGACACTTGCGAAAAACGTCCCCAGGTGGGTCCCGACTGCTTAGCGGTCGGGGAGTCCCACCCCGCTTCGGCGGGCTGCCCTCCGTATTCTGGGGTGGGCAACAATTGTCTTCCTTCAATGTCTTCGGACAACAATGACGACCACACGCATGCTAAACGGAAAACGACGATGATTACTTCACACGACGACCAAGATCCACATGCCGTCACCGACGGCAACCAGAGCCGAGGAGGCTCAGGTCCTGCAGACAATTTGTCCGACCAGGACTCGCGCGGTTGCAGCTCCAAAGGTTGGAGGAAGCGTCCGCGTTGCAAAGACTCGGGGTCGTTGGGTCTCTCCTCGAGTGAGGAGAACCTGTCGGCTCCGAAAGTGTCAACGGGGCGGCGAGGGCGGGGTCGCGCGGTGGCGGGTACTGCCACCGCTCGGGTGCCGCAACGCGACGTGCGGGGTCGCTTCGTGCCTCGGCCCGACACGCCTACCCCTGCAGAGTGCGTGCACAGTGACCCTGGGCACATGAGTGCGGACCAGAGCGGTGGCTCCACCACGTCCCTGCTAGAAGCAAACAAGGCGGAGGTGAATGCCGCAAAGCGGGCGCAGCGACGGGCTGTCGCGGCCGATGAGGTTGGTGAGTTGGCCCGACAGGCCCGAGAGCGGCGTTCGGCTCGGACAGCGGATGCGTCGGCGGTGGCGCTAAATCGCCAGGTGATGGACAACCTGGATGTCGTCCTGAAGGTTGCCACCAAATCCGGTAACCTGAAGGGCACGTTCACGCGTGCCTTGAAGGACGCAGTGGACAGCATCCAGGAGGCGGTTGAAGTCCTCAGTAGCCGCACAACCACGGATGAGACGGCAAAGTTGTGGGAGGAGAACAGCCGTCTCCGATCCGAGGTGGAGGACCTCAAGCGGCAGTTTGCCGCCCAGAAGGCAGCAACTGCCGTCACGAGCCCATCGCCGGCCCCATCTTCGACCCCATCTTCGGCCCCATCGTCGGCCCCTGCACTTGCGGATGCGGATATCGAGAGGATCGCGCGCATCTGCATGATGCAGTGCGGGCAAATGGTGGGTGCCCGGTTGGAGGCCATAGAGTCGAGGTTACTCCCAGCCGAAACCGTCCGCCCATCACTCGCTGCAGACAAGAGGAGACAGGAAGGGCCGGCTAATCCCAGGCCGGCAGCCGCGTCGGCTGAGCCGAGAAGTGCCGGAAAGGGGACAAAAAAGCCCACGGAGGGGCCCAATAAGCCCGCGGAAGGTAGGTCCGCGACCAATTCCCGGTCGGCGGCTGCCACACCGGCGACCCCGCCTGGCCCCCTTACAGAGGTCTGGACGACGGTGGTCAAGAGAGGCCGTCGTCGCAAGAAGAGGACAGCGCCGCCGGCACCACCAGCTGGAGCAACTGCATCGGAATCGAGGAAGGCCGCGGGACCGCCTAAAGTCAGAGCCCCACGCTCCGCGGCTGTAGTGATCACGCTGCAGCCCGGAGCCATCGAAAGGGGCGTCTCTTACAAGGCGGTCCTGACAGAGGCGAGGGCCAAAGTCGCGTTCCCCGACCTTGGAACACCGTCCGGCTTCAAAATGAGGCCGGCGATTACGGGGGCGCGGCTGCTCGAGGTATCGGGTGCCTCTAGCGCTGAAAAGGCGGACATTTTGGCTGCCAAGCTGCGGGAGGTCCTAAACCCTGAGGACGTCCGGGTGTCCAGGCCTATGAAAACGTCTGAGCTGCGTGTCGACGGTCTGGATGACTCGACGACCCCAGCTGAGGTCGTGGCGGCCATCGCCCGAGCCGGCGGATGTCCGTCCGAGGACGTGCGGACGGGCGAGATCCGCGCCGACGCTACCGGGCTCGGTATGATTTGGGTGCGGTGCCCGGTGGCGGCGGCGCAAAAAGTCGCTCACAGTGGAAGACTGCTGGTGGGATGGGTTGCAGCGAGGGTCAAGCTGCTGCAACCCAGGGCACTGCGGTGCTATCGTTGCCTGGACATTGGGCATGTCAGGGCACGATGCACCGCCGAAACAGACCGCAGCGAGCAGTGCTATCGCTGCGGTCAGCCCGGCCACAAGGCGGCCCAGTGCTCTGCGGCGCCAAACTGCAGCCTCTGTACAGCTGCAGGGAGGCCCGCTGGGCACAGAGCGGGTGGAAAGGCCTGTGGCGCACCCGCGCAGCAGAAGAGGAGAAGGAGGGCCAGGGTTGCCGGGGGCTCTTTACCCCCTCGTCAGTCTGGCTGCTCTTCGGCCGACTCCCGGCCTAGGAATGGAGGGGAGGGAATGGATTGCGCATAATGGCGCTCTACCATTTCCTCCAGGGCAATATCAACCACTCTGCCAGAGCTCAGGATCTTTTGCTCCAGAGCATGGCCGAGTGGTCGATTCACGTGGCTGTGGTCGCCGAGCCGTATTTCGTCCCACCCAGGGATAACTGGGTTGGAGACCTCGACGGTTTGGTGGCCATTATTGGCGGGGCTCTTGTCAGCCCGTCCCGAGGTCATGGCTGGGTAGCCGCCCTCGCGGACGGCGTTGGCATAGTTGGCGCGTATTTTTCGCCCAACAAGAGTCTCGCCGACTTCGAGAGTTTCCTTGTCGAGTTGGGCGCCATCGTAGGCCGACTTCACCCTCGCCCTGTGCTGTTGCTAGGGGATCTCAACGCCAAGTCTTCGGCGTGGGGATCTCCTGTAACCGATGCTAGGGGTGAGGCGCTGGAGGAGTGGGCAGTAACCACCGGCCTGGTCATCTTAAACCGGGGCTCGGTTTACACGTGCGTGCGACAGCGGGGTGGGTCAGTAGTGGACGTCTCGTTCGCTAGCCCTGCTGTCGCGAGCCGTGTCCGTGACTGGCATGTCGCCGTGGAGGTGGAGACGTTATCGGATCACCGATATATCCGTTTCGACGTCTCCACCCAGACCACCGGCGGCCGCGGTACGCCGGCCCCGCCAACGGACGGTCCGCGCTGGGCGCGCAAGCGCATCGACAGGGAACTTCTCGAGGAGGCCACCATTGTCCAGGCCTGGATCCGGGAGTCGGCAACAACCGGACCCGTCGACGTCGAACAGGAGGCGCTGTGGTTCCGCGGGGCGATGACGCAAATCAGCGACGCGTCCATGCCCCGGGTCCACGCACAGTCAGCGAGGCGCCAGGTGTACTGGTGGTCCGCCGAGATCGCACACTTGCGTGTCGCGTGCGTAGCGGCCAGACGCCAGTACACCCGATACCGGAGGAGACGTCGTCGGGTCCCTGACGAAGAAGCCGCGCTGTATGAGGTGTACCGCGCGGCGACGGAGACTCTGCGGCTGGCCATCGGCGAGGCGAAGAAGCGAGCCAGGGAGGAGATGTTGGAGACTCTAGACCGGGATCCTTGGGGGCGCCCTTATCGAGCGGTTCGAGGGAAACTTCGAGCCGCCGCGCCTCCACTTACGGAGAGTCTCCAACCCGAGCTGCTGGAGGAGGTAGTCGCAGCCCTCTTCCCGGCGAGAGCGGAGCATATCCCGCCGCCGATGGCTTTGCCCACGGCCGCAGAGTCTACAGAGGAGGACGCCATCAGCGTCCCAGAGGTGACACAGGAAGAGATGGGGGCGGCCGTGATGCGGCTCCGGGCCAAGAACGTGGCTCCGGGGCCCGACGGTATCCACGGCCACGTGCTAGCCCTCGCTCTGAAGGAGCTAGAGCCCTGGCTGAGAGGACTCTTCACAGCGTGCCTTGAGCGGGGCCAGTTTCCCACTCTGTGGAAATCTGGTCGTCTGGTCCTGCTCAGGAAGGTGGGGCGCCCTGCGGACTCGCCGTCCGCCTACCGGCCCATAGTGCTGCTAGACGAGGTGGGTAAGCTGTTCGAGCGGATAATCGCTGCCCGCCTCGTCAGCCACTTGTACAGAGAGGGGCCGGACCTGGACGAAAGCCAGTTTGGCTTTCGGCATGGGCGCTCCACCATCCACGCGATATCGCAGGTGAGAGTCCTGGCGGAGGAAGCTGTGTCCCGGGGTGGGGTGATGTTGGCGGTGTCCTTGGACATTTCCAACGCCTTCAACACCCTGCCCTGGAGTTGTGTTCGGGAGGCACTGCGGTATCATCGAGTGCCTCCCTACCTCCGCCGCATCGTCGGGGCTTATTTGGCGGAGAGGTGTGTCACCTACGTGGGACGTGATGGCGTCAAAAACCAGCACCACATGTCGTGCGGTGTTCCACAGGGCTCGGTCTTGGGCCCGCCCCTGTGGAACATCGGGTACGACTGGGTGCTGAGGGGCGAACTCCAACCGGGCGTAGACCTGACGTGTTACGCGGACGATACGCTGGTCACCGCCCGGGGGAGTTCGTACAGGGAGGCAGCGTTGCTGGCGACGGCTGCGGTCTCACAGGTGGTGAGCCGCATACGGTGCCTTGGCCTGGAGGTGGCCCTTAACAAGTCGGAGGCCATGGTCTTTCATGGCCCCCGGCGGGCGCCACCGCCCGATGCCCACATCGTCGTCGGGGGGGCTCGAATCGCTGTCGAGTCAACCATGAAGTACCTGGGATTGGTGCTCGACAGCCGGTGGAATTTCGGCCCCCACTTCCGGCGGCTGGCGCCCAAGTTGTTGGGCGTGGCTGGGGCGCTGTCAACGCTGCTTCCCAATCTGGGGGGCCCGAGCGCTGCCTGTAGGCAGCTCTACGTGGGGATCGTGCGATCAATGGCCTTGTACGGGGCCCCGATCTGGGCGGCTGACCTGACGGCCGGCAGCATTGCTGTCCTGCGAAAGCCGCAGAGAGCGATGGCCGTCAGAGTCATCAGGGGGTATCGCACGATCTCCTACGAGGCGGCTTGTGCACTGGCCGGATCCCCGCCCTGGGACCTGGAGGCGAAGGTACTCGCGTCACTGTATCGGTGGCGCGAGGAAGCGCGGGCGCGGGGTGAAGGGCTGATGCAGCGACATATGGAGTTGCGTCAGTCTCAGCTTCGCGAGGTCCTGGTGGCGGAATGGCGGGACAGGCTTTCACGCCCTACCGCCGGCCTCATTACCATCGAGGCGGTCCGGCCAGTGCTCGAGCGCTGGCTCGGGAGGAGGCACGGCTCCCTGTCGTTTCGGGTGACGCAGGTGCTCTCGGGGCATGGTTGCTTCGGGAAGTACCTGTGTCGCATAAACAGGGAGCCGGACGCCCGGTGTCACCACTGCGTCGACTGCCGGGAGGACACGGCGCGGCATACGCTGGCAGAGTGTGCCGCTTGGGAGGAGCCACGCCGTGCCCTCATATCTGAAGTAGGCAGTGACCTGTCGCTGCCGGCCGTAGTCGAGTCTATGGTCGGCAGCGAGGAGTCCTGGGACGCGGTGGTATCCTTCTGCGAAACAGTCGTCTCGCAGAAGGAGGCTGCGGAGAGGGAGAGGGAGATTTCATCCGCTAACCCGACCCGCAGCAGGCGCGCCGGGCGTCGGTGGAGGGCGGACAACGCCCTCTTCCAGCCCCCCTAAATGGGTCCAGGGGCGACGGACTCGGGGACGTCCGTCGCCCCCCACACATCAGGACCCGAGGTGGTGGCGCGTAGTGTTCCACGCGCGCCCCTCTTAGACGTCGTGGGGGGAGTCCAACACCTCACTCCCCCCCCCAACCCGAGGTCGTGGCCCGCAGAGGCGGGCCGGCACTAGCTGGGGGTTGCGGAAGTATCGTTGTTCCCGCGACCCCCAGCGTAGGTGTAAGATGGAACACCGGGGTGGTTTTTAGTCAGTACGAGTCTGACAGACCCCTCCGCCCTCCCCAGGGCGGAGGACATCCAATGAGGATTTTCCACCTCGGAAAAAAAAAAAAAAAAAAAAAAAAAAAAAAAGACTGGGGTAGGTAGGTAGGGGTAGGTTAGGTTAGGTAGGTGACTTGTCGTTGCCGGCCCTCCTTTGGCGTGGGATGGTCGGCGGGGACAAGTCTGTGGAAGGAGGAGGCGGTGGAGCGTCGGTCACGACGCGCCGCCGCAGACGCGGTGGGCGGCGTCTGGCCTTCGCGGGCCGGATGCCGCAGACGCGGAGGGCGGCGTCTGGCCTTTCGCGGGCCAGATGCCGCAACGTAGGGGACCGTGGGCGGAGGACTAGGGTGTCCAACGTCCACAGGGTCCAGCGCGGTGGAGGGCACGGCGCAGCACACCGTCTAGGTGTGCCCAGCGGGGGCGTAGTTGCACCGTGCCCTGACAGGTCCTCTCGCTTCCCGGTGTGGTAAATTCCATGCTGGGGAGCGGGGAGGCCTGGGCGGTGGTTGCCTCCTTTTGCGAGGACGCCACGTCGCGAAAGGAGGCGGCGGAGAAGGGGTGGGGGTGGGCGGTTGTACGATCGCCTCCTCCCACCTCCTGGTGGTGACTAGCGGGCGACGGGCGCGGGGGCGCCTTTCGCCCGCATTGCACTAGTCACCACCCTTGTCGGGCGGGAACGGTCGAGCACTCATTCACGGTCGTTCCCGGGCCCCTCCACTAAGGGAGGGGCGTGAAGGGCCTGCCGTAAAGGCGGGCAGTCGTCGGCGGGGGACTGGAAGTAAAGGCTGTGCCGGTTTCCCAGTCCCCCTCCACTCAGACGATGCGGGAGTGCCGCTGGGTTATTTTAGTGGGTATACCGGGCTTGCCCGGGGAGTCCCACATAGCCCCCCATCCCCCGATGGGCGGGTATGCGTAATGCATTTTTTCCCAGCGAAACCAAAAAAAAAAAAAAAAAAAAAAAAAAGGTTAAAACGGGCTGGTTTCCGCAACTCCACGACTAAGCGCGTATTGTATTACTTTGTATTTTTTTTTTTTTTTTTTTTCATTAGATAAAAAGCAAAAAACTCGATTGCTTAAGAAGTGAACTAAAAAGACATAAAAAAGAAGAAAATTATGCTGTGCAGTCGGAGGATACATAATCGCTAGCTGACTGACCAAAACCATTTTTTTTTTTTTATTTTTTTTTTTTTTTTTATTTTTTTTTTTTTTTTTACACGATAAGTACAACATCTTACAGTATTCCAAGACGATGTTATACACAGAATACATAATTTTAAATATATACACCATATTTAAATAATAAAAATTTAACAATTAAAATAAAATAACAAAAATTAACATTAAATAAAGAAACAATTAAAATTGGATGCCCCCTTCAATGCACCTTTGTGCTCCCGACACAAATTTCGGCAGGCTATGGAAGATATCTTCCGATGGCATATTATTTATAATACGCGCGGCCCTTGACAAAGGGGCAAACTTTGATAAATTTGTCCTAGCCCTTGGCACATCTAACAAAGTGGGGCGGCGGCGCGCACCCACATACCCGTCCGGGACATGCAGCCGCAGCGCCTCCAGTACATCTGGGTGATGCACCAGCCCGCGCAGCACTCTCGCCACGTATTTTACTAACGCGACGTCCCTCCTAACCGCCAGCCTGGTGTACCCGACCATGCCCAACACAAACAGACTCGGATACATCAACGGGTAGAATGGGTAAACCCCATATTGCTTCAAATATAGATACCTAGTGAATTTATGTTGAATTTTTTCGACCATGATACTATATTTGTCCTCATGCGGATTCCATATAATGGCACTTGTCTCGAGATGACTACGAACTAAAGCATTATAAAGTATTTTTACCACTGCTACACTTTTAAAATCCGCACATTGTCGTAATATAAAACCCAAATTTCTAAAGGATTTGCTACACAAATCTATAATATGGTTCCGAAACATTAACTCGGCCACCATATGAACCCCAAGATCCCGCATTTGCGTGACACGCGGCAACACTATGCCGTCTATCTCATAATGATTTTGTAGCGGGGCACGCGCGCGACTGTACGTCATCATGCAACATTTGGTCACATTGAAGACCAGTTTGTTTTCCTGGCTCCACTGTACCACCTTATCGAGATTTCGCTGAAGCCGCTCGCCATCCGAGGCGCTCGCTACAGAGATAAACACTTTAAGATCATCAGCAAATAGCAAACACCTCGCACTGCTCACGACCTCAGGGAGATCATTAACCATAATAATGAATTCCAGTGGACCCAAATTACTGCCCTGGCTTACCCCCGAAAATGTATAAAATGGTTCAGATTTGTGCCCGGCGTACTCAACGTACTGTCGGCGCTCACTAAGATAACTCGCAAAGAACTTTAGCAAATGAGGAGTAAAACCTAACGCAGCAAATTTTGCTAATAGTATATCATTATCCACCGTATCAAAAGCCTTCTGAAAATCGAAGTACGCGACGTCCACCTGCTCTCCAGCGTCCACTACTGGCGCCACATATGACACAAACGACAACAACAGCATTATGTATCCTCCACCTGTACAGCTTAATTTTCTTCTTAAGTACTAAGGCAGTCTATTTACACCTTTTTAGTAAACATTTTTTTAATGACTTTTGAACATATATGTGGTATATATTTTTGTAATCACCTTTAAAACACTTCATTTTGATAACCCACTTGATTGGTATGGCAGAAAAATAATTATTGGCAACCTCACAATATGGCGCCTAAAATCCGCCATGGTTCTTATTTTTAAAGTCACCACACGTGTCTGTCCGTCAGTCTGTCCGTCTGTCTAGCCGTCTGTCTGTCCGTCGTCTGTCACACAATTGTGTTCAATAAAATATTCGGCACAAAATTTTGTTGGGATGTTAAAAAAATATTCGGAATAAAATTTAGTTCCGAATATTTTTTTAACTTCCCATTGACTTATGAACTTGAATTTTGGTGATAATGTTTATTATTACGTATATTTTAGTAATACATACCTATACATTGATAATTCCAATTTTTTTATTTGGTACGGAACCCTAAATGTGCGAAACCTGACACGCACTTGGCCGGTTTTAAAATTGATGATAATAATATTAATCGAAAAAAAGTAACAAATTAATCAATAGTTATCAGCTGTCTACTCAAGTTAGATGTTCATTAAAATTTTCGTTCGATTTAAATCATCAATCAATTTTAGTTGTCGTAGAATTTCACAGCAGCGACACCCCAAGGTTTCAGAGAATAATTAGCTAGACTGTGAACGTATCCACATAAAGATTACCTTACACACATACATTTTGTGTGGATCTTAGCGCTCTCTAGTGTGTCTAAACAAAAAAAGTTTAAATTTTATTTCAGACCGTAGTATCCCATCTACTTATAAAAATAACTGCATGTGAGAATTTTTCATAGTTTCTGACAGTCCAATTTTACATCGAAAAAAGTTTTGATCTAAGTTTAAACAGTAATGAGAACCATATTTTAGGTTTGTGGATTTTTATTAAATTATTGTAATTTTCCTTAAATTAAACTTTATATCAATAGCTTACACCTTATAAAACTGTAATAATATACTCGTTATATTTTTTTATATTGATATCTATATAAAATGATCTATTTAATAATTTTATTTTTTTGGTTTACGGTATAGAGACTTGGTGGCCCAGCGCGCTACGCTTTTAAACGGGAATTGGCGCCAGACTCTACCGAGTCTGTAGATCACAAAAGTCCAAAGTTACAATTCAAGACCTCAAAGATGGGCTAATGGACGATTATTTTGGAAAATCTCGGTCGTAGTATTTTTGTAACGTACAAATGTAAAAAATAATGTCCACTCTACCTTCAATTGATTTCTAAGGATATTATTTTTTTAACAAACGGAGAGCCCCACTCTACCCCAGTCGGGCCCAAAAAGTCGAAAGTTAACATTGTTAAGAATTTTGACTCTACTCTGGATCCATTTAAAGCAAGAATTCATAGCAGCATTTCATTTGGATTGGTAATTTTAGAATAAGTCACCACGTTTTGATTTGATGAACTCTACTTAGTGTTTTGCTTGTGAAATAGTACCAGAAACGAGTATGAATTTGCCAAAAAAATAATAGGTTGAAAAAAAAAAACTGGAAGTTATTAATTACTAATAAAAATCTTTTTTACAAAAAAATACTACCGACTTCCAAATAAAAAAACTACAAAGTGAAAAATAACTTTATTTTTGGAAGTCGGTGGCTTTTGTGGGTAGGTACCAATTTTTTGCGTTATGGACACCGACTTCCAAAAATAAAGTTATTTTTCACTTTGTAGTTTTTTTATTTGGAAGTCGGTAGTATTTTTTTGTAAAAAAGATTTTTATTTTTCACTTTTTAGTTGTACCTAATAGGCAAGTTGTTTAGTAAGGTACCTATAACGCCAGAATAGATAACCCGAATGTCATGCAACTTGAACATAACCGGTGAAATGAGAGATCTGCGCACCCCTTAAGAGCGTACTGGCGTGATGTTATGTTATGAAATGGTAATGGTAATGGTATAATCAATAAACAGACATGCGATTGCAGCAATCCCGAGAGATTTGCCGTAATTTATTGAAGAGTTCTGTTGCATATCTTCGAAGTTCTTCATCAGATATTCACCAAACTAAAGTGGGACCAATTTCGAAACATACTTTTTCAAACAAAAAAAGAATTTTCAATATCGGTCCAAAATTGACGGAGATATGCGAAAAAAAAACAAACATAATGTCGAACATAGAACCTCCTGTTCCTGTCCTCGGTCAGTCGGTTAAAAATCAATATACAGTATAATCTCACTAATCCGGCACTATTAAAAACCATAGTGTGCCGGATTATTGGAATGTTCGGTTTACTGGATAAGAGAGAAAAAATAGAGAAGAAATCATAATTAATTCATTAATGTACCTATTTCATTTTCTAAAACATTAATAATTATCATAATTATCATTTCCCCACCACAGTATCTCTACGTTGACGTCGTGGTGGGGCTTGCGTGCTTCAATGATCTCTAGGTTGGTGCCGGTAGATTCTGCTTTGATGTAACATGCCTAGGGTGAGAAGCCAGACTAAGAAAGATACAATCCGCAGGGCAGCTTTGTGGCGAGCTGCAGCCTAATTGCGTAAGTGAATTCTGCAAAGGAAACAAGTCGATTCTTTCAAAGAATCAGAATCATTTCTTTCAACTTTTTCGGTATTGCGAAACTAATTTGGAAAGCTAGCGTTAGCTTTCCAAATCCTCCTTTGAGTTAAACACAGACTACTTAGAGAGCAAAAAAAATCTAAATCTATGACTTAGAGATACTACGGAGTTGAAGATATATGACATTTGCATTACACAATACCAATAGTGAAGTTTTATCTCGATTCTTCCACTTTCATTCATTCTTTGTAAAATCAATTCTACGTCAAAATATTGGTGATGAAAGGAGCATAACCTTTCCGTTTCAGAGTGTAATATGCAATACGAAAAGTCGTTTTTGGGAAGGTTCCAACTTGTTTGCTTTGCAGAATTCACTTACGCAATTAGGCTGCTGGTGGGCAGTGGCGACCCCACGGCCTTGATTTCCAGGGAGAAGCCTTGTTCCTCATCTCTGGCTTGCCTTTATTGGCCGGTCGGAGGGAAATCTAAGTCCGCCGCGTAGGCATTAAGTCCGCCTTTGTAAATAAATAAAACTGGCGGGGACCAGAACTACCACCTCTCTATTGCCTTAATAAAGCCAGCCATGGCTTGAGTTTAGATTCGCAAGAGCAAACGTGCTCGGAGGAAGGAATTTAAAGTAAGATGCTGGTAGGGATCCTGACCGTACTTCGGGTATTGTCCTAATAGCCGTGGTATACCTCTCCACTCCTCAAGCATCTCCGGATATGTTGCCCCCTTGGCGCTATGTCACTTAAGTGCTAGCGACCCTTTATGAGGGCCAATTAATTGAGAGTGCAAGTGGGTGACTTGCCATTTTATAGCCGTGCAGTTCAACAGTCGTCAGGCCAGGGCCAGTAGTCCTCCTATAGTTTTAGGCAATCGATCTACTAAACCTACCAGACCCACAGCCCAATACATTTTTTCTCCATATTTTGCAATAGTCCTGCACCAATCGGGGATTGACCTTGGGTGCACTTGCGTAGTTCATTCATTTAAAAACGGGTCTTAAATATAACAAATAAGTAATGCATTTCTCAAAAATTAATAACTTATTTTAATATATTTTAAGGCGATGATAGCTCAGTGGTAGTGACGTCGGATACCGAGACGAAGGTCGCGGGTTCGAATCCTACAATGAGCTTGAGCTTTCGGTGAAGGAAAACATCGTGAGGAAACCATAGCACGGTGGTAGGGTACTTTGTAGTACCCGCCTGGCTGGCAACCACCCTCAAGTTGAAAATCTGTCGCCAAGCACCTTCCGGTGTGTTCCGACAGCAGCACTTGAGAGCCAGTTCCCTTCTAGGCTTTGTGTGCTTACCACCATCGGCCACATCATCACTGACCACGGTGAGATTGTGGTCAAACACAGGCCTATACAAAGTAAAAAAAAAAAAAAAAAAACTAGAATAAATTTAACCAATAATAAAAGAAAATGAATAATTTAATAAATTAACATGATTAATTTTAATTTGTAGATGATATTTGATGATGTAGCAAGAGACAGGGAAAAATGGAAAGACGGAAGGGAGGCCTTTGCCCTGCAGTGGGACATAACAGGCTCATAATAATAATAATTTTAATTTAAATAAAGAATACATCATCATCAGCCTAATAATGTTCCCACTGCTGGGACACAGGCCTCCTCTTTATGAGAGGAGATGGGCCTTAATCCACCACGCGGCGGGCCCAGTGCGGATTGGTGGATGTGACATGTCTTCGAAATGTTGGTTCTAGGACATGCCGGTTTCCTCACGATGTGTTTGTCCTTCACCGTTATTGATGATGAAATAATTTACACAAAGTAAAGCGCCTGCCCTCCCCTTCCCCTTCCCTCTCACAGAGAGGAGGCCTGTGTCCCAGCAGTGGGAACATTAATAGGCTGATGATGTGATGTGTGATGTGAAAGCGCCTGCCTGGGTTCGAACCCACGACCTACAACTTGTAAGTCGCGGTTGATGCCACTGCGCCACCACTGCTCTTTCAAAGAAGAATACAAAATGTATTAATTAAATATTTTACCTTGAAATATATATTATTAAAACCAATTTTTAATGATTACAAATTATTATTAGGTACATAAATTTCTGCGGATATTTCCAAAACGATACTTTAGGAACGGTCAATGAATATCCATACCCATTCCTTCCTCATCACCATCGTACGTGTCATCGAGGACATAACAGGAAGCTAGAACAATCGTACCAGAATTTAATAAAAATCCTAATCTGTCTGCTGAATATAACAACGCTCAACCCTAACTTTTGTTCTCACATCTCTGGTGGTCTGCGCTTCCAACAAATTTCGGTACCTATCCTCGTTAAATTGTCCTCCAAGTTCTTCCAGAACTCTTCTTATCCATTCGTAGTACTCTCTAACCGACAGAACTCCGTCACCAGGAACGCTTCGGTGTTAAAGTAATGATAAACAGCCGAGAATATGTCTCGAAAGTTTGGGGACAAATTAATAGTCGCCAGTTCAGACTCGATGCCCAATCTAAGACACACAAATATATCGACTATTATTCTGATAATATCTGCCAAGTTCAATCCCACCGCACTATTCCCAAATCAGTGCAACCCCTGAAAGCCAGAATAAACAGTGGCGACCAACAGAAAAGCGCCGAGGCAATGAAGCTCGACGAAGTCCCGGAGAATGAATTTATCTGTCTTGGATCCCGCAACGAAATTAATCAGAAAAGAATAACGGTGGAGTAGGAAAAAAAATAATTTCCTCTTCCCTCCATATTAAGCAGGAGACAGAACAAACAAGGCCAATAGGCACAAAGGGTTGTTTACGACTGGGATAAGCCGGGTTGCCTAGCACCACGGATAAAAATTAGGATTTATATTAATGGGTCTTAACATTGTGAGCTGTTATATTTGATTTCAATAATAGGTATGGCAAAAACGATTGAACGCACGGATTTCGGATTTAGATAATTAATCAAGTCATTAATAAATAATAAAAACAAAATAGGTCCTAAAATAGATCCTTGTTGACCCGTTGATATGCGTACAATCCTGGATTTATACCTTTTCTTATAATTATTCTAAGTTTTGTCAATTTGCATAAGAATATCAAAGCTAAACGCTGACTTTGAAGTAATTTACGTCGTATCGCCCCTATGGTGGCCCTTTCAGCCCAAACAGGCGCCCCATAGCACACACAACCCAAGGAAGTAGCCCCATAAATATTATTTAAAGTTAAAAAAGTACCCCCCACGTAGATTTAGATATTCTCGTTAAGAAGGCATAGAAGTTTCTTTTTACCCGACTGCCGAAGGAGGGTAATGTGTTTATCAGTCTATGTATGTATGTATGTATGTTTGTTCCTATGTGGCGTTCTAGAGACCAAAAGCGTTGGCCGATTTTGATGGTTCTTACGTCAATCGATTCGTCTTAACCCTGCGAGTGTCACTGGCTTCATTAAAATTGGAAAATAGAAAAATGGCGGATTTTGGGCGCCATATTGTGGGGGCCCAAAATTCTTCCAAACCTATCGTGTGGGGTATCAAAATAAAGGGCTTTAAGAGCTGATTTCAAAAATATATAATACTCATATGTTAAAATGTACCTAATTCTAAAAAAAGATAACTAAAAAGTTATAAATAATAAAAGTTAATTAAAAAATTCTAAAAACCCGACTGCTTAAAAAGCGAACTAAAAAGAATGTAAACAAGATGAAAATCATGCTGTGCAGTCGGAGGATACTTCTGGTTTTGGTCAGCCTGGTTCGCTTTTTAAGCAGTCGGGTTTTTAGAATTTTTTAATTACCTTTTTTTGCTTTTTCACCGACTATTTTAATATGATATATAAATGCAAAATTCCTCTCTAACACTAGACCAAGATAGCACACGGACTGCTTCCTTTTTACGGGAACGTTATTAAATTTAATAGTCGGACACGATTTAAGATTACCCTTCAAAATGAGTTGATAAGTTTTGTGCGGAGCAAAGGTCAGGCGGTTTCGATCGCCCCACTGAGATATTAATCGTAGGCAAGTGTCAGCCAAGTTCTCGAGTCCAGCTCGTGTACTTGATTGAATGAGAAGAAGACCGTCGTCCGCGTAACCTGTTAATGAACAGCCGCTTGGCAGCCAAGTTCATGATAGTCGAAATAATTGTAGCTCTGAGATCCTTAGCTGCCATCTTTATAACAGACCTATAATTTTCTCTCCATATCATGTCAACCGATCTGTTAATTTCAGTTCGGCAGTCTATTTCTTGATCTTGATGAACCCATTGGATCTTTCCCTTCTTTCAGATCTTCTGCTATATTCATACACCCTTTGATTAATCTTTGTGGTTTATCCATAGCTACAGAAACAACACCGTCTGTAATTGCACCAGCATAAATAGCAGCTCCTCCAGCAACCAAACTGCTTAAATAAATTCGACAAGGCAAAGGGATTTGACCCCATCAATCGACCAATCACATAAGACGGAAATCCATATCGCGCCTTTCATCTAGCAAGTGATTGGTTGATTCGTGGAGTCAAAACCCTTTGCCTTGCTGAAATCACTAACGCAATTAGGCTAGATCAAGAGATCCAGCAGCACCAGCCCCTAAAACTGCTGACGTTCTGGTGGCTTGGTATATAGCTTTGTTCCCGCCTTCAGAATATCCAACTGCACAATGGACGATTCCCTTGACACGACCAATCACGGGGATGGAATCGGCTAAATTGGAAAATAAATTAATAATAATAATAAATTGAAATCAGAGTCCATGTCGGACTTCTCCACAGAGTACATTGAATATACAGGGCTACAGGCAAAGTCGACCTAGATCCTATTAGAGGTTGTAGTTTTCATCATTCCTGACTTATTTGACTATGAAGCTTTATTATTATAAATTATGTGTGTATTGAACATGAACTGTAATCGTAGACTTACTGTAAAAATAGTAATAAACGTAATTTTGTACCTATTTGGATTGTTTTATTTTGTTTTCTGACCAAAGTGATAAAGACGGTTATTGTACCGTTATTTTTACTACTACCTGGGAGCCTTTCATCAAAGTTTTTTCCTAAGAATTCTGATAATACCCTGGCTTGTTATACTTTGTTGGATAGCTAATGAAACGTAGATATTTTTAAACACATCTGCAGCATGACTGTCACAGACATTTTCTAAAATATTTATGAGAGAATAAGAATTCACGATTTTATTTCATTTGCAGTACAATTAGGATTAGTAGCAGAAGTTAAATCTGTTGTTATAAATTGGCTTCTCCAGTCAAGTTTTGGGTGGGTTGTAAAAACAAACAAAAAATTTAATAGGAATTTCATTTAATATACTTTTAACCCTCCAATAAACTTTTTATACAACAATGGTGTGTACAGGAATGTATAAACAATTTTATGGTCCCAATTTCACAATACATTAAGTATCTGATTAACAATAGAAAAAAACAACAGGTATATCAAAAAATATTAAGGAAAGACATAAAAATATATCAAAAACAGTTTCTGTACATCTCTCCTTATAATTTAATTTGAGCTTAAGCCTAATTAGTGCCATTAAAAACCCAGAAATTTTATAGCAATGTATTCATTTACTTCTTAGCAAGTAGAGCCTTGATAAGGGTTTCAAGTTTCCTGGTGTCAGCAGCGAACTTCCGGATGCCGTCCGACAGCTTGTCAGTGGCCATCTGATCTTCATTGAAATGCCAACGGAACTGCGCCTCACTTAGAGTAATCTTTTCCATGTCACACTGAGCGGCAAATTTCGGGTCTAGCACCTGTAATTAAACATAAAAATCATTATTAACACACTATTGCAACCTAAATGACCTTTGCCTCAGCAAATGACAAGGCGTGACCGAATTTTTGAAACAGCGATACGACAAAGAAGAAGAAGAATAATGCAGTATCCGCTGGATGCTAGACGCACGGGATCGGTCAATGTGGCGACGCTTCTGTTCAGCTGTGGCGTCTATTGGCTGAAATGATGATTACGATGATGATAATTCAGTACCTATGTTTAAGGATCTTATCTTATTGAGGGGCCGAGAAATAACTCAGACACTTAGACCCTTTGGAAATATTTGTGGTCCCCTAGATAAGTTAATCCTCTTCGATCTCGTTGAAAACCTCCTTCATGAGTTTTACAACGAGATAAGGAGTTATGAGCCTATAATCTTCTGGTTATGGAAAGCCCACCCCTAGAAGACTTGTAGCGGCACCAACGCCGCCAGTTACGAACTAATGACATGACGTCACACAAATCTTACATCGCGAAAGCAAAGTTTTCGACGCAATTTGAACACATGCAACAGTCCGACAATAACCGTCGGGCAGTTGCCAGGACTAGACACAACATCCGTCGGGCAGTTGCCAGGACTAGACACAACATCCGTCTGGTCGGAGGATCCTCCCTTTTCTATGGAGGTTGTGGGACTTTACACCCTGTTCTGCATACCTCCAAAGACTCATTCGCTTATTAGCCAGCGCATCGTATATGCAAAGAAGGTGCACCATGCATTCCATATGTGTAAGGATTGTAGTAGGTGGCGTTCTGTAGTGTTTTTTTAATTTTGTTATTATTGATAAGCTCGCCTTTGACCTCTGTCTCACCCGATGGTAAGCGATGATGTGGTAGACAGTGAGGTTTCTGTCTACCCCCTAAGAAAAAGGTGTATGTTTGTGTATTTTATATTGCAACAATTCAACAGTCATAAAATGCCACAAATCTATACATTCTAATAGCAACTCGTAACCTTGAGCTGATTACACACTACAAAGTCATATAATATTGCATGAACTGGAAAATAACGCAAAACTAATTACTGTCATTGATTATTGATAGCCTTTTATCAGCTAATAGCATTGTACAATCAGTTTTCTTTAAATATTATTACAATACAATAAAACCATATCATAATTTACAATCATTTTCAATAGGCAATCAAAAATCTGTAATATAACCCAAACTCTCTAAAAATGAGTTTTAATAATTAATTAAGCCAAGCTTAATATTGCAGACATCATTGAGTGGTCAGCATGATAGGATGGAATACAGAATGATATCATAGGTGTAGCTAAATTAAAAAAAAATGCCATGTCATTCGAACTGTCAATCGAAATGAATATAAAAACGAGGTAAAAAGTCTGATCAAATCATGAAAATTGATTTACTAATAGAAATCCGCACTACCCTGAGTATCATAGGATTATTATCCCATAAAATGAACAGCCTCTATGGGATTGGCGACGGGATCGTAGCCGCGGCAGTTAATTCGAAATGATGTAAACTCACTCTCTTCAGGGGTTGTTCACTAGCTGCTAACTCCTGCAAGAGCTTGGGGCTGATGGTGAGCAGGTCACAGCCGGCCAGTTCGCGGATCTCGCCGGTGTTGCGGAACGACGCGCCCATCACCTGTGTCTTGTAGCCGAACTTCTTGTAGTAGTTATAAACGCGGGTCACCGAGACCACGCCGGGGTCGTCTTTACCTTCGTAGGTCTTCTTTGTGTGTTCAACGTACCTGGAACACAACAGATTAATTTGTTACCTGGTTATGGTAATGGTATTCTATAGTATGATATAGTTTTGCAAAATGTCTTTCTGATTAAATTACCTCCTATTACTTGAAACTCATACAGTTGCCCTTACGGTTTTTCAAACCGGTAAGACCCAGTATCAAGATGCATAAAAAAGCTTGAATCAGAATAATTATCTGATGATGGATCCTTGGAAAACCAGTGCCAGCTGCTTGCTTTCTACATAAATACCCCTCTCATAAATGTATGTACCTCTCGAGGTACACAGATTTGTAGTTGTATTCATAAAAATGTGATATAAAAAATAATTGGTTACTTACCAGTCCAAAATTCTTCCAACAAATGGTGAAATGAGGGTGACATTAGCCTCGGCACAAGCAATAGCTTGGTACAGAGAGAACAGCAGGGTCAGGTTACAATGGATTCCATGTTTCTTCTCCAATTCCCTAGAAAATTTTAATTTAAAATTTGTCTTATTGGGTTATTTACAAGGGCACCACATCAAGTTTGTTATGAAAAGGTTTCAGGAACACACTACTTTTTTAGACTTTAGTTGAAACTTGGAACTATAGATTATGTCTAGTGAATTTTCTATATGATTTGTTTTATGGTCCTATTTACCTTGCGGCTTGGATGCCTTCCCATGTTGAAGCCAACTTGATAAGGATGCGCTCCTTCTTAATTCCATACTCAGCAAACATGTTGATAAGTTTGATAGCCTTTGAAATGCTTGCATCTTTATCAAAAGACAATCTGAAATTCAAGAAGTTATTATGTAAATGTTGATAAACTTGTGAGTTTGTAATAGGTATAAAATTCATGGCTGATGTAAATTGTTAATTTTTTATTGTATTCAATGCTATTTTGCTAAAAAGACTGATTAAATACCATACCAAGCAAACTTATAACAATAGTATAATGTCAGAAACAATTGTTTTAATTGATTCATAACAAAAATATTTAACTACAAAACTGGGTCTTTTCAAATTTCAAAAATTCATGTACTTGTATTTCTTACAGTGAAACGAGTCCAAAGTTAAAATGAACCTTTCTCTATCAATATAAAGTATATATTCACCTGGCATCAACTTCAACAGAAACTCTACCAGGAATGATCTTGAGAATTTCACAGCCAAACAAAACACTCAGCATGTCAAGAGTCTCTGCTACTTGCTCCTCCACAGTGCTGAAATAAATAAAATTAATATTGGTTAGTTCATAGATATGGGTACTTTAAATTTATTATTTTTTTATTATTGGAATCTAACATTCAAAAATTCAATTGTTATCCTTTTCATACATTTTTTCTTCAAACTAAACAGAAATAAAATAACACATACCTGCCAGTTTCTTTAGCATATTTGATGGCTTTATCAAGTATGTGCTGGTACTGCTCCATGGCAGCTGCAGACAGGATCAAGCTTGGGTTGGTGGTGGCATCTGTTGGCTTGTACTCTTTCATTGCTGCAAATATTCAGTATATATGATAATTTCAAGTCTAAATATTAACGAAGAAGTAGAAAACAATTTATTCCATTTGGATACAAACAACAGCAACATCTTGTTCAATCACTTCCAAACAAATGCTACTTTTCAAATGAAAAGGTTGAAAAGTATGTACTTAATTAAAATTTTACAGTCTACAGTTTGACCTTCATAAAGTTAAGTAATGAAAAATCATAATCATTGAAGTCAAAACAAAAATTTGTGTAATTAATACCTAGCCACTGATAAAAGCTTTAAAATGAACATCTTGCAATGTACAGAAAAGTTTAACTTAATTAAATAGGCATAGTAAGGTTACATCTGTGTCATTGCCTTGATCAAGCACATGTCAAGGACAATAATATATATAATAACCAGGAAGCAGCATTATCGCTGGAAAACAACACCAAAGTTTTTCTAACCTTCAAAATCGCCGGTATCTGCCACTACCGTGCAGTATTGTTTAAGTTGCTCGAGGGCGCTCATTTTGGTACGTTTCGCTTGGGGTTCACCGCTCATACTGATTGACTTTGGTTAAATCTGAAAGTGTTAATATTACAATCACTCGCTGGTCGCTGCAAACAAGTAGAGCGTGAATACGATTGAAGTTAAACGTCATGCAGCTGAAGGTGACCTCACGTCGTAAAGTTATAAAAAGTTACTTGAAATGGAATAGTCACGCTTTGCATAATGATAACCTATGACTTATATATTAGTAGTAAAAAACAATCTTATCATGAAAGTTTATGGCAAAATAAATCTATAATTTGTATGTACCTGAAAACTAACAAAGTTTATTATCGTTATTGATACGAGTATAGATTGAAATAATTCAAAATGAAAATCATACACTTCTATTTACTTTTAAATCTTTGTTGTTGACTGACAGTGACAGTACTGGATACTAACACAGTCACAGTGACGCAGTGACACCAGTACACCACAGAGTACTCGACACACTCCTGTTTTTAATAGTAATCTGATCACCTCACACGCTCGGCACCTGATCCCCGCTTACAACTGCAAACTTCACATAACGCACAAAAATGTAATGTGAATGTGAATAAAGGCATAAGCTAGTGCTAGTGCTATTATAGCCAAAAGTCTCATAATTTTCCCAAAAAACTTCGTGTGACATATGCTTTATATTATAATTTTGTAAATGGCAACATTAGCATTAGATAGAAACGTACGTAGCCTTCCCGAACCTATTAGACTCGCCTACCTGTTGTAGGCGAGTCTAACATAAAAACGCTTACGGCAACCCATGTGCATACGAATCTTAGATAAAGGACCTATAGATTTAGCCATAAAAAGAGCTTGATTGATAGAGCGAGATCGCTAGTTGGTAGCCCCATGTAAATAATAAGGACAAAAGATTATTTTAGTCTTTGTCACCATGGCCGGCTTTTGTTGTTTGTCAAACTCTAATGTTATGGCAGGTTTGACAAACAAACTCGGTCGTGTTTGATTTTCTGTGATTTCGTGGTATTATGTGTTTATTGAGACAAGGAATTGGGCTATGAGATATTAAGTGTCAGTGCGATGGTGGGTTGTAGTGTTCTTGTTCTTGTTGTAACACCAGAAATAACTATTATAGTTACATGTGCGGCCACGCCATGGGACCTTTACGAATAGTATGATTTATGTCATATTATTTTATTTGGCAATGTCATGAAAATAAAACACGCCTAAATCTAATAATAATAAATATATTAAATCGTTGTTACAGTAATTGCTTTATTTTTACTTCCTTAATAAAGGTTCCATATTAATGCTAGTAGCAATCTTCATATGATCTGTATTGTGGTCCCCAAACAACGCAGCGCCTGTACCTTTTTAGTAAGTTTATGCTGAGCTGAGGTTCATCCCAGTATTTAACCATGATATACACAGTGGCGTAGCTACCTAGGGGCTAGATGGGGCAGTGCCCCGGGGCCCTCAAGCTCAGGGGGCCCTCAGATCCTTACCAGAAAATCTCTATCGAACTGAACTTTTCAAAATTTCTCCTATTTTCAAAAGTTCAGTTCGATCGGTTAAAAAATGAATGCTGTGTCAGGAGTAAGCAAGCTAATGTTAATAAACTTTTTAGTACTGGTCAATATAGTGGTTCAATTTTATTTGATTTTAGTACCACTCATATTGATGTCCGTTACGTCAATAAATCATGTTAATCTATAGATTTCGGCTACTCTTTGCATAACGTGAAATATCGTGAAAAAATGCAGGTCACCTGCAGTAGGTGCATTAATTCAGGCTCGCGCGCGAGAAGATCGTTCTTGGTCTCCGCCGTTAAATGTGGTAACACTAGCGGCGATAAAATGTTTGCCGGGGATTCTCCAACGACGTCTTGTAGCGTATCATTACGTTTCTCTTTCCTTTTAATTTTAACGTCGTCAGTGAGTACCTACTCGAGCACAATCTAATGGACAAAAAGAAGAAAGCATTTTAACTCAAACAACGCCAAGAAAGAGAAGACAGTAATTTTTTTTCCCAAAATTGACAAGTTTTTAGTCAGCCTTCTGCAAGTACTTCTGGACAAAATATTTCTATTGATAGTGATTCAAATAATGTGGTAACTGCAGTGTTGGTTGAGAAGCCTACTGAAGAAGATTCGACAATTATTGCAGTTGGAGATACCTCCAACTCCGCCAATCATGTGAACGTGGATGATGTTTGCATGGCACACATAAGAGCGGAGTTTATGCAAATAAATATATCTGAATCTGAGGATTTGGAGGAACCACAGACCTCTTCATTTTTCCAAAATGTGTACGATAAATCTTCTTATGACTTGGGAAACTTCACGAACAAAACGTCAAATTCTTGATAAGGGACCTTTACAGCCTTCAGGACCTTTTCCAACCAGAACAATAGGTGTTTTTCAAAATCGTACTACCTTTCAAGTTCTAAATATGGACCAGTTAATCGTTTTTGGTTGTGTTATTCCAAAATACTAGACGCTGCCTATAGCCAACCCTGGTGATTATTTGCTTCACAAAGGAATAATGTTTGGTGTACGGGAATTCGGGATTGGAAGCATTTATCAGACAGAATTAAACAACACAGTTGTTCGAGTGGCCATACGGAAGTATGTGCTGTGTATACATTTTGGAACAAGAAAACAAAACCGCATCAAGCCTGGATTTAACCGAAGTCATTGATACTTTTGCGAAAACTAAAGCTAGGAAAAGATTGTAAATATAATTGTTATTTAGTCAGTTGGTAGGTCCGACCTTAATCTAATAAACCCTCGAATCTTTTCTATTTCGTTTTATTACCCAATACCTACACCAAGTATTAATTGTAATTTTTGTTGTTACTGTTTAATATTTTTATTGCCTGCACTGCAGTGCACGAAAAAGAGCTGATGATAAAGTAGCTTAGCATTTTTAAAGTATTTTTTATTTAATTTTTTAACTTGATAAAACCTAATCAGTTTAGATAGCATTGGGGCCCCATTTTTTTATTTGCCCCAGGGCCCTTGGTTACCTAGCTACGCCACTGGATATACATGTACCTACTGGTAGACTCTGGCTATCATAACTCTGCAGAACTCTTAATAGGTATCCCCAAGAAGTTTAGTATGTGGTATGCTTTTACATCTGTCACTTTCATGGTACTTGAGCTGTCAGATTGCTAACGCTGTACAGTACATTGTTTTTTTACAACTCCAATTGAAAAACCGGCCAAGTGCGAATCGGACTCGCGCACGAAGGGTTCCGTATTATTATCGCAAAAAACGGCAAAAAATACACGTTTGTTGTATGGGAGCCCCCCTTACATATTAATTTTATACTGTTTTTAGTATTTGTTGTTATAGCGGCAATAGGAATACATCATCTGTGAAAATTTCAACTGTCTAACTATCACGGTTCATGAGATACAGCCTGGTGACAGACAGACAGACAGACGGACAGCGAAGTCTCAGTAATAGGGTCCCGTTATTACCCTTTGGGTACGGAACAATAAGTCAAAACTTAAAACTGTAACAATGCGAACACGTACGAACAAAACGCAAACTTCACTAACGATATGAACCTTAAGCGCTACATCTCTTTCTAAGTGTATATTCTTTTACTGGTATAAAAGAGATGAAGCGAATATGAGGTAACTTTGGCCATGTTTGCATGGTTAGGCTTAGGGATGGTGCGTATTTACTGGTACAGGTATAAAAACCCAGTACGAGTTTATCAGTACGCAAACCGGGTATGTACAGCTGAGACCCGGTCCGTACCCGATAGATATATTGTCAAGCTACGCACCAAACTAAATCAACTAAATGATTTTAGAATATATGAAAATATTTTAAGGTATTTTTAGGTATAATGTACTTGAGTCGACAATAATAATATTATTATTTTCAATTCTATGTCAGTTCCCTTTCACTTGTGATGGAGGATTAAACTATTGGCCTTGAAAAAAATTTTACTAAAATTTTCAATGATCGTTCGATCGAGTCTCCAAAAGGCGACCGCTAAGGCCAGGTCTGAACATACCCATAGGTATTTTGATACTGGGTTTTAGTACTGGGTATATGGCCATACCCATACCTTTTAGGCCGGGTATAGAATGTTGCAGGTATATCTCATGCCTAGTTAGGCTTAGCACGCACTGCGATTTTTATTCGCGCGATTTTTTTCCGCCCATTCTGCGACCTATGAAATTGTATGAAATGCACGCATTGCGGAGAAAAAAATCGCGCGGTAATAGTAATTAATTTTTTACAAAATAGAACTAAACGAAGTAATAAGGTTGAATTTGAGTTGTTCATCTAAATATCATGTTAACGTTCGCAAACTCTACTACTGATATCGATATCTGAAAACTGTTTTCGATATCGATACCTGTGCAAACTGTATATCGGTTACATAACCGTTTGCGGAAAAAATCGAAAACGTCCATCTTTAATCAGCATTTAAACAAAATAACCTATCAAAAACATCACAAACAATAACTATCAAAACAAATTTTCATAGTTCAGTCGGTGTTACCTGCCCCAAATTTATAGTTTCCCTCATTTTTTGAATAATGCTTAGTTATAATAGCCAAAGTCTACAAAATCACAGGCGTAAAGTATAAAAAAAATACTGACAACGGATCTTTGTGTCTCTGAATTGGCTGCAAGACCCTGCGCAGTAGCTAGTAGCTATTTTTGTGTCAATGTTGAAGGTGAAGATAGCATTGTATAACTGTCTCTTTCACTCGCTAACGTTTGTCGCATCATACTATCTCGCTTACTCTATGCAGTATACTCGATAAAAAACTGTTTCTTGCGCAATGGTTTGGCAGAGCCAACTTCAGAGACACAAAGATCCGCTGTGATTACTTAAATGTGACTTAAATGTCAGGGTTTACAAAATCGACTAATATGCGACAACTTATATTCTGTTATGGGCAACACTATTGGCCACACTTCTAGAAAATTCGGGTACCAGCACGAATGAAGGAACTACTATGCGGCAATAAACCGGCGTTTGTACGATAGATTGATCGATTGTCGAGTTCAGCAACGTGTTTCTCTGTTCGTGTGATTCGGAAGATAAGCAAGATTTAACTATTCTTGTAATAAATTGAGTCAAATTTTAGTTAACGATGGCCGCTATGTCCGTCATTGGTATTGATTTCGGTAATGAATCATGTTATATCGCTGTGGCTAAAGCAGGTGGTATTGAGACAATAGCCAACGATTACAGTCTCCGCGGTACTCCGTAAGTACAAAACATTGTTATTCTTGTTATTTTACTGTAAAATATTGGAATTTTTCTGTCATCATGGTGCGCCCATTGACAAATCATTAGAACCTCTTAGCATCTGATTTGATTAATGCTTGTCATGTTCAAACCCTATGAAATATTTTCTTGATGCAATAAGAACATGGATTACTTTACAATTACAGTCGTTCTAATAAGTAAAATATGATAATGAAATAGTGTCACAGTACTTCTTAACTGTGAGCTTTCATACAATTTCCATGTTTTCAATGTCCTTGCAGAATTTTGATGTTTCATTGTAGGTTAGTCACACTTGTATTTTCCCGATTCAATTCATGATTATTCTTATTACCTTGATTTTATCACTTGTCTTGGAAAAAATAGTTCAATATTTTTTGGGCTATTATTTACCTTTAATGATGTAATGTATTAACTAAATTGGTTAGTTGGAAAGTTTTGAAATATTGAGTTGGAAAAGGGGAGGTTATTAATAATAATTGCATTGTTTATTCCTTTACTTGAACATCACAAGAAAGTCTACATTATGCACTTACAATATTGCCAGACTGACCTAATTTTGAACAGATGTGAACATTATCTGCCTGCATATTCTTACTTATAAATTATCATATTCAATGTTTAAAGATAAATAGACTATCATTTAATAAAACACCAGAAATAAAATCAGTGAAATATAAATGTCTGAAAACTTAAAACATGCAATGAAATTTCCTCTTTCATTTATTTGTGCTGTAGACATTACATTAACTAGATATTTGGTTCCCCCTTGCCCATCAATATTCAGTTGAGTTCAATGACTTCATTCTTTCAATACATAATTTAGTCTGTCTACTTTGTAATAATTTTCTTCTATGACATGACTTAGTAATGTAGTGCTTTCCAAGCTTATAAAAAATGAGTAAATTGAAGTTGATATAATATTGAAAAATGGTGACCTCAATAAAACATAACACAAAAGAATTGTGTACCAACAAATTTTATTGGAAGTTTGTTTGTTGAAAGTTAATGTCAAATTGATACAATATTACATTAACACAGTTCTTTTTCCTGTTATTTTGTGGAATATTAGTGTCTTATTCATTACATAATTTATTTATGATACATCATCACTAATGTGAATATAATATACCATTCATACTTGTGATTATCTTATAAATGTCTTATATATGTCTTATTACCACTGAACACATCTTATAAGATTATCATAATTTAAGATTTATGCACACACACATTACAAAATCCTTGTGTTTTTTCTAAGTACAAACAAATTATGATAACTCTTACTCTACAATGAGATATAAATTGTATTTACAGATCATGTGTGGCGTTTTCATCGAAAAATCGAATATTAGGCGTGGCTGCAAAGAACCAGATGGTTACAAATATGAAGAATACTGTGTTTGGTTTCAAGAGACTGTTAGGTAGAAAATACTCTGACCCGTATGTTCAGAAAGAGCTGAAACATTTCCCATTCAAGGTTGAACAAAGGCCTGATGATGGTATTGGCATCCGGGTCAACTACCTGGGTGAAGATAATGTTTTTACTCCGGAGCAGGTAATATCATTGTTAATAATAGAATCATGATAACTTGACTATCCTTGACAAAGGGCAGTGTGTGTTTGTTGTTTGTCATAAATAATCTGTTATTTTTGGAAATGTATTTTTTGTGTCATTTTCAGTTAACAGCTATGCTGTTCACGAAATTGAAGGATAGTGCAACCATAGCATTACAGACACCAATTAATGACTGTGTCATATCTGTGCCTAGTTACTTCACAAACTCCGAAAGAAATGCTTTACTGGATGCAGCCAGCATTGCAGGTATGTGAGACTTTCCAATAGATTGCTCCACTACTTAATGTCTGTAGCTCATAAAACAATATTTTCACAGAACTACTTACTTAAACTACATTCAACTGTAGTTTTGTTATTGTAATAGCAGCCAAATTGTAATTGTACAACTTTAATTATCAGTAAACCATATACCTAAATTTTATACCACAAACCAATTTCTGTGGTCAGTGTGTAAGACAGGTTGTTGTAAAGTTGACAGTTATACAAATATACATAGAATTGTGTGAAAAAAAATACAAATACATGGTTTTTCAGGACTGAATGTATTGCGCCTTATGAACGAAACAACTGCCACTGCTTTGGCTTATGGTATCTACAAGCAAGACTTACCTGCACCTGAGGAAAAACCTAAGAATGTTGTTTTTGTTGACTTTGGACATAGCTCACTTCAGGTAATTGTTTATTTGCGTTTCTGTAAAAAATAAGCTTGAGATTGTTTAAGAATAGTGCATTTTTTAATTTGTTTATTTCTTCATCAGGTGTCTGCATGTGCCTTCAATAAGGGCAAGCTGCGTGTTCTGGCTACATCAACTGATGCTCAATGTGGTGGACGGGACATTGACATGGCACTGGCTGAGTATTTTTGCCAAGACTTCATCAGTAGATTAAAGTTGGATGCTAGGAAAAACCAAAGGTAATAGCTATAATTACATGTAAATTAACAATGATCAATATACATTCTATTCTATAAGTGAGAATTTAAAATTATGTTTTTAATATTTTAAATGGTAGGAAACATAGCTTATATTTATTGTGAACTTGCTTATAGTTGTAGAAGTAATAAGCTATTTTAGAAACTTTAATATGAAAATAATACTAATGGTATGTGAATAAAAAAAAAACAAAAAAATATCTTTATTATTCAGGGCTTTCCTTCGGCTTCTTCAAGAAGTAGAGAAACTGAAGAAGCAGATGTCAGCTAACAGCACTCGCCTGCCCATCAACATCGAGTGCTTCATGGAGGAGCGCGATGTGTCAAGTGACTTGCAGCGCGCCCAGATGGAGCAGATCTGCGCTGAGACCTTCACACGCATTGAGAGGACTATGAGAGCTATTCTGCACAATGCTAGTGAGTAGCAGACCAATACATTACTGCATGACCATTGATTTATCTTCTTTTACGAAATATTTTAAACATATTCTAATAAATCTTTAGCATTAACATATCATGCATCATGTTTTCAGAGCTGAGACCTGAAGACATTCATTCTGTGGAGATTGTTGGAGGATCTACCCGAATTCCAGCAGTCAAAAACTTAATTGAACAAGTCTTTAACAAGCATGCTTCAACCACTTTGAATCAGGTAACACGTTCATTTATTTCATGACTAGCTATTGTTAACTGCTCAGAGTAGTTTTTAAAGTTGCGTTTTGCATTTTTACATTTCCATGGCAACCGATGCGGCGAATTGAAAAATACTATAAGCCCGGCGACATTTAAAAGACACTATAACTCAATCCACTTCCAAATTGCCGCTTAGCATTTTACTCTGATGTAAAGACTCAATGTAAATATAATATTTTTAAGGATGAAGCGGTGTCCCGCGGCTGTGCGCTGCAGTGCGCCATGCTGAGCCCGGCGGTGCGCGTGCGAGAGTTCAGCGTCACCGACGCGCAGCCCTACGCCGTGCGGCTCGCCTGGGACGCCACCAAGGGAGAGGATGGGGACATGGAGGTTAGTGCATTCACTTAATATAATGTCTACAACAATAATAATAATTTTATTAAACAAGCTTACGTTTTTATATTAAAAAATTACATTGTCAAGAGAACCAAATGTGTGGTGCCAAATTTCATCTACATCAAAAATTGGCAAGTGGGCAAATTTATCTTACCGGGACAGATGAAACGATATAAAAACTTGTAAAAATATTGTACTACGACATGAGAACCTCCTCCGTTTTTTCGTCGTTTAAAAGCCAATTTTCTATTGTGATTAAAAAAATTAACTATGAATATTAAAAATCAAACATAAATAAAAACAAGATTAATGGTCAATGCTGCAATATTAATTTAGTATTCGTTTTATATTGATCTGTGTCATGTTCTAAAGTGTATTTTGAATATTTAATGTCATTGCCATCGCTATGACAACAAAATGTACACTACTGACTACGTCCAATGTCTAGAAACCTAAATAGTGCAAAAAATAGTAACTTATTGAAGCATATTGAAAGAAACAATTCGTTATTAGTCATCATCATTATCATTTCAGCCGAAAGACGTCCACTGCTGGACATAGGCCTCCCTCAGGCGCCCAGGCTGTTATTAGTAGTTGTTTATGGTAGCTTATCTATGATTAACCATTACTTATTTCATTTTAGGTCTTCTCTGCCTTCCATGCTGCTCCATTCTCCAAGATGTTGACTTTCTACAGAAAGGAACCTTTCTCAGTTAGTGCTTACTACTCTGACCAAGTGCCCTTCCCAGACACTTTCATTGGTATGTATCATAATCTTCAAATAAAGAACTTACTGATGATGGGTATACTGAAAATCAATGTTTTATATAATCTTTCAACAATTTACAGGCCAGTGGCATATCAGAGATGTCCAGCCAACAGCTGAGGGAGAGTCACAGAAAGTAAAACTGAAAGTCAGAGTGAACATTCACGGCATTATAACTGTCGCCTCTGCCTCCCTTGTTGAAAAGAAACAAGATGCTGCTCAAAATGACAATGTAGATATGGAGAATACAAATGAAAATTCTCAGGGACAAGATGCTGCTATGGATACTAATGGCGCCGCCCAAGATCAGCAACAAAATGGTCCCGAAAACCAAGAGGTGAGAGACGACGAAATGAAGGGGGAGCCTCAACAAAAACAGTCGTGGACACAGAAAGTAGGACAGTGGTTCAGCGGGGTACGTGTCGGTAGCGCGTGTGTCCAGTCCCGTGTTGTTTGTTGCCCGCCTTCTCTTCATAACGCTCTTATTTAAAATTCTAACGCTATTCAATCTAAGTCCTCTGTTTTGCAAACTTCTGGCAGCAGACATCACAAAATATTGTTTCGTCCCCACCCTCTCTTGAGGTCCATTTGCACAAATTTCTTGTGTCATGAGGTTAATACAGACTCATGCGATTTCTTCTTGTTTTTGTTGTTTTAAACTTTATCTCTGTGTCCACGCATGTTTTTGTCAAGCTTGAAGTTGATTATTTCGTTTTTCCCGCTTTTTCGTTCTGCAGAAACACTGGATTGTGAAGGACTTACAAAGTTTGATTTTTTTTATTATTATATTATGATTAAACAATATGTTGAATAAAGATATTTAATTAAATAATGAAATTAATGCAAATGGGTCACCTCACTGCTTGGCATTTCACTTGAGCTTCTATGAAATGCATATTAAAAAAAAAACAAGTAGCCAAGCAGTGCAGGTAGTGGGGAATAATTTTTAGTTTTTAGATTTGAACTTGTGAGCTTATTTTCAGGAGAATGCTGATGATAAAAAGGATAAATCCAAGGATAAAACCAAAAAGGTTCTTGTCAAAACTATTGAACTGCCAATTGATGCTCAGACACATGGACTTGGTAAACATGATCTGAATGGATACATGGAACAAGAGGTAATTAGTCATTTAAAATTATATATGAAACTTTAATTCCAATTTAGTACTTAAACTAAAGCTAATATCGGACCTGTATCATGTTCCTCATGTTCCTCATGTTCTAATAACTTATTTCCAGGGTAAAATGCAAGCTCAAGATAGACAGGAGAAAGAACGGGCGGATGCTCGTAATGCTTTGGAGGAATATGTTTACGAATTGCGTGGTAAACTGTCCGAGGGTGAAACCCTACACGACTTTATAGCAGAAGACAACCGCAACCGGCTTGTCAACCAGTTGGACGCTCTCGAACAATGGCTGTATGACGAAGGCGAAGATCAAAATAGACAGGTGAGATATACTAAAAGAAATTGTTTATGTGGTACAGGATTAGGGTGAAACTCTCTGCTAGCATCTGTGGGCCACCACATCATCATCAGCTTATTAATGTTCCCACTGCTGGGACACAGGCCTCCTCTCTGTGAGAGGGAATGGGCCGTAATCCATCATGCGGGCCCAGTGCGGGTTGGTGGCTGTCACATCTCTTCGAATTTTGGTTCTAAGACATGCCGGTTTTCTCACGATGTTTTTCTTCGCCGTTTTTGAAAGCAGTGGTGATGAAATAATTTACAAAAATTAAAGCACCTGCCTGGTTTCAAACCCACGACCCACAACTTGTAAGTCGCGGCCAATACCACTGTGCCACCCCTGTGAGAGCAAAACATAGAATGTTTTTCAAACTTCATGTGTGAGAATAAGCCGGTCTAGGCGATAGATATTTTAGTAACCTCCTTCCCCCCTTTTTTTCATGAAGGCCAAATCGCATATCTAATTAGTTGATGCAGCAAGATCATCTTACTGACTTATTTCGTTTCAGGTGTACAGTGATAAGCTGACGGAGTTGAGAACAGAAGGCGAACCTATCAAGCAGCGACGTTTGGAGTATGAACTGCGCCCAGGAGCACTAGATGACTTTGCAAGAACAATCCAGTTAGCCAACAAAGCTGTTGACTTATACAAGTAAGCATTCTTTTTTTTGTTTTAGAAAACTTGTGATAGCCCTTAAGCCTCTCTCTGAAGCTTGCGCTTTTTGATAACATTGACCAAAATCTATAGATGGTATAGAAAGAATAGGCGCAAAATGGCTTTTCGATTTTATTTGTAGAGCCATAACTGTAACGCGTTGTTATAATTTTCAGAGCTGGGGACGTGAAGTACTCTCACTTGGCTGATGCTGACGTACAGAAAGTGGCTGAGGCTGCGAAGAATGCTCTGAACTGGTTGGAGAGCGCGCGCCAGGCGCTCGCGCACACGCCGCGCCACCAGCCGCCGCCGCACACCACGCACCAGATCCGCCAGGAGCGACAGGTACACACCCGACATCATTGTTCTAACTAATCATCTTAATCTTCAGTGGCACTACGAATCGTAACCAGCTAACATTTTCGCCATAATATTTGTACTAACCTCATCATGTTGATTTTTCCAGACCTTTGAGAATACTGTGAATCCAGTGTTAAACAAACCTAAACCTAAAGAGAAGACCCCACCGCCGGCGAACCCCACTGCGGGAGACGGCCAGCCCGACGCTGGCACCGCGCCAAGCGATGCGCAGCAATCACAAGAACAAATGGATGTTGAATGAATGTGAACCACTCCTTAATACTACCTGCACATATAATACTACTTTATAATATTAAATAATAACACTCATTAACGATGCCACAGGTTTACAATGTAAGAGAAACAAATAAACAACAGGGATATTGCATGAATTAACTGTATTTAAACGGCATATGTACATGTAGTGTTGTTATTTAGTTTTATAATTAAAACCGCGTGGTCCGCCCTGGAGTAACACACGGTCAAATTATAGTGAATATTTATTTTTATTCGAATGATGGAATGGCGGTAATTTTGATGTTAATTTCTACTATGCTACATTTTTTACTTATCGTTTTCTTCAGGCGAATAACTTTAATAATGACGCATTTCAAATTCTAGGCGTATAACCCGAGTAATAAAATAGTATTAACGTAATTTATATTTTGGTTACATTTTGTACACCTACTTAATGCATTTTGCGCGGTAACTGCAATTTTATTTCATGTGATGTGATAAAATTGAATTTAGTTAATGATTATATAGCCAATAAATTAATCTTTTGGGCACATCTAATGTAAAGGTGAAATTATTGAAATCAGTGGATTCAAGTCCGTTCACTATATATGCTTGTATTGAGTACAAGGGTACTTGAAATTACTTGATTTTCAATTTCATCTGTGTGCTCATGCAATAGACTAATTTTAAGTTTTTCGTGTTATTTGTTTATATGGAAATAACATAATATTAGAAAACAAAACTGACATGAATTATTATTTCTACACAAATATCTAAAGGTGTCAGCAGATTCGCATGGTGTAGAAGTTTTGTTGTAGGTAGGTACGTTTTTTCTTCGTATTACCAATGCATATTCTATCTCATTCTTTATTTATTTATGTACACACAAAACACTTAACAGAGAAAAGAAAGCATACAGATACAAGAGTTACAGTTAACAACATAAATCACTACTGTAAAGTTCTGTAAGAATTTATTTGAAATCATAAAAAATCATACATAGAAAAATTAAACGATAAAGAAGAATGATAAAATAGATAATTCACAAAGATTTGGTATATGAAGGAATTACGCGTGCGTTCTTTGCCTACATATCCCCCGTCTCGTTTTTTATGAATTGATACATAATAATAAACTCCAGAATACTTTCAATTTTGTCACACAATACAAGATAAACATCCTTAGAAAACTTCGGTGTCTTCGGACTGTTGCAAAATTATGCTGCATGCATTAATACTTACACCTACCTGTAAGTAATAAAACCCATGGTAATAAATCTTGCAAATTTGATTTACACTCTTTGATTTCTTCAATTTTATTTTGCTGTACTTTAGAATGATATTTATCCTACTTAAATAAAATATTTCTAACATGAGTTTGCACGACCCATTTTTTGCAATACTTTCTTTCCATGGTACAGCCGATCTAAGTTTAGGTACTAAGTTTAGGTACAGCCGATCGCGGGTTGGTAACATTTTAATCTTGAGCTGGTCTAGCATAGCTTGGAGTTTCAATATAATAAGTGGCCAGCTTATTCTGGTTTTGTTATCACTGACGTGCGTCCGATCGTACAAAGGATGGTCTTATCGCCCAGCGGCGTTTCTTTTTCATCTGTCCATCTTCAGGTTACCTACCTTAGAACGAACAGAAATTGTTAGTAAGCGGGAGAGAAGTCATAATTATACAAACCATTACTAGGTATTGACCCAATAGTGATTATTTACAATCATTTATGACTTTTATTGCATAAAGTCAGATCATTCGGAAAATCCATCTTCCTCAGCTGTGGAAAAATTGTATTTTTTAAAGATTAGTTTAAATTTGCAATTGCATCAAATATGTAAGGTTTATTCCACCACAGTATACATAATTCAATAATAATTAGAGCTAAATATATTTCACCTCTTTGCTTTTAAAAATCAAACAATTCATCGGAATGTGTTATACTTTTAATCATTCCACACTTGAACAAATTATCAGAAAATAAATCTGCATTTTGTATCTACTGGATTGTACATCTAAATTGCAGTTCGCATCAAATTACTTCGCCGCTCTGAAACCAGCAGACTAATTGCTTATGTGAATTCGTCAAGGCAGAGTTTGACCCCATGTAAGAGTATGACAAATACTCTTTAAATAATTAGGTATTGCCAAAAATTATTGGACTCTTTCGAAATGAGTATTTTCACCAATGAAAGCGCCCAATAACTTGTGGCAATACCTATTTATTTAAAGAGAATTTATCATATTCTTTCTTTGTGATTAAACCCTTTACCTTGCCAAATTCACTTAGGCAATTAGGCTGCAGGCTTTCCGATAAGCATAATATAGCGCACTGTTGTTTTTATTTTCAGAGCTCGGCGTACTCTTGGACATTGCCAAATCTAAAATTGACACTAACACGCTTCCCTAGTCTAATAAGGGGTCAGTTGGTTAACAACTGATTGTTTTGAGCCACTACCTTCCAAATGTGTTTGTGTATCTAATGCAAAGTTTTGTCACACGTCATGTCATCTGCTGTAATTAAAGGTTATTCTGGCCTATGTTGTACAATGTACATTTATAAATAAATGGTTCAACCATTACTATGTTATTCGTGCATTAAAGCTTAGTAAATGGATAATTTAACATTTAACGTATTTGTTTTTTTTTCAACACCACTACACTTGACCTCACACATTTGTGCATCCACAAACATGGACGCGACCATTGCTATTTATTTTGATCAGGCGCGATACCCACTGGTAAGAGGATCAAATGCCCTGTGACCTTTCGCCACTATCCCCCTTAGGAGTCCGTCTCGAGTTCCAAGAATGGAACCCGTATTGAGCAAAGAGCACAATGCAAAGTAGAGTAGCGCGACAAGGCCTGGGATTTATAAAAAGATATAAAACCCTGAACCCCTGCATCATATCTTTAATACTTGTTTAAAACAAGCAACGTTTCCGCCTAGGTGGAAAATCACACGAGTGATTCCGGTTCCTAAGGTTAAGTCAGGTTCAGATGTCAGTGGCTACAGACCGGTGGCAGTGTTGTCGACACCTGCAAAGGTGTTTGAGTCTGCTGTCCAGCGATGCGTGCAGGCTCAAGTTTGCGCACAGCTTTCGGACGCGCAGCACGGGTTCCGACCGGCGCGTAGCACGGCCACTAACCTGCTTAACTTCATAGCGCGGGTGGTGCCGGCAGTCGATGCTGGTGTGCAGGTAGACGCAGCTTATTTTGATTCCAGGAAAGCGTTTGATACCGTCGATAATGACGTACTGTTAATGAAGCTGGCAAAAATTGGCTGTACATCGCATATTTTACGGTTCTTCGCCAGCTACTTGGAAGACCGACAGCAGTATGTTGACTACAACGGGTTCGAATCCGAGCCATACGACACCAGATCCGGCGTGAGCCAGGACAATGTCCGTGACTACCGCAGGACCACGACGACGCCAATCGCTCCCATATTTGGTAAATAATTACTACTCAATTGATACCAATTAGTACTCGAACAACAAAATTAACCTTAGTAGTTTTCGAGAAAATCGACTTTGAAGGTGGTCCTGCGGTAGTCACGCTCCATTCAGCAGGACCACCTGAGCGCCGAAAAAGGGGGCATGCTACAGCTATTCTAAGTATACAAATAATTACTACCCATAAATGTGATTCATTTCGTAAAAAAAACAGAACTGAAACATTTGTATTTACCGAAAAATCAACGATGATAACTTTCACTCTCTCGTTCAGCAGGACCACGACTTTAAATGTTAATTCCAAGTTTGAGGAGCTTGTCGGTTTGAGGCACAAACCTACATAGAAAATTACTACCGTGCAAGATAAAATTAGTACCCAAAATTCACAACTAGTACTCCAGTAGTTTACGAGATATACCATGCCATTAGTGGGATGGCGGTAGTCACGGTGTTAAATTTTCATTTCAAGATTTCCCTATTAGTGATTTCTGCCCAAATTTATAAAAAAATTACTACTCCTACAGAAGTAATAGCGACCAAAAATTCAGATACCTAAGTGTAGTATTTTAAGAGAAATTAGCTTTCATTACTTTTCCATACTAAATCTAACGTAACTTTTCACATTCTTGGTCAAGAGTAAAAATGTTCTGTGTTCTTGTTTCTCCCTCTTTCATGCAACCGTCGAATACATGGACGGTATGAATGGTAAAAGAAAATCTATCAATCCATAGTGCTCATAAAAAACCTATCCGAAGCAAGGTTTTTATATTTTGGTTTTGTTTTGTTATATTTCAAGGGCGTACGGTTGGCGCAGTGGTTGAGCGATTGACTGCTGCGCTGCGTGTCGCGGGTTCGATTCCCGCACGGAACAAATATTTGTATGACCTACAGATAGTTGTTTCGGCTCTGGGTGTTTGTGTATGTGAGTTTATATGTTTGTAAACGCACCCACGATACAGGAAGAAATGCCTAGTGTGGGGCAAAGTATTTAAAAAAAAAAATCAAGCTAGCTTCGTGCGCTTTTGCATTCCAAAATGGCTTGATTCTTTACATTGACTTTCTTGAAGCTCTCTGTACAAAGCAGCTCTCTGTATAAGTCGACAACGTAATCAATATGAGGTGAAATAGTATTCGAGCTCGCTACGAAAACTTTTTGTAAATCATCGTATCTACATTTTTTCTTGGTTGGGTTGGTATAACTCCTTATTGGGCCGGGCGCCGAATCTTTGTATTCACCTCTGGTCGCTCGGCGAGTATTACGGAAAGAGTGAGAGTGCAAGAATTTTGCGTTTTTATTTTTTGGGTACTTACCTTCCAATGACTTCTCCCGCTCTGGGTGAGGCGGGAGAAGTCATTAGATGTCAGACTTTTACTGACTAAAACCCACCCGTGTTCCTTCAGTTGCTTGAGCCAGGGCCGCGGTAACTCTTTTTCAAATTTATACGCGACCCAGACAGGCATCGGCCCTCGCGGACCCCGTCAGTTCTGCTGACATCTCTTTGAGGCAGGCGTGGAACACAACGCGCCGTCGACTCGGGTCGGTCCTTATCGGACGGCGAGCTAACCATTACTCGCCGTCCGCAAGCCCGCGCATACGGTGGCCGGGAATCGGCTAGCGTATGCGCGGGCCCGACGCCCAGGGCGTCTCCTGCGGTGGCTAGGGGCGTGAGGGCGTCTCCGTTGCGTCTCCCTCACGCGTTCCGCCTCCTCCTTTGCAAGCATTATTGCTTCGCAGAAGGAGGATACAGCTGCTCATACCCTCTCCCTCCGTAACATGGCCTGATCCAGGGCCGGACGCGAGAGGTTGCCACCGCCGATCGCCTCCACAAGGACAGGGCGGGCCCAGCCCAAGCGGGGCAGATCTCCACCGTATGCTCCACCGTGTCCTCCGGGCGATCCACACAATGGTGACACCCGGGCGATTCCTCCCGCCTAATCCTGAACAGGAACCTCCCGAAACAGCCGTGTCCGGTGAGGACTTGCGTCAGGCGGAAGGTGAGAACGCCTCTCAAGCCACTCCTCAAAGAGGGGCCTTATCGCCGCAATTGTGGCGTGCCCAGCGCTGGGTTGCGACAGTCGCTCTCTCCATGTCACCATGAGATCTTGGAGAGAGCGACTGTCGCAACCCAGCGCTGGGCACGCCACTGCCCATTGCATCTTAGGGGCCAAGAGCCCTAGAGAATAACCCTAGATATCTATATACGATACGTCCCTTCTGTTCCATTTGTCGGATTCAAGCCACCGTATCGGCATCATTGGTTCAACAATCAAAACTACAGATTTTAGTTAAAATAATTAAAAATAGTATATCGATGAAAGCAATTATTTTATTAATATTAAAAAAAAAAACTCATTTAGGGCACTGGACATTTTGGTGGTGGCTGAACTTCTTTTAAGAATCCTCTTATGTCCTTCTTCTTGGAAGCTTTATAGGAGCTTTCCACAGTCAGGTACACTGCATACCCAAGAAGGAAAACTGAAAAGCATAAGCGGATAAATTAGAAGGTACCCTACTATTTACCAACTTAAAATTATTTGGTACCCTGCTTTTGGTGTATTCCCATTCGCCCCCCCCGACTTCGTGCACCTTGTGGAACGAACAGTAATTTTCAAAAATAATATTAAAAGTTCGGATCGTCCCACTCGGGAATTTAGACAGACGAATGGGACCGATTATGTTGTTATAATGGTGCCATTCGTCCCACTAAATAACATTGTGCATGAATGCTAGTCGTTGTTTTGCAGTTTACTTTTACAATTAGTTTCTTGGTTGGATTCAATAATTATTTTTCGAAATAAATTATTATATAGGTATACTAGCTGTTGCCCGCGACTTCGTCCGCGTGGTTAAGAAGATATAAAGTTTAATGATGTTTAACGCAAACTATTTTTATATTTCAGTCAACAGAATATGCCTATCACACTAAGCATCTTTTTTTAAAGCACGAATTAGAAAAAAAATAAAGAGTACCTATCACAAAATTATTTCTTAGCTTATGTCTCCTACTCATAAACTCTAGACTTGCTAAATTTCAGGACAGTAGCACAAAAAGACATACACAGTAGTACATACAAACATGCGAGAGCCCTTAAACTGCCTTATTCCGGCCCTGTCGCAAAATCCGTTCTTAGCGGACGTTTACTAACTATGAACTACCTCTATGCCAAATTTCAAGATAGTAGTTCAAAAAATGAAGCACTTTCATATAAACTTGCGAGAGCCCTTAGACCTCTTTTATCCGGCCCTGTTGCAAAATCCGTTCTTAGCTGACATCTACTAACTATAAACTACTTTCATGACAAATTTCAAGTTTGTAGCACAAAAAATGAAGGACTTTCATGCAAACTTGCGAGAGACCTTAGACCCCTAAATGCGGCCCTGCCGCAAAATCCGTTCTTAGCGGACGTTTACTAACTATAAACTACCTCCATGCCAAATTTCAAGATTATGGTTCAAATAATGAAGCATTAAATAGCTTGACCTTATTCAAAGCTTAATAATAATGAGATAGGCTATCCTTTTTCGCGCTTATTTCCTACCTTTTCTTCCCCGTAGTTCTGTCCCTTTCACACAGCTTCTGGCGCCATCCGGCGTCCTCCACCAGGCAGTGTTCGCGATTTGAATTTTACCGCGGACTTCTAGCGTCATTGGCGTTTCATTTTTCGCCGAGAGCGGTCGGTCTGACAACTACGTACGTAAAATCAGCAGACCGTTATTTTGTTCCTACCTACCGTCTAAATGTTAAAATTTCTTCACTTTGAAATTTGCAACAATTATTTTTCTTTGTGCAGAAACAAAGTTTAACGAAGGATGGATGATTCCAATGCTGTGCAAGATTTGAGAGAGGAGGCGCTCAATCAGCCGGGCCTGTCCAGGCCTCGGAGAACTTCTTCATCAAGCAGCTCCTCAAGCACGGATTCGTCAAGCTCGGATTCCTCTAAGGATACGTCTAGACGCAAGCGAAAACACCGACGCCGACACCATAAGCGCAGTAAACGGACTCGACGGTCCGATGAAAGGTTTGAGCAATTATTTAAGGAAGTGAGCAATTTACGTTACCATTTAGAGAATAGGGAACCTCAAATTGATTTAGACGACTGTATATCACTTGATCATGAATCATTAGGTCTTTTTCCCCAAACTTCGCAAGTATTGGAGAATGTTAATCCTATAGAAAATATTGCGGGTACCTTCAACGAAAGTAACGAATTTTTATTTGATATCGAAACTAAATTAAAAGATCCAACGATTCCGAAGTCTACGGATGTTTATCTTAATATTCTTAATAATGTTCAACATTTCAACTCAAATGAGTGGTGTGAAGTGCGGTATGCAGATACACAAAAGAACTACTGTAGATCTCCGGGATTTGTCGAACTAGACGCAAATGATGAAATTAAAGGATACGATACATTACGCAATTTGGTTCATAATGATAGAGCATATGCTGCTATGTCTTTTTGCCTTATAAAACAAAGGGAGTGTTCACAAAATGCAGTAAAGGATTTGTTAAATTGGTTAAAATCCCCAGAAAATTTAAATTATGATTTGATTCAGAATAAAGTAATTGATTTATTTCAAAAAGGTGATTTTACAAAAGTGTCATCTGACCTTTTGCAGTTGATTTGCGGTCATAGGGCAGAAATTATTCAAATGCGTAGGGATGGCATCACTAATCATATTAGAGATCCTTTAGTAAAAACTGCAGTAAGAAAAATCGCACCATCAAATGAGCATCTTTTTAATGCTAATCAATTAACCGCTACTCTTGAAAAGGCTGGCGGTGTGAAAAAAGCCTTTATGCCACTTCATAGGTCCAATGCTTCTGCCTCGCAGGCAGCAGTTTCTGTAAACAGGACCGCTCTCAATCCCTCGCAGGGATTGGTTGATCGTTTTGTACCCTCGCAGGGTAGTTTTATAGGTGGAACTGGACATACTCAATTTCAACCACCTTATTATTATGGACCCCCGCAGGGTGAACAAATGCGTCCTCCGCAAGGACAGCTTACAGGCAATAATCGTAGAGGAGCAAGCAACTCTAGAGGTGCCTTTCGCTCTCGTCCAGGGCGCCAATACAGACATAGTGACCAATTCAGGACCAATCGAAGGTTTGCGGCCCCAGTCCCAAACGTGAAGTCCGATACAACAAATAAAAAGAGAAAATCTTGACTCGTTACAACGGGTCACGGGGTTCAGAGCAGGGCAACTAACCAAATTCATTACTCAATGGGAAGAGATGGGAGCTCCAAATTACATTCTTCAAATCATAAAGGGCTATCGCATCCCTTTCGCTCTGAAACCACCACTAGCTGTACCAAATCTGGAAAAAAGTCCCTTGAATATCCCACGCTCTCCTGCCATGTCACAAATAATAGATCAGATGAAGAAAGAGCGAGTTTTGGAGGTGGAGGAACAGCCAACTCCAAGTTTTCTTTCAACAATATTCCTGGTTCAGAAGGACGCTCATTCTTATCGCCCCATTTTCAACCTAAAGACCCTAAATGCTTATGTAATAACAGAGCGCTTCAAGCTAATAAATATGTGTCGCGTGCCGGACTTCCTACAACCGCACGACTGGCTATGCAAAATAGACATTTCTCAGGCTTACTTTCATGTAGCCATAATCCAAGCTCAAAGACGTTTTCTCCGGTTAATTTACGACGGGGAACTTCTAGAAATGACGTGTCTTCCGTTCGGCTTAAGCACAGCCCCGAAAGTTTTCGCGTCCATAACGAATTGGATCGCCCAAATTTTAAGAGAACAGGGAATACGCATAATCGTCTTCATAGACGATTTTTTGCTAGCACACCAGGACGCTACGGTGCTAAAGAATCAAGTGCGCACAGCAGTAGACATTCTCAAATACCTAGGGTGGCAAATAAATGTCAAGAAGTGTCAGCTAGTACCCCAAAAGCAAATTGTTTACTTTGGCATTCACTGGGACCCTTGGCTAAACCACAAATGTCTTCCACAAGAGAAACATCAAGGATGTGCCAACAAGATTGTACAGGTTCTTCAGAAAGGAACCGTTACCCTAAAAGAGCTTCAGAGCCTTGTAGGCTTGTTCAATTTTGCAAGTTTTGTAGTTCCGAATGGCAGGCTAAATTACCGTCATCTACTCAGGTTCCTAAACTCCATTTCCAAAATCTCCACAAAGGAGTTGTATGTCCTGCCAGAGGAATGTCTATTAAATCTAAAGTGGTGGCTTCAAAATTACAAAAGGGTATCTCCGATTCATTATCCCACACCAAGTCACTACCTAACAACAGACGCATCGGATATAGCGTGGGGTGCCAAACTGAACAATTGGTCCCTCTCAGGGACGTGGAGCGATCGGGAACAGGCCTTACACAGCAATCAAAAAGAATTGCTAGCTGTCCTAAAAGTCCTACAAACAAACTGTCAGTCGCTAATACACTCAACAATACTACTTCAATGCGACAACAAGACAACGGTTGCTTACCTCCGCAATCAGGGCGGAACCAAATCTCCCTATTTAATGGACTTGACTTACAAAGTGTACGAGATTTTAGATCAGTACCAAATACATTTGGTTCCCCACTATCTACCAGGAAGGTTCAACTCTCTCGCCGATTCTCTTTCTCGCCATCGGCAGACCGCAGAATGGCATCTTCTGCCTCATTGCACACAAAAGATCTTCGACCGATTCGGCATTCCAGTGATCGATTTGTTTGCCTCAAAAATGGCGCATGTCGTTGCCAACTATGTATCACTCGACTTGACCGACGATCAGGCAATGTTCCACGACGCTTTTTCCAGAGTATGGGATTATCACCTTGCATGGATTTTCCCCCCTCCTTACCTAATACCAAGGATTCTCACTCACTTAAACCAAGCGAAGGGATGCTACATTCTAGTGGCCCCTCGGTGGGAACGGGTATTTTGGCGGGCAGATCTCAAGCAGAGAGCGATTGCGCCCCCATTCACAATAACGAACCTCTCGAATTGTCTGGTGGACACTGTAACCCAACTACCTCCCCCCAAAGTGAAAGAGATGACAATGGAGGTGTGGAAATGTGGGGCTGGACTAAAAACCTAAAGGACTGGCATCCAGAGCAGGTTAAGTTATTGCAGTCGGCCTGGCGTTCGTCAACGCGCAAAACCTATAAAGCTCCCTGGTTTCGCTGGTTAAAATGGGCGTGCTCTCAGGGTATTGATCCAATGGCTCCCGAAGCTTCTTATGTTGCAAAGTTCCTAGCAGATCTATTCTTGGTTGAAAAGTTGTCCTATAACACTATCTTACTGCACAAATCTGTAATATCTACTCTATGCAATGCCAACGAGTCGGGTAAAATTAGTAACCACCCTCTGATTAAGCATATATTAAAATCAATTGCTCTTAAACAACCGGTAGCAAGAAAATCATATGTTTGGAATATTGATGATCTCATAGCCTATTTAGCAAATAGTTACAATTGATTGTAATAATATGTTTGAAACTTCCAGACATACTGCTATATTGTTATTGCTCTGTTCTGGTAGAAGAATACACGACCTGACACTCTTGAATGTTGATTCGAAACATATGATCCAATCGAACAACAGTATTATTTTATGGCCAAGTTTCGGCTCAAAAACTGATTCGGCTACATATCGGCAGTCTGGCTGGAAGATTCTACATAATTCGAAAAATAAAAATTTAGATCCCGTTTATTGGGTAATTCGTACGAAAGATGTATTAAATGATAGACGGACTGAAGCAAAATGTAACAATTTGTTTATTAATTTGAGAGCTGCACCGAAGGCCGCTTCACGAACCCTTATAGCTGGTTGGGTGAAGTCTGTTCTTATAAAAGCTGGTATAATAGCATCTCCGAGTAGCTGTAGATCCGCCGTTGCGTCCAGGAGCTGGTCGAACAATTTACCTATCGATGAAATACTCGCAAAAGGTAATTGGAGATCTGAGAACACTTTTAAAAAGTTTTACAGAAGAGAAATTATACCAGTTACTTCTAGCAATAGTATTATGGATCTGTTTGAGCCTGTGACTTAATCTAGTTTGCCGGTCGTTTATTGTTAAATATGTATAGATTTAAATATAATTATATAACTGTTCTGATCCTTTTTGAGTTAACATATTGTCTTTACTGAATATATCGATTATTTTGTACCACAACAAATACTGTTTATGGATTGAGTTTATTCTCGCTTATATTTATAGGTTAAAATAAATTGATCTCATTATCACACAGCATTCGTTTTATTTTTTCTAATAAAAGTATAAATAATTAGACTTGCTATTCTTTAATTAAGTAGTTAAAGACCAGAATAGGAGTAACAACTGTTACTTGTCCTAATACTTTATTAAGTAACTTTACACTTATTTAATTCCTATAACAATAGTATAGTCTCACACTTCATTCATACCTTTCCTGGTCATAGTACCTATATCACATTGGCGTTTCTTCCACCACCAGGCGATAACAGACACGTCTCATTATTATTAAGCTTTGAATAAGGTCAAGCTATTTAATAGAAGCGTTTTACCCTACAATAAAACGCATATTAAATACTTACCTTATTCAAAGCTTAAGTTTTAATCCTGCCTGCTGGTTTAAAATTATTACGCAATGACGCTAGAAGTCCGCGGTAAAATTCAAATCGCGAACACTGCCTGGTGGAGGACGCCGGATGGCGCCAGAAGCTGTGTGAAAGGGACAGAACTACGGGGAAGAAAAGGTAGGAAATAAGCGCGAAAAAGGATAGCCTATCTCATTATTATTAAGCTTTGAATAAGGTAAGTATTTAATATGCGTTTTATTGTAGGGTAAAACGCTTCTATTTTCATATAAACTTGCGCAAGCCCTTAGACCCCCGAAGTCCGGCCCTGTCGAAAAATCCGTTCTTAGCAGACATCTGCTAACTATAATCTACCTTCCAGCCAAATTTTAAGTGAGTTACTCAAAAAATGAAGGACTTTCATATAAACTTGCGAGAGACCCCATAAATCCGGCCCTGTTGCAAAATCCGTTCTGAGCGTCGTATACTAACTATTAACTACATCCCTGCCCATATTTCAATTAAGTAGCTCAAAAAATGAAGGACTTGCGATAGCCCTTAGTCCCCTAAATCCGGCCCTGTCACAAAATCCGTTCTTAGTGGACATCTACTATCTATAAACTACATCCCTGCCCATATTTTAAGTTAGTAGCTCAAAAAATTAAGGACTTTCATACTAACTTGCAATAGCCCTTAGATCCCCTAAATCCGGCCCTGTCGTAAAATCCGTTCTTAGCGGACGTCTACTAACTATAAACTATTGCAGTTTTCGATATTTCGTGATAGGTGAATGAGTGACCTTTCGCTTTTATATAGATATATGTAAATAAGATTCTTCAAAAAAACTTAAACACCCCCTAAATGGAATTTTGGGGGTAGATTCGAAAAACTTATAATGACAACCTTTATTGTTTACTTAGGTTGATATTTGTGTCAAGTTCCAAGGTTATTAACCTAAGAAATAAGATTCTTCAAAAAAACAAAACGACTTTTGGGGGTATTTTGCAACCTTAACTTAATAATAAGATTTTTGAAAAAAACTTTAACACCCCCTAAATCGTCTTTTGGGGGTAGTTTCGAAAAACTAAAAATAACAACCTTTATTATTTATTTATTTTAGTATTTGTGTAATGTTTCAAGTTTAGTTACCCATGAAATAAGATTCTGCCATACAAATTTCAACACCCCCTAAATCGACTTGAGGGGGTAGTTTCAAAAAACAAATAGTGGCAATCTTTATCATGTACTTAGATTACTATTTGTGCCAAGTTTCAAAAATATTAGCTGAAGGAATTAGATTTTTCAAACAAACTTTGCCCCCCTTTTTAACCCCCCCAGGGGTAGAATTTCGGAAAATCCTTTCTTATCAGATGCCTACATCATACAAAGAATACACCTTTCAAGTTTCAGGTCTCTACGTTCAGCGGTTTGGGCTGTGCGTTGATCCGTCAGTAAGTTTTTACAAAAAAACACGTCCTTAAAACAGGCTGAAATTATTTGGTGGAAGCAATGGAACCCAAAAAAAACTGTTTCGTCCATATCAGTCGGACGATCAGGAAAATAGATAGAGCAACACGGACCACCGGCGGACTCCGGTCCGCCGGTGGTCCGTGTTGCTCTATGGGAAAATATTACGAATTCTCGTCCGTCCCACGAGGGGGACGAAGTCGGTGGGACGAACTGAGTGCATGCTGCTTTTTAAGAACTTATGCCATAGTAAACGTGTACACAGATCAGCCGTAATCCTACTTAGTAGGTACCTACTATCCTACCTTTCCTACTAATATTACAAAGTAGCGTCTCGCAGCGGTATCGCCTGCTTGAAAGTATGAATCTGTCCCGAGGTTATGTATTCCCGGGATAAAATACATATAAGTATGACCCAACCCAGATATTGTCTACCAATGTAAAGTCACATCCAAATCCGGTCAGCCGTAATCGATTACATTACATGTGTTATCTATGGCCTATTATACTTTTAACCCGGTAGTAGGTAGCTACGTAGGTACCCGTGTATAGAATGTATTTTCGAATCAGGTACATTTAAACATTTGTCTTGTATATTTTTGAAATAACCTCTCAAATGACTTTATTTTGATACCCTACACCATGGGTTTGGAAGAAATAAAATCCGCAATTCTTCTATTTTCCCATTTTAATGTAGACACTCGCAAGGTTAAAGCAGTTTTCGCGATGGTGTCAATAGTGCGGGCTGCTTAGGGGTCTCTTCGATGCGCATGTTTGTATGAGGGTGCCGTTTCGAGCGATTGTGGGTAGTTTCCGTACTGTTCGTCCTTATACTGTGGTTAAGATTGACGTAAGACTTATCAGAATCGGCCAACGCGATTGGTCTCTAAAACGCCACATAGAAACAAATGTTCATACTATAGACTGATACCTGTTCGAGTTCGAGTTCCAATACCTGTGTCCAGTGTACACTTTCCGTTTCTCAATTTTGTCGCTGAGAATTGAGATAAACCTCTATTTCATTTAAGGTCAGAACGCACTAGGCGTAACTACGCGTCAGCGGAGCGACGCGACGCGACGTGACAAAATACGCTAAACCGCACTGGCGCGACACTACACAGAAAATTTTGCACGTCAGTCGATTGGCAACTTCTGAGCAAGATGGAAGAACGCTAATATTATGAATGAGTTGAAAAAAACAATACCTGTAAGTACAGAGAAAAATACGGAAATTTATTTACACTTAACTCCCAAGACTCCCAACTGCTCGGCAATTTCCTTCCAAACTTTGTTTTTACCCGATTTATCAGTCTATGTATGTCTATGTATGTATCAGGATACATCTGGTTTTGGTCAGCCAGCTCGCGAATATTTGTATCCTCCGACTGCACAGCATGATTTTTTTCTTGTTGTTTACGTTTTTTTAGTTCGCTTTTTATGCAGTCGGGTTTTTTGATTTTTGGCACTAATTTTTTTTCCTGTTATATTCATGTTGTGCTCATTTTGGAGGTCAAAAAAAAACATGAAAACAAACAGTCGGGTTTTTTGTTTTTATAATAATTTGTTTTATCTCAGACTTTTTAGTTTTATTAATGAACGAGTTCTCCAAAATATTGTGTGGTAAAATATTATTTATTATGCTATAAAAGTTACGCTTTTCTTAAATTTGTGAAAAAAATTTACATACAGGTAAGTGCAATATCTTAAATTTGTGAAAAAAAATTACTTATAAGTGCAACTATATGTAAATATATTTTTGGAATGGTCTGTTTAGTAGCTTTCATTTGATACCCATGTTGTTAAGACAACGAAAAAAATAATTGTACTTAATACCCCCTTTTTTTGGAAGGGGGAGGGGATTTAAAAACAATATATAGCCTATGTCACTCCCACAATTGAGATGAATCCAACGACATCTCATGTTCCGTACCATTTGGGCTGTAAAACGTGCTATAAAAATAGACATACATACATATATATTTACATACATACATAAATACGCTCGAAAAACACTATCCTCCGGCAGTCGGGTAAAAACTTTTCACGCACCAAACACGTAAGATTTGCAGTAGCTTGCATATAGGTACCGCACTAGCGGCAGCGGAACTACGCGAAGCGCCAAGACGCGCCAAACTTGGTAAGTTGGTGTGCCGCTACGCGTAGTTCCGCTGCCGCGTAGTGCGTTATATGTCATACAATTTCATACAAAGTTTATTTGGTCGTGTCGTGTCGTGTCGCGTAGTTCCGCTGACGCATATTTACGCCTAGTGCGGTCTGACCTGTAAAGTACCTAAACAAAAAGTACTCTCTGGTCCGTATATTCCCCAGTTCGGCTACTTCATAGTTCATAGTTTTAAAGTCAAACATGTTGCCAAGTGACACTAAATTGCGTAGGTATCTTTGTTTACCATGGATACAGTTATTCGGCAGCGAGATCACCACAGAGTACATTTTAATATACCTACTGATGCTGATCACGTTTCAATACCAATCTACCTGTTCAGAATTCACATAGGAAAAAGAGTTTTAGGACTGCCTAAGCCTTAAAATTATTTATTTTTAAATTCTAAAATAATTATTATCGTAAACGTACCTGGTAGCCAGGTGTACATAGTCGATAGGGTCCTAGGAACAAAGTTGATGGTCCCATGAGTAAATGCTGTGGCAAAAGGTTTTTGTTCGTGTGGCGACAGCTTATAATATATTATTCCACGAATAAAAGCTAAATCTCCGAAATGTCTCCCCATTCCAATAAAATTTAACGATCAAATAGTACTTGACAAGCACAGCAGTAACAAAAACTGTCATTTTTTATTTTTCGATACGTCAATCCTTTTTCTTTTCGTATGTTTTTATGCCAGTTAGTATGCCAAAATAAGGCCAAAATAATTATTTTATGCTACAAGTGCAGCAGGTAGGTGATTCCCGATGATTTGTCTTTGTCACCATGGCCGGTTTCTGTTGTTTGTCATTGTCAAACTCTAATTTATTGGCAGTTTTGACAAACAAACTCGGTTTTGTTTGATTTTCTGTGATTTCGTGGTATTATGTGTTAATTGAGACAAGGAATTGGGTTATTTATAGATATCAAGTGTCAGTGCGATGGTGGGTTGTAGTGTTCTTGTTCTTGTTGTAACACTAGAACTAACTCCTGTCTCCTGTCTTTATTACAACAGTTTTAAAGGTGACTAGTTCAATCCTAGCGAAAGCTCAGTTGAGAATTTTATTGACTATTTTGAGTCTAAATGCGGGCTTTGGGGAGAGGATGCACGAAACACACAGAAAGAGCTTTTATTCACCTGTCTCTCTCCTGAAACCTTTCACGATATGAAAGTTGCCCTGACGCCACGTTTTGAAAACAGTACCTACGTACACAGACATTCGAGAAAAACTCCTCGACCTGTACAGAATCAAGCGCACAAGAAACAGGGCGCTGTCTGATTTCTGGAACTGCATACGCACGGACGACGAATCCATGGAGCTCTACGCTAACAGACTAAAAGTAATAAGCAAAGATTGCGGTTATAACGACGATCTATTAGAACGACAGTTACGTGACCGTTTTGCAACTGGGCTCAACCACCAGCAACAGTTGCAGATCGACTTGAAATAAAAATGGCCTGATTTACAAGAACATCAAGACGGAAAGATGAAGGAAGTAACTTTTGCTCAGATCTTCAGCGTTGCACAATCGCGGAAACGAGCTGAAGGCGACGATACACCAAATGTCAAAGTCAATAAAATTAAAAGAAACACCAGATCTTACTCGAACACGTCTCCGCGCAGATTCCGGACTCATCAATGCCTCAGATGCGCCACCCGTTAAGCCGATGTACCGCCAAAACTCACATATGTAAAGATTGTTACACGCCAGGACATTTCGAAGATTGCTGCATCAAGTCAGGCAAAGCATGTTTGCCCAATCGGAGCGATAATAAACAAAGAACATCTACGAAAAGAAACAAGCTATACAAGCTAAAACATGACGGAAATAGCAACAACTCTTAACAAGAGTCCTACTCAGAAGACAGCGACGACGAATCAGATACCGTTTGTCTAATAAACAAGTCGAAAGGCAAAGGCAGTAAGAAAATAGACGTCCTAATTAATAACATTCATTGTACGTTAGACTGGGATCCCGGCTCAGTATATTCAATTATCAGCACCAAGTTCTGGAACCGTATCAGCGCTCCACCTCTCACGAAGGCTAAAGGCCCACGCGCCTATGGGAACGTAAAATTTAAGCCAAAGGGCCTAACGGATGTAACGGTACGAGTTCAAGAACTACCTGTTGTTGTCATGAAGTCAGCTGACCCAATGTTGTTCGACAGTGGAGTGAAATGTTTAACATGAACTTCCCAAAGCCAGTCTACTCGATTAAGAACACCCGACACCCGACGTCTTTAGTCTGCAACAAACCCTGGAAAAGCACACTGCTCTTTTCGACGGCAGTCTTGGAAAAGTCAAAGATTACCAAATAAACATTCATATCAAGCCCAATGCTCAACCGAAAAACATTCCAGCAAGATCAATTAAATTTTCAATCAAAAGAAACATTGAAGTTGAGCTAGATCGTCTAGTTAAAGAGGGCATCATAACTAAAGTAGACCCACACATTACACCGATCCAGTGGGCGACACTGACAGTCAACATACCTAGTCAAAACTAAAGGCCAGATCAGAATTTGCGGCGATTTCCGTAGCACGCTCAACCCTGTATTGATAACACACGCACACCCAGTTCCTCTGTTTGATCAATTACGCCAGAATCTTGCAGACAGTGCGAAATTTTCGAAAATTGACCTGAAAGATGCTTACCTGCAATTTGTAATAGGCCCGAACTCTAAACAGTTTTTAACAATATCTACTCACTGACTGGATAATATCAATAGAGTCTGGCCAACGAAAGTGTGATCTGAAAAACGCGGCAAATTCAAAAAATCCTAATGTGGTATCACCAACTATACCTCTAGTTAAAAGTTTTGATACTTGTATTATTTGTATTTATTATAATTTATTTTTTGGCTCCGTTTGGTGAAGTGTGACGGAGCCGTGACTGTCATGGATGTGAGTTAAAAAAGAGTGTGTAGATTTATTTATTAGTATGTACATAATATTAACCCACTTAACATTTAATTTATTAATTACTTAATCGTCATACTCAAAATCATAGTCAAAAATTCAACCTCTAAGTATTCATCAGTATCTGAATCATCATTTACACTTATATAAATTTTTCCAATACTTCTTCTATTATGTGATCTCTTTGTTTATATTTATTTGCCACATTTATTACATGGTCCGTCAATTTTTCCAGTCTTCTGCAGTTATTCGGCCAAATGAGGAACATTGAAACATAAATATAAGAAAAGGTATCATCATATCGTAAATATATAACTATCAGCCAACATGGATCAAGATTACTAAGTCATACTAACAATCGCAATCACAGACAATATACAGATTAATAATGTTGCCATATCCCAACTTTGAAAATACCCCAGATCACGCTTTCGTTGGCCAGACTCTATAACCGCATACCATTTGGTATTTCCACAGCCCCATCAGTTTATCAGAATTACCTTGACAAAGTCCTCGAAGGAATGAATAAATGTGGCAGTTTACTTTGATGACATTGCGTTTACAGGGAAAAATGACAAGGATCATCTCGAAACACTACGTACCGTTTTCCAAAGACTTGATAAAGCCGGTTTAAAAGTTAACTTGAAGAAATGCACTTTCCTTACCCCGGAAGTCGAATATCTCGGACACACGATTGACCGAAATGGTGTACGTCCTACAAAATCGAATAGAAGCTATATCCAAAGCTTCACCTCCAACCAACACCAAGGAGCTAAGATCATTTAATGGTTTAATCAATTTCTACGAGCGTTTCGTACCACACCTACACAGTGTCTGTGCCGACCTTCACGCACTAACAGGAAAAAGGCTAAAATGGCGATGGACCAACAATGAAGCCTTGGCTCTGGGTCTTTGTCTTGTTCAAATTTCAATATGCTAGTCGATAACTCACCTGTGGCAAGATATCCTTTGATTATATTCTGTGAATACGATCATTCTACCATAGAGTATAGTAATTAAAAACATTCTACTCTTGCAACCGATAGCCACACACGACATGGTTTATGCAGATAATTAAACAACAAAATTCTTCCTGATATAAACGAAACAAAGGCGTGAAAACGGCTAAAAACTTTAATTAGAGCTGCTAACCGATGGGTTACAACAGTGAGTAAAAAGTTATCTCTGACGTTCAGGATGGAAGCGTTTGTCTCTTTTTTTTCATAGAGTGTTTCTATAAGCAAGAACGAAAGAATTGACAGTTTCTTTTTCGTCGTAAATATGTGCCCTCTAGTATAATACAAACTCTCTGGTCGTAAATACGTTCTGTCTAGGTATTACAATGTCTCTGTGATTTATCTATTGCCTCGGTCTCACTGGTACAAAAGACGGCATAGACAAAAGTATATCTATCTCTTTTTGCTTATGACGTTATGTGTTAGTGCGACAGTGAATACCGCTATTGAAATTGCGTCCTGGCGTCTTATTTATGATGTTCGGTCTATTCTAAAAAGTTTTTGGTTGTCATTGTCACTCTTGATGACTCTTGTCAGTTGTCATTGTTTATTGATGTCAATGTCACTCTACTGTGCTGTGCTGTGTTGATTTTTTTTTATTCTCTCAGTCAGAACTCAGACTCTCACAGCTTGTCCTACCTTAACATACAGAAATTAATATTACTATTCGCTGGAGTGTTTGCATATCTGCTGTGCATATCTGGCTGCTGGCTGGTCTATTACTGCCATATAATCATTACAGCTGAGGACTTCGGGGCAGCTGGCTGTGTATTCTTTATTAGAGTGGTTTTTAAATTTAATGTGATGTCGGCGATTTGCCTAGCTGCTGGAGACATATTTGTTCCAGTGAAAATTGATGAAAATGATCTCTACGCGGGCGTTTTAAAGTTACTTAAAAATATAAGACCTAGTTGGACTCAAGAAAATATTAAATTAAAGGTATGTTTGCTCGCACTGCCTCTAAACATAAATTGAATCTATTCATGATTATGAATACAATATTAATGTAGGCATTATAATATTACTATTAGTGAAATAATGTTAGATAAATATTGTTAGAAAATGAAACTGAAATTATAAATTTTATTTAACCGCTTGTATCACAGAACGCAGATCTACATGAGACACAATGGCTTTTTAATTGGGTCTCGCATAGTGGCATACAAGGGGTTAATCAATACATACACTAGTATATCATAGACTAGTACTGAATAATTTATATTTATATTTTTTAGACTTTAACAGATGGAATAACAAATAAACTAGTATCTTGTCAATTTTTGGAATCGGGCGGTGAAAAGGACATTATGCTTGTTCGCATTTATGGAAACAAAACTGATTTGTTTATTGACCGTACTGCTGAAATCAGGTAAATACTTTAATACAATTGAGTAACAATATACTTACCATTATAGAGGTCTCATAATTTTTGTGTCAAAAGAAATCCCAAGACGTCTGCACCGTTTCAATTAAGGTCTTGTTTATTTATGTCTTAGAAACATCAAAACACTGAATGTTCTTGGGTTGGCACCGAAAGTTTATGCAGTATTTGAAAATGGACTGGCATACCAATACTATCCTGGAAATACCCTGGATGTTAAAACAGTTACCAATATCAACATATGGCCGCTAGTGGCAACTCAAATGGCAAAAATGCACAGAGTTCAACTACCAAAAGATGTACGTATCCACTATAATATTTTCATGATTAGTCAACTATGATTTCTATCATTATTCATTAATTTCTTCAATTCATACATATTTCATCAAAGGGTGGTTTTTACAGGGCCCAATCTAGCTATTTAGCTAGTCCGGGCAAACAATATATGCCGCATTTAAAATAAAAGGGAGGGGATGCTACTGAAAAAAAGCTTTAGTAAAAGGCCTTAGTATCCAGGATCTCGTTTTTGGGATTGTTAGGATTTTTTTTTTATAGGGGCTGGTTTCCCCTTTCATATGACACACCTCATATGCGCAAACGCATAGATTTTTTTATTTTTGTGCAATGGAATGTCATTATGCATTTACATTTCGTTTAAAATTTTTATTTTGTTCTTTTTAATTATTTATTGTTGTTTTATATTTTTTTTATTATAAATTATGATTATTTTATCGAAAAAAAGGGAAATAAAAAATAAAGGAAAGAAGGCAATCCCTAGACCCCGACCCCCCCACCATCATAAAATCCATAAAATCGGAATCCTGGATACTATGGTATTACCCGAAAAAATTAAGTGAGCTCAACAATTTTAGCAAACATAACTGGAGACCTAAGACTTATCATAATATGGTAGACGTAAAAAAATAAGGTATTTCTAGAGTTAAATAACGAGGGTTTTGCAAAAAATAACAATCACATCAGCCACAAAATAAGATCGTAAATTAGAGAACCCTAAGAAAAAAAGTCCCAGTAAGGGTAGCCAATGCGGAGATACAAAATCGATAGAAAATATTTGGAGAATTTTATCTATTTAAAGAACAAAATAAAATAAATAATATAATTGAGAACACACTCAATTATATTATTTATTTTATTTTGTTCTTTATAATATAATTGAGAACACACTCAATTATATTATTTATTTTATTTTGTTCTTTCAATAGATAAAATTTACTTTTAAAGTAGCCGCCAGCCACCTTAAATTTTGCCGCTCTGGACATTTGCCTGGCTCGCTCACCCTTAGATCGGGCCTTGGGTTTGTGGTATAAATTGGGCTTTCAAGAAAAATGCTAGTAGTGTCTCTAAATAAATGGTTACCCATTCAGGTATTGACTGCGGCAAACATAACTTTTCCACAATGGATGGAACACTTGCCATCACCAAAGATAGGGTTGCCAGGTCATAAAACCGAAAAGCCAGACAGACCAGTCAGTTTTAAAAGGCCGGACAAATAATTTTTTTAAGCTTAGTATAACAAAACAATTTTTTTAAAAGTAATACATGGTTTTTATCATTTACCATAAAACTCTGTTCCGTATGGTGCCGGACGTTATGAATTTCACTATCCCATATCGGCCCGTGGGTGTCGTAAGAGGCGACTAAGGGACATACCAGAGTATGGGCAGCAGCGTTCTCTGTGCGCTTCATAACAAACTGCGATCGCCAACCCGCCTGCCAAGCGTGGCGATTACGGCAATCCCCCCCAAGGTTACGACATGGCAAGGGGTGCGAAGAATCCCCGAAAGGGAACCGGCTACCAGAATACAAACCGACGATTGGCCCTGGCAACATTTAACACGCGTACACTCCGGACCGACGAGAAGATTATCGAACTCGAGGAAGAATTGAGCGGGTTACGATGGAGTATCATAGGGTTATCTGAAGTCCGAAGAGAGGGTAATCCTTAAATCTGGTATCCTGCTCTACTTCCGAGAGGGTGACAGGCAATCCCAGGGTGGTGTCGGGTTTATCGTCCACAGGTCCCATGTGAACAACGTAGTAAGGATCGAGAGTGTGTCGACCAGGGTGGCGTACGTTATACTCAGAATACCCTCAAGGTATTCGCTGAAGGTCATACAGGTCTACGGCCCGACCTCGGCACACACCGATGACGAAGTAGAGACCATGTATAAAGTCAATTCCAGAGCCATGCATGGTCATAAAACTCACTTCACCGTGGTCATGGGGGACTTCAACGCGAAACTGGGTAAACGAGACGATAATGAGCTGCGAGTGGGGCAATTTGGATTCGGACGACGGAACCATTGGGGTCACCTCACATCATCAGCCTTTTAATGTTCCCACTGCTGGGACACAGGCCTCCTCTCTGTGAGAGGGAATGGGCCGTAATCCACCACGCGGGCCCAGTGCGGGTTGGTGGATGTCACATGTCTTCGAATTTTTGGTTCTAGGAAATGCCGGTTTCCTCACGATGTTTTCCTTCACCGTTTTGAGAGCAGTGGTGATGAAATAATTTACGCAAAGTAAAGCGCCTGCCTGGGCTCGAACCCACGACCTGCAACTTGTAAGTCGCGGCCGATACCACTGGTCCACCACTGCTCACGGGGGGGTCACCGCTTGGTCGCTTGGGGTCATCTACTAGCCAGTTTTAAGTTCTATTTCTATATGACGAACTCCTTCTTCAGAAAGCATGAGCACAGGAAGTGGACCTGGCAGAGTCCCGATGGTGCAACGAAAAATGAGATAGACTTCATCATGTCGACGAAGAAGCACATATTCAATTATGTCTCTGTGATCAACGCGGTAAAAACCGGAAGTGATCACCGTATGGTAAGAGGCACATTGAACTTAAATGTTAAGCTGGTAAGATCTCGACTGATGAAGTCTACGCTCCGTCCAGCACAGATCCAGATCCAAAACCCCGAAAGCTTTCAGCTCGAACTCCAGAATCATTTCGAGTGCCTAGGTAGCTCCGTGGACGATTACAACGATGGGTTTGTGGAAACTGTCCATACGGTCGGGTCTAAGTTTTTCAAGACCCGTCGTGCAAATAGGAACAAGAAACTATCCGATCCTACTCTCATGCTCATGAAGGAGGGGCGTGAAATGATCCTGCAGTCTTCAGACGATGCATGGAACTACCGGCAGCTCAATAGACAGATCACGAAGTCCTTGAAAAACGACCTCCGCCGCTTTAATACTGAGCGTATTAAAGGCGCGATTGAACGGAATAAGGGTTTCAAGGTATTTGCAAGAGATCTGGCTATTGGGCAGAGCCAGCTTACGAAACTGAAGACCGAAGATGGTAGGAGCGTATCCGCCAAATCGGAGCTTCTGAGGGAGATCGTGGGGTTCTATGGGCAGTTGTACACGTCAATCAGCAAACCCGCTGCGAATCTAGCAAACTACCCAAGAGCTAGATTGACCCGAGACTATACCGAAGACATGATGTCAGCCTCTACGAGATTAGGATGGCTCTGAAACAATTTAAGAACAACAAGGCGCCTGGTTATGACGGAATTACGGAACTCCTGAAGGCGGGTGGAAAACCGGTACTTAAGGCCCTTCAGAAGCTGTTTGATTCCGTCATTCTCGTAGGGAAAACGCCACAGGCATAGTGCAGGGGTGTGGTGGTACTCTTCTTAAAGAAGGGCGACAATACCCGATTGAAGAATTATAGGCCAATCTCACTTCTTAGTCTACAAGTTCAAAATCAAAATATTTTTTACATATTCGCGAGCTGGCTGACCAAAACCAGATGTATCCTCCGACTGCACAGCATGATTTTCTTCTTGTTTACGTCTTTTTAGTTCGCTTTTTAAGCAGTCGGGTATTTTGATTTTTTTAAATAACTTTTTTATTTATAACTTTTTAGTTAACGTTTTCTTCGAATTAGGTACATTTAAATATATAAGTGTAATATATTTTTGAAATCACCTTTTGAAACCCTTTATTTCGATACCCCACACGATGGGTTTGGAAGAAAAAATAAAATTGGCTCCCCACAATATGGCGCCCAAAAGCCACCATTTCTCTATTTTCCAATTTTATTGTAGCCTATGACACTCGCAAGGTTAAGACGAATCGATTGACGTATGAATCATCAAAATCGCAACGCGTGGTCAACGCGTTTGGTCTCTGGAACGCCACATAGGAACAAACATACATACATACATACATACATACATACATAGACTGATAAACACATTACCCTCCTTCGGCAGTCGGGTAAAAAGAAAGTATAACAAGACTAAATTTAACATGTGGCACAAATGTTGTTATCAATGCTGTAACTATTCTTAGCAAAGGGCTATAAAGGTGATTGAAAACCATAGTAAAAAGTCTAATAAAACCATAGTAAAAGAAGGGAAAAAACAGAAAAAATGAGATTGAGAATAGTTGAGACATCCACATATTTGTGCCGTTTATGAGTTACCAGGGAAGCCGCATGCGCAGAAGGAGCTAAAGCCAATTTTTTTAACTTCATCGTAATCCTTGATTTTATAATATGCTTTTTTAATAAGGACACGTTTGATGTAGTTTTTAGGGTTCCGTACCCAAAGGGTAAAAACGGGACCCTATTACTGAGACTTCGCTGTCCGTCTGTCTGTCTGTCTGTCACCAGGCTGTATATCATGAACCGTGATAGTTAGACAGTTGAAATTTTCACAGATGATGTATTCCTGTTGCCGCTATAACAACAAATACTAAAAACAGTAAAAAAATAATATTTAAGGGGGGCTCCCATACAACAAACGTGATATTTTGCCGTTTTTTGCTCGATATTAATAACGGCAACAGGTAGACGCTTGAAATATTCACATAATATTTAGTTCTATATTTTCTTCAAAAAATAATAATTATTAAATTAAAATAAAATAAATTAAGGGGGGCTCCCATACAACAAACGTGATTTTTTTGCAGTGTTTTGCGATAATGGTACGGAACCCTTCGTGTGCGAGTCCGACTCGTACTTGGCCGGTTTTTGAACTTTCCATCGATCAGTTCTATAACTGACTTTGACAACTTGTTATAAAGCGTATACTGTTTATAAGAAAATACTTGCTAGTTTTCGTTAATCTGAATTTGGGTATTACCATTTCGTGCTTACTGCGTGTATTTAAATTATGGAAGTCGTGCCAAAAAGGTAGAGTCAGTATATCGATCTCTTTAAATTTTTCTCTGAGGGACTCGCAGGACCCATTTTATAGATCGCGCGGATTGCCCTCTTTTTACCCGACTGCCGAAGGAGGGTAATGTGTTTATCAGTCTATGTATGTATGTATGTATGTATGTATGTAAGTATGTATGTATGTATGTATGTATGTATGTATGTATGTATGTTTGTTCCTATATGGCGTTCCAGAGACCAAACGCGTTGACCGATTTTGATGATTCATACGTCAATCGATTCGTCTTAACCTTGCGAGTGTCATAGGCTACATTAAAATTGGAACATGAAAAATGGCGGCTTTTGGGCGCCATATTGTGGGGGGCCAATTTTATTTTTTCTTCCAAACCCATCGTGTGGGGTATCAAAATAAAGGGGTTTTAGAGGCGATTTCAAAAATATATAACACTTATATATTTAAATGTACCTAATTCGAAAAAAATGTTAACTAAAAAGTTATAAATAAAAAAGTTAATTAAAAAAATCAAAATACCCGACTGCTTAAAAAGCGAACTAAAAAGACGTAAACAAGAAGAAAATCATGCTGTGCAGTCGGAGGATACATCTGGTTTTGGTCAGCCAGCTCGCGAATATGTATCCTCCGACTGCACAGCATGATTTTCTTCTTGTTTACGTCTTTTTAGTTCGCTTTTTAAGCAGTCGGGTATTTTGATTTTTTTAATTAACTTTTTTATGTAAGATGAAAATTGAGTAAACGTCTGCTGCTGATCCCCACAGCAGAATGCCATGAGACATAATACTGTGGAAATAAGCATAGTATACTAACCTAGCTGTGGCTACATCGGTTAACTGCCTTATTTTCCTTACTGCATACGCAGCCGAACTTAACTTAACCTACCCGAAAGAGTTCTAATGTGCGCGCCCCTCTACAATTTTGAATTGATAGTAATCCCTAAGAATACAGTTTCCGTTATAACTTCAAGATTTTTGCCGTCTAGATTTAAATTTAGGTCACGTTGTGGTAAATTTGATAAAGAGATCTTTAGACATTTTGTTTTTTTTCGCATTCAGTAAAAGATTTTTAGCTGTGAATCATTTTGAGAGAATAATTAGACTTTCGTTGACATGTGAGAGAAAAATTAGCGAATAACAAATAGCGAATCAGCAAATAGAATTATATCCGATAATTTGGCCAGTTGTTTTCAAGAGTCATCACGAATCGTCTCGCGCGCATGTTTGACTATTTCCAGCCTCCCGACCAAGCCGGTTTCTGAAAAGGTTTTAGGACCGCAGATGTATGTGACATACGCTACGGCAGGTTATACAGAAGACCGAAGAGTATAACCTGCCTCTTTACTTAGCGTTTGTGGACTACGAGAAAGTCTTCGATTCGATCGAGACTTGGGCTGTACTGCAGTCTCTCCAACGGTGCCATCGAGGTGCTGAAGTGTTTGTACAAAAACGCCACCATGTCAGTCCGACTTCAGGATCAGACTTCGGAACCTATCCTTCGGCAGCGAGGTGTGAGACAGGGAGACGTCATATCTCCGAAACTGGCGAGTACATCACTCACCTTCGGTTTGCTGACGATAAGTGGTCATGGCTGAGACCATGGAGGACCTCAGTACAATGTGGGACTAAAAATGAACATGGACAAAACCAAGGTGATGGTGTATGCCCATATTGCACACACTTCTATCAAAGTCTTAGACTCTACACTTGAAGTTGTGGACGATTATGTCTACCTGGGACAATCGGTCCAGTCAGGTAGGTCCAACTTCGAGTAAGAGGTCAGCGGTCGAATCCGACTCGGCTGGACAGCGTTCGGATAGTTGCGCTTTATCTTCTCGTCCAACTTACCACAATGTATCAAGACGAAAGTCTATGACCAGTGTGTATTAGTGATTACTTACGGGACAGAGACGTGGTCCCTCACAATGGGCCTCATCAGAAGGCTTAAACTCACCCAAAGGGCAATGGAGAGAGCTATGCTCGGAGTTTCCTTGCGTGAACGAATCAGAAATGAAGGCATACGCAAGAGAACCAATGTTACCGACATAGACCGAAGAATTGCCAAACTTAAGTGGCAGTGGGCAGGGCACATTGGTCGCAGAACGGATGGTCGTTGGGCCGAAATGTTCTGGAGTGGCGACCGCGTACCGGAAGACGCAGCGTTGGAAGGCCTCCCTCTAGGTGGAGCGATGACCTGGTCAAGGCTGCGGCCGTCCGGTGGATGCGAAACGCACAGGACCGATCAGTGTGGCGACGCTTGGGGGAGGCCTATGTCCAGCAGTGGACGTCTTTCAGCTGAAATGATAATGATGATTACCATAAAATCATCTTATATTCTAATGAAACAATAATAAAATTGAATGAATCAGTCTTATTTAATATTAATCAGACAATATTAATCTCAATAATTGCAATCCAAATTAAATTTTATTTATCCGGATGCATGGCAACCCTAACCACAGATATGTTTTAGCTACCTACGGTATCATCTTATGTACGTTTAGTATTTATGGAAATCCTATCACAATATATTTTATATGGATGGAGAGAGAGGAGAAGGCCAATGAAAAGATGGATGGAATGTGTGAGGACTGATATGAAGGAAAAAGGAGTCAGTGATAGCATGACTGGGGACAGGACTGTATGGAAGAAGAAAACGTGTAGCGCCGACCCCAAGTAACAAAGGATAAGGGCAGGATGATGATGATCACAATATGTTATCCTCATCATCCTATTGTCTATTGTTAATTCCATCCATCACACTATTGTCTATATGTCTATTTTTTTCTGGAATCTTTCTAAAGCTAATGTCATTAGGGATTGAGTTTTATTTATCTTAAAACAAATTGAAACATGCTTTGTTCAAATAATAAATAAATATTATCTTAATGACAGCTATAACTATGTGATATGGAAATATGTGATATGGAAATATTGATACATCTTAAATCATGTTTAAACATGTTGTGAAAAAGACTACCGATTTACTGGTAGATTTAAACTTAATGGCTGCTCGGAAGTTCAGCTCGGTGTTCAGTTCTGTGGTCGAGTCGCTAGATAATATTTTGGCTTTAATTTCTGTTATACCTCGTTGCTCACAAATTCAAAGCGATTTTGATTTTACCGTCGATCGAGTATTATATCGACGCTATATGTATTATATCGCACCCTCAGAATGACAGTGACCGTGAACTAACTCAAAAATTCAATTTGTGGAAAATGAAACATATTTGCGAGTAGGGATTGCAATCCGGATTCTTCGAAATTCGAAAACAACTGAAAAATCCGGAATTTCGTGAAATTTTTAAATCCGGTTCTTTCGTATTTATTTCAATACTAATTTTAACGGATAATATTTGTATTTATCAAGCAACATTTCATTTTAAGTAATCGGTAGATCGGTATTAAGGGTACACTAGTCGACGGCACGAACTATTTTGAGCGCGGGGTTAAAATGCGTGCTATATCAACCGACAACACGTGCGTAACAGATAGATGCTGTTATGAGCAGTAAGAAGCTAGTACGCGTACGAATACACACTTTTGCAAATTTGTAGCGAAATGGATGATGATTTAGAACGAAAACGAGCGCGCGAAATTTTATAAACAGACTTTTGGGAGTCTGGATATCATGAAAAAACGACTGAATGTATCTGTTCAAAATAAAATTATTTGCATTGTTGAACTACTAATCTATCCCTGTGTGGAGGCCGTTTTTCAATTTTCCTTCTTCTTATAGTACTTATTTGCGCCCAAAGATGCGTTAAAATTAGTGTTAAAATATGGAACTTTCGAAGCTCATAACTTTCAAGTATTTTTTTATTTTTTGCTTCCATACAGGGCTAGATAATGATGAGACAAATTAATATCATTTTTTATTTTGAACGTACATCGTCAAACAGTGGAGTAAAAGCCAGACTACGTTTGTATGGAAGAATTTTAGACTAGTGTACCCTTAACTATTCTAATGCGCAAATCCGAATATTATTTGAATTGGTAGGCTTAGGTTTTATTTTTATTCTATAGATAAACTTAATGACCGAAAGAGCTTTTTATTCTGCTGGCATGTTCTGTAACAAAATAAACCGAGCCTTAACAATGAGACATTTGACGCGATGATTTGGGAAGCGCTTGCCGTCTCCCTGGACATCTCGAAGGCTTTTGACAGTGTCTGGTATGAAATCCTTATTGGTAAGCTTCCTTCTATCGGTCTGCCCAGTGGTCTGTGCGATTGGATTGTAGACTTCCTGAGGGACCGGTCCATCCGAGTGGTTATTTATGGCCGGTCGTCTGACCAACCGGATATTAATGCCAGGGTTCCTCAGGGGTCGGTACTCTCACCAACATTGTTCTTGCTTCACATAAACGATCTGCTAAAACCACGGCACCTTTTGGTATGCGGACGACAGCACTGTTGCTGAGAGATACGTGTCCGACGCGCGCGCTACTTGGCCCAGATCCGGACTCTCCGAGAGGCCATGGTTAGGCGCTTGAATCTGTCCTTGAAGGCATTCATCGAATGGGGCGCTGCCAATCTGGTCAGGTTCAATGCTGCTGTTCAAAGCTGACCCAGGCGTGTCTTTTTTCAAATTTACAAATATTTGTAAAATTGTCTCATTTCTACTTTATGTTCCAGCTACCTCAGCATTTACAGAAACAGTTTTCGGTAATGAATGCAAAGTGCAGACAGAAATGGAGCTTCAAAATTTTATAAAAAATGAACTCCTCATTTATTTTAATTTTAATTTGATTGTGGCGCGGCCTATAAGACTTAAAAATGATACTAAATTGATAAGTTGTGCGAGAAGCACTAAAAATTTGTCTTTAAAACATAAAAAAATAAAATACTGTTAATTTTTCTAAAATACTGTTTATTTTCTTTCTCGGACCTAAATATACTTTATTTCTTGTAAAAAAGTTGGCTACCCTACAAATTACATACGAAGATGCATGTTTATAGTGTCTATCTACTAAGAGATATAGGTACCTAATAAATAATAACTTGTTTATTATCATAACTATTGTAAAAGTCGACTATTGCATGAATATTACAAATAATGAATATAAGTCCATATTGCACAACACCATTCAATTCATTCTTGTTGTCAATATAACTGTCAATACTTGATTACGGATTTATGTTTTTTTCCTATCTGTACGTAAACCATCACTAAACTGCCTCCAGCCTGCCTATTAGGCGACCTTGGCTGTAAGTATTTGTACCTATAGTCAAGGTTATGAGATATTATTATGCAAAACTCAAGGCAAACACAGCACAGGCACAGATTACTGAATAGTTACTTTTAGTAAATAACACCTTTCTGCTGAATTGCTGATATTTACACGGCTGTTTAGTTATGGCAATTAACCATCAGGTACAGATAAGAAAAAAAAAACATATAGTCACGTAGTATTATGGTATATCGACAAGAAATAATTGAATGGTGTTGTGCAATATATTTAAAACTTATTTTTTTTACCCGCTATGTATGCACTAGTCGATTTCTTCAATAGTTAAGATAATAAACAAGGTATTATTAGGTGCCTATATATCTTAGTAGATAAGCAACAACCAAAGCGTAACTTTAAAAACAGTTTCATTTCATTTGACTGTCTTATCTAAAGTTTTAAAGAGACCACGAAGATATTTTATTGGTACAATTATGTTATCAAAACCGTAGTAGATATATTATTATGTAATGTACGAGAGCGTGAAAGAACTTTACGACGTTAGTAAACTAGATATAACTGGTTACATCTCTACAAATATTATAAATTAGAATGAACCTGTCTGTATGTTTTAACAAACATAGCTAACGCCTGAAAATATACAATATATTAGCACACGTGTAGACCATATTCTGAATTAGGATTAGGATACTTTTTATCTCGGGAGTATGTTCCTTGGGGTAATTTTCGATATTCACATGGTTGAAACCGCTTGCTTGAGGTAGTATTGTTCATACATTGACATTATTACAAAATTATATTGCAAGGTCACTGGGTAGATATTAACTACAATAAAAAAGTGAGAATTGTCTTACGCTGTTTCAGGTGCCGAAAGAACCGTTTGTATGGGATAAAATTGAACAATTTCTGAGTTTACTCCCCGATCCGTTTACATCAGAAGCTAAGCAAGCCAGGTAAGTCTGAAAATAATGAGGATGTTGGTACATTTACATAATCCTCATTGTTTTTATACAAAAACAGTCATGAGCAGACTTTCGTGTTCCGTTCTTTGTGAACGTCTTTATTTACGTTTTTACTTAAAATATGTTTAAAGACTCCTTAACATAATAATAGTAGATAATGCTTCCTTTTTCATACTTTTGTGTGTTTCTAACAATGAAGAGAGAACACAATAGACCGTCAGATAGCAACCGACCAACTTCTATCTTGATGGAATTATATCACACAGATGAAATCAAATGCCTACTTTTAAATCTTGTGGCGATAATTTTGAAGACTTGACACGTGATCCTTAAATTTAATCAGATTCAACTTGTACGTGAGGACGGATTAAATGATATACTGTTGCTGTTAATAGCCGTAACACACAGTCGGATTTGGTACAAGGGGACCAGGGATATGGTACGCTTCCGAACCATATCCGACCGTGTGTAGAGTGGTCCGCCAGACATTATTATTACGCATTAATGGAGTCCTTCTCGGTCTGCTTGTTTGCACATCGGTTCAACGTTCAAAGTTCTTTTTAAATACAGCTACCGAACACCTACACTAAAACTTTACAATGACACAAGGCTCATAATAATATGAAATTGATGTTTGTCCAGTGTATGAACAGCCGTTCATTCACCAGATTTTAAACGATTTTTAGTTCCAATGCTGGGCACCTAATAATTTACTTAAAACTGGCTAAAATGGCAATTAAATCGATTTGAGACATATAGTTTAACTATCCTTTATTCGAATTAATTAATAACTAATAGAACATACTTCAATTACGGCTACAGTGTAATAACAAAAACGTTGCGTCTTACCCGATTCCTAAATTTTTGCCCGAGCAAATATACAGTCACACTGCCAACATTAAACGCTCGCCATTTTAAAATGAATAGTAGCTTATGAAATGAGTTTTGCCACTAAAATAGAAAAAAGAGACTAATAAAAAAACACTGCGTTGGGTAATAGTACATTACTGCAGCGGCCAGCAAAATAGGCATTGATGGACGAACGTGTAAATGTGGGCCGAGGCGAAGCCTAGGCACACATAATACGTAGGTAAGTCCATCAATGCCTAGTTGTGGCCAAGGCTCGTATAGTACTTTTCTCAAATAATGCGCGGAAATTAAAACTAAGTAGTACCTAGAACTCATTTTGTCAAAATCAATGACGAACAACAATAATTGTTCCCGCGTTAAAGTAATAATGAAATTTATTGTTTTCTCTCCACAAAGGTTGACTTACAATCTACTTAAAACTATGTAATTACACATGTGTTAGAAGCTCTTTTGCGGGAGACTGGAGTCCGTACTAGGGAAACCCTGTGTTACGGATCTCCAGGCCCTCCCCCTAGAGTATAATTTCTCATTGTTATTACATTATTAATAATACAAATTAAATTACAACAATTATAAATAAATCAAATTACATATTCAAGAACACAATGAAAAGTCAAAATAAATAAACCAAATCACAATAAGAAAAATAGTAATCAAATAAACGTAATGAATACAAAAATAAGAATAATATGTTACTGATTAATATGCATGTCTGAGGTAAATAAATAATTTCGCAACATAATTTGTACATCGTGAACACAATAAAAGTGAGGGAAAAAATAGAAAAGTGGTTATGTGCTTGTAAGTTACGGTTGCGAGAGCGTATAATATGTGTATCGTGCAGTTGTGTGAGTGATTATAGTTTTCGTGCCTGAAGGGCGTGGGTGATGTGTATTTTGGTAACTTGATTTGAGTGTTGTGTGTGTAAGTAGAGGATAGTGAATGTTGCGTACAATATAATATAAGCCTAAGACAGGATAAGTAGTAATTCCTCAGTACTGTCATAGTCAAGTTTTTGCAGCCATTTGAACAGTTCCTTTGTTTTTATTTTTTTCAATAAACAGCGTTCTATTTGCAAGCCAGTTCGAAATTTAAATAAAACCTTTGATAAGTTACCTCCTTGGTTGCCATGTTTCGGAGTAAAACATCGTTCCATTTTTAAACTACACGACAGATATGAGTTTACTATGGAATTTATTTGGCCGCTAGACACGACAAATATGGGTTTTCATACAACTTTTGCCGGCCGCTGCGCGCATGTATTTGACCAGTATAGCAATTTCGATTTATCTCGAAGAAGGTTGCCAAAATAATGATCACATTTCCAAGCATGTTTGAGAAAAAATATTTTACTTTCTTATTTTCTGGAAATTACTCCGTTTTGTTCATTAACTAGGGTTTTTGTATTCACTTGAGCACCTACGCTACAAGGATTCCCAAACTAATATAGGCAAGAGACCACTTTTCCAAAATGAACTGATACCTCAGACTCTCATAGCCAAATTACTTTAAAAATCCGCTTATTGACTTGCTGAGTTTTTCATGTTATACGAACTTGTACACGCTTATCGACTTGTTGTGTTTTTTAAAAGTACCTACAACAATGATACTTCGTACTAAATTTTGTCATTCTTGTAACAAGTTGGTACACATAACACAACTTACACAGTATCTTGAAAGTTTCAAATAAGAACTTGTGTTAATTTAATAGGGGTTGATTTTTAGACCTCGTCGATCCCTAAAATCAGTTTTCGTTTATGTCGACCCCTGGGAAACCGATTACCAAAGGGTCGATATCGACCACTTTGGGAATCCCTGGTAGTATTAAGAGTGTAGATGTGAATACAGAAGAAAATTTTATATATACCTACTAAACAATATTATTTCTCTTTTTTATAGATTCGCAAATAGTTTCACCTCAATAACAAAACTAAGGATAGAGTACGAGCGTCTAAAGTCGCACTTAATAATAACAAAGAGTCCTATTGTGTTTGCTCACAACGATTTGCTTCTAGGAAACGTAATATACAACAAAGATGAAGAGACGATATCTTTTATAGATTACGAATATGCAGCGTATTGTTACCAAGCGTACGATATAGCCAATCACTTCAATGAATTTGTTGGTGAGTACTTTATCATTTACTATTCTAACTATGACATGAAACTGGGTCTAGGCAGCCCAGTTAATTGAAAGTGGGGAGTCCCTATACGCAAGCCGGGAAGTTGATCATTTATTTTTAACTCAATGTTAATTCAATAAAGCCTAACTTCCGCGCAATTTTTCCTTGTGGGTAGTCCCACATTCTGACTTGTTTACTTATTATATCAACCCAAAATAGGGGCAAACTGGGTTGAGTGCATTTCACCATAGTTCCGCAGACGCGAAGCCCAGTGCCCGACAAGGCAATCGATGGAGTCGCTATCGTACCTCAAGTCCGAAGCACTTTAGTAGGCTGTGTGGTTTGTTACATCGCCTCGGAGAATATCTAGCCTATTGTAATTGATATTAGGGAAGCTGATGGGCATAATATTTTAAAGAAAATAGCTTAACGAGAAAAAACGTAAGGAGGCAAGGTAGGTATCTACCTAAATACAGGACGGCAAAAAAATGTTGGTCCCTCGTATCGTGTGGTAGGTTGCCGAATCACCCCCATCCCCATGTATGTGCCGCGAATTTTAATAGATTTCTAGTTATGATTAATTTTCAGTTTTGATTACTTTTCAGCAACTAACAAAATTTCAATAAATCAGGTGGACTTTGTTTTTAATAACACTTATTTTTTTTAGGGATCTCAATTGAAGACATCGACTATGACAAGTATCCCTGCGAAGAGTTCCAGTTGGAGTGGATTAAAGTGTACCTAGCAATATATTTGGATGTGTATCACCCATTAGATGATCAAATATACAGAGTTTATAAAGAAGTCCAACAATTATCATTGCTGTCCCATTTCCTCTGGGGAATATGGTCACTTGTGCAATATGAACACTCCGACATAGATTTCGATTTCGGGAGGTTAGTTCAACCATTTTTTTTTTTATTTCAATATTCTACCGCGGACATGTGGCACTCCGCGATCTTTTTTATAGTGGTTTTATTTTGTTTGTTTCTTATTTTTTCATTAACGTTACAATTGTCTGACTCCTACGTCGGACATTATTTTTAGGCTTACTTAACTAACTTAAGTCTACGTGAGTTCATCCCTCACTAAATACTATATATATATATATCACACACCGGCATTACAATTTAAGTTACTATTTACTAACTTATATTAATGTTATTACTATTTCAACCATTTTGAGTTACAAAATAAATTTAGGAAAACTGCAACTTTACTGCACGCTACTGAGAGGCGATAACTTCGTGATGACCATGGTTCATTGTTAGAGATTTCTTTTTGTTACTATTTTGTATCTTGTTTTAAATCTCATCATCATTTAGGCCAACATCAAGGCCACATCTAGTTTAGATTTTTTTGTTAGCAATATGTTAGAAAGAATACGCTGACGAAACTCAGGTACTTAGTACTTACGTATTTGTTTGTTTTTCAGATATGCTGAAATAAGATTGAACCGATATTATGAGTTGAAAGACGACATCTTCAAGCAACTTAGTTGATTGGACTTTGTTAAGCCGACATGATTGTAGATAAGATTGTATAATATCTTACGTATAGATTTAATTCAAATACATATAAAAACAAGTACAATTTAATATCAAGTAGAAAAAGTCAACATACTTATTTATTAGTATTGCGTAGCGATGCTTTTTTATTTATATCAGAAATACATTCCTAATCATTATTGATATTTTTGTGGTATATTTAAATATTCTATAATAGGTAATAAAATATTAAACATATAATAAAACAATTTAGTATGTTTTTTGTTCATTCCTACTTACCTTTTGGGCGCGAACATTTTGATTCAGTTAAGTTGCGGTTCTGAGTAGTTGTAATTTCTCGGGACTGGTACCTTGAAACTGACGAAAGTCGACACTCGTTCTTTCTTCCGGTCATTACATTGCACCGCTTTTCTTTTAGTTAGGAACTGGACAATATTTTGGAGCCGATACCCTCTCTCGCATAAACTACTTACCAGCACCGACTGAATGAAGAATCGGTGTTCCTGTTTTCGCTTCTTCGTGTTTTGACACCGACTTCCGAAATTGGAAGTTATTTTTCACTTTGTAGGTACCTAGTGTTTTTATTTGGAATCCGGTTGTAATTTTTTGTAAAAAAAATACCTAGTTATTTTATACTTCTTATTGTTGGTACTTAATGGACCAGTTCTATAGTCAGGTAGGTACTTATAATGCCCAAAGTGATGCCAGAATAGTGAACCCAATAACATGAAACTTGAACAAAACCGGTGGAATGAGAGTATACCAGGGTGAACAGTTCACACCTGCATACCCCTTTAGAGCGTATCAGTGTGACGTTATGTAATGCGCAAACAATAAACAGCAAGGGCGGATTTAGGGGGGGGCACGGGGGCACGTGCCCCCCCCCAGACGGTATTTTGTGTACTGTGGAGATTCCATCACAGTACATACTTAGAAGCAAATCAAATTACAGAGTTGTTAAAATATATGAATAAAATAACAGAAAGAAACTATTCACCACTGCACTGGAGGATGTCTTCAAGGTTCTAGACTGGAGAGGCCGATTCGCCGATGATAAAGCTGTCATGGAGGACCCCAGTACACCGCTCGATGACCTCAGAAGAGCTTCCGAAAGAATGGGTCCAAAAATGAACATGGACAAATCAAGGTGATGTTGAGTGCTCATGTCGCACCCACTCCTATCAAGATCGGTGGCTCCACAGCCGAAGCCGTGGACGACCATGTCTACCTGGGACAAACGGTCCAGTTAGGCAGGTCCAATCTCGAGAAAGAGGTCAACCGTCGAATCCTACTCGGCGGGGCAGCATTCGGGAAGCTGCGCGGTTTCTTATCGTCGAAGTTACCACAGTGTCTCAAGACAAACTTATGGCTCTGAGTCGTGGTCGCTCACAATGGACCTCATCAGAAAGCTCATAGTCACCCAAAGGACAATGGAGAGGGCCAGGCTCGAGGTGTCCTTTCGGGGAACCGATTACTTTTCCGAATATTTTTTGGTCGAATTGCATTTTACCGAAAACTATTGACGGAAGTTTTTTTTGCTATATGCATCATTTGATATATTTTGAGATCATCGAAGTATCATGTGGCATATGTATTATTTTACCGAACTACATTTCGCCGATTTACAAAATAACTTTTTGCTAGTAGCCGAAGCCAAAGAAATGTCCAAAAGAAACTTTTTTCATTTGCCATATTTTCACCAAACCGAAACAACATGTTAGGGAATATTATTTAGTCACAAATATGTAGCCGGTTACTTGGTAGCATTTTCAATTTAAAATTGAAATAGTGTCATAAAAGTCAATATGTTGTGCTACAAAATATAGTGACAAAACGAATCGCTGCAAAATCGACTTCACGCAGTCATGTCTGTGATTGTCGTATTTTCATGCAAATGATTTATTATTAGCTGTCATACATTAGCCATTTTTTTATTAATTAATTATTTCAAAGAATTTGTCCAAGAGCGAGCGAAGCGAGGTCAGGAATTTAGGGCACCCCGACACGGATAGGTTAGGTTCGAAGCGAACTTAGCTCCCTGTCATCACCTTCGTGTTAGGTTACTTTAGACCCTGCAGACAGAAATAGGTCGTCACCATTTTTTTTCAGGTCGCTGTTTTAAACATTTGTATTCGCCCACTGTTTCTCTCTCACTTATTATTTTGATATGCGTTTAAATATAAATATTTCGGACAAATGTTATTTCGGCTAAGTGTAACTTCGGTAAAAAGTTGGAGTAACGAAAAAATCGAATTGATAATAGGTCAACTGAGACAGTGGCAGACGTGACTTCGATGAAGTAAAAAAAAACGAAAAGTTAATAGTTGAAAAGTTTTAGGTGAAATGAAATTCGGTCAAATGTTGTTCGAACTTATGATAGGTAACCGTCCTTGCGTGATTGAATCAGAAATGTAGAGATATGCAAGAGAACCAGGGTTACCGACATAGCCCGAAGAATTGCCACACTTAAGTGGCAGTGAGCAGGGCACATTGCTCGCAGAACAGATGGCCGATGGGGCAGAAAAGTTTTGGAGTGGTGACCGCGAACCAACGTGCGTTGGAAGGCCTCACACCAGGTGGACCAAAAACCTGGTGAAGGTTGCGGGCATCCGCTGGATGCGGGACGCACGGGACCGATCAATGTGGCGACGCTTGGGGGAAGCCTATGTCCAGCAATGGAAATCTTTCGGCTGATATGATGATGATGAACAGAAAGAACATGAGTGAAACTCTTGTCTTTCATAACCCTTCCTGTACATACTTGAACTTGTAGAAATAAACATGAAGTACTTACATACTTCAAGTTTATTTCTGGCAGAACTCATTGTTGATTTTTTTGCCTGTCCGCCCCTTGTGCCCCTCCCAGAAAAAAATCCTGGATCCGCCCTTGATAAACAGACATGCGATTTCAGCTATCCCGAAGTTCTTCGACAGATCTTGAGGAAATTTAACCGAATGATATCGAACCACATGCCAAGCACCATGCAGCTATCAAATAAAAAAAGAATCATCAAAATCGGTTCATTATAGTAAAAAGTTCGGAGGTACAACCATTGATTTCGAAAGAAAGGATACGCCCATCTGAACTCTTTATAGAAACCTTCTTATTACAAGCAAAATTAGCGACATCTATGGTAACTCATAGGAACTAAGTGAGTGCCGCGTTGCGTAGGTCGTCGACGTAACCTTGTACGCGCGTACACGTTTGAATTTTTCTTCTGAAATCTATAATTTAAAATTATTTTAATCGTAATTTGTCATCGCATATTTGTCTATACATAAATACTTTAACTTACTTATATTATACATACACGAGCAGTTGCCCGCGGCTTCGCTCCCGTGGGCCACCCCACAGGACCCGTTTTCGGGATTAAAAAATAGCCTATGTTACTCAGGAATGACGTAGCTTTCTATTGGTGTAAGATTTTTTTAAATCGGTCCAGTAGTTTCGGAGCCCATTCGGTACAAACAAACAAACAAACAAAAAAATATTTCCTCTTTATAATATTAGTATAGAAAAGTAACAGCTTACACGGCTAAACTGAACCGAATTCGATAACGCATGTATGTCAATGGATAAAACACATAATAGTAGTTTATGAAACTGTTGCATAATAAGGGGTATTAAAAGATGAGTGTGTGTTTAAAAACCGGGTTTCCAATGCGCAAGGCACGGATCGGTGCTGTTTTTGAACGAGATTTACTACTGCGCAGCCATTCTAGCCAACTTCAGGGCGGCCAAGAAGTTAGAGAGAAATATAGTGCAGTATGCATGAGCAATCAATCCACGCAAAAAAAATAAATAAAGCCATAGACAGAACGAGCCGACAGTTTCTGTGAGTTATCGGTGTCATTCACTGACACGTTTGGTAGGTATGTATGGCGGTAGTTAACATTAATCTTGCGTCTGTAGCAGAGGCCGCCGAGGCGTCTTCTTGCCCTCCTCTATGACCCTGTAATGCGAGTTAACTTACGATGAAAACCTTCAAAAGACGCCTGGACTTCACTCACTAACCGTAGTTTACTAAGTGAATTCGGCAAGGCAAAAGGTTTGACCAAATCAATCGACCAATCACAGATTAGAGAGAATCCACATCACGTCTTTAATCTCGCATGTGATTGATCGTTTGATGGGGTCAAAACCCCTTGCCTTTCCGAATTCACTTACGCAATTAGGCTGCTGGTCCCGTTACCTCTTAAAAGATCACCCCGGAACCTCCTCCTCCGTGCAATGCCTATTGAGGCACATCCCTGTGAGACTGAAAAGGAGTCTCCTCTGAGCTTCACTGTGCCACCGTCTTTCCTAAGGCACTCTGTGGGCAGAGTCCCCACTCTGATCGCCCGACTGCCTGTCTACTTGGCGCGGGGCGAAGAAAAGAGGAGCGGAGCCACCAACCGAATTGCATAAGCCGACGACGACGCGCGGTGCGATTGCTTGGTTGGCTCCGCTCCTCTTTTCTCCACTTCGCGCCAAGTGGACAGCAGGCAGCCTTAAATGAAATACACGGGGTTTCAGCGTGTTAGGCGTTGAGACGGTTGCCTCCACAATCCCACTTAGGCAGCCACTTCTGGACCATCAGTAGGTACCATATCAGTACGGTCTTACAGAAGTAGGTAGACCATTTCCCACCAGTTTTCTGTCTCCGCTAGCATAGCTCAGCCAGAGAGGTCTCCCCCGATCCTGGCGTCCAACCCGCCGCTTAGAGGCGCGAAAATGGTCTAGTAAACTGGAATGCAGATTCTCCACAGAGTAGGTATTGTAAGGCACAATGAGATAATAAAAACGACAAAAAGTCAATCGTCAGATCCCTCACATAATTACGCGCTTAATCTTGACTAGCGGCGACGCTTTGTTTCAACTTCATCTCAGCTGCTTTGACCTAAGAATAAAGCTACTCGTACAGTGTTGCTGTATTCAGCTCAAACAAAGGCAACCGTTTACAAATGAAGTTTAAAAGGGCATGTGGACCGCCCCGTATAAACGGATACCGTGTGCGTGTTACTGACAAACGCAATTCAGTAGCTCCCAACAGTTATTATTATAGAGCTTGATCTCCTTAACTCCTCCAGTCTCCGGTGAGATTAGTCGCCGTGGCCGAGTTCGGTCTAACTACAGATCTATTATTAAAAACCTGGCCAGTGTAGGTACCTATTAACAACCTCCTTTCATCTAGTAAAAAAAAAAACCGGCCAAGTGCGAGTCGGACTCGCGTACGAAGGGTTCCGTACCATTATCGCAAAAAAAACACGTTTGTTGTATGGGAGCCCCACTTAAATATTTATTTTATTCTGTTTTTAGTATTTGTTGTTATAGCGGCAACAGAAATACATCATCTGTGAAAATTTCAACTGTCTAGCTATCACGGTTCATGAGATACAGCCTGGTGACAGACAGACAGACGGACCGCGGAGTCTCAGTAATAGGGTCCCGTTTTTACTTTGGGTACGGAACCCTAAAAACAACTGGAGCCGAAAATGGGGATATTTTTTTCAATTCTTACGAGTACACTTGGTACCTACCTATGTAGTCGTAAGTAGGTAATTTTGCCCAGTTGACCACGCGACCGCAAGCTGTGCCGCAAGCGCGACTGTCGGTTGAGCTCAACTCACGTGGGGTCTGAGGCTCGATTCCTAAGTTGGGTAGGCAGACTCATTGAGGTAATAATGTAGTACGTAGTACATATCATCTCAAATAATCTCAATGGGCAGACTCGATATAAATTGCCATGGACCTGTCTAAGAAGTTGAACATACTCGTATTGATGAGCGACAGCACCAGTTTGAGATCACTGTGGTATATGTTGTCCAAGCACAAATGTATATTAAGTACTTATATGTATAAACAAATGGTGTTGTCTCTACCGGAGATCCACGCTGAGCTGAGCTTGGCGCGATCAGTCTATCGATGAGTGATCGCGCCAAGCGATCATTTTCATTATACATTGAGCAAGAGCACGAGTAAAGTTTCGGTCCTGCATACCAACCAAAGGCAAAAATCAGGAAAAAAAGAAATGTCATTCAGTGGTCAGCCGCAAACAATTTTTACGGCCACTGCACCGCACAAAGGTATTTAAATTCATAAATTACAAAACTTTTAAAGAATAACTGCAAAACAGTTTGCCAATTGCTAGAGGAAGCAAGATTCCACATAAAGAACATGGTTTTCCTGCAAGAATTTTTACTATCCTGTCTTTTTGTCTAGTTTTCATTGAAACTAGCTGCCGTGCCCACCATTTACGCCCGCTTTATGGCATTACCAGTATTTTCAGAAAGTATTAAATAATATAAACCCAAACAACAAAACATAAAAAGTTCAGTGTTGCAAGTAAAAAATAAAAAATAATAAGTAATCTATTGTTAGTGCAGTAAATAAAACCTAATAACATCTTGCAATTGCAGTGTGAACATATTATAATTATGTGAACATTTAAAGTTACAGAAGACATTATCTTCTAAATAAAACAAAAATTCAAAAATATTTTCTCTTATTATAAAAATCAAAACACCGTCTTTATACATACAGAATAAATTCATTAATGAATAATATGGACATTATTATCAGTGGAACTCAAAAATAAATTCAGTTCACTATGTTAAATGTATATGAATATAGTTAACAAGAAAATTACTGCCCCTTTAAGGTCAAAATTGTTTTCAAAAATATTATAATTGGTCACTTCAGTAATCAACTAGCATGAACTCTACTAATTTAAAACAATATTGACCTTAAAAACTTCTTGCAAAACTTATACATGAAAATTAAACAGTACTTTAACCCTTACTCATAAAAACATACTCCTAAATGTTGCAATTTAAGACACAATGTATTTTGTGTCACAGATAGAACTATATACTGGTCCTATACAGGGATATTTTTTTAAATTATGTCAAATCTGTAAGAAGGCATTTTACTCTATCATCTTTTTAGTAGATGTGAGGTATGTAAGATGTTTATGTCATTATAATCATTTGTCAATTATACAGATATTGGAAGCATCTATTTTTCTTCTCATTTTGGCTAATATCTGGTTACAGTATGTTAATAGAACATAATACAATTAAGAATTGGCCGATGACACTTTCCTTCAAACTCATGCAATAGTTCATCAATATCATTATCTAAATCATCACTTTGAGCCATCTTTGTGACCATGTCACTTATTAAAAATGCACCAATGGTAGCTTCTTCATGGTTATCTTGAATATCCATGTTCACAACATGGACAGGTTGATTGTAAACTGACCTCTTCGAACCAAACCATTCTATGACTTGATCATATACTCTTTCCTCACATGTTATTATAACGTCGAATCGCTCAGCTGATATCTGGAACTTCTCTGGGCAGGGTTTAATTCTTCTGTTTCTGTCTAGCATATGTAGTATACCATTTTGTGTATAATACACTTTATCCTTTTCCAATAAATCGTTGTAAATGTCGTCGTAGGGCACCCCAAACTCATAACAATTCGGTCGATCTGCAGAAGCACCTGGTAACTTAACCTTTTCTCCTGTGCCGTAAGACTTAACTTTAAAGCCTTTCTTTGCCAGAAATGCGTGAGCTTCCATACTACGGTTCATGTTCGAAGAACATACAACCGCTATGTAGATGTCACACATCGTATAAGTTATTTATACTTCAATACTAGATAGTGTCGAAAAAAAATAAAACATTGCGGTTAGCTATGATTTTAAACAAATTGCATAAGAGAATCCTCTCATTTTCAAGTCTCATACGATACAAAGTATGAATGAATGAATTATAATAAACTCTTTTGTTTGATATATTGTATATTCGTAGATTTCACCGTGACCAATTTGTTAAAAAAAATCACAGAGGAGACAGATTGACTTCAGCAAACTTGTTGTGTCGCTGTCGCGTGTCGATGTCAAAATTGATTAAAAAAAAAAATAAGCTGTTTGGAATTTGGATAGAGAGCCATTTAAAATTTAAAAACAAAAAAAAAAACATTTTTAAGATTGTCTGTGGAACTAGATGGTGGCATTCTTAGATAAAGTACCTATAGATTAAGCACTGGCGTGGCCGCACATGAGACAGCAATAGTTAGTTCTGGTGTTACAACAAGAACAAGAACACTACAACCCACCATCGCACTGACACTTATTATCTATAAATAACCCAAATTCCTTGTCTCAATTAACACATAGAAAACGAAAGACAGAAAATCAAACAAAACCGAGTTTGTTTATCAAACCTGCCATTGAATTAGAGTTTGACAAACAACAGAAACCGGCCACGGTGACAAAGACAAAAAATAATCTTTTGTCCTTATCATTTACATGGAGCTGCCAATTAGCCATCTCGCTCTATCAATCAAGGTCATTTTAAGGCTTAATCTATAGGTACTTTATCTAAGGTGGCATTAGAACCCGTAAAACGGAGTGGATAGGCACAATTCGTAATTTAGGATTTGATTATCTTTAACTATTTTTATGCCTGTATAAACGGTTACAGTGCGACATAAAAGAGTAGAAATGAGGGCGCCACAATCGCTCACAAAACACCCAGTTAGTACGACCACAGATCATATAATACTACAGTAGTACGACCCAGCTGAACTTGATACTTGAACAGTATTATATACTTATTGGGTAGGTATAATTATTGAGTAAATATATTAAATAAGTATGTTTATTAAATATTTGATATGTAGTAGTAATAAAACAACAACTTCACAAAAAATAAGTATTTTTAATAACCAATTGCATTCAATATAAAGTCGTCCTTTGGGGGACGACCCTTCCTGTGTTTAGCTGGTGTTGAGAATTTCCCACCGTTTTCAATGCCGTGTTGCACGATTCTGCGCACTGTGCTTACAGAAACACCTAAAACAAACAAAGAAAAGAATCACTGTCAGTCCGACGACAGAAGTGCCGCGGTAAATAAATGTGAATATATTTTAAAATTGTTTCTTTCCATTTAGTCGATTGCATCAACAAAAAGAAAAGAATCACTGTCAGTCCGACGACAGAAGTGCCGCGGTAAATAAATGTGAATATATTTTAAAATTGTTTCTTTCCATTTAGTCGATTGCATCAACAAATATGGTATAGTCTGTCTGTCTGTCTGTCTGTCTGTCTGTCTGTCTGTCTGTCTGTCTGTCTGTCTGTCTGTCTGTCTGTCTGTCTGTCTGTCTGTCTGTCTGTCTGTCTGTCTGTCTGTCTGTCTGTCTGTCTGTCTGTCTGTCTGTCTGTCTGTCTGTCTGTCTGTCTGTCTGTCTGTCTGTCTGTCTGTCTGTCTGTCTGTCTGTCTGTCTGTCTGTCTGTCTGTCTGTCTGTCTGTCTGTCTGTCTGTCTGTCTGTCTGTCTGTCTGTCTGTCTGTCTGTCTGTCTGTCTGTCTGTCTGTCTGTCTGTCTGTCTGTCTGTCTGTCTGTCTGTCTGTCTGTCTGTCTGTCTGTCTGTCTGTCTGTCTGTCTGTCTGTCTGTCTGTCTGTCTGTCTGTCTGTCTGTCTGTCTGTCTGTCTGTCTGTCTGTCTGTCTGTCTGTCTGTCTGTCTGTCTGTCTGTCTGTCTGTCTGTCTGTCTGTCTGTCTGTCTGTCTGTCTGTCTGTCTGTCTGTCTGTCTGTCTGTCTGTCTGTCTGTCTGTCTGTCTGTCTGTCTGTCTGTCTGTCTGTCTGTCTGTCTGTCTGTCTGTCTGTCTGTCTGTCTGTCTGTCTGTCTGTCTGTCTGTCTGTCTGTCTGTCTGTCTGTCTGTCTGTCTGTCTGTCTGTCTGTCTGTCTGTCTGTCTGTCTGTCTGTCTGTCTGTCTGTCTGTCTGTCTGTCTGTCTGTCTGTCTGTCTGTCTGTCTGTCTGTCTGTCTGTCTGTCTGTCTGTCTGTCTGTCTGTCTGTCTGTCTGTCTGTCTGTCTGTCTGTCTGTCTGTCTGTCTGTCTGTCTGTCTGTCTGTCTGTCTGTCTGTCTGTCTGTCTGTCTGTCTGTCTGTCTGTCTGTCTGTCTGTCTGTCTGTCTGTCTGTCTGTCTGTCTGTCTGTCTGTCTGTCTGTCTGTCTGTCTGTCTGTCTGTCTGTCTGTCTGTCTGTCTGTCTGTCTGTCTGTCTGTCTGTCTGTCTGTCTGTCTGTCTGTCTGTCTGTCTGTCTGTCTGTCTGTCTGTCTGTCTGTCTGTCTGTCTGTCTGTCTGTCTGTCTGTCTGTCTGTCTGTCTGTCTGTCTGTCTGTCTGTCTGTCTGTCTGTCTGTCTGTCTGTCTGTCTGTCTGTCTGTCTGTCTGTCTGTCTGTCTGTCTGTCTGTCTGTCTGTCTGTCTGTCTGTCTGTCTGTCTGTCTGTCTGTCTGTCTGTCTGTCTGTCTGTCTGTCTGTCTGTCTGTCTGTCTGTCTGTCTGTCTGTCTGTCTGTCTGTCTGTCTGTCTGTCTGTCTGTCTGTCTGTCTGTCTGTCTGTCTGTCTGTCTGTCTGTCTGTCTGTCTGTCTGTCTGTCTGTCTGTCTGTCTGTCTGTCTGTCTGTCTGTCTGTCTGTCTGTCTGTCTGTCTGTCTGTCTGTCTGTCTGTCTGTCTGTCTGTCTGTCTGTCTGTCTGTCTGTCTGTCTGTCTGTCTGTCTGTCTGTCTGTCTGTCTGTCTGTCTGTCTGTCTGTCTGTCTGTCTGTCTGTCTGTCTGTCTGTCTGTCTGTCTGTCTGTCTGTCTGTCTGTCTGTCTGTCTGTCTGTCTGTCTGTCTGTCTGTCTGTCTGTCTGTCTGTCTGTCTGTCTGTCTGTCTGTCTGTCTGTCTGTCTGTCTGTCTGTCTGTCTGTCTGTCTGTCTGTCTGTCTGTCTGTCTGTCTGTCTGTCTGTCTGTCTGTCTGTCTGTCTGTCTGTCTGTCTGTCTGTCTGTCTGTCTGTCTGTCTGTCTGTCTGTCTGTCTGTCTGTCTGTCTGTCTGTCTGTCTGTCTGTCTGTCTGTCTGTCTGTCTGTCTGTCTGTCTGTCTGTCTGTCTGTCTGTCTGTCTGTCTGTCTGTCTGTCTGTCTGTCTGTCTGTCTGTCTGTCTGTCTGTCTGTCTGTCTGTCTGTCTGTCTGTCTGTCTGTCTGTCTGTCTGTCTGTCTGTCTGTCTGTCTGTCTGTCTGTCTGTCTGTCTGTCTGTCTGTCTGTCTGTCTGTCTGTCTGTATATTTAGCTGTATATTTTCTTCAAAAAATAATAATTATTAAATTAAAATAAAATAAATTAAGGGGGGCTCCCATACAACAAACGTGATTTTTTTGCAGTGTTTTGCGATAATGGTACGGAACCCTTCGTGTGCGAGTCCGACTCGCAGTTGGCCGGTTTTTTTTGTTGTCTTACTATCAACGTTGTTAAAATGTTATGTCGCGCTATCTTAGCATAAGCTCAAAAATGGTACACAAATAATTTGTAAATGATATGTTGTATTAATCGTTTGTAATTAACGTTTAGTGCAACTTTTAATTGTTAATTACCAGTAAAATCTGCTGTACGATGGTAAACATCTTCTAAGTTGGATAGAAGCTTCCCAGCTTGGAATTCGGCTATACACCGCATATAAACTTTGTAAACTATATCATGGGCACCTCCACGAATTACCTTATTCATGTTTTGGATAAAATTTCCATTATGGGCCGCTGATTTGGAAGTTCATATTTTTTGTATAGGTACTCATAAAAAGAAAGCTTTTTACAAATTTTCAAGACTCGGAAATTTTATGTTTTATGTACCTATGTCTTTCGTGGAGAAAAAAAATGAAAATTAGTCCTAGAGCGAGCGGAGCGAGCGAAGCGAGCTCGGGAGCTTAGGGCAACCAGACACGGATAGGTTAGGTTCGAAGGAGATGACGGGAGCTGAAGTGAGCGAGCAAAGCCTCTCACGTCCTAAGAAGTTCGAGACGACTAGACCTGAGACCTGTGTACGAGTTTCCGGCTTTTTTCGAGTGAAGTTCGGTGGCTGTATATATTATTTGCAAATTGATTCCTAGTTGATATTGTGATATAAAATTGGTGTAGTTAGTGTTCCACTCTGCTCGACAAGATTTTGACACATGACACACCAGCTGAGTCGACAGGTTGTTGCAAATTACGTCATGAAATTCAGGAATTTACTTGAACTTTCAACATTCGAATTTATTCAGAATAGAAAGCTTTTTACTAAAAAATACTACCGACTTCCAAATAAAAAGACTACAAAGTGAAAAATAACTTTATTTTTGGAAGTCGGTGTCTTTGGTAGGTACCATTATTTTGCGTTATAGACACCGACTTCCAAAAATAAAGTTATTTTTCACTTTGTAGTCTTTTTATTTGGAAGTCGGTAGTATTTTTTTGTAAAAAGCTTTTTATTTTTCACTTTTTAGTTGTACATGTTGTTTAGTAAGGTACCTATAACGCCAGAATAAATTACCCGAATATCATGAAACTAGAGTATTACCGGTGAAATGAGAGATCTGCGTACCCCTTTAGAGCGTACTGGCGTGATGTTTTGTTATGAAATGGCGTAAACAATAAACAGACATGCGATTGCAGCAATTCCGAGAGATTTGCCGTAATTTATTGAAGAGTTCTGTTGTATATCTTCGAAGTCCTTCATCAGATCTTCACCAAATTAAAATGGGACCAATTTCGAAACATACTCTTTCAAACAAAAAAATAATTTTCACAATCGGTCCAAAATTGACGGAGATATGCGTGAAAATACACAAAAAAAAAAAAAAAAAACAATCGTAATGTCGAACATAGAACCTCCTCCTTTTTGGTAAGTCGGTTAAAAATAAGTTTACGCAGCTATTTTACTCAGTAAATTTGTATAAAATATCTTAATTTACATGTTGCGGTCGGTTAAACCGCGTCAGTCTACTGCAAAATGTGTACGAAATACGAATTACTACACCTTTCCAAACGGTAGACAATTTAGATTTGCTCAAAATATGTACATAAACAACCTTTTCCCTTGCTGAAAAGATGCAATAGGACAACACAAAGATATACTCATTTTATTTGCGTCCTTATGTTCCTAATTTGTCATAAAAAAATTCATAAAAAAACAAGCCAAAATCTGGAAAAAAATTGCTTAAAATTTTGATGCAACCTTGCAACATGACATTTCTTTGGTGTTGTTTTTTTTTTGCTGTCCATTCACGCGTCTCATAATCGTTTTTTAATTAAAATTAAATTAAATTTTAATTGCATTCAGCATAATCGATTAAGTGTATTTCGATTATTTAAAATTATTCATTTAAATAAATGTTTTGTTTTAAAATTAAAATTAGTTTATAGGCACAAAATAAAATAACAACTTATAGTAATAATATATAGTAATAACTATTGTACATAAATACTTTCATAATGTCAAAATCTGATTTCATCTGAATTAGATCAGTAAATTGAAAAAAAAATAGGATTCGTGGCTAATTTTGATTATTTAAAATTTTCAAAAATGTATTGTTTTAAAATTAAAATTAGTTTATAGGCACAAAATAAAATAACAACTTAAAGTAATAATATATAGTAATAACTATACATAAATACTTTCATAATGTCAAATTCTGATTTCATCTGAATTAGATCAGTCAATTGAAAAAAAAATAGGATTCGTGGCTAATTTCGCGCCGAATTCGCCGAACGTAAAAGAATTCAAAATTCAAATTCGGAATGCAGTCGGTATTCAAAATATTTTATCGGGCACATTTTAATATAAAAGAGAGTTTTACATTGATCGTTTCAGACGGTTTTATACAGAATGACCAGTATAAATATGAGTATGTTTATGTACCTATGACTAGCACTCCGCCCGCGACGTCGTTCGCGTGATTTCGTTTATCCTATAAATGATTTTCTTATATGCAGTTAGTAAAGGCAACCAAAAATAAGATATTATTAAAACTATTAAAAACTGGGTATCGTGGATTTGGGTTTGGGGTTGGTGGGTTTATTGGATTGGGACGATTCGTTAGTTGACTTAAACAATAATACATTTTAGGTTATCGCCACAAAGTAAAATCCTCCCCTAAAAAAAAGTTAATTAAAAAAATCATGCAAAGCCAGATGTATCCTCCGACTGCACAGCATGATTTTCTTCTTGTTTACGTCTTTTTTAGTTCGTTTTTTAAGCAGTCGGGTATTTTGATTTTTTAATTAACTTTTTTATTTATAACTTTTTAGTTAACATTTTTTTCGAATTAGGTACATTTAAATATATAAGTGTTATATATTTTTGAAATCACCTCTTGAAACCCTTTATTTTGATACCCCACACGATGGGTTTGGAAGAAAAAATAAAATTACCCCCCACAATATGGCGCCCAAAAGCCGCCATTTTTCTATTTTCCAATTTTAATGTTTCTATGACACAATGTTTCTATGACACTCGCAAGGTTAAGACGAATCGATTGACGTATGAATCATCAAAATCGGTCCACGCGTTTGGTCTCTGGAACGCCACATAGGAACAAACATACATACATACATACATACATAGACTGATAAACACATTACCCTCCTTCGGCAGTCGGGTAAAAACTTATCAACCCTTTTTGCCCCGTTGAGGGTCGAGTTATGAACAACCCAAATATGCTATTCACTCCTTTCTTCTATTTTTTATTTATCATTTTATGTTAGTCAGATTGCGCAGTGAGTTGCCTCAAAAAAAAACTTTAACACCCCTAAACCCAATCTGGGAGGGAGTTTTCAAAATGTTTTATGTAAATTTTGATCATCAACTTTATCCCCAAGGAATTTGATTTTACATACAAACTAATTTTAACCCTTTTCACTTCCTTAAAGGTTGAATTGCCACAAAATCGTGCCTTAGTGCTCCCCTAGAAACCCACGTCAAAAACGAAACCCTGTCCAGTAAGATTCTTAGCTTGAGTTAGTTTCGAAAAATGTATAATGACCACCTTTATTGTTTCCTTAGGTTGGTATTTGTGCCAAATTTCAAATTTATTAACCCGGGAAATAAAATTCTTCAAAGCACTTTAACTGCCCAAAAATCGTATTTTGGGACTAGATAAGTAAAACTAATAATGAAAACCTTTATGGTTCACTTAGGATGGGTATTTATGTCAATTTTCAAATTTATTAACCAAAGAAATATTTAACACCCCCTAAATCATCTTTTGGGGGTAGTTTCGAAAAACTAATAATGAAAACCTTTATTGTTTATTTAGGTTGGTATTTGTGCCAAGTTTCATGTTGATTGACCCAAGAAATCAGATTCTTCCATACAAACTTCAACATCCCCTAAATCGTCATTTGGGGGTTTCGAAAAACTAATAATGGCAACCTATATTGTTTACTTAGAATAATATTTGTGCTAAGTTTCAAGAATTATGGCCGAAGGAATTAGATTTTTCATACAAACTTTCAAACCCCTTTTTACCCCCTTAGGGATGCAATTTCCAAAAATCCTTTCTTACTGCACACTTACGTCACTTGAGGAACCTTTCTGCCAAATTTCATGCTTCTAGATGATTTTCAGCTTAGTTGGTTGATAACCATGCCATAACTCGCTTGGAAAGGAACCGCGCAAGAAGATACGCACAAGGTTATTGATATTAATAATTTTCGGGGAATGCAGATGTAAATACAAACCAAACTTATGTTCTTAACATGAATAAAAATAAACTTTTAAAAGTATGTATAGATTAACCAATTTTCATAACATTACAACAAACTCGACCGAATTCAAAACCTAACCATACCATACTCTCAACTCATTATTCAATATATAATTCTAATAATAATACCAGCCTATAACTGTCCCACTGCAAGGCAAAGGCCTCTTCTCATACAGAGAAGGCACGAACATTGATCACTACGCTTGCTCAATGCGGGTTGGCGATTTGAGACTATAAGACCAGGTTTCTTCATGATGTTTTCATTCACCGTTGTCAATGATTTCTAAAATATACTTAGAAAGTACTATAATGAATTTGAAAATGGATATCATTGGTATTTGTCCAGATTTGAACCCATGACCTCAGGCAAGGCGAGGCCTTTAGCCACTGGGCCAGTACGACACTCATTGCAATATAACGAATAATCAAAAAATCGTTGGTTCCCCGAAACTAAATTTATCTACACTTGCTTTACAAACTTACATAAAAATATACTAGGCACTCTGTATACTTCTGAGACTCATCATCTGCCTAGCCTTTTTCCCAATTATTGTTGGGGTCGGCTTCCAGTCTTACCGGATTCAGCTGAGTACCAGAACTACACTACTTCTACTACTATGTATACTTCTGAGACTATCAAACATTAAAAGACTCAATCATTATTATTTTTATACAAAATAATTTTGAATAGCGACCGCATTCCGAATTTGAATTTTGAATCGGATAGATAATTCGGCGCGAAATTATCCACGGTTCGATGAAATTGTTTAGTTGGTTGTAGTCAAATAATGTCCAAAAATCTATTAAGAAATAATTAATAGTAATAATTTAAGTATTAATTGTATTTTATGCCTAAATCAGGTTTATTTTAATTTTAAAGAATCGATTTGGGATAATTGCTCATTAATTAAGTCGATAGTATAAAAAAATCGATTGCTAAAATTGGCACACCACTATTACAATAAAAAAAACAATATCACTGATGAATTGGAAGTTTTGAACTAAATAAAGTAGTGGTAATGAATTTTACGTATTATTGGACCGGTGCTTGTTAATTACGTTAAGATCTGGGCTTTTTCTTGTTGTTTATTATATTTAGAGACATAGTAGTCATATTTGTAATCATTTTTACATGTGGGTGGGTGTTGTTTGTGTTTAATAAAAATGTAAACAAACACGATTGGCGCGTAACTTCGACTTTGAATATCAAATAACTTCATTACCACTAATTATTTATTTTGAAATATGGATGAATTCGACCAATAATTAAACAATTAGCAAACCACTAGCAAGCGCTGCGTTAGCTAGCTAGCTGTCGTGGAGTTTGGGTGTCTAAAATCTGCATTTTTATGTTTTTTAGCTTCGACCACCACTGTCATCAAAATGACGATTATCTTATTGTTACACTTGTTTTTAACAAATTTAAATTAATAAACTTGCGCACTTAATCTAAAAAAAATATTTGCGCTAACATGTAAGCTTTTTATCCAACTATTTTAATTAAAGCCCCCACATAAGATTCGTTAGGTATCTTAATCAATAATTAAGTCATTAATTAGGATGTCGTATCGTATGACGTAAATCTGGGGTCCAAAATGAGCCGCGGCTGAGCCAGCGGAGGTATGCTGTCAAGCCCCAAAATGTACCCCGTTCGAACTATACGGAGTCTCAACTGTCTAATATGTGAAATCATTGACAGAAACGATCTCGGGATAATGGAGCGGAGAACTTTATTGTAGTATTGACTACCTCCGCAAAGATTACTGGTAAGGCTGACTTGATACAATTTGCTGCCAAATACTCTACAAAACTTTAGAATCTGTTACATCCGCATTCTAATGCATATTAAAGAATGTCATAACCCATCTGTTGGTACGACGCTACTCTATGGTCTTAGTTAAAAATATAGCTATGACGTTCTATTCTTTCTCTGTCAAGCAAGTCTGTCTTTCAAGAAAATCTATTTAATGTAAAACTATTATTACGTTTTTATTACGAATTAAACTCCAATACTAAAGGCAAATGTATATTTGTATTTTCACGCCCATCAATTGGTAGCAGAGCGTGGTTGATATGTTCCATGTCAACGATCATCTGCGTAAGTACCTAACTAAAATAATGCGAGAATGGCGTCGGTCGGCATCAACACGAAGTATTAAAACGTTAAATAGATCAAATTACGACACTTGGTGTCTGCAAGCTCAAGCCGTACTTATAAAAAATGATTTATGGGATTATGTTAGCGGAGAAGAGAAACTGTCGTCCACGTCGACTGCCACCGAGCAAAAGGCGAAAGGTGAAATACAGGCAAGATCAGAGCTTATTCTACTCATCTCTCCAACTGAGTTAAAACAAATAAAAGGATGTCAAACATCAAAGGAGGTATGGGACAATTTAAGCTTATATCTATACACCAGAGTACTGGTCCAGCGAGAAAAGCAACGCTGTTGAAACATCATGAAGACATTAGAGACCATTTGAATAATTTTCTGGACGTGGTCGGCAAGCTGGAGGATATGGACGGTTACACTCCATTCGGAATTATTAAGCATTATGATGCTACACAGCCTGCCAGCCAACTATGAAAATTTTCGGATCGCCATTGATGCCGATCCCGAGATGTATTGCCCAACCCTCAAGAGTTGAAGGTAAAGATCATCGAAGAAAACGAGGCAAGGCGACAAATTGATACTAATGACAACCCTCGAATGTCAAGATCGGAAGCGCTGTATGCCAAACAAAATAGAAAGATTGTAATTTGCAAGAACTGCAACAAAAAAGGTCACACCACCGAGGCATGTTGGTCGAAAAAAGGAGCCACTAACCCACAAGGGCACAAATACCATGAAAAAAATTCAGTATCTGTTTTGCTTTAAAAGAAAAAACTGGTGATAATCTGTGGTGCCTGGATAGTGGTTGCAGCTCACATATGACAGGTAAGTGTCTATTTATAAACATGACCCCCGAACAGAACACTCTGACGTTGGAAGTAAAGGAGCATACAACGAAAATTATAGGAAAAGGAAAAACCAGCAAAACTTCCAACAACGAGAAATGACATGAATGACACATTGTACGTACCGGAAATATCGACAAATCTTATGTCAGTCGGGAAAATTACGGATAACGGCTACAAGGTATTATTCTATAATGAAAAGGCGTCGATCATAGAAGCAGATACCGTTGTACTGCAAGCCTCAAGAAACACAAACGAGCTATACTATCTGGATTTTGAAGAGAACGAAATAGCAAATTTAACTGTGAAGTTTCAAAATGAATCAATGATGTGGCATCGAAAATTGGTTCATACTCGTTCATACAATTAATGAAAAGGACCTGAAAATGATGGTTTCAAGGCAGATGATGAGTGGATTAAACTTAAAAGAAGTAAAATTGGATACCTGCGAAACTTGCATAAAAGGTAAACTCTCATCTCTTCCATTCCCTAGCCATGATAGAATCTCATCTAAAACTCTCGAAATTATACACAGTGATGTCTGTGGGCCTTTTGATGACAAATCACTTGCTGGATCCAGATATTATGTATCATTTATAGATGAATTCAGCAGATATTGTTGCATATACTTCATAAGAAACAAAAGCGAAGTTATCGAAAAGTTTAAAGAATACAAAAACGGAGTCGAACTATTCACGAAAAAGAAAATTCAACATTTGCAATCGGATAACGGCGGAGAGTACCAAAGGAAAGTATTTGATGATCTGCTAAAACAATGCGGCATCAGGAGGAGACTGACTGCACCATATACTCCGCAGCAAAATGGAGTGAGCGAAAGAAAAAATCGATCCTTACTTGATAAGGCTAGATGTCTAATGATGGAATCGAATGCACCTTCATACTTATGGACGGAAGCAATAAACACTGTCAATTATTTAATAAACCGGAGCCCAGCGAAAGCATTAAACGGAAGTACGCCGTATGAAAAATGGGTCGGTAGAAATACCGCCGGAAATCATCTTCACATTTTCGGCAGTAAAGCATTCATTCTAAATAAAAAAAGCAGAGGCAAATTTTCTCCTAAAGCCACAGAAGGAGTTTTTATGGGATATGCGAAGAATACTAATGGTTTCAGAATATATCTACCTGATCAAAAAGATGTTGTAATCAGTCGAGATGTAAAGTTCCTCGAGAAGATGTACTATCATGACACTCGTACCGAAGCAGCTCCTAACCACAGCAGCCGGAAACCTGAAAATAGAAAGGAAATGGTGATACAATTTAATAACAATCCTAATTCTACCTTACCGATTCAGGATTCTACACCCTCGAAAGATGCGTCATCCTCAGCCGCCACCAATTCTCCAATAAACTGCAATGATAATATGTTACCAACTGAGGATGTGGGGGCTGAAACTGCTGATCAGTACCAAACTTCACCTGAAATATTAACAGAAGATGAAGGAGCTGAGAGCGATGGATATCAAACTTCACGTGAGACAGCAACCAGAACGACATCACAAAGACCTAAGAGAAGTAAGAAGGAGCCTCTATGGACAAACGACTATGTCTTACAGGACGATATGGAAGACAGCATGCTTGTGTCAGAAATGTCATACTTATCCGATCATCATGATACTGAAGATGACTGGTACGACGCAATTAAAGCTGAAATAAGAGCTCATAACAAGAACGAGACTTGGAAAATTACTAAGAAGGATAGTGGCGAAAAAGTAATCAACTACAAGCTTGTTTTAAAAACAAAAACTGGCCCGAACAATGCGGAAACCAAAAAGGCGAGACTTGTAGCTCGGGGATTCACACAAAGACCTGGCATAGATTACAACGAAACATTCACCCCAGTAGCAAAGTTAAGTTCCATAAGAACCGTCGTTGGAATGTCTGTCCAGGAAGGAATGAAAAGCAGATGGATGTCATAACAGCGTATTTAAACGGTGATATAGATGAAAACATATCCATGAAGGTACCTGAAAATTTAGAAAAATATGTGACAGAAATCATGATCGATGAAAGTGAACAGGATGACCTTACAATATATAACAAAGCTAGAAATATGCTGGAATGTTTAAGGAATATGAAAGGAGAAAAAGTCTGCAAATTACAACGATCCTTGTACGGACTAAAACAATCCGGGAGGCAGTGGTACATTCGATTGGACAAGGCACTAAGAAATATTGGTTTTGTTCCGTCACAAGCAGATCCATGCGTATACATACTGCAGAAAGGAGGAGCAAAAATTATCACTGCGATCTGGGTTGATAATCTCCTAATTGCCTATACAGGAACTAATAAGATGCAAGAAATTCAGGAAATGCTTGCAAATAAATTCGAAAATAAAGATTTGGGAATACCACAAAAAATGCTATGCAAATCGCAACGGCCATCCGTTCTGCGAGCAATGTGCCCTGCCCACTGCCACTTAAGTTTGGCAATTCTTCGGGCTATGTCGGTAACTTTGGTTCTCCTGCGGATATCATCATTTCTGACGTGATCATGCAAGGAAATGCCGAGCATAGCCCTCTCCATTGCCCTTTGGGTGACTTTAAGCTTTCTGATAAGGCCCATTGTGAGCGACCACGTCTCGGTCCCATAGGTGATCACTGGCAACACACACTGGTCATAGACTTTTGTCTTGAGACATTGCGGTAATTTTTTTTTTTTTTTTTTTTACTATGTATAGGCCTGTGTTTGACCACAATCTCACCGTGGTCAGTGATGATGTGGCCGATGAAATTGGACGAGAAGATACCACGCAACTTCCCGAACGCCGCCTAGCCGAGTCGGATTCGACGGTTGACCTCTTTCTCGAAGTTGGATCTACCCAACTGGATCGTTTGTCCCAGGTAGACATAATCATCTACAACTACAAGTAAACAGTCTCCGATCTTGAAAGGAGTGGGTGTTACATGGGCATTCATCATGACCTTGGTTTTGTCCATGTTCATTTTTAGACCCACTCTTTCGGAAGCTCTATTGAGGTCATCGAGCATTGTACTAAGGCTCTCCATGGTCTCAGACATGACTACTATGTCGTCGGCAAACCGAAGGTGAGTGATGTACTCGCTATTAACGTTGATGCCAAGCGCCTTCCAATCCAGAACCTTGAAGACATCCTCTAGCGCAGCAGTGAACAGTTTCGGAGAAATGACGTCTCCCTGTCTCACGCCGCGCTGGAGAAGGATTGGTTTCGAGGTCTGATCCTGAAGACGGACTGACATGGTGGCGTTTTTGTACAAACACTTCAACACCTCAATGTACCGGTAGTCGATCTGGCACCGTTGGAGAGATTGCAGTACTGCCCAAGTCTCGATCGAATCGAAGGCTTTCTCGTAGTCCACAAACGCTAAACAGAGAGGCAGGTTATACTCTTCGGTCTTCTGTATGACCTGCCGCAGCGTATGTATGTGGTCTACGGTGCTAAAGCCTTTTCGGCATCCGGCTTGTTCGGGAGGCTGGAAATCGTCAAACCTGCGCGCGAGTCGATTCGTGATGACTCTTGAAAACAACTTGTAGACATGGCTAAGAAGTGAGATGGGCCTATAGTTCTTCAGTCGGGCATTATCGCCCTTCTTGAAGAAGAGTACCACCACACCCCTGCACCATGCCTGTGGCGTTTTGCCCTCGAGTATGACAGCATCAAACAACTTCTGAAGGGCCTTAAAACCCGGTTTTCCACCCGCCTTCAGGAGTTCAGCCGTGATTCCGTCATCACCCGGTGCCTTGTTGTTTTTAAGCTGTTTCAGAGCCATCCTAATCTCGTACAGGCTGACGTCCGGGATATCTTCGGTATAGTGTCGGGTCAATCTAGCTATGGGTCGTTTGCTAGACTCGCAACGGGCTTGCTGATTGATGTGTACAACTGCCCATAGAATGTCTCGATCTCCCTCAGAAGCTCCGGTTTGGCGGATACGATCCTGCCATCGTCGGTCTTCAGTCTCGTGAGCTGGCTCTGCTCAATAGCCAGATCCCTTGCAAATACCTTGGAGCCTTTATTTCGCTCAATCGCGTCTTTAATACGCTCGGTGTTAAAGCGGCGGAGGTCTCTTTTCAAGGATTTAGAGATCTGTCTATTGAGCTGCCGATATTTGCACGCCTCATCTGAACACTGCAGGATCATCTCACGCCTCTCCTTCATAAGCTTGAGAGTAGGATCAGAGAGCTTTTTGTTTCTATCTGTACGACGGGTCTTGAAAAACTTAGACACGACCGTATGGACAGCTTCCACGAATCCGTCATTGTATACGCTAAGTACGTAGTTGTCGCGTGCAAATAGTAATCTTTGGTCGCATGCTAGCGATTGTTATCGGTCGCGCTCACTATTTCTATTTTGTTTTGTGCTTTTTAGTGTAAGGAACACAACAGTGATAGGACACGTAATATTTACTTAGTATAATTTTGTAAGTAAGGACGATTGATTGAAAGATTGTGTTTAATGTTTTGTTTTTGTATGTGTATAGTGGACGAAAATTTTAAAAAGAAATAGTGATTTACTAATATGGAACTTAAAGTAGGGAAGTAAAGCTGAAAGTATGAAGGAAAGTTCATTGTTTATGTTTTACTACTCCATTTTATCGTAATAAATTCATAAAAGCGATGTAATATTTTTAAGCATGCTGTCTGTCCAACGCTAGGGTAGGAGCTGAGAGTGCGTTATAATAAAGCGTATAAAATAATGTAAATATAAAGCTTATAGCATTAAGCAAGTTATTGTCATATAGCAACTTTGAACATTACTAGAGCTGATGACTCATCTTGGATTAGCAAAGGTGGAAACACATTATTAACACCCGACCCGACGCCACGCCACCCGACGCTTACCGTGCACATATATGCATCACCCCACGTGATGCTACAACACGCTTCAAATCAAATCAAATCAAATGTATTTATTTCAACTAGGCCATTATGCGGCACTTTTGAACGTTAAAAAATTTACATGTTATAAAAAAAATATTCTACCGTGCATTTGGAAAAGTAGGTTGATATGGAGAAGAATGCACAAGAAACTCCGTCTTCGCTTAGATAAAGTACCTATAGATTAAGCCTTAAAATGAGCTTGATTGATAGAGCGAGATGGCTAATTGGTAGCTCCATGTAAATAATAAGTACAAAAGATTATTTTTTGTCTTTGGCCGGTTTCTGTTGTTTGTCAAACTCTAATATAATGGCAGGTTTGACAAACAATCGGTTTTGTTTGATTTTCTGTGATTTCGTGATATTATGTGTTAATTGAGACAACAAATTTGGGATAATTATAGAATAATAAGTGTCAGTGCGATGGTGGGTTGTAGTGTTCTTGTTCTTGTGGTAACACCAGAACTAACTATTGCTAGAGTCTGGCCAACGAAAGTGTGATCTGAAAAACGCGGCAAATTCAAAAAATCCTAATGTGGTATCACCAACTATACCTCTAGTTAAAATTTTTGATACTTGTATTATTTGTATTTATTATATTTTTTTTTTTTTGATTTATTGGCTCCGTTTGGTGAAGTGTGACGGAGCCGTGACTGTCATGGATATGAGTTAAAAAAAGCGTGTGTAGATTTATTTATTAGTATGTACATAATATTAACTCACTTAACATTTAATTTATTAATTACTTAATCATCATACTCAAAATCATAGTCCAAAAATTCAACCTCTAAGTATTCATCTGTATCTGAATCATCATCTACACTTATATACATTTTTCCAATACTTCTTCTGATAGGTGATCTCTTTGTTTATATTTATTTGCCACATTTATTACATGGTCCGTTAATTTTTCCAGTCTTCTGCAGTTATTCGGCCAAATGAAGAACATTGAAACATACACATAAGAAAAGGTATCATCATATCGTAAATATATAACAATCAGCCAATATGGATCAAGATTATCAAGTCATACTAACAATCGCAATCACAGACAATACACAGATTAATAATGTTGCCATACCCCAACTTTGAAAATACCCCAGATCACGCTTTCGTTGGCCAGACTCTATCTCATGTGCGGCCACGCCAGTGCTTAATCCGCTTCGCTTGTATCATAGCCAGTATTGCCAGGTCTCGTTTTTGTTTTATCCCAAGTCTGATCTCAATTTATTCTATTTTTTTTATATATATATATCCTATAAAACTCTTTTAGTAACAGCTTTGATTAAGGCTTTCTCTGTGTTAAATATCATCCTCCTTACTGTCAAAGTCTGATTCTCATCTCAGGAATCATGTTTTTTTGGTTTGCCATAGACCCAATGATACGCACGAGCATACGCGATCACTGACGCACATTTTCACACTTTTTACCTTGAAATAAATAAATATTATCTACCTTCATAAAAATATTTCGGGATGTTTTCATTGCATGGGGCTCGTCAGATTTATTTTTGCGTTTGCAATGGTGCACGGAAAAGCTTTCTGTAGATAGACTGCTTTGTTCAATGATCTGTCTGTCTGTGTTGAGTTTTATTGCTTTGAATTTAAAGCAATGAGAAGTTATGGGATTGTTTACAATGAATATAAAACTGCTGTTTTATTATTTCAGGCAATTTTATGTGTTAAGTTACAGTGGATTTCAATGCAGATATATAATTTATTGACGGTAGAGGGATAGACGAGAGCCATGAGCAAGCTTTAAGTTCGTGACATTCTATATGTCCTCGCAAGCGATTCCAGAGGGCAACATTACAACTCGTTGATTTCATAATGTTTGTTAACCTGTATTAATTTCATAATGTTTATCAACCTGTAAACTTTATTCTGATTGGTCGTTCGGTTTGTTCGATGAACTCCGCTAGGATATGCCTTCCCTCTACGTACTATCTATATTTGATACATTTCATGCAAGATCATACATTAGACGAAACATTACAATCTATAATATAATTAAGGACCAGTTTTACTATAAGAATATTTGAAACCATTAAAAAAAGACGTGTGGCACTCGTGGACTGCCGCGGTAAAGCTAATGCATAGCATTTTTATCAACTTTTTTTTTTTGTATTTATGCTAAATCTCAATTAAAAATGTTCATCCATCAGTTGTAAAAACTTCTTTTGCCACGCGAAATTCAACCTCCAAATTACAAAAACACAAATATCTCTGAAACGGATCAAATCAAATCAAAAATATTTATTTGCTAGAATATGGTACATAAGGTGTTATAGAGTCTGGCCAACGAAAGCGTGATCTGGGGTATTTTCAAAGTTGGGGTATGGCAACATTATTAATCTGTGTATTGTCTGTGATTGCGATTGTTAGTATGACTTGGTAATCTTGATCCATGTTGGCTGATTGTTATATATTTACGATATGATGATACCTTTTCTTATATTTATGTTTCAATGTTCCTCATTTGGCCGAATAACTGCAGAAGACTGGAAAAATTGACGGACCATGTAATAAATGTGGCAAATAAATATAAACAAAGAGATCACATAACAGAAGAAGTATTGGAAAAATTTATATAAGTGTAGATGATGATTCAGATACTGATGAATACTTAGAGGTTGAATTTTTGGACTATGATTTTGAGTATGATGATTAAGTAATTCATAAATTAAATGTTAAGTGGGCTAATATTATGTACATACTAATAAATCAATCTACACACTCTTTTTTAACTCACATCCATGACAGTCACGTCTCCGTCACACTTCACCAAACGGAGCCAAAAAATAAATTATAATAAATACAAATAATACAAGTATCAAAACTTTTAACTAGAGGTATAGTTGGTGATACCACATTAGGATTTTTTGAATTTGCCACGTTTTTCAGATCACACTTTCGTTGGCCAGACTCTACTAAATTTATTTCAGCATATCCTGCCATAACATGGCGTGCAAATGTATTGACAATCAGTGATGTCACTTAATCTAACTTACAAATTTCAGACTCAATTGACTTGTCTTCCAAATAGTCCTTAATGCTCTAATATCTTTTATTTAATAATAGTTTGAAAAGTATTTTTTTAACATGGTCAGCGGTAGGTCTTGAAAACTATTAGGTAAATCATTGTAAATAATAATCGACATGCAGTATACATTTTTCATAAATAATTCTAATTTTATTGATGGCATCTGAAGTCTATCTTTATGCCGTGTTCTGCTATTTGGCCTGTCAGTGTTAATTTCAAATAAATTGTAGTTCATCTTTACAAAAGTACACATACGGAGTGAGATAGCCCGATTTTGAGGCCGACCTACATACACTAGTTTACTAGTGTACATACACTGGTTTACTAGTGTATGTGCCGAGGCCCCAGGACATCTCCTCCAGATCCCCCCCGTTTAATTTTAATTCGGGCATAATTATACAATACTAGCTGACCCGGCAAACTTTGTTTTGCCATAAAGACACCAAACATTCATCTACCCTACTCTTCCTACCCTACCCTACACTACCCTACCTACCCTACCCTACCTATCCTACCTGTGAAGTTTTCTTCAGAAAACTTTGCCGTGTTATTTATCGTAGATATAACGCAAACAGACGAGAACAAATTAAAGATATTTTATTAATATTATTAGGAAGGATAGTTTTATATACATATATTGACAGCGTTCAAAATCAACAACCAAAGTTGCTTGGTAACCCTCAGAACCATAGAGTTCATTAAAGGCATGGAAGACCTATGCCTTCACATCCACGATACTTTTTAGAATTTGGACAAATCTTTAAGTCCAATTCTAGAGCACAATTCGATTAGTCTGGGTCCGAACAACGGCTTGGTGAACATATCTGCTAATTGAAGTTCTGTTGAAACTTGTTTCACAGTGAAGTCTCCATTCTGTATGCATTCTCTGATGAAGAAATGCTTTAGCTTTATATGTTTAGTTCTCCTATGGAACTGGTAAGGAGGGTTCTCGGACAATTTAATAGTCGACTCGTTATCAACATAAATCGTTGGTTTTTCATTCAACTCTGTTATGTCAGTTAGTTCTCCTAGGAGCTCTTTTAGCCACAAAGCTTCTCTGGCTGTTTCTGTCAGAGCTATGAGTTCTGCCTCTGTAGAAGAAATCGCTATTGTTGGCTGTTTTTGGCTCTTCCACATTATTGGGCCGGAGAATAGGAAAACCATCCCTGTCGTTGAATGGCCTGTCGTTGCGTCGCCTCCAAAATCAGCGTCACTAAAGCACATCAGCTTCTTGTCCCGACTTTTTGTGAAGACGAGTCCTTTGTTTGTTGTACCTTTGAGGTATCTAAAAATTCGCTTGACTCTCATGACATCTTGCTTAGATGGAGTCTCTAGATTCCTCGACGCAATGCTCACAGCATAACTTATATCTGGCCTTGTAGCAACCATTAGGTATGCTAAGGCTCCCACAGCTTGACGATATGGAAAATTCGGATTTGCGTCATCTTCATTTTCGTCGTTGCTGACTTTTACTGCTGGCGTTGGAGCTGCTTTGCAGTCAGCCATTCCAAATTTTTCGAGTACTTTCTTAGTGTAAGACTTTTGTCTTAATGTGATACTGCCGTCTTTTGTTTTGTTGATCTCAAGTCCAAGAAAATATGAAGCTGGTTTTGTGGTTATTTTAAATTTATTTTTCAACTCTTCAATGAATTTTCTACCGGAATTTTCATTGATTGAAGCCACTAAACCATCATCAACATATAGCGCAATTATCACTTGCTCACGCAGGTAGAGACAAGGATCTTTTGTGCTTTGCTTGAATCCTGAGTTAATGAGATACTCTGATATGCAAGTGTTCCAGCATAAAGGGGCTTGCTTCAGTCCGTAAAGGCTCCGTTTAAGTTTGTACACTTTCTTGGTGCCATCATTAAATCCTTCTGGTTGCTTCATAAAAATTTCTTCTTTTACAGCACCATTTAGGAACGCAGTTGATACATCGAATTGTGTAAGTACCAGGTTTTCTTCAGCAGCTATTCCTAGAACAGCTCTTATAGTACTGAGGCGTGCTACTGGACTGAACGTCTTCAAATAGTCCACGCCTGGTTTTTGTGAAAAGCCTTTTACTACTAGTCTAGCCTTATAACGTTCAATTGTACCATCTGGGTTTTTCTTAATTTTATAGACCCATTTGCATGGCAATGGTTTACGATTTTTGGGCGGGTCAACCATTTCCCAAGTCTTCATTTCTATCAAAGATGTCATTTCGTTGTGCATGGCATCTAACCATTTGGATTTATCTTTGCTATTCATAGCATCTTTAAATGTTTGAGGTTCTATTTCATTTTCCATATCCATGGCGGCCATTACAAAATCTTCAAATATTTTTGGTGTACCAATTCGGGATCTATCACGAAGATTATATGTCCTTCGTTCTTCTGGAACATGGACCGGAGCATCCACTTCTATGTCTGTTTCATTGTTTTCATTTGACTCATTAGCTTCATTAATTCCTCTGTTTTCATCAATTTCGAAGGTGTCATAAAATTCTTCGTTGCTATTTTCCGTTTCCTTTCGTACGGTTGCATCGATAGACCTTGCAATAACATTTTCTTGTCCTGCTGGTGGTCTACTGACATTTTTCTTTCTGTTATCTTCAAAATACATTTCCATTTCATCGTCTTCAGTTTCTGTATCACTTGATTGTTTGTGATCATTCAACTCTTCAAACGGAACAGAGGTGCCATTTTCTCTAACTTCGTAGAACATTTTATTTAAAATACGAACATCCTTGGAAATACGTATTTTTTTCTTCGATGGTTCGTATATTCTGAAAGCTTTCGAAACTTCTGAGTAACCGACAAACATCCCAGGTATTGCTTTAGAAGATAATTTGTGTTCACGTTTACCTTTCTTTAGGAAGAATGTCTTAGCGCCAAATACGTAAAGGTGATTTACACAGGGCTTTCTTCCTACCCACCTTTCAAAAGGAGTTTGACTGTCGATGCTGTGATTAATGCTTCGATTTGACAGATAATTTGCAGTATAAACTGCTTCTGCCCATAAAAACAAAGGTGCTTTCGATTCCAACATCATGCATCTTGCTTTTTCCATAATGGTTCTATTCTTTCTTTCGGCAATTCCATTTTGATGGGGCGTGTACGGAGCTGTTAACCTTCTTGTAATGCCATTTAGTTTTAAAAATGAGTCGAACTTCAAATTTCGGTATTCAGTACCGTTATCGCTTTGTAAGCATTTAATTTTGTTTCCTGTGAAGTTCTCGACTTCTGCTTTGTAGTCCATGAACTTTTGTAATACTTCATTTTTATTTTTAATGAAATATACTCGACAATATCTACTGTAGTCGTCGATGAAACTGACAATGTATCTATTTCCATGAAGTGTGGGTTGTTTGAATGGACCACAGACATCACTGTGTACGATCTCTAAGCGTTCAGCCGTACGTGAAGTATTTTTGTCGCTGGGTTTACTTGGTACTCTGGTTAGTTTGCCTTGTATGCATATTTCGCATTCTCCTAAAGAACTATTCTTGTTAAAGTTTAGTCCAATCAGACTTTCGTTCTTTAGTGCGAGCTTCAAGTCCCTTTCGTTCATGTGTCCCAATTTACAGTGCCATTGTTTAATATCATCCGACTCAGAGCTTGTACGATCATTATCACTACATTCTGCAGCATTGGCTTTGTGTCTGCCAACATCATTATTTTTGGTTTCTAAATAGTACAGGCCATCATCTTTTCTTATTGCTTCCATTTGTACTCCTCGCTTGTGATCTTTAATGATTGCTTTCTTTTTATTGAATAGGATAGTGAGTCCTTGATCAGTCATCTTTCCAACTGATAAAAGATTAGCACACAAACTTGGTACATACAGTGCATTTGTTATGCCGATTTTTCCTTCCTTAATTTCTATTTCAGCAGGGCCAGTGCCTTTTATTTCAGCAGTTTTGTCCTCCGACGCAAGTTTAAGTGTTTTCGAAATTTGTTTCATCTCGGTGAAGGGCTTGTCCGAATATGTCATGTGAGACGTGCATCCACTGTCCAGTATCCAGCTTTTTTCGAAATTTTTATTTGCTAAATAGCAACTAAAGAGGTTTGTATCATTTTTTTCAATTTTGCCAAAGTTGCTTTTAGGCTTTTCTGCTTTCTTGCCAGTTTTTTTGTTCTTTGACCAGCATTTTGACGTATCGTGGCCTTTCTTCTTGCAAATTTTGCAGAAAGTGTAAAAACAATCTTCATTATTGTGTGTCGCACTGGTACTTTGTGTATCACGACGACGGGCATCACTCTCTTCAATTATTTTGATCTTTAGCTTTTCAGGATCTGGTAGGGAGTCTTGAGACTCAATTGCAGTTCTAAACGTATCAAATTCTTTCGAAAGGCTGTAGAGCATCATTATTGACAGCAAATCATTGTTAATGTCAATATCCATGTCTTTTAGTTTATCAACGGTATCCATGAATTTCATTAAGTGTGCACGGACATCTTCGCCTTCCTCAAGTTTGGCTAAGATCAACTGCTTGAGTAGGGTAGCCTTTCTGGCAGGACCCTTGCTAGCATAAGTTGCTTCCAGCGTAATCCATACGTCTCTGGCATATTTACATTTTTTTACTTGTTTTAGCTCTGAAGGTGCGATAAGCAGCATCAGTTCTGATTTGGCCAGTTCATCTTCGTCGACCTCGTCTTGTGAAGCATTTTCCTTAGGGTAATTGTTCACATGTTTCCACAGTTTATTTTTAACTAGGTACGCTTTGGCGTGTATGCACCATGTGTCGTAATTATCTTTTCCTAAGGCTTGAATTTTTATGCTTGACATTTTCGTAATTTGAATTTTTGTTTGCGAATACAAAAACTTACATTTTTCGCTCTGCTACCATGTGAAGTTTTCTTCAGAAAACTTTGCCGTGTTATTTATCGTAGATATAACGCAAACAGACGAGAACAAATTAAAGATATTTTATTAATATTATTAGGAAGGATAGTTTTATATACATATATTGACAGCGTTCAAAATCAACAACCAAAGTTGCTTGGTAACCCTCAGAACCATAGAGTTCATTAAAGGCATGGAAGACCTATGCCTTCACACTACCCTCCCTACCCTACCCTACCTATCCTACCCTACCTACCCTACCATATCCTACCTACCCTACCTATCCTACCCTACCCTACCTATCCTACCCTACCATATCCTACCTACCCTAACCTACCAACCCTACCCTACCCTACCTACATACCTATCTTACCTATGTAGGTAAGGTACCATTGTTTTTTTCATTTTTTTTTTCATAATATCCTTCTCCTAACAATAACAAGTGAAATCGGTCCAGCCGTTCACGCGTGATGCCGTGACCAAGGGAAATAGGGATATAGATCATACAGTCAGCAAGAATAAAAACTTCTTTGTCAAGCGGAACCTAACCTCCGAACTGGAAAACGCGGCACCAAATTCTGAGTGACCCTTATTACCACTGGCATAAGGTCACTTTTAATTGCCACGCAAAAGTGACCAGTATTCTTAGGGGCATAAGGTTGTTTTATTTGAATACCAATATTATTAAACGCCAGACGTACATAATCGTCCATCACAGGATGACCCGACCCGACACTTTTCTAGAACCGACCTCGAGCCGCCACCAAGAACGAACCGGCGACCAAATCATAAAAACTAAAAGTCCCAAATCTTGGAAACGGCTGGAGCTAGCTCAATTCTAAGAAAAATTTTGCCTCCTCTGCCAGCCCACACTTCAGGCCGGAGAACAAGATAGCATAACCCACCCCCCTTACCCCTTTACCTTCACCCCGCAATTTTTTTTTTACTTTAGTCTAAAAATATCAAAATGAAACTTCTATAAAATATAAACTTTACTCTAGATTAGGGTAAATTACCTGAAGTTGGCACCACTGATTCTTGAAGTTTGGTTTTCAATAACAAGGCTCGTATTCTTCAATAAGCTTTGTTATTTATTTTAAATCATTTTTCAATATACATTATGACAAATAAAATTTTCACACACTGACAGAACTTATTCTTCTTTCTGCCACAAACAATCCCTCAGACTAAGGTTTTAAAAACCTCAACACTGATCATGCTCTCGACTGACTGACGCGTATTGTCGGGTGTTAACTAGAGACACACTGTGTGCGAAGGGTCAGGTGGCGTGTGTTCCCCCTCTCCCGGCAACACGCTGATCCAAACCGACTGGGTGTTGTCGCGTGTGATTGCGTGTTGACTATGTGTCTCTGACCATACTAAATGTATGGGATGGATTAAGGTGGAAACACATTATTAACACCCGATCCGACCCCACGCCACCCGACGTGTCGACACCCGACGCGTACCGTGCACATATGCAACACCCCACGTGATGCTACAACACGCTTCGCTAGTATTGCCAGGTCTCGTTTTTGTTTTATCCCAAGTCTGCTCTCAATTTACCCTAGTTATTAAGTTTAATGAAAAAAAATCTCTGTTTTTTAATATGCTTTCCCTCGCCGTACCATCTATATTTGATAGATTTCATGCAAGATCATACATAAGACGAAACATTACAATCTATAATAATAATTACAGACCAGTTTTACTATAAGAATATTTAAAACCATTAAAAAATATCTGGTTATTTAGGGATTTGTACCATACCAAGTACTTGACTAATAAAATCCGAAAATTGCGGGTTCAAAGGAAATATTTAAACTTAAGTCCATCATTATAAATTTGACTCAAATAAGTTAATCATTTCTATTAAAGCATAAACATAAAAATTACCCTCACCGAGTTTGTACCCTAAAAATGACCGTGCTGATGATACTTAACTCTAAATTAGGGTAAATTACCCTAAGCTGGCACCACTGATCATGACTGACGCGTGTTGTCGGGTGTTACTAGAGACACACTGTGTGCGAAGCGTCGGGTGGCGTGTTTTCCCCCTCTCCCGGCAACACGCTGATCCAAACCGATTGGGTGTTGTCGCGTGTGATTGCGTGTCGTCACTTGGCGTGTTGACTATGTGTCTCTGACCATACTAAATGGATGGATTAGTACTTCAACGCGTCAGCAGGCGTGGCGTCGGGTCGGGTGTTTATAATGTGTTTCCACCTTTAGTACTTCAACGCGTCAGAAGGCGTTGGGTCGGCTGTTAATAATATGTTTCCACCTTGAGAGTCGCGAGGAGGAGTGTTGGTACGACGCTACTCTATGGTCTTAGTTTAAAATATTGCTATGACGTTCTATTCTTTCTCTGTCAAGCAAGTTTGAAGAAAAATCTATTTAATGTAAAACTATTATTACGTTTTTATTACGAACTAGCTGGTCCGGCAAACTTTGTTATGCCATAAAAACACCAAACATTAATCTACCCTACACTACCTACATACCTACCTAGCCTACCCTAAACGGGATAAAAAGTATCCCTACCAATTTTCAGCCAAATCGGTTCAGCCGTTCTATAGTAATAAATAGTGTAACTAACACGACTTTCTTTTATATATATAAACTCCAATACTAAAGGCAAATGTATATTGTATTTCCACGCCCATCACCATCTATATCTATGTATATTGTATCCGACTGAAAGACTTGTATCTATGGTCAGGAATAATAATAAAAAAAGAACCTGTGTACTTGAAGTCGACACTTGACACTGACAACTTGTCTGTCAAGATAATTTTATTTTAGGTTACAAAGGCACAAAGCTTTACAGACAGTAGTAAAAAGATCAGAAGAAGTAGTAAGAAGAGAAGGTGAATTAATTTGGTTCGCCCCTTTTCTAACATGAATCAATTATTCAAGAACCTGTGTCTAACCAATATTAAAACAAATCAGTTCAAGAACCTACACACTAGCTCGTCAGCCTTAGCATGGTCGAAAACAGAAAATATTCCGAAAAGATTTTTGAGGCATAACAAAAAAATATATCCTCCCCAGTCTCCAGATGAGGAACCTAGACCGGCTGTAAGTTCACATTTATTCTTAACAACATCATGCAGACCAAATAGTTTAAGGAACTGCTTTACCGCTTTAATAGCCCACATTTAAAATCAAATAATTAGCTAAATACAAGTCTTCTCAAGCACTAAATCACGTTTTGACGATCAATATAAAAATAAGATATCTCAATGAACACAACACATTTCTCTATAAATAATCTTAAAATTAATATACTAAGCAGGCTTGGAGTCAGTATTGAAAATCCTTTTTTTATTTTCCCCAGCTTAATCTTCTTTCTGAAATTACAAGAAATTTGTTAGAACTGAATAGCTTGAATTTTCATATGCAAGGGATATACAGTATCTAGAGATCAAAAGTAACATCAAATAAAAAATTAATATTTAATTGCTTTATTGTATGTATTTTCAGTTTGTATGCCATCAGAAGACCAATATAAAATACAGTCCTGAGAAGCTATGGTACATCGCCAGTTTCATCAGAGGAATGACAGTAGATGAGGCTGTGAAACAACTCAGCTTTGTGAACAAAAAAGGAGCCATATTTGTTAAAGAAGCCATACTCGAAGCCCAAGACCTTGCTGTGAAAGAACACAATGTTGAATTTAGGAGCAATTTGTGGATTGGTAAGTACTTACTTCTATTTTTTTGCATTACTTACACCCTGCAGGTTAGTCCCATGTAGATTGTACAAGCTGCTCTAAGCCACCACATATATAGTTAAGGACCTGTTTCAAAATCAGAATAGTTCATATAGCAAAAAATATAGGTACTAATGAAACCCTCAATTCCTGTTTCAGCGGAATCCTTTTCTGGTCAAGGAATGGTAATAAAAGGAATTAGAAGACATGCAAGAGGCCGCATGGGAGAAGTAAGATACCAGTTCAGTCATTATTTTGTAAGATTGGAAGAGGGAAAACCACCTGTAGACTATTATAAGAGAAATCCACAAACACCACAAGAACAACTTGATAACTGGCTGGAACAAATGAGGAAGAGAAAGATTATAAATTCATATTAAGATGTATATCATTTATTAACATTATTATATTAATTAGAGATATAAAATAGCATAGATTCTGCTTTTATTTCATTATTACTTTTTTACTTACCATATCAAAATATTATTTAGAATGCCATAAGACATTTCATAAAACTTAACATAACATTATTCAAATATCTAATATTATCATTAGCTATGTACCAAATATTTAAATAAGCTAATTATTATTCATCAAATTGATAATGAGATGATTTTTACTAAAATATAAATTATTTAAATCTAATAAAGATAAGTCAGCATTCATTTTCAGTAGTCCACTTGCTAATATTCACTGCTGTTCATGGCATGTACTGAATAGTCCATTAATAGGTAAATTTGATACAACATTAAAATTTTATTCTTTATGTATTAAGGTAATACATTTACCTTTCCTAATTTTGCGCAATAGGTACTGGTAATTAAAACCAATAGCCTCATAAAAGGAAGTTAATAGTTGGCTTCCTTATTTTATGTTGTAACTACTACCACAGATAATATACTACTAGCATACAGATGCCTCATCCTATACAAAGAAACCTTGCCAACGTAACTAGTATTTTTCATCTGATTATATTTTGTACATTGATTGCGTTCGGTTCCGTTCCATGGATATAGATGGTGATCTATCATCGTGGAACAGTACATTACGTCGGCACGGTTTCTTTGTATGGGATGAGACACCACTGCTACTACTATTGTTTTGAGAACTTTTGAGGTTCACTTTATAATACCCTGATAATACTTTAAGATTGTTCTTTTGAAAGATTTACTGAAATAGGCAAGCATTTTAAAAAGATGAGTCATAAAGTAAAATCAAAAGAACACTTAACCTATATCAAAGAAATGATCATACACTTAAAGATGTCCGAGGCTCAGGTTTCTTAGGTACATAACCATACAGGAAAATTGAAACAATTACGAACATTGTGCCAATCGCAAATTGTACAGTTAAGTTGAAATCAAATATGTATATGGATGCTATACAGGATATGATGATAGCAACAGAAGTTGCGAAACCCTTTAGTATATTATCTGCATATTTGACGACCACTGCAACTATGAGGCCCCCTGCTGCTTGTAATAGGACTAGATACCAAACAAAACCATCAAAGCCTTTTAGCAAATTATTTTGAGTTCCTTCATTTATAAGATAAGTGATGGTTCCAAATGGCAATGATAGTAAACTCAACTGCACATTTCTCATCCATACCTGAAACAAGTCAACAAGTTTACTTAAAGACACATATCATGATGCTTTTAATTATACATAAAGACAGGTTGGCCCTGAGCTAGGTCTTTTGTTTCATATAAACTGTTTAATTTATTTATTATGTAAATTTAATAAGCCAGACAGCTAAAGAAATTTATGAGATGACCTTTCTCAATAATAGATGTTTTGAATAACAAGTATATTACATTGCATAGTAAACATTACCATTGGTTGCAAACAAGTGTTTACTGGTGCCTATTATTGGCTTGCTAATATTTTTAAATTGGCATAGTGAACAGTTAGCTGAAAATAGGATAGAAGCATCAAGGGCCTTTTTAATGCAACAGAGACACACATGATCAGCTCATGTGTTCACTCCCTTCATGCTACTACAAGCAAATTGTTAAAAGCAAGCAGATATGTCTATGTTTATGTATGAACTTACAGATATGTCTGATTCTTTAAGTACTTTTTCAAAGTATATTCCAGCAAAACCAGATAAGAAACAAGCTGCTAGTGCTGCACCAAATCCTAATATCTTGGATTGCTCTGGTAAATGTTCTGGCTTAGCAGTGTTTGCTTTTTCTGTGGAAGATAACTGCACCAGAGCTACTCCTGCAGCTAGAATTGCTAATGCCAACCACTGCCACTTCTTAAGATGTCTTTTCAACACAAGCACAGCAAAAAATGCTGTTGTCAGTATTTTTAATTGATATGTCACCTGAAAATAACATTCAGTAGTCAGTATTTGTAGATGTGGCATTCATTCTCTTTCGAGATTTACTTTTACTTATTAGTGTGACTTTTTTAGCCCTATGCATATTCAGTGGTTGTTAATTATAACACCCAAAATTGTATCCTTCATCAGAACTCTGCTTGCATATCATGAGGTTAATGGCTTCAAGTTTTCGACGAAACAGTTGGCGTAGTATTTGAGCGATCGGCTGTTGCGCTGCGTGTCGCGGGTCGATTCCCGCACGAAACAAATATTTATATGGCCTACAGATAGTTGTTCTGATCTGGGTATCTTGTGTATGTGAGTTTAAATGTTTGTTGACGCACCAACAATACAGGAAGAAATTCCTAGTGTGGGTGGGCAATGCTTTTTTCTTTAATAAAAAAGAAAAGATTTTTTTTTTTATGTAATAATTATTTTGAGATATTCTAAAACCTTCATAAAATTAATTGGGTTTTATCAGTTACCTGGTAAGTAGCGGCATCTAAGTTAGATGCAGAAACGTAAAGCAAATTGTTCTGTACAATGTATAGAAATGATGGCACACAAACTCTTAATGTGTCTCGGACATTTAATATGACTATATTGTACATAGACCTTGCTCCATTTTTAACACCACCAGACTCTTGCATCACAAGGTACACACATATTATTAGTTTAAATACTTCTGCCATTAAAACAGCTGAAATTATAAGAATAAATTAATTAGTTATACTTACCTATAGTATGACTGATCATAAAATTCTTTTGTCACAGTAAACTACATTTCTTGATTAAAAATTATTTCTGCATTTTAGTTAAAATATTTTAAAAGAAAATGTTAAATTCTTACCAGCTGCTGATGAGAACATTTCCACATCTCTTATGCGAGCATATCGCATACTAAGACCTAGTACTGCATTTTGCAATGTTAATACCACCAAGCTTACATATTTAATGTAACCTGGAAAGAACATAAATATTCACCTTCTCATTACATATAGTGTATTAAGATATTTCACTTTTAAAATACAAATTAACTTCACCCAGGAGAAAAACTTATACCCTGAAATGCAATTAGAAGTTGGAATAGAAAAGTCTGTTTATTGTCTTTACCATAGTTAGTGTTAGTTCTTCTGTTATGTGCATATGATTGTGCTTTTTTAGCATCGCCGTCCATGTCTTCTGTGGTGTTTAACTCTGTGATGGCTGTTGTTGGATCTTCTGGAACCTCAGCTATCTGCGCTGCTTCACTGACTACAGGCTCTGTATTTACTGATGCCTCATGAGTTTCAGTTGACTTCATAGGAACCTGATAAGGACATTGTCTAAATTATATTTATTTAGTCGATGTTGAAATCACGATAAGCTAAGTGATTTTATCAATACAAATTGATTTTATTATTGATATCACTAAACACTGATTTTGTATTTTCAGAAGTCTTATGATATCAGTGTAATCATGAATACGTGGAACAAAGTATGAAAATGATATTTGTGGTAAAGTCAAATCAAAGAAACTGATTAAAAACAGGGAGAAGTAATGTGAAAAACGATAAAAAATATACAGTGATAACTGAAGCTACGTACTTACAACACCATAATTATTTTATTGTTGGCCAGATACCAACAAATCATTTCAGGTAGATTTTAGTTTGTAAATAGGAGATATCTGGATAAATAAAATTTTGATATATTATTAACCGGGCTGAATACCTTCACCATTACGAATAAATGTTAGTATAACACATTAATGGTATTACCGATTTTTAATGTCGTTTCAATAATAAAATAAACACACTGAAATTTTCTTCACTTGCTATGAACAAATACTTATACGCGCTACTTCATCGAAAAGAAGCTGATTATTTTGTGTGATGTGAAATTTATTGTTGACGTCGGCAATCTCACTGAACTGCATGGCAATGAACTGTTGACACATTTGACATTTGAATTGACATTTGGCGTTCCATTCCATGTACAATCTGTGTAACAGAGAGTTTGTATAGTAACTAGAGATAACTTATTTACGACGAAAAAGAAACTGTCAATCCTCTCGTTCTTGCTTATAGAAAAACTCTATGAAAAAAAAAGAGACAAACATAGACAAACGCAACCATCCTGAACGTCAAAGAGATAACTTTTTAGTCACTGTTGTAACCCATCGGTTAGCAGCTCTAATTAAAGTGTTTCGCTGTTTTCACACCCTTGTTTCGTTTATATCAGGAAGAATTTTGTTGTTTAATTATCTGCATGAACCATGTTGTGTGTGACTATCAGTTGCAAGAGCAGAATGAGTGTATTAACCGAAAATAATCAAAGGATATCTTTCCACAGGTGGGTTATCGACTAGCATACTGAAATTATTGTGCAGGGAATACATTTCATAGGCTGTCCGGAATAAAGGAATCTTAGTTCTAAATACGTCGAGCACGTATAGTATCATTTAAACCATTCTATGTAGTGAAATAGTTAACTTTTATGCGTTCGCTAATAGAGCTATGACAGTTTACGTACTTACGTTCTGATGTTAGAGATGTGACAAAAGTCACAAGAAAGATTTATCGATACTGTATTTTTATTTTACTTACTTTAATGTATTTCTTAAAGTTTATTTGCTATTTGTTATTATTAACTAATATTGATTGTGCACAGGTTTCCAAAGAGTACTTATTTAAGAAATAAGTGGATCAAGAATATAAAACATGCTAACTGGACACCTTCACCATATTCTCGCTTGTGTTCACTGCATTTTATTGAATCGCTATCGCTATCCCTCGACCCATCTATGGATAAAGGTTGATGAATCATGTTTATTTTCGCATTTTTTCTAATTAAATAATTATATGAGAACCATTTTATTATTATTTATTTTGTTACTTTTATACTTATACATACTCGTCTGTAAACTTTATTTTCAGTCTTGCACAAGAACTAGCTTATATATCAGTATATTGATCAGTACCTGTTTGTACATATAGTCGTACGTGTGTACCAAAAACTGTCACTTTGTCTCATGATGTACCTCGTTTTTGCACAAGGTATGAATAAACATTATTATAAAGATTACCTAAAAAAACGTAGATAACATTAGCCGCAGTCAGGGACGATTCTTACAGATATTTGACCAAATTTGTAGAAAATCCTCCTAAACTAAACTCGATAATATCGATATGACAGTGGCACAGATCTAGTTCTGATATATGTCTATAGATAAGTATCTATAGCATCCTCGGTCACACTGGCAGAAAAGATGGCATAGACAAAAGTATATCTATCTCTTTTTGCATATGACGTTATCTGTTAGTGCGAAAGTGAATACCGATGTTGAAATTGCGTCTTAAATATGTTACCTCTAGGTTAATATACAAACTCTCTGCTGTGTATAATAAAGGTGGAAACATACTATTAAAACACGATGCGACGCCACGCCACCCGACGCCTTCAGACGCTTTGAAATACTAATCAATCCCATATATATGGTCAGAAACACATAGTCAACACGCCATGTGACGACACGCAATCACACGCGACAACACCCAGTCGGTTTGGATCAGCGTGTTGCCGGGAGAGGGGGAAAACACGCCACCCGACGCTTCGCACACAGTGTGTTTTTAGTTAACAACCGACGCCACGCGTCAGTCAGTCGAGAGAATTCCTGGCTTAAAGATATTTTTTGTATGTTTTTATTTAAAATGTCGGATGAACAATTAATAGAATTAGTGAAACGGTACTCAGTATTATTTGATATGATGATATGCCAATACCGTGATCATAGTATTAGGAATAATACTAGAAAGAAACAAAAAACAAAACAAAAAGCTATGATATGATCAGTGGTGCCAACGTAGGGTAATTTAGAGTAAAGTTTAATCAGCAGGGTAATTTTTAGGGTACAAACTTGGCGAGGGTAATTTTTATGTTTATGCTATAATAGAAGTTATTAACTTATTTGAGTCAAATTTGTACTGAATTGGACTTAAGTTTAAATATTTCCCTTGAACTCACAATCTCTTATAACTTCTTTTTCGATACGCCTATCATAGTCTCAATGAAGTAGTTAAGTACTTGGTACGGTACAATACAAATCCCAAAATCACCAGATTTTTTTAATGGTTCTAAATATTCGTATAGTAAAACTGCAACTGGTCTGTAATTATATAATAGATTGTAATGTCACGTCTTATGCACGATCTTGCATGAAATGTATCAAATATAGATAGTTTGGAGAGGGACAGCAAATTAAAAAAAAAAACGAAACCAAACACGAGACCTGGCAATACTGGCTATGATACTAGCGAAGCGTGTTGTAACATCACGTGGTATGTTGTATATGTCATAGTTATCTGTGGTATATGTGCACGGTTCGCGTCGGGTCGGGTTTTAATAGTATGTTTCCACCTTTAAGGGCTTATTACACTACAATATATAGGCAGTTAGGGTTCTTAAAATATCGACCTTATTGACTCGGAATGGTGAAGTGACCCCTGAATACCGTGTAGTGTAAAAGCACTTTAAGGACATTCGTTCGACTTGTCTCCGGTCATAGACATTTTCAATTTTTTTTATATTTCTGGACTTATAGTGCTAACACACGTTCGAATTTGGTCCGGCCGGACCACGGATTTGTGGGCGTGGTTAGTCCGGCCCGGATCATATCCGAGCGTGTGTAGAGAGGTCCGCGGACATTATTATTATTAATTGATACCGTCTCGGTCCACACAAGCGTGTATAAGCGAGAAAGGATTTGTGGGCGGATATAGTCACGACGGTGTGAAATCCGAACGTGTGTTATAGTGCTAACACACGTTCGAATTTGGTCCGGCCGTAAATAATAATAATAACGCTCGGATATGGTCCGGGCCGAAATAACTCCGCCCACAAATCCGTGGTCCGGCCGGACCAAATTCGAACGTGTGTAAGCCTCAAAAAACTCGGCTTATGCACACTGTTCACTGTCTCAAAAAACGTTCCGTTTCATGATCGTATTTTTTTTTTTCTAAATTAATAATGACTTATTATAAAAAAAAACAATAAATAATTAAAATACAACAAAATAAATGGGGGGTGCCATTTGAAGTGTAAATTTGTGGACGCGTTCCACTGCCTCTGTGCCAATCAGCAACGGTGAGTGGTTCTTCACACTATTTCTCATTGCCTGGGTCTTCCGGATGTTTATTTCGAGCTCCGTTTTTGCCGCTTCCTGACGTGGATCGTTTAGCTTTGCTTGCATATCGGCATGGGTATGACTCAGCAGGCATAGGTCATCGGCGTAATCCAAGTCTTTCAAGACGTTGGATAATCCCCACTATATGCCGCGGCGCCTGTTATCATAGATGCGAGGCATAATTCCATTAAGAACGACTAGGAAAAGGAGCGGCGACAGGAGGTAGCCTTGACGGACACCCGCGTGCAGTGTTACGTCATCCGATATAAGGCCGTTATGAGTAACCTTACAGGAATATTTCTTGTAAATACTCTGCAACAGACGGACTATTTTCGCCGGCACTCCTATGTCCAGTAGGCGGGACCAGATACTAGACCACTTCAGCGTATCAAAGGCCTTTTCAAAGTCTACAAAGGTTAGATAAATCTCCCTCTGCCGTTCTGATGTCTGTTATCCTGATACGGAGAGTGTTGATCAGCAGCCGTATTGCGTAAGTGCGCAAAGTGTTGAAACATGTGTACTACGCTTTACTTTAATTACATATTGGTATAGACTATAGAGCATAGTTCTCCCTCTATACAAAGACAACTTTTCCAACTTCCTCTTCGTCAAAATGTCATCCTGGTGAGAACACACGTTTTAATTCTTTTCTTCCCAATTTCATAATCTGTGTGCCTGATGTTTATTAATAGTTTTGCTACTGAATATGTATGTATACTCGCTATTCCTGGACTGCTTGATAATCAAGAAATACATGAATAGTTACCAGAACACATTGCGTTTCAATCTCACCGCATGCCACCTATACCTGCCTGTAGCATTTTGCACGACCACGCCTTATATTGGCTTCGCTTCGCAGACAACTCCTCTGCTCAGATAGTTCGTAATAACAGGTTTTGGACCCAGAAAAGTTATAAGCAGAAGAAGTGATAACGCGTGCAGAACATAACCTCAATTTTTTTTATTGCTACTTGGCTGTGGTGCGGTGGTGATTTTGCGTGGGTGATAGGTGGTGTGCTCCAAAATGGCCTCGCCTAGTCATCAAGAAGCGAGCAATGGAAATGCTGCTTTACAAGGTAACAATAGCTTGACATCGTCTATAGAAAAGTTGGAAGGAGTATCAAACTATTTGAATTGGAAGTTTGCAATCAGGATGCTGCTTACTATGGATGGCTTGTGGAATACAATCGAAGGCACCGAGACTGATCCGGTGAGAGATCAGCGTGCTTTGGCTCGTATAGCTTTCTGCATCAAGCCGGCACTTTTTCAATATATCAGGAATGCTGCTACAGCAAAAAGTGCATGGAAAAACTTAGCTGATATATTTGAAAATAAAGGCTTGTTAAGGCGTGTGCTACTTTTGAGACAGCTACATAGAATTGATTATGCTCAGTTTGCAAATATGTCTGAATACATACAGGGTGTCATGACCCTCGTGCAGCAGCTCTCGGATATTGGCCGTAAGACTGATGATGCTGAAGTCGCAGAGATTTTGTTGAGCGGTCTACCTCAGGAATTTATTTTTAGAATACTTGGTTTCTAATCTTGAAACAGTATGTTTAACCAATGATCTTACCAGTGAGATTGTACGAACTCGACTTTTACAAGAAGAGCTGCGGAGAAGTAATGGCGCGTTGAACAATAGCAACAAAGCATTGATTTCGAAGAACTCTTTCAAGAAGAAGACAATAGTCTGTCATTATTGCAATAAGCCTGGACATATCAAGGCCAAATGCTACAAGATGAAGAATGACAAGAAGAATGAGTCTACAAGCTTCGCTTCAGCTTTGTTTGCTCATCAAAGTAATGAGTGGTTCATCGACTCTGGTTGTACATCTCATATGTCAAACTGTAAAGACAATATGGTGAATTATAAAGACTTTATTTGTAATGCTAAACACACTACAGTTGCTGTAGCAAATAATGAACAATTGAGATGTAGTGGTGTAGGAGATTTAATGGTAAACTTTGGAAATGAGGATAATACCCAGGACAGTTTCAAGGACTGCATACCCTGCCTTGAGGGGAAGCTGTCAACACAGCCGTTTCCCAAAGGAGAGGGCAAGCGGGCCGAGCGACCATTGGAGTTGGTACATTCGGATGTCTGCGGACCAATGCGTGACTACAGCTTGGGGGGTGCAAAGTATTTGGTTACATTTACAGATGATCACACAAGAAAAACATTTGGATACCTAATGAAGTACAAATCTGAGATACCACAGACGAGGAGCATTACTGCACAGGCAGTGAGGATGAGTCACGCTGTGCAGACTCATCGTCGGCGAGCCACGAGTCTGTGACTTCGTCATCGTCGGACGCGTCTGTTCGAGGGGAAGGAGAGACGATTATAGAGGTATCACAGGCTGAGGCTAAAACCCGCCCTGTACGAAGTACTCGTTCGATTCCGCCATTGAGGTATCGTGATAATAACATTTCAATGTATGTTGGTAACATTGAGGAACCATCTAGTTATGAGGAGGCTATATCTTGTTCGGAAGCCACTGAGTGGCGTGCAGCCATGCAGAGTGAGTATGACTCATTGATTGCGAATGAAGTATGGAAGATCGTGAGTCGCCCTAGAGGGAAAAATGTTGTTAAGTCCAAATGGGTATTTAAGCGTAAACATGATGCTTCTGGAAACTTTACAAAGTATAAAGCGCGATTAGTTGCCAGGGGGTTTACACAGAAACATGGGGTTGATTATAATGAGACTTTTTCCCCAGTGGTTAGGCATTCTACTATGCGAATTTTGTTTTCATTGGCGAATGATTTAAATCTCAGTATAGATCACATTGATGTAGCTTGTGCTTTCTTGAATGGTAACTTAAATGAAACCATATTCATGGAACAACCTATTGGTTATGATAATGGAGATAACTCCAAGGTTTGTTTATTAAATAAGAGTATTTATGGCTTGAAACAGGCTAGTAAAATGTGGAACAGTAAAGTTCATGATTTGTTAAATAATAATGGTTATGTACAAAGTCAATGTGAACCATGTGTTTATGTAAAGAAAGAGAAGAATGATTTGACCATTATTGCACTGTATGTTGATGATTTCTATATATTTTATACTGAGAAAAGTGTAATTCAAAAAGACTTAGTAAATCTGTTAGAGAAGGAATTTAATGTAAAGAACCTTGGTCCATTAACAAACTGTCTTGGTATTAATGTAACAAGAGATAGAACAAAAAGTATTTTAAAATTGGACCAGACTGATTATATTAAGAAGTTATTATTGCGGTTTGGTATGGGTAATTGTAAATCTGTTTCTACACCTATGCCATTGAATTTTAAGTTACTGAAAGCTGAAAATGTAAGCGAGAGCAATGATAATTTCAGGCAATTGTTAGGGTCATTAATGTATTTAGCTGTATGCACTAGGCCTGATATTGCATATGCGTGTAGTCAGTTGAGTCAATTTAATAACTGTCACGATAACAGTCATTGGCAAGCTGCTAAACGTGTTTTACGCTATTTAGCAGGGACAATTGATTATTGCTTACTATTTGTAAGAAATAGTAAATTGAGTTTGGCTGCTTATACTGATGCAGACTGGGCTAATGATATAACTGATCGTAAGTCTTATACTGGGTATGTCGTGAAGCTAGGTAATAATGCAATAAATTGGGAGTCACGCAAGCAACGCTGTGTTGCTTTATCTACTACAGAGGCTGAATATATTTCAATTTCTGATGTTTGTAAGGACATATGTTTTATTAAGAGTCTGATATCAGAGATATTCTGTTTAAATGTAGAGTCAGTTGTTTATAATGACAATCAAAGTGCAATTAAGTTGTTGGAATGTAAAGAGTACTGTCATAAAAGGACAAAGCACATAGATCTCAGATATCATTATGTAAAAGACCTAATAAATAATAATATGGTAAGTGTAAATTATTTGCAGACTGAAAAGATGATAGCAGATGTGCTTACCAAACCGCTTAGCTCTAAGAAACATGTAGGTTTTATTAAGGACATGAATTTATGTGTTGTGTAGCATGTCTGTATGTTGTTAAGCATGTAATTATTTACTTTTTACATAAAGTAATAATGTAAAGCGTAAGGGGAAGTGTTGAAACATGTGTACTACGCTTTACTTTAATTACATATTGGTATAGACTATAGAGCATAGTTCTCCCTCTATACAAAGACAACTTTTCCAACTTCCTCTTCGTCAAAATGTCATCCTGGTGAGAACACACCACAGAGAAAAATAATATATAGGGTATAGAGAGCCCTCTCCGACTACAGAGTGAAGACCGCATATGTCAATTGATCGGAGAAATAGCGCCGTCTATTAACGCCATCCGCAAACTAAACTGTGTGTGTGTGTGTGGTGCCTGTACTTTATACATGTGTGTGTGTGTGTGGTGCCTATACTTTATACATGCGTGTGTGTGTGTGTGGTGCCTGTACTTTATCCATGTGTGTGTGTGTGTGTAGTGCACACATGGATAAAGAACAGCCTTTCCTTGCTAATTTGTTTGTTTTTAATTTTAATAAAGTTTTACTTAATTTTATTTTTTCTCATTATTAACAAAATCATAGTAAAACTTTATCAAGTTAAAACAAGCAAATTAGTAAGTGTACCGGTCAGTTGAGGTGTGAAGGCTTCTTATGTTGGAAATGAAAGACTTGATTCTTCATTACGATTTGAAGCGGTTCTGCAGGTCCCCAAAGTTCAGGAGATGGCGTGAGGATAATATTTCCATGTGGCTATGATTAGATCGATGCGCCTCCGCACTTTCGAACCCCGAAACTTTACTTTGTTGAGGACCACAAAATCACTTGCAAATTAGTTTTTTTAATAAAGGTAATCTTCACTATGTCTATAACCTAACATATAATATATAACATAAAACAGATCAACGAAACCCCTCTTGTTTCTGAAGGAACTATGACAATAAACACACTAAACACTCGCTAGATTTGATACGATTTTTGGGAACACCTTTCACAGATTGACTAAATTGACTTTTTCCCTAAGATCACAACACTCAATCACTGCACTTTTCACTTTGATTAAAGATTGCCTTTTATTAGAATGGACAACGAAATTGTCCGTCTTTATCATAAAGCCTTCCTCCACATTCAACAGACCTGCATTCATCAATTTAACGGCGGTAATTTCGAACAAAAATAATAATATTTATTATTCCTTCCAAATGTTTTTACAAGGGTTTCTAATAGTTTCACAGGTTCTTATGTGTGGGATCGTTTTACACAAGCTGTGATCATCTTTTAAGATATTTATAGGGTTTTTTGTATGACATAAAATCATCCCAGGATTTTGTCTTATACCCCGAACATTGAATATATGGGCGTGTGCACCTTGAAGCCTTCTTTGCAGCGAACCCACATCCAGGTCCGTAACTGTACACCCAGAAGATATTATCTAGGATGAATGAGGGATGTAGGGAAATTTTGTTGATTTTACAACTTACAAGAAAAATTGACAATGAAAATTTGACAATCCATTTTTTTTTCTTTTTTAACAATGTTTTATTCTTGACCATAGATACAAATCTATCAGTCTTGTACATAGAGTGGAAGTGTCATTCACTGTGTTGCAATCGTAATTATTACTTAGCTTTTGAAATCAACACAAATATTTGCAAATAATTATAGTACGTGTTAAATAAAATCATAAGGTAATGAAATAATTATTTAGATTAATATTTATTTTATTATTGTTTAGTGACAGACCTATTTTAACGATGGTCTTGCCATCTGTGGTGACATAGAGTAACTAATTGTTTTTGTTGTTAAGATGGGGTTATCAGAGGTCGCATTTAAAAAAAAATGGTTCCTAATCTGCCATTCTATGGGACTGTCCTACCCCTGGAACACACGTTTTAATTCTTTTCTTCCCAATTTCATAATCTGTGTGCCTGATGTTTATTAATAGTTTTGCTACTGAATATGTATGTATACTCGCTATTCCTGGACTGCTTGATAATCAAGAAATACATGAATAGTTACCAGAACACATTGCGTTTCAATCTCACCGCATGCCACCTATACCTGCCTGTAGCATTTTGCACGACCACGCCTTATATTGGCTTCGCTTCGCAGACAACTCCTCTGCTCAGATAGTTCGTAATAACACAAAGAAGTTAAACTCTATCCAACCGACCAAATCGACCAATCACATGCGAGATGAATGACGCGATGTTTTTGTGTGATTGGCCGATTTAGTCGGTTGGATAGAGTTTAACTTCTTTGCGCACTTACGCAATAAGGCTGCTGGTCCGTACAGGTGCGATTCGAGCGGAAACCAGCCTGGTCCTTGCGCAGAAGAGGATCCACGGCCTTCGACAATCTATCCAGGATGATCTTGCAAAAAACCTTACAGGTAATCGAGAGCAACGTTATACCTCTCCAGTTATCGCACTGGCTAAGATCTCCTTTCTTAGGAACAGTTAAAGGAGACCTTTGTTCCATTCGTCTAGGAGTTCTTCGGCGATCCAGATCTTTTCAATAAGCGGCGTCAGGACCTCGACGGCGGTGGTTAAGTCGGCTTGTAGCATTTCCGCAGTTATCAGGGCGAGTCCTGGTGCCTGTCTTCAAAGAGCGAACACCGCCGCAACTTCATAGGCTGACAGTGGTTCCGTGTTAATATTGAGAAGCTGGGATGGTGGGGAACTGACTTGCTGCGCGTCAGGCGACGATGCAGCTGACAAACGGAAGACCTCTTCAAAGTATTCACGACGTCACAATGAGCTGACCTTCTTTGGACTTCAGCGGCTTCTTCTTCGACTTGCTGTTACCTGCCAAGATTTTGGTGGCTTTGTACAACTCTTTCAAGTTTGCAGCTTGTTGAGCACGATCAGCAATACCATCAGCCCACCGTCTCCTATCTTTGCGGGTACTGTGATAGATTTCCTTGCGTTTCTGACGGTATTACGTGTTAAGGTCTGCTCGTATGGCGTCGTTATGCTTATGGGTCTCAAGCAGTCTCAGATTAATTTTATTAATTGATTTGTGCCCTAGAACGACGGAGCTGGTCTCTGTATGGGCCACTTTGCTGCGGTTCCATTCCTCGTCTAATGAGTCCGTAGCAGCATCGAGTACAGAAAAGTGATTGCGCAATTCCAGCTGAAAAGTTTTACGCGTGTTTTACTGAGTTGCTCACCTCGAACCTTCTTCCAATGTTGCCAGGTCCTCCAGCCACACGGGCTACTGCAACCTTGAGCCGGACTTCAGCAACTACCAGATGGTGGTCGCTATAAATATCGGCGCCCCTGTGGTTGCAGACATTGAGCAGTGAAGACAGCCATTTGGAACTAATGGCGCGGTGGTAAATTTGGTTCTTTGTGACCCCATCGGGTGAGTTCCACGTGTACTTATGGTGGTCGCCATGAATGAATAATGTTCCTCCGATAGTAAGGTCATAGAAAACTTGATAAATCGCTCCCTGCTCTCGTTGCACACTCCAAGTCCCTGTGTACCCATATGCCGATCGCGGTTTTTGTTAACACTCCCAACCTTTGCATTCAGGTCCCCCATGACAATGACGATGTCTTGCTTTTTTATGCTCCTAAGGGTGGCGTTGAGGGCATTGTTGAAGTCGTCCTTGATATCCTCTGTTGATGCATTGGTTGGGGCGTAGCACTGGATAATGGAGATCTTCCAGGCTTTTGAGTTGAAACGGGCACACATGATTCGGTCTGAGACCGGTTTCCAGTCCAAGAGGCTATTCTTAGCTGCATTAGAAAGGAGGAGCCCCACGCCATACTCGCGCAAATCTACCTCACTTTCTTTACCTGCCAAAAGACATACAGAGACGCACTAAATAAGGAAGCAAAAATAACAGACAAACAAAACTACAACACACAGGCTGATAATAGCGATAATAATAGTAATGGGGACTTAATAATAATGTTAAAGAAAATGATACAACAACTTACAAATATAACAAACCTACTTATAACACTCACGACTAAACTGACAAATTCAACTCCATAAAAATGGTTATTTGGAACGCCAATGGCCTGTCACAACACACCCTCAAGGTGAAAACTTTTCTGAATTATATAAGATTGACATACCTACTCCGAAACTCACTTCACCAAGAAAAGTCATTTCAAAATTTATGCCTATAAATTATACCATACGATGCACCCTGATGGTACTGCCCACGAAGGTAGCACTATATTAATCAAAAACGGTACTTGCCCGTGGTCCCCCAGTCTAGTCCCCCTCGGGGTACCACGAACAAATATTTTTGCCCGTGGAACCCCCAAGGGGGACAAAGGGGTACCATGGGCAAATTATTTGACCCGTGGTACCCCTGCTATGGTAACACAATAGATTTGTTCGAGAAAAAGAATTACTTACGTTATTATCCATTACATAATGTGATTAGTCTTTGTAATGTAACCGTACATTATCATGAAAAACATTCAGAGGTTAAAAAAAATATCTGTAATATCATATTCTACAGATTTGGGATTTTTTTTAAATATTAAAGAAAGCTTAACTGAACTCCTAAATAAAAATGATTTATCCAGAGTTTTGTACTTTCTGAGATTTTGGCTATGCCACTTTATGCAAGCGTTTGGATTGAGGGCCAAGTAAATTAATAATAACAGTCTTAATTCACGTTTAAGAAATTAATGACTTTAAGTATTTTCTCTTTTATTCTTATTTCGTTTGGCAAAAATTTAAAAAATGGGTCTTCGATCCAGATGCTCATTCCATTTTTTTCTTCAAACTCGTGTCTTACGTTTTTTAAATTCTTCCAGCATCAACATTGTTTTTTATTGAAAAAGCATTATACAAATAAATAATTGTTTACCCATTGGTAAACAATTACTAAAGGTACTTCTTTATTTGTCAAGCAACAGTTCATTTTAAAAATGTTTTTTTTTATGACGAATTTAAATGTTTGAGATGGGGTACCACGGGCAATAAAAATATATTTGATAAGAAGATTGTAATTCAGGGGGTACCACGGGCAAAAATATTTGCCCGTGGTACCCCCTGAATTACAATCTAAAAGAATAAAAGAGAAAATACTTAAAGTCATTAATTTCTTAAACGTGAATTAAGACTGTTATTATTAATTTACTTGGCCCTCAATCCAAACGCTTGCATAAAGTGGCATAGCCAAAATCTCAGAAAGTACAAAACTCTGGATAAATCATTTTTATTTAGGAGTTCAGTTAAGCTTTCTTTAATATTTAAAAAAAATCCCAAATCTGTAGAATATGATATTACAGATATTTTTTTTAACCTCTGAATGTTTTTCATGATAATGTACGGTTACATTACAAAGACTAATCACATTATGTAATGGATAATAACGTAAGTAATTCTTTTTCTCGAACAAATCTATTGTGTTACCATAGCAGGGGTACCACGGGTCAAATAATTTGCCCATGGTACCCCTTTGTCCCCCTTGGGGGTTCCACGGGCAAAAATATTTGTTCGTGGTACCCCGAGGGGGACTAGACTGGGGGACCACGGGCAAGTACCGATCAAAAACAATATCAGACACCATGAAACTGCAAATTATTGTACGAATGAAATACAGGCTATAAACAGTAATTGAGGACTGGGCTGGACCCTTCACAATCTCAGCCGTGTATAGCCCTCCTAAACATAATTTAAAACCAGACGACGACGAGAAATTCTTCAACACCCTGGGAAGCCGATTCGTGGCTGGTGGTGACTATAACGCCAATCATACATATTGGGGCTCACGAACAGTTAGCTGCTGAGAGCGTTAGATCAGCTGAAGCTTAGCTGTGTCTCATCTGGTGAACCTACTTACTGGCCCACCGATGCAAGAAAGACACCAGACCTAATTGATTTCGCAATAGTGAGGGGCATCGCTGGCACATACTTTGAATGTAAATCAATGCCTGAACTTTCGTCAGATCACTCTCCAGTCGAAATACTGTTGAAGAGAAAAATAACCCCAACTGAAGACGTATGTCGACTACATAACAGAAAAACAGACTGGAACAGTTTCAGAGAGTCAATCTCCGCTTCAATAAACCTACACTTACCGCTCAAAACAAACGAGGACATAGAAGAAGCCGTTGAGCATTTAAATAGTTGTATACAAAAATCAGCTTGGCATGCTACACCTGAAACTTCCAAAACCATCCCCAAATCACAAAGCTATCCGATTAATATTAGAGAATTGGTTGCAAAAAAACGAAAGGCACGGAAATTATGGCAGAAAACCCGGCACTTACCGGATAAAACTGCCCGTAATTCACTGACATCTCAACTGCGCCAACTACTGAGTGAAAATCGAAACCAAAATGTGCAAGCATACCTTAGAGAGCTAGGTGCCAGCGCTGCAACCGACTAATCACTATGGAAAGAGACAAGCAAACTCAAGCGCCCTATGCAAACACGGCCTCCTATACGCAAAGCAGACAGCAGCTGGGCTATAAAAGATTCAGATAAGGCGCAGGCATTTGCTGACCATCTGAAAAATGTGTTTGTACCAAACCCTGATCTGGGATCTACTCAGACTGAATCAGTGTCGAGAATGCTTAATGAAACACATCAGTTAGATCTCCCAATAAATAACTTCTCTATATCTGAGGTTAAACAAGCAATTAGGAAACTCAATCAAAACAAAGCGCCAGGATACGATTTGATAACCGCTAAAATAATGAGAGAATTGCCAGAAGAGGGTGTGCGCTTCTTAACATACATCTATAATGCCATAATGAGAACTTTAACGGTCCCCAGACAATGGAACGTAGCTCAAATCATTATGGTCCCTAAACCGGGCAAAAGCCCTGACGATGTAAAATCTTACAGGCCTATCAGCCTATTGCCAATACCATCAAAAGTAATGGAGATTCTATTCTTGAGCAGATTAGCGCCAATCATAAAAGAAAGAAGCTTAATCCCAGAAAACCAGTTCGGCTTCAGGCAACAACATGGTACTATTGAACAAGTATATAGGCTCGTGAACAACATTAACAGTGTTTTTGAAAGGAAACAATACTTCACAGCTACATTCTTGGACATCTCACAGGCTTTTGATCGCGTGTGGCATGATGGGCTACTGTCTAAGATAAAAAATCGGTGCCAATCGAATACTACAACTATATTAGATCGTATTTAGAAAATAGACATTTCTTTGTAAAACATGGCTAAGAAGTAACAACACTATGTCCAATCCATGCAGGCGTACCGCAGGGCAGTGTAATGGGTCCTACCTTGTATCTTCTGTATACTGCAGATCTGCCGACCTCCGAGGCCACTTTAACAGGCACTTTCGCTGACGACACAGCAGTTCTGGCATCTGACGAACTCCAAAAAAAGCCACCCGAAAACTCCAAAATAGCCTTGACAATATCGCGAAATGGCTTAAAGATTGGCGTATCAGGGCCAATGAATCCAAATCGGTCCAAGTGACATTCAGTCGACGTGACATCTGCCCTCCAGTCACATTAAACGGAGTTCAAGTCCCCCAACACGATGAGGCAAAGTATTTGGGAATGTACCTAGACAAGAGACTCACATGGAGAAAACACATCTTTACCAAAAGACTAGCAATGGGACAACGGGTCAGAAAAATATACTGGATGCTGCATAAGAAGTCCCAGTTGTCAATGACAAACAAGTTACTCATTTACAAAACTATAATTAAACCCATATGGTGCTACGGTCTGCAACTATGGGGTACAGCGGCAAACTCGAACCTAGAAATTCTGCAAAGATATCAATCTAAAATGCTACGCATGATATCAAACGCACCTTGGTACATAACAAATGAATAATGACTAGACTACACCACGACCTTAACATTAAAACAATCAATCAATCAATTCCTAATAAAGGAAAGGATTATTAAATATAAAACAAGAATCACACACCACCCTAATGTACTTGCAAAGGATCTAATTAACGAAGTGCAAATGCCACGAAGGCTCAAACGCAAAAACCCACAAGATCTATGTTGTAGATCGCATCATGATGAAGCGATATAGATAATAAACAATCTCGCACAAGCCCAAGACCAGAAAATACTATCCTAATGCTGAATATCGCCGGATAGATAGCAAAATAATTTAACAAAAAAAAAAAACTTTCTTTACCTGAATACAGCAAAGTCAAGCCCCCGGACGTTCTCACCTCACCAAAACCGTTTCTCCTCACTTCGCTTAGACCGAGTATCTGAAGGTTGTAGCTAAGGATTACTGCTTCTGCTTGGGCTAGTCGGCTGTCATACTTAGTTTAACACCCACAAAATATTACTTTCAACTTGGGCCTATCTACATATTTTTTTTTAAATCAAGTACACAAAATTGACACTCGGGAGTTCTAATTGTGCATTTGTAATTAACTAATATGCAGTAACCTTATCTATCTATATATATAAAAAAACATTTTTACAAAAAAATACTACCGACTTCCAAATAAAAAAACTAGAAAGTGAAAAATAAATTTATTTTTGGAAGTCGGTGTCTTTGATAGGTACCAAAATTTTTAAGTTATGGACACCGACTTCCAAAAATAAATTTATTTTTCACTTTCTAGTTTTTTTATTTGGAAGTCGGTAGTATTTTTTTGTAAAAATGTTTTTTATTTTTCACTTTTTAGTTGTACCTATCTAAGGGAAGTAGTTAAGTAAGTACCTATAACGACAGAATAGATTACCCGAATAAGATGAAACTTGAATATAACCGGTGAAATGAGAGATCTGCATACCCCTTTCGAGCGTGCTGGCGTGATGTTATGTTATGAAATGGTATAAACAATAAACAGACATGCGATTGCAGCAATCCCGAGAGATTTGCCGATATTTATTGAAGAGTTCTGTTGTATATCTCCGAAGTTCTTCATCAGATCTTCACCAAATGAAAATGGGACCAATTTTGGAATATACCCTTTCAAACAAAAAAAGAATTTTCAAGATCGGTCCACAAATGACGGAGATATCGGTGAACATACATAAAAAAAAAAAAAAAAAAAAAACATACATAATGTCGAACATAGAACCTCCTCCTTTTTTGGTAAGTCGGTTAAAAATGCTTTGTCCTGAATGACTGACTGACGGATCAACGCACAGCCCAAACCGCTAAACGTAGAGACCTGGAACTTGAAAGGTGTGTTCTTTGTATGATGTAGGCATCCGATAAGAAAGAATTTTCCGAAATTCTACCCCTAAGGGGGTTAAAAAGGGGGGCAAAGTTTGTATGCAAAATCTAATTCCGTCGGCTAATATTTTTGAAACTTGGCACAAATAGTAATCTAAGTACATGATAAAGATTGACATTATTAGTTTTTTGAAACTACATCCTCAAGTCGATTTAGGGGGTGTTGAAATTTGTATAGCAGAATCTTATTTCATGGGTAACTAAACTTAAAACATTACACAAATACTAAAATAAATAAATAATAAAGGTTGTTATTATTAGTTTTTTGAAACTACCCCCAAAAGACGATTTAGGGGGTGTTAAAGTTTTTTTGAAAAATCTTATTATTAGGTTAATAAACTTGAAACTTGGCATAAATACCCAACTAAGTAAGCAACAAAAGGTTGCAATTATTAGTTTTTCAAAAATACCCCCAAAAGTCTTTTATTTTTTTTTGAAGAATAAAAGAAAAGGAGGTCTTCTTAGGTTAATAAACTTGAAACTTGACACAAATATCAACCTAAGTAAACAATAAAGGTTATCATTAAAAGTTTTTCGAACCTACCCCAAAATACGATTTAGGGGTTGTTAAAGTTTTTTTGAAGAATCATATTTATATCTATATAAAAGTGAAAGGTCACTCATTCACCTATCACGAAATATCGAAAAATGCTTGACGTATAAAGATGAAATTTGGCAGGGAGGTAGTTTATAATTAGTAGACGTCCGCTAAGAACGGATTTTACGACAGGGCCGGATTTAGGGGATCTAAGGGCTATCGCAAGTTAGTATGAAAGTCCTTCATTTTTTGAGCTACTAACTTAAAATATGGGCAGGAATGTAGTTTATTGATAGTAGACGTCCACTAAGAACGGATTTTGCGACAGGGCCGGATTTAGGGGGTCTAAAGGCTCTCGCAAGTTTGTATGAAAGCCCTTCATTTTTTGAGCTACTAATTTAAAATTTGGGAGGGAGGTAGTTTATAGTTAGTAGATTTCCGCTATGAATGGATTTTGGATTTAGGGGGTCTAAGGGCTATCGCAAGTTAGAATGAAAGTCCTTCATTTTTTGAGCTACTAACTTAAAATATGGGCAGGGATGTAGTTTATAGATATTAGACGTCCACTAAGAACGAATTTTGCGACAGAGCCGGATTTAGGGGGTCTTTAATTTTTTTAACTACAAACTTAAAAGGCAGGGAGGTAGTTTATAGTTAGAAGACGACGCTCAGAACGGATTTATGGGGTCTCTCGCAAGTTTATATGAAAGTCCTTCATTTTTTGAGTTACTAACTTAAAGTTTGGCAGGGAGGTAGATTATAGTTAGTAGACGTCTGCTAAGAACGGATTTTTGGACAGGGCCGGTCTTCGGGGGTCTAAGGGCTCGCGCAAGTTTATATGAAAGTGCTTCATTATTTGAACCATAACCTTGAAATTTGGCATGGAGGTAGTTTATAGTTCGTAAACGTCCGCTAAGAACGGATTTTGCGTCAGGGCCGGCTTTAGGGGTCTAACGGCTCTCGCAAGTTTTTTGAGTATTTTTTTGTGCTACAAACTTAAAATTTGTCATGAGAGTAGTTTATAGTTAGTCAGCTAAGAACGGATTTTGCGACAGGGCCGGATAAAAGAGGTCAAAGAGCTCTCGCAAGTTTGTATGAAAGTCCTTAATTTTTTATGCTACAAACTTGAAATTTGTCATGAAAGTAGTTTATAGTTAGTAGATGTCAGCTAAGAACGGATTTTGCGACAGGACCGGATAAAGGAGGTCTAAGGGCTCTCGCAAGTTTATATGAAAGTACTTAATTTTTTGAACTACTATCTTGAAATTTGGCATGCAGGTAGTTCATAGTTAGTAAACGTTCGCTAAGAACGGATTTTACGGACTTAAGAACGGACAGGGCCGGATTAAGGCGGTTTAAGGGCTCTCGCATGTTTGTATGAAAGTCCGGATGTCTTTTTGTACTACTGTCCTGAAATTTGGCATGTCTAGAGTTTAAGAATAGGAGATATAAGCTAAGAAAGAATTTTGTGATACTCTATATTTTTTTTCTAATTCATGCTTTAACAAATGATGCTTAGTGTGATAGGCATTTTCTGTTGACTGAAATATAAAAATAGTTTGCGTTAAACATCATTAAACTTTATATCTTCTTAACCACGCGTACGAAGTCGCGGGCAACAGCTAGTATATATATAAAAATGAATCCCTATTTCCCTTGGTCACGGCATCACGCGTGAACGGCTGGATCGATTTCGCTTATTCTTTTTTTGTTGTGTTTGTTATTGTTAGGAGAAGGTTCTTATGAAAAAAAAAATAAGATAAAAAAATTGGTACCTTACCTACATAGGTAGGGTAGGGTAGGGTAGGTAGGGTTGGGTAGGTAGGGTAGGGTAGGGTAGGTAGGGTAGAGTAGGTAGGGTAGGGTAGGGTAGGAAAGGTAGGGTAGGAAGGGTAGGGTAGGTAGGGTAGGGTAGGTAGGTTAGGGTAGGTAGGGTAGGGTAGGTAGGGTAGGGTAGGTAGGGTAGAGTAGGTAGGGTAGGGTAGGTAGGGTAGGTAGGGTAGGTAGGGTAGAGTAGGTAGGGTAGGGTAGGTAGGGTAGAGTAGGTAGGGTAGGTAGGGTAGGGTAGGGTAGAGTAGGTAGGGTAGGGTAGGTAGGGTAGGTAGGGTAGGGTAGGTAGGGTAGGAGAGGGTAGAGTAGGTAGGGTAGGGTAGGTAGGGTAGGGTAGGTAGGGTAGGGTAGGGTAGAGTAGGTAGGGTAGGGTAGGTAGGGTCAGCTAGTCTATATATAAAAATGAATCCCTATTTCCCTTGGTCACGGCATCACGCGTGAACGGCTGGACCGATTTCGCTAATTCTTTTTTTGTTGTGTTTGTTATTGTTAGGAGAAGGTTCTTATGAAAAAAAAAAGGTACCTTACCTTAGGTAGGGTAGGTAGGGTAGGGTAGTGTAGGTAGGGTAGGTAGGGTAGGGTAGGTAGGGTAGGGTAGGGTAGTGTAGGGAAGGGTAGGGTAGTGTAGGGTAGGGTAGGTAAGGTAGGCTAGGGTAGGTAGGGTAGGGTAGGTAGGGTAGGTAGGGTAGGGTAGGGTAGGGTAGGTAAGGTAGGGTAGGGTAGGGTAGGTAGGGTAGGGTAGGTAGGGTAGGTAGGGTAGGGTAGGGTAGGTAGGGTAGGGGGTGTAGGGTAGGTAGGGTAGATGAATGTTTGGTGTTTTTATGGCAAAACAAAGTTTGCCGAGTCAGTTAGTTGTCAATAAAAATCGGATGTCACTTTTTTAGGGTCTATAAAACACTGTTCAAACAACTGTCTTAATGTCCGTGAAATTTTGGTTCCCTAGTACTTCTTGTCCAAACTCTATCCATCTTAATTCATAACATTTTGAACTCGGAACTCAAATCACGGACACGGACTTGTAGTGAGAAACTGCTCTAAGGGCCCTTTCCTGATGGGATATTGCGCACGTATCTTCTAAGAAAAATTCTAGTGCGTATCGGTTGAATTGCATCGCATTCTATGTTGTTAGGGGGGGTTTGGTTTCCGCACTTAGTCCCTCAAATGGACCTTTGTACGTGGGCCATGGCGGCCGTTGGGTAGTCATTCCATCCAGCCAACCTCCCTCCAGAACTCAATTAGAGCTCCTGGTTTTCTCAAAACATCTGTGTAAGATCTGGGTGACCCGAGGGTTCGTGCGTTGTGTCATTCTAGTACTAGTTTTGATGTAATGTGTTTTTATTTGTTTTGATGCGCTGTCGGAGAGTATCCGTATGTGGGTGTTCGTAACCCTCCTGGCTTCTAGGGCATGGACCGCTTGTATGATGCCCACACATTCCACCTGATAGACGGTGTTGAACCCTCCTAACGGTCTTGATATTATATTTATATTAAAATCGTGTGAGAAGACTCCGACTCCGGTACCGGAGTCAGTTTTCGATCCGTCGGTTTTTATTCTCATCTCTTTCGGGCCAGAGTAGTCACATCTTTCCTCTGTGAGTACCTATTATATTGTAGTGCCTATGAAAGTGGTGTTTTTTTGGGGCTTTGTCGTATGGTGATGCTAAGATAAGATAAGATAAGATAAGATAAGATCATTTATTTGTCCAAAACATGAGTATACACACACATGGCATGCAAGATGTAACATTAAATTTATCACTGTCATGTTTTGCCTCAACGGCGTACAAATATAACAAGTAAAATAAAAAGGTTAAAGGTTATACACCTAATTGGTCAAGTAAACATCAAATAATTACAAACTTATCCATTATACAAAAATCAATAATCCAAATTAAAACTTAAAAATAAAATTGAAATGTATATAAAATTAGTCAATTAAATGTCAAAGTAATTAGGAATAAGATCAGGCTATTTCACTCAAGTCAGATTAATTTGTCATTCAAAAATTCGTCAGTGGTGTAATAGACTTTCTCTAACAAAAGGCGTTTTAAACTACTTCTTAATTTTTTTGTTGTATATTCCCTAAAATATTTTGGTAAGGTATTATAAATAATTGACGCCATACAGAATATACTTTTCCGCAATAGTGCTGTCCTAGATCTAGGAACGCAAAGTTTGCTATTGTCGCGTCTATTTCGGATTATTTTATCTGACAATAGGGGAAATAGGTGTGGGTTGGATCTGACAAACATAATGGTTTCTAAAATATACAAGGCTTAGATAAAGTAGGTATAGATTAAGCCTTAAAATGACCTTGATTGATAGAGCGAGATGGCTAATTGGTAGCTCCATGTAAATGATAACGACAAAAGATTATTTTTTGTCTTTGTCACCGTGGCCGGTTTCTGTCGTTTGTCAAACTCTAATACAATGGCAGGTTTGACAAACAAACTCGGTTTTGTTTGATTTTCTATGATTTCGTGGTATTATGTGTTAATTAAGACAAGGAATTTGGGTTATTTATAGATAATAAGTGTAAGTGCGATGGTGGGTTGTAGTGTTCTTGTTCTTGTTGTAACACCAGAACTAACTATTGCTGTCTCATGTGCGGCCACGCCAGTGCTTAATCTATACCTACTTTATCTAAGATACAAGGATGGTAAGGTCAAGATTTTATATATTTTGAAATATGGTTTGCAACTTTCGGTGACATGTCCACACATAGTTCTAAGGCACCTCTTTTGGGTTTTAAAAACGACATGTTTATTTGTTGAATTGCCCCAAAAAATGATTCCTTTTTTATTTATTCATTCATTATCTTAACTTAGAGGACACTAAGCCATGATAAGCAGTTATTAGTGCATCAACATTCTATCTAAGATACAAGGATGGTAAGGTCAAGATTTTATATATTTTGAAATATGGTTTGCAACTTTCGGTGACATGTCCACACATAGTTCTAAGGCACCTCTTTTGGGTTTTAAAAACGACATGTTTATTTGTTGAATTGCCCCAAAAAATGATTCCTTTTTTATTTATTCATTCATTATCTTAACTTAGAGGACACTAAGCCATGATAAGCAGTTATTAGTGCATCAACATTCAACATCGGGGCTAATTTATACAGAGCATATGTGGAATTACTAATTGCTTTGCTTAAGGCTTCCGTATGCGCTTTCCAATCTAATTTACTGTCAATAGTTACTCCAAGAAATTTTGTAGTGTCAACTTTATCAATGTTGTTATTACAATAGTGTACATGAACATTTGGAATGGTTAATCTTTGGGAAAAATGCATGATATTCGTTTTTCCAAGATTTATCTTAAGATTGTTGTTTTCCAACCATTTTATCATTGAACCTATAGAATCGTTAATGTCAGTTTCGTAAGTGTCTCTATTTTTACAAGCGATCGTAATGGTACTATCATTGGCAAAAAGTGTCATAGGGTGGTCAATACTTTTGGGTAAGTCATTAATATAAAAAATAGTGGGCCTACGACAGTGCCTTGCGGTACGCCAAATTTGACTACACGCTCTTTTGATTTATGAATTACTTCATGTTTATTGCCTCTGTTTACTGCCGAAATTTCTGTAAATTGTCTTCTATTGCTCAAATAAGATTTAATAAGACTGGAGAAATTACCTCTAATGCCGTATGCTTCTAATTTCTCAATTAGTATGTCGTGACGGACATGGTCGAAAGCCTGTGTCATGTCACAGAATATTGTACATACAGGTATATTCGTATCTACTTTTGGCATGACATTATGTAAAAAATCATATATTGCTAAGTTTATGGTTTTACCGTTTCTGAACCCTTTTCTGTTCATGAGTGAGTATATTTTCTATTTCGATATAGGTTTATAACTGTTTATATAAATACTTTTCAAATATTTTTGATATTATACTTATAAGGGATATGGGTCTATAAAATTGCATTAGCTCTTCCTTTTTAAATAATGGTTTTACAATAGATATTTTGAGTGCCTCAGGAAAAACACCAGTCTCTATGCAAAGATTAATTATATGGCTTAGATGCGTTGATATTTCTCCCGCTACTGCTTTTATAAATTTTGTTGATATACCATCGTATCCTACACTATTTGTGTTTTTTAACGTTTTTATAATTTTAAACACCTCGATTGGCAGACATGGGCCAGAAAAAAAGAATCTTTTCTTTTATCTATCAATGCTGTAGCTTTTTCCCCAGATCCTGCTATAGAATTGATTTTGTCAACGAAGTAAATAATGAAGGCATCTGCAATGTATTTTGGGTCAGTGATAATATCATTGTTCACACGAATTTTGTCAATGCAATTTTTCGGAATGTTGAATTTTGAGTTGTTTATTATTTTCCAAGTAGCTTTAGATTTATTATCTGAAATATTTATTGTGTAGTTATTTTGAGCCCTTTGAGTGAGTTTTACAATTCTTTTAAATAGTTTAGAATAATTAGTAAGTTTTGCTTTATTAATTTGATTTGGTTTAAATCTGTATTGCCATAAGAGTTGTCTTTTCTTTTTACTACATAGTTTAATACCACGTGACACCCATTTCGGTTTTCTCATAGTATTAATTCTAACATTCATTTCGGGAAAGCACAAATTATAAAATAATGAAAATATGTCAAGAAAAGAATTATACGCTACATTAGGATCATTGCTTTTGTAAATGTCAGAAAATGATAAATTATTTAAGCAGTTTTTAAACTTTGTCATGTTTTCATTGCAGTAGTCACGTCTTTTTATCTGCCAGTATTTAATGTTACATTTTTTCTGTACTGGGAATATCATAAATTGTGCTGTATGGTCCGATAGAGCAAGTTCTAGGACTTCAGCCTTACATGCTTTGCGAAAATTATGTGCAATATTATCAATACAAGTTTTACTTTTAAGGCGTGTGGGTTGATTCACAGATAATTTCAAATTATAGTTAAGTAAAAGGCACTCAAATTCAATAGTTTGTAGGTTCCTTTTTAAAATATCGATATTGAAATCCCCTGTAATGACAATATTATGATAGCACTTCTTAGTTAGCTCTTTTAGGAGAATTTTTAGTTTATCCATACATACGTTCAGGTTATTTAACTTGGGAACTCTATACACGCATGCTAGGACAGTATTATAACTAGGTAACTCTATCGCGCAACATTCAAATACTTCTGATATGGTTGCTATCTTCTTTAATTCGATGAAGTGGTGTCCGTTTTTTACCAAGATGCATGCTCCACCTCTCTTGCTTTCTTTTCTGCAGTACGACGCCGCTAGTTGATAATTTGGTATAGTTACATAAGATTCATATCCTGCCATAATGAAGTGTTCGGTTACGCACAATACATCTACATTTAAACCTTTTTCTGATAACTCATCCAAACAAACTGTGACCATGTCGGATTTGTTTAGTAAACCGGCAATATTCTGATGCATAACACAGATATTATTAGTGACGAAAAAAATTTGTTAGCTTCTCTTTATTTACTTCCTTAGTTTTAACCGTGTCATAGTACCTACTCAATTTAAAAAAACTAACATCGGTTTACGCTTGATCGCATCTTCCTTTATGCGTGTGTGCTTAATTCTGGAGTCTTTATTTAGGGAACCTGATAGGTGGAGTCTAAAGGTGGCCAGCAGCCTAATTGCGTAAGTGAATTATTCAAAGCAAACAAGTTGGAACCTTCCCAAAAACGACTTTTCGTATTGCATATTACACTCTGAAACGGAAAGGTTAAGCTCCTTTCATTACCAATATTTTGACGTAGAAGTGATTGTAAAAGAATGAATGAAAGCGGAAGAATCGAGATAAAACTTCACTATTGGTATTGTGTAATGCAAATGTCATATATCTTCAACTCCGTAGTATCTCTAAGTAGTCTGTGTTCAACTCAAAAGAGGATTTGGAAAGCTAACGCTAGCTTTCCAAATTAGTTTCGCAATACCGAAAAAGTTGAAAGAAATGATTCTGATTCTTTGAAAGAATCGACTTGTTTCCTTTGCAGAATTCACTTACTTACTTACGAATTAGGTGTAGAGGTGGCAGTCCCAGCATTGCCTGTAGGGCGGTAGTGGGTGTGGTCAAAGAGTAATATTGTGGTTCTCATACTACTAGTGATTGCAACGCAGGCGAACCGCTGTAGTTTTTCGAGATCTCTTTGGGCTGTGCTGAGGTCTGTCCTGGGCCACCAGACCAACGAGCCATATGTGATGATTGTTCGGATGACTGTGGTGTATAGCCAGTAGGTAACCATGGGGCTAATCCCCCAATTCCTGCCTAGCAGTCGTTTGCACTGCCACAGGGATATGCTGGCTTTTGTGGTGATATGGTTCATGTGTTTTGCCCAATTCAATTGTTTGACCAAATAAATGCCCAGGTACTTGGTTTCGGTTGAAAGGCTTAGGGTTGTTCCGAAGAAACGCGGTAGTTGCAGTGTCATCGGTTTTCTCTTTTTTGTGAAGAGAATTACTTCAGTTTTTGTGGGGTTCACTGAGAGTTGGTGCTCGTTGCACCATTCCTCTACTATTTTCAGGACTTGACGCATGAGATTGCATAGTGTTTTCGTGGGTCCCGTTTATTATTATTCTTATGTCATTCGCGTAGCCAATGGTGAAATAACCTTTGTCGTTGAGTGTTTTGATGAGGCTGTCAGCTACCAGGTTCCACAGAAGTGGCGAAAGGACGCCCCCCTGCGGACAGCCCTTCGCGACGATGACCCTTGTAGTATCGTTAACCGTGACTTGAACCGTTAAAGTTTGAGCATGTTGGTGATCCAGCCCCCTAGGGTCGGGTCTATGCCGTGTCTGTCGAGGGCCGTGTTTATGCTGTTGAACATGGTCTTATCGAAGGCGCCCTCGATGTCAATGAAAGCGGCCAGTGCTGAGCATTTGTGGTCCACTGCACATTCAATTTTAGAAACCACGTTGTGCAACGCGGATTCTGTTGATTTGCCTGTGGAGTATGCATGCTGTTGTTTGTGCAGTGGTTTTTCCCAGAGGCCCATCACGGATGTTCCTTTCACAGAGTCTTTCGAGGGTTTTCAGTAAAAACGATGTGAGGCTTATAGGTCTATAAGTCTTGGGGTGTGTGTAATAGTTGCGTTGCATTACTTCCATGTGAACATACTTGTAATATAGCTTAGTAAAAATCACTTTGATGTGATATGAATTGCATTGCACCATCAGGTAAGGGTCTAACCTGTCAACTAAGCTAAAATAACTTAGGCTTAATTAGTTAGCCTAGTTGCAGGCTAAGAGCTAACATAAGTTACTTACCTTAGCTCTTGGCCTGCAACTAGGGTAAGATCCAAGGTGACAATAGGGAGTCAGTCATAGATTTTAAAACCTATCTCCACATTATTACATGAATTTTCAGGTTTTGGTTTAACTTGATCCGAGCTAAGCATTTAGCACCGTTTCAAAAAAATTAATAAAAACCTTATTTTTAGGTGGATTTAATTAAACATCTAAAACATAAATAGAATTGATTACTTAATTGCAACACTTATTTATTGATCATTTTCAAAATCTGCAGGATTCTTGCGTGCAAGACGTTTGTGTTCCCGTTCAACACCTTCATAAACCAGGTAACCAATGATGAAGGCTGTAACAATAAAAATATGTTAAAAACAACATTATTATTTAAAGTGAAGTGACCTAGCAAAAGGTAAAATGGTAGTAAATACACAACAATTTTATTTTTTGAATTGGAAGGTGTTTCTCCTATTTACATACAGTCTATAGATTCTATGATTTTCAGGCAGGGTCTGTTACATATAATAAGTATAGGGTCTATGACATCACAGACTTGTGACATTGGTGGATACTCTTGGGAGTATGGCAGGCGGATATTGGTATCTTGGCTATTTTCAATTTATTTCCTGTTAGCTATTGACCAAAAAACCATCTTCAGATAGCTCCTTAGACATGCTTACCAACAACTTTGTTGAAGTGCCAAAGAAAAGACTTACAGGAAAATCTCGAGTAGATCAATGCTTTCCATACATCCTCCTAAGTCCTATCATATTGCATAAGTAGGTATGTGGATTAGTGATTGATCTATGAATGGTATATATGTGCAAACTAACTTAGTATTTCTTGTAATGATACAAATTTATTAACTTACGTGGGGCCCACTTGAACACGCTCTCGCGGAATCTACGGAAAATGTTGGGCAACCCATTTGAAATGGCTCCAGCATATGCGCGTTGTTCGTGTGGCGATAACTTGTATGTAATCAATCCTCGGATTTTAGCAAGCTCTCCGAAATGCTTTCCCATTTTGTTTAATTAATTCACACTGGCTGGAAGCTCAATTATATAACCAGTAAGGTGCCCACCAATGAAACAATATTATTTTTTATGTCAAGATCAAATGACAGCTAGTTAACGCCAATGACAGCCAAGGGTTGCCAAGGTTAATAATAATCCTGTATTAAAGATTTGTTGAGCTTCCTTTCCGTAAAGATTTGTTTTTTTTTTAATTTTCGTCCTTTTGAGTTGCTTTAGTGCGATTACCTTCCAGAAAGTGACATTTCAAAAATGTTTGATTATATGTAGTTTTACTTATTACATATAATACATAAAATTGGTCACACAACTCGCTGATGGAGTGAACCAGCTGACTTGCTAAGTGCTTACCATAGATTTAGAATTTTTTTGATGGTGCTGACTCACAAAAAATGTCCAACGGGCTTAGATAAAGTACCTATAGATTTCGACATGGCGTGGCCGCACATGAGACAGCAATAGTTAGTTCTGGTGTTACAACAAGAACAAGAACACTACAACCCACCATCGCACTGACACTTATTATCTATAAATAATCCAATTCCTTGTCTCAATAAACACATAATACCACGAAATTACAGCAAAATCAAACAAAACCGAGTTTGTTTGTCAAACCTGCCATTGTATTAGAGTTTGACAAACAACAGAAACCGGCCATGGTGACGAAGACAAAAAATAATCTTTTGTCCTTGTTATTTACATGGAGCTGCCAATTAGCCATCTCGCTCTAAGAATCAAGTTCATTTTAAGGCTTAATCTATATGTACTTTATCTAAGCCAACGGGGAGTTTTGGCGGGAACGTGATGGCGTCTATGTTGCTTCTCTATTTAATTTTCCTAAAATTGTGTTAAATTGAATATTAATAGCGTAAAATTAGTGGTTTTTAGGGTTCCGTACCCAAAGGGTAAAAACGGGACCCTATTACTGAGACTCCGTGGTCCGTCTGTCTGTCTGTCTGTCTCCAGGCTGTATCTCATGAACCGCGATAGCTAGACAGTTGAAATTTTCACAGATTATGTTTATCTGTTGCCGCTATAACAACAAATGCTATAACAATTTTTGCGATAATGGTACGGAACCCTTAGTGCGCGAGTCTGACTCGCACTTGGCCGGTTATTTTATTCAATTTGTGAATGTGCATGAGTGTGGGCAAGTAAAACACAGCGGTAGAACATGAGTTTGTTCATGTTGTCGCCAAAACTCCGTAGAAGCTTCCAATAAAGTTACTGCCATTTTACTGGGGCCTAACTAGGACATTGGACTAAAACCTAAAAGAACTAGAACTTTTAAACGTGCCACTGGCTAAATCTTAGATAAAGTGCCTATAGATTAAGCACTGGCGTGGCCGCACATGAGACAGCAATAGTTAGTTCTGGTGTTACAACAAGAACAAGAACACTACAACCCACCATCGCACTGACACTTATTATCTATAAATAACGCAAATTCCTTGTCTCAATTAACACATAATACCACGAAATCACAGAAAATCAAACAAAACCGAGTTTGTTTGTCAAACCTGCCATTGTATTAGAGTTTGACAAACAACAGAAACCGGCCACGGTGACAAAGACAAAAAATAATCTTTTGTCCTTTTTATTTACATGGAGCTGCCAATTAGCCATCTCGCTCTATCTATCAAGCTCATTTTAAGGCTTAATCTATAGGTACTTTATCTAAGGGCTAAATGCACAAACTGTGCAAAGCCAAAAAAAAAAAACAACTGTCAATGTCATTAATCATTCAAAATTGACTGTCACTTACTTGTCTAAATTTCTCTTCTCTGTCTGTGGTTACTAACTACTTGAGCTATTTACTTTGTATTAATTACTATCAAAAATCGTCAAAGTTTAATTCAAAACTCGTCCAACTTTATCTTTTCAAGCAATTCGAAAACCTTTGGTTTCTAGCTTTGGTTTAGTAGTTTCTCGGGAAGCGCGGGTTTCAGTGTGCAAACATGGAAGAAGTGGATTCCATTATTTTACATTTTCTTCGTCAGTTGAATGTGTATGTAAAATTCTATTATTACTAAGTAAAATGACAATGTATCTACTGAACATTGTAGAAGCCTTCTGCCTTAAGATGACCCTTCTTTTAACTTTGAAATTTTTTCAGAAACATTAATGATGAGGTCAGAAGTATTGACGAACTGCCGGTACATACAATTATTGAATCAGCTTCAACATGCCTAAGCACCATAAATCCATCTGTTAAGGTGACCAGAAACTTGCCATCTGGTATATCCCATAGAATAGAAGTGGCATCTCAGATTGCATCTATTTGTAAGGTAAATTTTATATTTATACATAGGCTTATTCATAATTATTATTGTATTCAAATAAATTATTTTTACACTCTATCAATTATCTTATTTCAGGACTTAGGGTACAAAAATGATGTGGGTTATCAAACATTCCTCTATCATAATGAATGTGAGCTGAGACAGGTGTTTATGTTTTTAATAGAGAGATTACCAAATGAAGGTAAACAAGCACCAACAAGCTTGCCATCTGCTAACAAAAAGTCATTGCTAAAGCAGGATATCAGTAATAAAATTGCAGAAGAACTTAAAACTATTTGGATTCCACCATGCTGCAAACCTAATTCAAATAAAATTGGGGATTTTAGTACCACAGGTAAATTCTACACTATGATTTACTTCCACATACATCAATCTGGTTGATATAGGGGATCAAATGTTCAGTGGGTCATCTTAAGGGCGGAATTGTAGGTAAGAGTATACTCTCAAGGGCATCACTTATGTTAAGACTTATTTTTCAGATTTGACTGTATCAAGCCGGACAAGCCTAAGCGATGAACAAGTAATAGAAAAGTTGCTTAAAATAAAGGAACTGAGCAAAACAAGTGTATCAGTATTACCAACTCAGCAACTGGAGCTTCCCACAGAGCCAGAAATAACTGTTGAAGAGCCTGAAATAAGACAAAACTCAAATAAAAACCTTAAAGAATTAAAAGAAATGGCTATTGTTTTAAGGCAAAAGTTAGATACACTTGAGAGTGAAAAAAATATGATGGAAGTTGAATATTCTCAGGTAATGATCACACTCCTTTTCTAATTAGGTTATGAACCAGTTTCCAAATTAGAAGTTGAGTATTTGTCAAACTCTACTGTAGCTGGAAACGCTGTGGCATTCAAGTATGGTTTGATAAATTTATATATTCCCAATTCAGAAACTAAGTTATAGTGATTGTTTCAATAAAAGTAACACAAAATGGGTACCTATTGCATATTATTTGCCAAACTTGGTTAAACAAGCAAGATTGCAATATGTTTTTAGTAACAGCACAAAAAGAACTTTATGAAACATGATTATTTTTTATTACAGGCTCAAAAATCATTTGAAAGAGCAGATGCTGATTTGAAAAATGTACATAGCATTCTGAACAGTATTGGAATAACTGATGTTGATGCAGTAGGCGTGGCAGATGGGTTAATAGACAAAGTACAAGGAAATATCAATACTTTGCACAGGCAAAGTGAAGAATTAACATCAAGGAACTTATCTATAATGGTTGAAATTGAAAAAATTACAAATAGTATGAATCTGATGGAAGTATGTATAATTTATGTTTCAATATCTTCACATAATTAATTTATTCATAATTCATGGTATAATTTTAATAATATTTTTTAGTCTGAGAGAACAAGGTGTAGAAAGATTTTAAGTGGGTTGAAAGAGTCAGCAAAGGCATTGAAAGAAGAACATGACAAGAAAGATATACTGGGCAACCAATTAAAGGAGAGTTATGGCAAGTTAAGAGGGGGAAATAAAAGGTTTGTTACAAGTACTGACATATTGCATGCATGTTCCCAGAATTTTCCCACAGATCTCCATACAAGTTTGACTTTCTTTCAAATTGATTTGTTCAAAACCATTGCTTTTAATATAATTTTTAAATAAATTAATAGTGGTGCTTTAATTATGTCATTTTCATGCATGTTTGTAATTGGTTTATTACATTAGAAAACAAAACCTTTTTAACAAAAATAATATACTGAGTAAATAACGAACTAAAAAGCAAGGTTGTACCTAGGTTGACCTTCATTGGTTGTTTGTTTGGTGCTGCCTCAAATATTATCTTTAAAAAGAAAATAATGCTAGACTAAAAATATTTTTTAATTTTTTTCTTTTCATTTCTTTATTTGGATGCTAAATTTTTTTTGTTAAAAAAGATTTTTTTCGCTTCTAAGTTCATTTATCGGCTCACAATTAAACATTTATTGGAAAAATTAGCAATAAATCCTTTTTAGGATTCCGTACCCGAAGGGCCTGGCCTGGGTACTGAGGCCTATTGCTGTCACTCACGTGTCGTCTGTCACAGCCTGAATGAAAATGATTGGAGCTACAATCTTTAAATTTTAACAGTATCAGCCATACAAATTGTCAAAAAATATATTAAAATGTTTTTAAGGGGCATAAAAAAAAACAAATGACCTACCCATCGAGGGGGTATCGTTGTTTATAGCTCGATAGATAAATACTGTATTTTTATTTTTAAAATATTGGAAAACAAAGCCCCCAAAGTCAGCCTTTTATACAAAATTATGTTCCAAAATAGTTTTTTAATTCCCATAAACCTAAGAACTTCAAATTTGGTATTATTCCATTTATTCATTTTATTTACATATTTTTAAATATTATTCCATAAAAATAAAATAAAAAACATTTAAAAATACAAAAATAGTAGCTCACCGGTATCGGTGGTCAGGGCTCCAGAGAGAGGAACCTTCTAACAATGCGAGCAAAAAGAAAATAGAGTTGTAGGATATTTATATATTTTTTATTATTATTTCGTTTATTCAATTAAGTACACATTTTAAATCTACATTTTTAAATATTTCTTTATAAAAACAAATCATAAAAAAACATTTAAAAATATAAAAAATAATGGTTGTCCGCCGGTATCGAGAACAGGGTCCATGCTACTGGTGGTTAGGACTCCAGAGACAGGAACCTCCTCACAATGCGAGCCGTATCGAGGAGTACTGCCTTCTGTATCAGACCCTTGATCCAACCTCGCAATGACAGCCTCGACAGATGGTCGTCGAGGCTCTTGGCCATCAGGCTGTTGGCCGTAACGACAATCGGCACAATGATCGCCGAGTCCACATTCCACATGTGTCGTCCTAGTGTGCTAAGACGAGATACTTGATTTGTTTCTCTTTCTCAGCTTTCACGAGGTTCTCGTCATGCCAGTGTCAGTCGTGCCAGTCAATTCTCGTCGTGGTGTCATCAATTATCATTGTGCGGCGCGCTAATCGGTCTATCACCACTATATCCGGCTTATTGGCAACAATAGTCCTATCAGTGATGATAGACCGATCCCAGTGACATGGTCCTACAACGTGACATGGTCATTTTCGAGAACTGGGTCGGGCACATAGTTGTAATACGGTACCTCCGATTCCACTAGATTGTTCTTCAAAGCAAGTTGCTGGTGAATAATCCTGGCCACTTGGTTATGCCTGTGAAAGTACTCGCCGTTAGCCAGACGAGAACAACCAGAGATAATGTCTGATGGATTCACCCGGACGGTGGCATGCCCTACATATGTCAACCGTCCCGTCCTTCGTTATATATTATGTCTCCGGTAGTTATTCGTCAGCATAACTTCGTCCATAATTGCACAGACAAAACCTTCAGTTTCCCCGAAAAAGTCACCGAAACGTAGCCAGGATACGGACGCTGGGAAATCTACATCGGGCCCATGGAGAGCCCGTGTAGCTCCTTGCCTTGCCATACCTCTGCGTTCATCAGTCGATAGTATTACAGGCTTGCGCCAGTTCTCTTTAGCCATGGACAACGGGGTGAGTCCCTTGTCCACTTCGACCACATCCAGGTGCATACCCACTTGCCACTTCAGCTTTTAAAAAGTATTCTCTATTATTATTATTATAAGCCTGTTATGTCCCACTGCAGGGCAAAGGCCTCCCTTCCGTCTTTCCATTTATTTCTTTCCAAATTTGGTGTTACTGTTTATTAATCATTAAAGTATGTATATTTTACTAACAAATACCAACAAATTGATAAATAATGAATCCTCATTTTTAGAGTTCCGTACCCAAAGGGTAAAAACGGGACCCTATTACTAAGACTCCGCGGTCCGTGTGTGTGTCTGTCTGTTACCGGGCTGTAATCTCATGGACCGTAAAAGCTAGACAGTTGAAATTTTTACAGATGATGTATTTCTGTTGCCGCTATAACAACAAATACTAAAAATAGAATGGCATAAATATTTAAGTGGGGCTCCCATGCAACAAAAGTGATTATTTTGCCGTAATTTGCGATAATGGTACGAATCTCTTCGTGCGCGAGTCCGACTCGCTCTTGGCTGGTTTTTCCTATTAAAACCAAATTGTTTTTGCGGTTTGGTACGCTACTCTAAATGTGCGAAGTCCGACACGCACTTCGCTGGTTTTTTTTTTTAAATTGAAATGGGGCCAACTTTAAGGTATAATATTTCCAAAAAAAAAAAATTTTTGGTATCCGTCCTCTCTAAAAAAAAGTTATGCGTGGTCTGCCCAGACATTGAAAAAATATAATTATACTTGTCGAATTGAGAATCTCATTTTTTTTCGTTGGTTAATAACTGCAAAGTTTTTCTCAATTAATGTGCAATGTATATGATATATGCAATAATCTGCTGAATGTTCTTAATGAAAAAGTGGTTTTTTTTTACAGGTCAATATACACAAAACGCATTTTGGAAATTATAAGTAATGTTGACAAGCAAAACATGGAGATAAAGAAGATATTAGATGACACAAGACAGTTGCAAAAAGAAATCAACACATTGGAAGGCCAACTAGACAGGTGCTTTTCTATAGCCGATGAGACACTTTTCAGGGTGAGAATATTTAAATGTAATGGGAATTTCATATATATTGAAAGAGAAACAGATAGTAATTATCTTTTAAATTTTAGGATGCAAAGAAGGATGACCAAGCAAAGAAGGCATACAAACTGTTAGCCTTGCTACATTCAGAGTGTAATACTATTGTTTCCCTTGTTAATGATACTGGTACCTTAGCAAGGGACATTGTGGATTTAGAAGAAAATATAAAGACTGAGACAGCCAAGAGAACTGAAGATACCTTGAGGAAAATACAACTTGATCTCACAAAGATACAGGAAGAGAGTTAAAATAAGTTTTCAAATTAATGCTTTATTAAAGTCTAAAATAGAACTTGAATCTATGAACAAGAAGGTATACCTACTATGGTTGGTTGGCCTCTGCTGTATATTTTACTATGTAAGAAGTTGCATAATATCATTCCTGTAATTATATTTATTTCAATTAATAATATTATATTAGTAGATTCAATTATATGCATCAACTATTACTCTGTATAAAAGTTAAATAAAATAACTATGCAAGTATCTATTATTTTATTCTAAGATCCTACAACTCTATTTTCTTTTTGGTCGAATTTCAGGTGGAATATAATTTTCATCAGAAGCTTTAATTGCAGTTTTCTTTGAGATTGATTTATCAACCAGTTTTTCTTTTTCTTCTATTTGAAGATCAACTTGATCTTCATTTTCAAAGAACCATAATTTCTGCTCTTGTTCCTTCATTTCTTTTTGTTCATGTTGAATGATTTGTATGCGGCGTGCTCGGTCTAGTCTTTGTGCTTGTTCTTCAAGTTTCTCATCTCTTAATTTTGTCCATGATTGGAATAACTGAAAACAAAGGTAATGAAAATTAAAATATTGTCAGAATACCGCTTTACCAATTTCAAATAGATTAAAAATAACTGACCTGTTTTTGCTGTGATACATCATTCTTGTGTGATTTGTTGATAGCATTCTCAATAGCAACTTTCAGTGACTCTTCCAGGGATATATCTGAGATTTGTTCAGATTTGCCCAAACTTGTAATACAGTTTTCTATAGTTGCTTTTGATTCAGCTTCTGCAGTAGCATTCTCTTTTTGTAGTATTTCTAAAACCTCTCTGTATACTTTAAATGATTTGTCACTAATCATTTTGTCACAGAAGGCGGATAGTTTATCATATTTTTTGTAGACAAGCCATCCAATAATCTGCAGGTTATTGTTCAAATTATTTGGAGCTCTTTCAGAAATCCATGCTAATGTTTTGCCAGATAATGTATGAGTATCTTTGATGTCAAAATGATCATCAAAGAAGGGATTTCGAAGGAACTTTACTCTTATCTTAACTTCTTCTACTTTCTTGTTTTTCTCTGTAGCTGGTGCAGGTTCTGGTGGCGTAACTGAATAGTTACTGATGTACTTATAACAGGCATATTGGCACAAAGTGCACGTTATTTCATTATTGAATTCTTCTTGCAGCATTATCAATGAAGCCACCCTTGCAGCAAGATCAAAGTTTGGTAATGTTATTAATTTGTCCAGTAGTATATTTGCAGTGTAGTCATCGAGGAACACACCAAAGTTAAGAGGATCTTTCAATATTTCAACCAGTTCATTGACATCACCAAACTCAATGAAATTCCTCACCGTAGCTTGCTGTGTCGAATCTAACATATTGCCTGTTTCTGCTGTAGTCCTTAGTTTAAGAAGTAGATCCTTTAATTCTTCGAGATGGCTACCGTCTTTAATTGCATTGGCAAACATATCAACGTCTATAGCACTTATAACACCCTTTGAAGCATAATTTTGGTCTACTACATTGTAGAAATCATGTATACTTATTTTATTGAACACAGGTGAGGAGTTCATGTTATTCCAAGCTTCTGTACATTTATATTCATTGGTAAGGAAATTCTTTTTATGAATAATCACTGGACAAATATTATTCTTAAAAAATACCTTTCGACAGTTACGTAACATCTTGAAGAGTTAAATATAACTTATTAAATTAATCCTGATTCAGTCAAGGTTTAAGTTTTATTTTAATAATAATAAATAAGTAAGGTTATGTTCCTTACAGGCAGCAGTTGACGTTTAATTGTTTGACGTAACAGGTTTGTCAATTTTTGAAATTGTCATAATTTGACACAAACATTCTCGTTAGTCGTGCTTAGCAAATAGCTCTATTTTATTTGGAGTTTTGTTATCTGGCTACGGAGGCTTTTAGATTGTCTATTTTTAAAAATGCACTTTTTTCCCCATTAGAACGCGGATGTAGCACATTCTAACTAATATTTTTTGGAGTATTTGGTAGGAAATAATTATATCGAGCCAGCATTCTTGGCAAGCTTCACTGAAGTAGTCCATGCAACAATACAATTCTCAGTACCAGTTTTCCTCGACACCGATACACTTAAATTTCACGAATTTTGCATGACGACATCTAATTTTTCTTCTTTTCATTGCGACGTTTCTTTTAAAAAAATAGCAGGGTTAGTAAAATGAGTGATTTTTAATGAATGTTCGATTGATCAATCGAACACCCTACTCAAATGCGGAGCTCCTGTACAGACTATAGGGCTTATTACACTACACGGTATTCAGGGCCCTGAATACTGGGTCCCTAAATTATTCCGAGTCAATAAGGTCGATATTCTGAGAACCCTAACTCCCTAACAGTTATTACACTACCCTAAATAAGGGTTTAGGGCCCTGAAAGCCCTTATGTGCCCTAGAGTGTTCCAACTGTCCATTAACTTGCACCCTACAACAATATCCATTAGGAATCAATTTGCAAATAATTATTTGCCTAATAGGTATTTTCAACACAGGTACTCGAAAACAGGCACGCACGATATCGTACTTGTACGGATATGGCGGCGGACGGCCCCCGTCCGCCTATTCTGTTTGTTGTATTTAGAATGTCTGTGCCGCCGCCGCCCTTGAGCGACTCGCCGCCACGATATCCGCCGGACCAGGACGCGCGAGCTGGCCAGGCTCGCCCGTCCGACCCGTCCCGGATAACGCAACGAAGAGACGCCGCGACGGGATTAAACGGGCTTTTAGTTCTTACTAGCTCGCACCGTGATTCAGCTCGCCATCTGTAGTTTAAAGTAAATTGATTCCCACCATTCTATATATTTTGATGTAGGTACATAATTACATACTTAAACGTTTCTGGTGTCTTAGGTGTGAAGTTATAGTATAGCACAGAAATATCTTACACATACACATCTGCCAGGATTAATTATTCAGTTACATGCTCTACGAGATACGAGTCATCGTAGTTTGTTGGGTATTAAAGAGTTAACCGCAGCCAAGTCTATCAATTAACCTCTTGCTATCTCTGTGTGCACAACAGGACTATTTCCATAATATAATATCTCTCTGTTGCATGTACTTTGTTAGTACATGCAACAGTACACCATTTTGTTAGGGAGACTTCGTATTGCATCACCGAAGGTCTCCACTAACGAACTGATTACGGCCTTTCGCCCAGTCTAATTCTCACGAGGTTTTCGCATTGCAATATCGAAAGACCAGATTTGTAACAGATGTAACAGATTTCCAAGAGCATCAGAAACTTTCATAAAGTTAGGAAATCTAGAGTTTAGGTATTTAGGTGGGGACCCTCTACACTACTGTCTTAGTGCTACCACTTAGCTTAGATTTATCTCTGAGGAGCTGCCACCAGGTTGGAAGTCTCCATCAAACACTAATCACTTTTACTTTGCACTTATTGAATTAGCTAAGTTACATTTGGTGTAGTTCAAATGACACTAAATGAAGCGGCAAACGCCATAGACTATAGGGCTTATTACACTACACGGTATTCAGGGCCCTGAATACCGGGTCACTAAAACAATTCCGAAGCAATAAGGTCAATATTATGAGAACCCTAACTTCCTAACAGCTATTACACTACCCTAAATTAGGAGATAGGGCCCTGAATACCATGTAGTGTAATAAGCCCTTACATCTAGAGATATTATTTTATAGTGCTAACACGCACGTTCGAATTTGGTCCGGCCGGACTAACTCCGCCCACAAATCCTTTCTAGCTTACACACGCTTGTGTGGACCGAGACGGAATCAATTAATAATAATAATGTCCGCGGACAACTCTACACACGCTCGTATATGGTCCGGGCCGGTCTAACCACGCCCACAAATCCGTGGTCCGGCCGGACCAATTTCGGACGTGTGTTAGCACTATTAGCGCCATAACCATACACTATAAATACTCTTTATCTATCGTGATCGTTCTATAGGGCTTATTACACTACACGGTATGCAGGGCCCTGAATACCGGGTCACTAAATCATTCCGAAGCAATAAGGTCGATATTATGAGAACCCTAACTCTCTAACAGGTATTACACTACCCTGAATTAGCGTTTAGGGCCCTGAATACCGTGTAGTGTAATAAGCCCTATAGAACGATCACGATAGATAAAGATATGGGTCCGGTCTCGGTCCGGTATTGCCAGCATATCACCTCATGTTGTCATTTATACTAGACTTGTTACACGTTTCGCCCTAACAATATTACTTTGACTCTGTTACCTGGGGGGTGACCATAAGCTCTTAGAGTAAGATTATTTTGACTGTGTGTAAGATACAGTGTGTATGACTTGTATACATCTGTCACTTACGCGATCTCAAAATAACCTTAATTTAAGAGCTTATGGTCACCCCCCAGTTTACTTCGCGAGCCACACGTCGCGGCAGTCTGGCTGGTCACGATGCAGCCCCCACTTTCAGGTCACGAGTTGGGTGGATGAAAAAGATCCGCGTGTAATTTTTAGGGTTCCGAAGTCAACAAGGAACCCTTATAGTTTCGCTCTGTCCGTCTGTCCGTCCGCAGCTTAGCTCAGAGAATCTAAGTACTAGAAAGCTATAATTTGGCATGTATATACATATTAATAATTCCGACAAAGTGGTAACATAAAATCATGTAATTTTTTTTTTTCTGGTTGCTCCCATAGACGTAAATTGGGGATGTATTTTTTTTTCTCTTCTAACCCATGGTGTGGGGTATCGTTGGATAGGCCATTCAAAATTATTATGGGTTTGTTAAAACCATTTTTCGATTCAGAGATTCGATTGCGTAAAATTAAGCTTTAGGTTGCAAATTTATGTTAGAGTCAAGTGTCCCCCCCCCCCCCCCTGCCAGCGAAATGGTTACTCTTGGCTATGTAAAAAAATTAACGGCAGTAGTAAATATAACGAAATTAAAAGGAAAATTATCACGGATAACAAGGCTTTACAAGTTTACGAGTAATAGTCAACCAACTTATAAAATATACTTGGAACAGTAAAAATTTTGTACAAATGCCATTGAAAAATTACTTAAATAAAGTTGATAGCTATGTAAAACAGAGTAAATATAACGCTTACGAACCATGTAAATATATACAAAAATTAAATCATTACAGGCTTTACAAGTTTACGAGTAATAGTCGACCAACTTTTAAAATGTACTTGCACAGTAAAATTTTTGTACAAATGCCATTGAAAAATTAGTTAAATAACGTTGTAAGCTGTGTAAAACAGATAGTTAATATATGCTTACGAACCATGTAAAATATACAAAAATAAAATCATAACATCCTTAATAATAATGATTTCTGAATTAATAATGTTTAAGCTCGAATACCTAACGCACTGGAGTGGCCGGGGTCGTTGGCAGTACCAGAACGTAGTCCATACGGCGCATGCGCGCGGTGGAGTCTATTTTGTGTTAGTGCAGAAGTATTTTCGACGTTTTGTAATTAAAACGTAAAAGTAAAGTCAAATTAGATTCGATTTCCAAGCAAATTACTTATTTTCTTATGTCGAAATCATTCTTATTCGACCCGACTTCAGATTGAAATAGTGAATACCGCAGATTAGAGGATTCACCTCTAATCTGCGGTATTAGAGGAGATTAGAGGTGAATAAATACGATTTTTTTCTAATTCCGAAAGAGAATTATTAAACAAAGAGCGTGCACGCAAGGATCCAGGAACGAACTATACCATTCGCCGTGGCCACAGATCATAGAAACAACTGTTGTTTCTATGATCTGTGGCCGTGGCTCTAACGCGCGCTCGTATCGGCTCCTTTCGCAATTCGCACCCGCGGTGGTACTCAAATAGATAATATTTTTCTAACTTCAGTTGCGAAGTTGGATTTTATAACTCCTTCTTCAGTTACCAGTTAGTCCTTATTTAGTTTAAGTCAAGAGTGAATAGATTACATCTAGGCAAGCGTGCTTCACCGTAGACCACATCATCGCTTACCATCAGCCGAGATAGCGGTCAAACGCGAGAATATAGATTAAAAAAAAACATCATTCTATGTGGGCCCGTTTTTAGACTTTGTGAGCTGCTGAAACCGTTCTAATGTTCATGTAACAAGAACAAAACCCTCTTTTTAGTCCGCATTATTATGCAACTTCGGAACCCTATTACTGCGCGTGGCCCGACACGCACTTGGCCGGTTTTTTATAATAATTTGTTACAAAAAAATTCCGTGCACCTATGTGTATTAAAAAAATTTCGTTGATACACATGGGCATTTGTCACTGCCACTGCAGTCTCTCAGCTCCCATAACGGCCTCGCCTTCGGCTCGGACGTTTTTCGGACTTGTTTTTTTTTGCAATGACTCAATTGAAGTTTCGCGATTTTCGACTAGCTAATGTTTTTTGTTATCCGATCTGCTTTTGGCGTCGGAGGGCTGTATCCTAAAGACGTGAAATAAAAATAAACTTAATTGTTTAATTAATTAATTGTCAATTTTAATCATAATTGTTTACACACTGTGTGTGCTGTGTGTCTTTGTTGTGTTTCTCGCATTCTGCAGATACTCGTGACCGGTTGAGGAAGGTGTATTTTTTTATTAGGACTATCTAATCCTGAGTTGATACAAAAATCCTGTAGATGAATCCTATAATCCTTAACCAACAGTTTTCCCGGAAGTTTGTCAAACCTATGGATGTCTAGTTATGCCACAGATATAGTACATTACCGCAGCGGCCAGCAAAAGAGGCATTGATGGATGAACGTGTAAATTTGGGCCGAGGCGAAGCCGCGGCACACATATGTAAGTCCATCAATGCCTAGTTGTGGCCAAGGCTATATAAAGTACTTTTCTCAAATAATGCGCGGAAATTAAAACTAAGTAGTACCTAGCACTCATTTCATCTCTCATGTCATCTATGACAACGAACAGCAATAATTTTTCCCGCGTTAGGTTTAGCACGCACTGCGATTTTTATTCGTGCGATATTTTTCCGCCCATTCTGCGGCCTATGGAATTGTATGAAGCTGCACGCATTGCGGTAAAAAAATCGTTATTTCGATTTATCTCGAAGAAGGTTGTCAAAGTAATGCTCAAACCAAGCATGTTTGAGAAAATATAGTTATGCCTTTGATTGTTGAACATCTTCAATCACAAATAATGTTATTGGACAGCTTTGTTTGTATAAGAATGTACATTCATTTTAACTTATTTTTTCAATAAGTTCGTAGATTATACTTCATGACGGGACACTATGGAGGGTAGACCCTCTGTAAGGGACATATAGTTTAGAGACCATCATGGCCGACCACCAGGACCGCCTTTAGCATATTCGGCGTAGGGGTGCGAAAGCCAGCTTGCGTCCGTCCCGCTCTTGTCAAGAAAAAAAACGCTATATAATTTTTATGTTTAATTTATTTATTCCTCTGAAATCGTAATATACAAATAAAAATCCACTTATTTTTTTGCCTCATTTAAAAGTAAAAAATAAATACTACCTACGTAAATATGTTTTGATTTTTAGTACATTACTGCAGCGGCCAGCAAAAGAGGCATTGATGGACGAACGTGTAAATGTGGGCACAGGCGAAGCCGAGGCACACGTACGTAAGTCCATCAGTAGGTAGAGAGTAAGTAGCTTGGGTCATGGTTGACTGAAAAAAGATACTTTTTTTAATAATTTATATTTCGAGAAAGACCTTTCACCTTCTGTTACTGCGACAGGAAGTGTTAAATAGTAAAGATGTTGAAACGTTAGGAAACACGAACATTAAATTATTATTTTGGGTCATGGTTGACTGAATATAGATAGTTTTTTAATAATTTCAATTTCGAGAAAGGCCTTTCACCTTCTGTTACTGCCACAGGAAGTGTTAAATAGTAAAGATGTTGAAACGTTAGTAAATACGAACATTAAATTATTATCTTGGGTCATGGTTGGCCATTTTGAAATATTACGGGTCTGTGAAAACCATTTTTCGATTCAGGGATTTGTTTGCGTAAAATTAAGCCTTATATTGCTAATTTTTGTTAAGAGTCAAGTGTCCCCCCTCCTGCCTGCTAAATGGTTGCTATTGGATATGTGAAAAAATTCACAGCAGTAGTAAATGTAACGAAATTATAAGGAAAACTATCACAGCTGAGTAGGATTTACAAGAATACGAGTAATAGTCGACCAAGTTATAAAATGTACTTATAAAAGTAAACTTCAAATAAAGTAAACTTTAAATATTTTTGGTCATGGTTGACTGAATATAGATATTTTTTTTAATAATTTCAATTTCGAGAAAGACCTTTCACCTTCTGTTACTGCCACAGGTAGTGTTAAATAGTAAAGACGTTGAAACGTAAGGAAACACGAACATTAAATTATTATTTTTTATAATATCAATTTCGAGAAAGACCTTTCACCGTCAGCTACTGGCACAGGAACATTAAATTATTTGAATATATAACTTAAATCATCAAGTCGAATTGTGTCTGTAGGTAGATGGTAAAATATTTTGGCAGTAACTAACTCGTTGAATAAATCACACTCGAATTATCAAACCTAAACCGTTCAGCTAGGTTCCCAGATTTTTTGCACCAGGGCCTTTGGTTACTTAGCTACGCCTCTGAACATGACAATTGGTACTCAGAAATTATCATTTGGTGTAAAGTGGAACTGATGAAGAAAACAGAGTTGGCCACTGGAGCTCCTTAATAAAAAGATATATCGCTTCTTTGGCCGCCTGAAAAAGGTATTATATAGTCTTTTGTCGGGCAGAAATAAGGCGCGCGCCTTCAACAGTTAGGTCATGCCGGTTTTGATATACTCTTTCGGCATACTCAAATGGACTCAGACCGAGCTCGACGCCCTTGACAGGAGGATCCGGACATTGCTGACCGCAAACCGGATGCATCATTCACGATCATCAGTGATGAGACTGTACATCCCACGGAAGTGTGGGGGTCGAGGCTTTTTATATGCCAAGACGCGAGGTGTGCATACATGAATACATTTTAAAAGCTGAAGTGGGTATGCATCGCTGTATGCAGTTATCCTGACGAAAAATTACTGGAGACTTATAATGAAGGATGGGACGATTGATGTGTGTCGGGCATCAGATTATCTCTGGTTGTTCGCGTCTGGCTGACGGCGAGTCTTACACAGGCATAACCAAGTGATTAGGATTATTCACCAGTAATTTGCTTCGAGGTATAATCTAGTGGATTCTGAGGTACCGTATTACAAGTATGTGCTCGACCCAGTTCTCGAAAATGACTATGTCTCACTGATAGGACTATTATTGCCAATAAGCTGTATATAGTAGTGATAGAATTAGCGCGCCGCACAATGATAATCGATGTCACCATCCCGCATGACGGGAACCGCGTGAAAGCTGAGAAAGAGAAACAAATCAAGTATCTCGACTCAGCACACGAAATTGTCGAAGTGTGGAATGTGGACTCAGTTATCATTGTGCCGATTGTCGTTATGGCCAACGGCCTGATGGTCAAGAGCCTCGACGACCATCTGTCGAGGCCATAGGGCCCGCATTGTGAGGAGATTCCTGTCTCTGCAGCCCTAACCATCGGTAGCTTGGACGCTGCCCCCGACACAGTCGGGCAACATTTTTTAAATAGGTACTTTTAAATTATTTGTTTTTTTTAAAGAAATATATAAAAATGTGTACAGAAAGTGTGGAGACAATTGAATAAACGGAATTAGATATATCGAATAGTTTAGCGATTGTAATGAAATAGTACCTACATAAATAAAAAAAAACCGCCCAGGTGCGAGTATGACTCGCGCACAGAGGGTTCCGTATAAACAGCAGCATTCACCATAATAAATAGGTAACATTACTATCTTCTAAACATATAAAAGAAGAAAGTGACTGACTGACTGACTGACTCACTCACTGACCATCAACGCACAGACCAAACGGCTGAAGCTTCAATCATGAAACTTGGCACGTAGGTTCCTTTGGTAGTGTAGGTGAGCACTAAGAAAGGATTTTTGGAAATTCCACCCCTAAGGGCGTGAAATAGGGGATGAAAGTTTGTATGAAAATCCGTCAGTTTTAAAGTCAGGATCTTCATATTTTGGGTTTTGGCTGAATATCAAAAAATTATTTACACGTATCTCAGCGATTTTGAAGATTCCACCCCCATGAGGGTGAAATCGTCTAGAGACTTGAAATTTTGCAAATAGATACTTTATACTGTGCAGGCATCCACTAAGAAATAATTTTTGTGAATTCCACCCCTAAGGGGGTGAAATAGGGGATGAAAGTTTGTATGAAAGTCGGCCAGTTTTGAAGTTAGGATCATCGAATATTGGGTTTGGGCTGAAGATTAAAATCTAACGCAAATTAAGGTTTTTTGGGAATTCCATCCTTGGGGGGCGGATCATGGGGAATGAAATGTTGTGTACAAAAGTCCTTCTTTTACAAAGGAAAAAAAAATAAAAATACTTTCAATACTTTAAATTCTGTTGGTAACTATAAAATGGTTCAACGCATAAACATAGGAATTAAATAGGGACGGGAAAATCTGCTTCGCCATGACAATTAATAAGCCTCAAGGATAAACTCTGAAGTATGCTGGTGTAGATTTGAGGGCAAATTGGTTTATCCATGGACAGTTCTATGTAGCGTGTTCACGTGATAACTCATCAAATAGTCTGGTGATATTGGCGTCAACATCCAAAATGGTTTAAAATGTTGTTTATAAGGAAATACTTTTATTTAATTACTTACTTATGCTTATGATTACTTATTATTAGTCATGGATAAACACAGAAATAGTGTAGGCATACGGAACGGGACAAGGATAGAGCGTATTGTTGATAAGTCTGTCCTAAGAAACACTTTCGCATTACATTATTTTTTACTTTTCTCTACATTCTGTTAAAATATGATAAGGAGAAGCATGTAGTCTACGCGTGCGAAGCCGCGGGAAAAAGCTAGTCGTTCATAAACAAAGAAAGCTCACATTGCTCTAACGAAGGGACATAATTAACTTTGCCATTCTAAAACTGTTGTGCCCACACATCAATTCACAAAAAGTTTACTTTTACAAGTACATTTTATAACTTGGTCGACTATTACTCGTATTCTTGTAAATCCTACTTAGCTGTGATAGTTTTCCTTCTAATTTCGTTACATTTATTATTACTGTGAATTTTTTCACATATCCAAAAGCAACCATTTAGCAGGCAGGAGGGGGGACACTTGACTCTACCACAAAAATGAGCAATTTAAGCCTTAATTTTACGCAAACAGATCCTTGAATCAAAAATGGTTTTCACAGACCCGTAATATTTCAAAATGGCCTATCTAAGTATACGTCACACCAAAGGAAAGACGAGACAAAACTCTCCACAACTCCACTTTACGTGTACAGCCAGGCGAGCATGGCCTCTGTGAAAGGCTTGAGTCACGCATTTTACACAGTTTTTCACAGTTTAAGAGTAAAGTCCGTGATAAAAAATTGTGACTCACGCCTGTCACAGTAAGCCGTGCCCGCCCGCCAGGAGGTACATACAGCTGCAGAGAAATCTCACCCCCTGTACAGAAATGTATAAAATGCGACATCTATGGACAGGAGGATATACTACGATTTTTACATGCGCCGCGTGCGCGCCATCTTTGTGACAACAATGAAGTTAGTTTACTGTAGTTCAAAGATTACTATTATATACTGGCTGTAGTTATTGACATCGATTCCGACAAGTAAGCGTGCAAGATACCCACTTAACAATAATTGTTTACGTTATTGAATATTGATACAAAATTGTCATGCTCTAACCAACATCAGCATTTAGGCAGCACTGTATGGCTATAGAGGGTTGTTGCGGGTTGAGGGCAAATAGGTAGGTGCTTATAAGGCGATCTTTCAAAATAAAAGAGATTCACTTAAATACGTAGTATTATTTATTATTCACATCACATCATTTTTTTTTATTCATAAGGTACTAATTAATAGGTATAGTAATCCAATTTACATTAACAAATATTTATTTACTGAACAATCTAATTTGATTTTTTTTGATTCAGTTTTGAAAATTTCACAATAGAACCAACATGTTACTCATGCTTTAAACTCATGTTACTCATGTTTTGTTCATAATTGGATCTCTCGAGATTTTTCAAAACTGTTTACAAAAAACAATTAAATTAACTGTAACTTGTGGGGTCAAACCTATACTAATAACGGAAAGGGTAGCCTTTATTTTCTATAACTTTTTCTAATCTTGATCTCATTCCATTTACCATATTATTAAAACAAATTGCAATGGTTGCAAATCTTATCCTGGCTGGACGTGAGCTTCGGTTAGTTCAGCTACATGTACTCGTAAATGTCTCCAGACAGTGGTAAGCGAAATGCCATGTCATCAGATCGGGTGGTTGTAAAATAATCCGCTTTTTGGCTATTCACAATATCACGATGATGGCTGAATTGATTTGTGTATGCAATCGGACATGGCCTTTAGCTATTACGGGTTCCCTACTTGAAATCGAATGACGTTAGATCGAATAACACTTGCTCTAAAAATTTTACTCGATAGTATTGGAAATCAATAAATTACGGGTGCGACAGTTCACTACCTCGATGCATCAAAATCTCGAATAACTAGAAGCTCGAATCATTAGACATTCGCAATCGAAGGCGTTATCTTGAAACATAATTTCTCGGCCGACCATATAATCGTCATTCGATTTCAAGCAGGGAACCCGGCTATTTCACTTCACTTCACCAGTTCCTTGATACCGTCACACCCATAAACGAACTGTGTTTCTCTATAAAGAAGTAAATTAAATTATGCTGTGCAGTCGAAGGATACATGCTCGCGAGCTGGCTGACCAAAACCAGATGTATCCTCCCACTGCACAGCATGATTTTCTTCTTTTTTACGTCTTTATAGTTCGCTTTTTAAGCAGTTGGGTATTTGACTTTTTTAATTAACTTTTTTATATATAACTTTTTAGTTATTTTTTTTATATTAGGTACATTTAAACATACATATAAGTGTTATATATTTTTGAAATCACCTCTTAAAACCCTTCATTTTGATACCCCACACGATGGATAATGAAGAAAAAAAACGTTGGTGCCCCACAATATGGCGCCTAAAATCCGCCATTTTTTAATTTTCCAATTATAATGTAGACAGTGACACTCGCAGGGTTAAGACGAATTATTTGACGTAAGAATCATCAAAATCGGCCAACGCGTTTGGTCTCTAAAACGCCTCATAGGAACAAACATACATACATACATAGACTGATAAACACATTCCCCGGATAAAAAGTAACGTATCCTATGTGCTATTCCAGATTAAATATATCTCTGTGCCAAATTTCATCAAGATCCGTTGAGCCGTTTGTGCGTGAAGAAGTAACAAACATACACACTCACAGACTTTCGCCTTTAAAATATTATATTATTGTATTGTATTGTATATTTATATTATATTATATTATATTATATTATATTATATTATATTATATTATATTATATTATATTATATTATATTATATTATATTATATTATATTATATTATATTATATTATATTATATTATATTATATTATATTATATCTCATTACACACGAGGCTGTGGGTTGCAGCCCGAGCCGTAGGGCGAGGGCGTAATTCAGCCGAGCCTGTAATGAGCAGAGCTCACGAGTTTCATACGATGTTTTCCTACACATTTGCGAGGAAAAAACAAACTATTGCTTATAGCGTTTAATTATTAAAACAATTGGTACACGTAACTTTTCAAAGCGATATTGGATTGATTTGGATGGCAATTTCACAGACTGTATTTCATTAGTGCTTGCCACTTCTTTAGTAGATACTTTCGTTTTCTTCTTATGTAAATGTCGGCGACAAAGGTATTTCGGGTTTCGACATCCTTTGTTGTAATATTATGAAGCTCTTGTCATCTATACCGAATATTAAGGCAACTTGCAACGAAATCAATTAATTAGTTTTAAAGAAGTTATGCTTTATGTTTAGGTTACGAATTTTCACACACTGGCGGGGTTAACTCTATCAATAATTTTCATCTTCTGCACGAAAACTTGACATTTCTAAAATAATTTACCACAGCGACAAATACGATAAAAATAAATTATGTTTTTTTCTTCACGAGTCAAGTGCTAGGTAGGAGGAAGGAGTACATACAGCCTATTTCAAAAATATAATTTAAGTGATAAAATGCAAATTAACAAATTATTGTGAATTATGAATAATTTGATCATAATAAATATTTGGTTGATTTAATTTAGGATGTGTACATTTATCTATTCCAAAAATGTATATGGATTTTCAGCGGCATAAAACCTCTTTGTTATTTTAATTAAAAAAACTGTATTACCCGGATAAATTGAAAATGCTCTGTTTACTCGCATATAACTTGCAGAAAGGTGATAATTTAACTTTGTAGGGATAATTCTATTACGCACTTGGTTTATGACCCTTAAAGCGATGTAATAAGGCTCATTTTACGAGCAAGTGTGTTAAAAATAATATTATTTTATTTTTCTTCATTTATTTTCTATACACATTTTATACATTTTGAAATATAACATTTAACTTAAAAATAATCAAATTATTATTATTATAATTTCATTTAATAAACTTAACTTTTAACTCATTTAACTTTTTTATGAAATTGAATATCTATTTCTTCATAAATTGAAATCATAAAATATGAATAAAGATTTATATCTTTTTTAATGTAATCTCATAAATGATAGAAAAATATTAAATACCGTAGCATAATAATTTTATTATACCTTTTAATAATATTATGTTCATCGCTGCATTAATTACTTTATAATTATTATGACCTAATATATTCAGTTGATAGGAAGATTTTCGTTAAGTATTTAGATATTGGGTCTTGGGCATTGCATTTGAATGAGGGTAGAACTTTTTATTTTATTCGGTAAAATCACCGAAGAGTTTGAGGATATATTGAAACAATATGATTTGCTTGAAGAACGACGATACGACGTTGTTGGTTGGTGAACTTTAATCAGAGCGTTCGAGGTATTATAATAGCGGTGTTTATTTGAATATCATAATGCAAGCAAATATATGTTTAGAAACTAGGGCACACATTGTTGCCTTGCATAAGAATAGGCTAAATACAATCATAAATTACTGATGAAACCGGATTAAGTGTAAGTTTATTATAAAAATAATGTGATGATTTTTTTAACATGGTGCATGATTTTTTTGTGTCAATTAAGCAAATAAATCGCTTTTTTGAAATTTTTATTAATTGTTTTTTATTTTTTAGAGGAGAACTGTGATTCATTGGATTTGGCATCGGGAGAAAGAAGGAAGTCTCAAGAGTCGTGCATGAAGTGGAAGACCACCGCTTATAAGTCAGGGTGAATGAATATAAAAACAATGGTTTTATACCAATTAGTCGTTTTATACCAACTAGGCGTTTTATACGTCATTGCGCACTGTTCGCCGCGCACTCCATGCCGAAGGAAAGAAGCGACTTCATTTAGTTTTGTTTTAAACAAATTATTCATCATATGAATTAATAATTTGTTTTTGTTTTGTTTGTTTTACAGTGACGAAACACTGCATTGAATTTCTTTATTTTATTCTATCGTGCTTACAAACAAAAATCAGTGTTTGAAATTTTTTTACTTGGACCACCGCCTTATCTCGGGTATGTGTTGAATTCATTTCTTATCTATTCGACAACGAATCATTTGTTAGGTTCCGTACCCAAAGGGTAAAAACGGGACCCTATTACTAAGACTTCGCGGTCCTTCTGTGTCTGTCTGTCTGTCTGTCCATCCGTCCGTCCGTCCGTCCGTCCGTACGTCCGTCCGTTAGACAGCTGAAATTTTCACAGATGATGTATTTCTATTGCCGCTATAACAAATACTAAAAACAGAATAAAATAAATATTTAAATGGGGCTCCGATACAATAAACGTGATTTTTTTGCCGTTTTTGCGATAATAGTACGAAACCCTTCGTGCGCAAGTCCGACTCGCACTTGGCCGGTTTTTTTTCTTTTACACTGAGATAATACTTTTAAAATGTTAGCATATTGTTGCATTTAAGTGACAATTTGTCTTAATATGAATAAATATATTTAAACCGATCTAAGAAATAATTTATTATGTTTAAAAAGTTTTAATTGCATTACAATATTATTATTTATTACTATTAAATTGATTGTTTTAATTATTAACGGTATTCTATGTAAACATCATTGTATCATGTTATTTAAATTAATAGTTGGTTGGTTTTGAAACAGGGGATGTCCTGGCAATAGTAAATATTTAGTTAGCATTGTACTGTTGAGGTTAGGCTTCAATCCTCTTTTCGTAGTGAAAACGAATAATTAAGCTATAGCCTCAATAATAATAGTTATCATATTATTATTTAAAAATTACCCGACACTATACCGAAGACATGCCGAACGTCAGCCTGTATGAGATTAGGATGGCTCTGAAACAGCTTAAAAACAACAAGGCACCGGGTGATGACGGACTTACGGCCGAACTCCTGAAGGCGGGTGAAAAACCAATACTTAAGGCCCTTCAGATGCTGTTTAATTCCGTCATACTCGAAGGGAAAACGCTACAGGTATGGTGCAGCGGTGTGGTGGTACTCTTCTTCAAGAAGGGTGACAATGCCCTACTGAAGAACTATAGGCCCATCACACTTCTTTGCCATGTCTACAAGCTGTTTTCAAGAGTCATCACGAATCGTCTCGCGCGCAAGCCGGATTCCGTAAAGGCTTCAGTACCGTAGACCACATACATACGCTGCGCCAGGTTATACAGAAAGCCTTCGATTCGATCGAGATTTGGGCTGTAAAGCAGTCTCTCCAACGGTGCCAAATTGACTACCGGTACATCGAAGTGTTGAAGTGTTTATACAAAATCGCCACCATGTGTGTGAGACAGGGAGACGTCATATGTCCGAAGCTGTTTACCGCTGCACTGGAGGATGTCTTCAAGGTTCTGGACTGGAGAAGGCTAGGCATCAACGTCAATGGCGAGTACATCACTCACCTTCGGTTTGCCGACGATATAGTGGTTATGGCTGAGACCATGGAGGACCTCGGTACATTGCTCGAAGACCTCAGTAGAGCTTCCGAAAGAGTGGGTCTTAGAATGAACATGGACAAAACCAAGGTGATGTTGAATGCCCATGTTACACCCACTCCTATCAAGGATGACTCTACACTCGAAGTTGTGGGCGACTATGTCTACCTGGGACAAACGACCCAGTTGGGTAGGGCCAACTTCGAGAAAGAGGTCAACCATCGAATCCGACTCGGCTGAGCAGCGTTCGGGAAGTTGCGCGGTATCTTCTCGTCCAACTTACCACAGTGTCTCAAGACGAAAGTCTATGACCAGTGTGTGTTGCCAGTGATGACAAATTTGAGGAAAAATTCGAGGCAGAGGCCTTACGAATCTGCCACGAGTTACGATAACTACTATGACGAATTTTAGACTTAGTTTTGAACCGAGCCGGTTCAAAACTACCGACACGGACTTTTGTAGTTATATCTAAGTGAAACAAGTAAGTATATGTTTTTATCTTTGTGTGGCGTTGACCACGCCCCTTCACCTCGTTGTTAGACTATATGATGTCTTATAGTTTGCGTTGAAACTTCACGCAAACATTTTATGCACAGAACCGTGCAGGTGACTATAAACATTGAGATGGGACTGCAATTTTGTCCCCTTACTGTACCATAAAAAAAATATCCTGATTTTTTTACCACTTTGTCGGCACTTGTGATGTCTTATTGTTTGCGTTGAAACTTCACGCACACATTTTTATGCACAGAACCGTGCAGGTGACTATAAACATTGAGATGGGACTGCAATTTTGTCCCCTTACTGTACCATAAAAAATATCCTGACTTTTTTACCACTTTGTCGGCACTTCTGTTTAATAATTATATCCATGCCAAATTACAGCTTTTCGAGTACTAAGAGTCTCTGAGCTAAGCTGTGGACGGACAGACGGACATGGCGAAACTATAAGAGTTCCTTGTTGGCTAAGGAACCCTAAAAATTGTTCCTACTGATGAAAATGGTACCATCGCACTAATTTGATGATAAAGCCGGAATGTAGGCACTGGAACTCCGTAATAAAACAATGTAGGTAATCCTAGTAGTGTTTGGGCTTTATGGAAATCATCACTCTGGCTATAAATGATTTTCATGGTAAGTATTCTATCTATTTTCATGGTAATATTATATATTTCAGGTAAGTATGAAATTTTATTAGTATGGGACCTACAATATATAACAAAATACCTGAGATAGTAAAAGATAACACAATATGCAATTTAAAAAGAAGTTAACAGTATTATTGATTGAAAAGTGTTACAACTCGATTAACAATTTTCTATTATGACAATCACTAAAATTTACGGTTAGTCCCTCTATGCTCTAGTCCCGCAGTCTCGCTATGCTCGACTCGAAAAATACCTACTAAAAAGTTCCGCTATGCACGTAATCACATACGCGGGCAGTGATGTAGAAAAGTGTTACAGAGTAATATTTTAATTAACCATTTAAAAAGTAAATTAAGAAAATCTATTATGTAAATTCAGTTACTTGCGCGATTTTTTTTTATTAAACTTTCTTTTGTTCCATGATACTAACGCACACTCGCCTCGCAATTTGATTGAATTCAAACTCTTTTATTTCCAACTGTACCTTCCATTGTTTACGTAGAATCGAACAATTTCGTGCATAGCGGCACATTATAGTAGGTATTTTTAAAATTTATTCTAATGTAAATTTCTAATTTAATATAATCATAATATGTTTTATGCAATTTAACGACATACCAACTTATTTAATTGTATCCGTTTTGAACTGTAGGTAATTCGTAATTTTGTATTTTAAGACTAGTTTTTTGATTACCTACTCGTTTACTTATATCATTAATGTTCGCATGCCTAATGTGGTAGATTGTACAAGGATAACATTTATTTTATTTTAAATCTTATGTCATGTACCTACAACTGCCGGTGTACCACAGGGTGGCGTTTTATCTCTTTTACTCTTCGAAATATTTATAAACGCTATCTCCAAAAAACTTCTCTCCTCCTACCACCTTTATGCAGACGATTTACAAATCTACAAACAAGCTGCCCTTGCAGAGTTAGCTGATGCAATTAATGCAATAAATAAGGATTGGGCTACAATTTGTGAATGGAAAACGGCAAATGGGCTTCAGGTAAATCCATCGAAGACCCAGGTCATAATTGTTGGCGGCTCTAGGATGATTTCAAAAGTAAATTGGACACAACTTCCTCTGGTACAATTTAACGTCCAATATGTGAGAAGGTTAAGAACCTTGGGGTTTGGATCGACAGATATCTGTCTTGGGGTCCGCAGGTTCAGGACGTAAGCCGCAAAATTTTTGCATCTGCCAGGTCTCTTAGACGATTGTGAAACTTTCTTCCCACTGCCACTAAAATTGCGCTTGCACTGTCCCTTCTGCCTTCTTCCTATCCTTGACTATGCTGATGTCATGCAGTTATCTCGATCTCACCCAGGCACAACTAGATAAACTTGAGCATCTTCAAAACCTTTGCATAAGATTTATATTTGGCCTGCGCAAATATGATCTCATTTCAGAATTTCGGACAAAACTCAAGTGGCTTCCCATACGTCTTCGCCGGGATTCTCATATTTTATTTCTGCTTTACAGTATTCTATACAATCCTACAACCCCCTCTTATCTCAAAAAACGTTTCAAGTTCCTTTATGACACACCTAATAGATATCTGAGGTCATCGGAAAACTAGAGATACCGATGTAGTCCACCAGCTTTTACGACAAATCTTTTACGGTTCAAGCGGTGCGGTTGTGGAATGCTTTGCCCGTGTCAATAAGGCGTGCGCAATCTCTGCCCATTTTTAAAACTATGATAAAGAATCACTACCTCTCTCTTTAATAGTTGTTTTTTTTTATTTCTATGCTTTTGTTCCATACTTATTACTGTATATATTTGTCTGTATAATACATATATAAATATATGTATGTATTTATTTTATATATAAACTAGCTGACCCGGCAAACTTTGTTTTGCCATAAAAACACCTAATATGCATCTACCCTACCTACCCTACCCTACCCTACCTACCCTACCCTACCCTACCCTACCTACCCTACCCTACCTACCCTACCCTACCTACCCTACCCTACCAACCCTACCCTACCCTACCTACCCTACTTACCCTACCTACCCTACCCTACCTACCCTACCCTACCTACCCTACCCTACCTACCCTACCCTACCCTACCTACCCTACTTACCCTACCTACCCTACCCTACCTACCCTACCCTACCTACCCTACCCTAATTTTCCATTTTTTTTTTTTTTTTTTTTTTTTTTGTAAATCTAAACCATTCTCGAATCTCCACGAACACACACAAAAAATTTCATCAAAATCGGTCCAGTCGTTTAGGAGGAGTTCAGTCACATACACACGCACACAAGAAATATATATATTAAGATAGTACACCAAAGACTATCTACAGTACTGTCTTTCCTTTTATTTTTAAAATCCATCCAAAGGTTGTCTTGAAAAGATCGCTTTTAGCGATAAGGCAGGGGCGTAGCTACCGCCGTATCTGCCGTATCAATTATACGGGGCCACCGGGCCATGGGGGCCCCCGACGTGAATTATGTGAATTATTGCTGATAAAATTCAATAGTCTTGCATCCAGTTTTCTGGAAGTAATAACAGCATGCTTTTTATGCGTGACCCTTTCACAACCGCAACTGCTGAAAGAAGTCTTTAAAAATTAAAACTATTGAAAATTACCTAAGAACTTTGATGGGACATGAACGTCTGTCAGACTTGTCACTATTGCCCAAAGAGGCAGAAACTTTAAAAAAAATTAAGTCGTCATCAGCTATAAATGATTTAATAAATCAGTTTGCCGAAAAAAGGCAAGGCAAGTGTATATTTAATTTGAATTGTTTGTAAGAATTTTGGAAAAAGTGACAGATAGATATCATGATGAATAAATATTTCTTTTAATTTTATGGAAACATTGTTTTTTCTTTTGTGAGAAATCTTTACCCTTCATAAGGGCCCCCAAACAAATTTTTATACGGGGCCCCGCCAAGGCACGCTACGCCACTGCGATAAGGCCGCCCATTGTGTCACCCAGTGTAATGTTTTCTTCTTCTACATTTTCTGTAACTTATATAGTGTACATAATAAAGATTATTCTATTCTACAATATATGCAAATAAAATAAGCTTTACTTTACTTTACATATTACTTACCAAAACTAAAAATAAAAATCTGTGTCGAAAAGCGAAAAACAAGCACCAAATACACCTACTCAGGAAACAATACTTTTCACTTTGTAGTGTTTTGTTTTGGCAGTCGGTTTAATTTTTTGTTAAAAAGTATCGTGGTCGGCAGAGCCGTCTTTACCTTGGGGTTCAAGGGGTGGGTTGCAACCGGATACAAGGTTTGGAACTTTTAACCGCAGAAGACGTGAAATAGGTGGCGATGTTGCTAAGTATATTTAAACAACACATTATTGGGTAGGTTTATTATATTGTGCATAAATGCACAACCGAAACAACTGGTGTTCTATGCAGTTTCAGAAGCTGCTCAGTTGTGGCATAAATATCAGGAAACTTTGGCTGAGGACTTTTTCAGACACTCACAACTAACTAATGACAACGCAATTAGTGAGAGGTTACGTGAAAATCACTTGAATAGTTGTTTGCTGGTTATTCAAAATATTGTTTTATCTATTGGGGTGATCCTATTTCTCAATATGGCATGCCCGAGCCATCATTTGACGGTGTACGCATTGTCAGAGATTAAGCGATGGAAATAAACTATGATCCAGTAAAACTGGCCGAAACTTTACAAACCGATGTCTTGAGACTTACCTACTTATCGATTACATTTCGAGGAGTGTGCGATGGAACTGCACAATTGGATTCAGCCAAGACACGGGCCAAGCCCTCTCCATCATCAGAGTACAAGACGTACGGCAATGCGCCATCGGTACACGGCGTATTTCCCAACCATACGTACAAAGCGTTTTGCGAATACTTTTGTTATTGGCACAGCTAAGGAGTGGATTCCCTGCCGGGGACATTATTGCCTGATAATTACAACACAAGATAGAAATACAAGAGATATTTAAGTCAAGATTGACTTCTAGGCAAGCGTGCTTCACCGTGGACTAGGGCATTAATATCGGAATCTCGGAATGAAATGACCGATATTTCAATTCCGATACTGAGGTATCCAATATCAAAATCACGAATCGGAAAAAAAAACTTATTTTAGCTCCTTGTGAAGCGCTGAGCAAGAAAGCGCGGTTAAGCCCGTTGACTACGATGATTATTCAAATAACCTTTTTATCAATCGGACGCTTATTAACTTAAACTTCACTTCATGAAGAAATAATATGTGCCTTGATGAATTCCGATGATGTTACCTTTAGGAATACAAGTAAATACACAGTTTCATACACCCCGTTGTAACAATTATATTTTCATTGATGTATGCTTTGGTTACGGGAATCCACTGGATTTGAGACGCACGGGATCGGCTAATGTGACGACACTTGGTGAAGGCTTATGTTCAGAAGTGCACGTCTTTCGGTTGACGGATGATGGGGGAGACCCCAGGAGGCGTAGCCACATTGACCGATACTTATACTGGCTTTATAAATCATGATTACTTACTATACTTATCGGGACTACTTTCAGATTGATCGATAAACATTTATTTTCTGTATTTTTTTGCATTATTCTTTTTCAGAAAGACATGATTTATCTGTCTTTCTGTCTGTTTATTGGTGAACAATAAAAAACAACAAAACAACAACAACAACACACAACAAACAAAACAACAACAACAATAAAAAACAATACAACAACAACAACAAACAAAACAACAACAATACAACAACAACAGAAATTCCTAACAACAACAACAACAACAAACAACAATACAACAACAACAACAATAATAACAACAACAATAACAACAACAATAGAAAACAATAATAACAAAAATAGAAAATCCTAATATGTCGCATCATGCACGAGTTAATTTATTGTATTCAATCCAACCTCATACCGAATTTGTGCAATTAACAAAAAAAAAATGTGATCTTTAACGAAAGTGCGCAATTCCGATATTAATACCGGAATTCCGATATTAAGATCTAATATCAGAATTGAAACAACTAACTAAGGACAACGCAATTAGTGAGAGGTTACGTGAAAATCACTTGAATAGTTGTTTGCTGGTTATTCAAAATATTGTTTTATCTATTGGGGTGATCCTATTTCTCAATATGGCATGCCCGAGCCTTTATTTGACGGTGTACGCATTGTCAGAGATTAAGCGATGGAAATAAACTATGATCCAGTAAAACTGGCCGAAACTTTACAAACCGATGTCTTGAGACTTACTTATCGATTACATTTCGAGGAGTGTGCGATGGAACTGCACAATTGGATTCAGCCAAGACACGGGCCAAGCCCTCTCCATCATCAGAGTACAAGACGTACGGCAATGCGCCATCGGTACACGGCGTATTTCCCAACCATACGTACAAAGCGTTTTGCGAATACTTTTGTTATTGGCACAGCTAAGGAGTGGATTCCCTGCCGGGGACATTATTGCCTGATAATTACAATACAAGATAGAAATACAAGAGATATTTAAGTCAAGATTGACTTCTAGGCAAGCGTGCTTCACCGTGGACTAGGGCATTAATATCGGAATCTCGGAATGAAATGACCGATATTTCAATTCCGATACTAAGGTATCCAATATTAAAATCACGAATCGGAAAAATAACTTATTTTAGCTCCTTGTGAAGCGCCGAATACTGCCGATATTACATGCTCTACCGTGGGTAGTCCACGGTCATGTGCTTAACATCAGGCAAGATAGTGATCAAACGCGAGCCTATCACTGTTAGTAATTCTGGGACAACCTAAAAAACTGAAGGTCACGCGACTGAAATCGCGGGCAGAAGTTATAAGCGATATTGTGTGTGATCGTTTTTGAAAATTCTAATTATCCCTAAAAAGGAAGAAAGGGAGCGGCACAACAGGACTTGAAATTAACACTTGGAAGATCCACAAGATAAGAGCTGCTGTGAAGAATCACTCACCGTTGCTGATTGCCACAGAGTCAGTGGAACGCGTTCACAAATTTACCTACTTCGTGACAGAGACTGGGGGTAGTGAAGAGGACATCGCTTCACGAATTGCCAAAGCCCAAGCTACCTTCCCATAGCAGAGACCTGTTTGGTAATCACGGAAACTGATCCGAAGGATTAAACTCAAAATGTCAAATCCATGCTGCTCTACGGGTGTGAAACATGGAAGGTCACAAAAGAAATCTCACGCCAAATCCAAGTGTGAAACAAAATGAACAACATGGCACATGGTAGTATACCAGTACTTTTATGTGGCGACGTTTGGAGCTATTTTGACCCCATGAAATGACCCGGCAGCAATCAAAGCTGAAATTTTGAGCTTCGTTTCGGGAGATAATATAGAGTATTTCCCCATTAACAGAGGTTTGGCAGAAGAAGAATCTACCAACAATCCAGTAGAATTTTCAAAAGTGCTTCTGGACTGCCAGCTCATAAGATAAATTTAAAAGTCGGCGTGCCTATAATGCTCCTTAGAAATCTAAGTCCACCAAAACTATGCAACGGTACCAGGTTAAAAGTCACCAATTTACAACGAAACGTGATAGAAGCAGAGATTTTATACCTCGGATTCCACACATTCCATAAACAAAAATCGTTTAGTTTTAAAAGCGTTCAGTTTCCAGTGAGCCTATGTGACGAAATGACAATTAATAAAGCCCAAGGCCAGGCCCTGAAAGTTGCGGGTGTGGATCTAAGTATTATAAGCTGTTTTTCGCACGGTCAGCTTTATGTGGCAGAGTCACAGTCGCGTGTTAGCAATCCTAGAAGACTATGCTTTGATCCCATGCTCCCAATCACATTCTCAAGCAAGCTTTGGATGGAATCCCCCAGGGAAAAGAAAGCGTGAACATCCCCGTCAAACCTGTCGTCGCGCCGAATTCGCAGAAGTAATGAGCAACGGAATGACGTAGAGCTTCTAAAATAGGTCTATAGAAGTCTCTGTGGACGCCCTCTAAGAAAGTTGAAGACTGTGTTTATAAACTAAAGTCCACGTGAACGAAGTCGCGGGCAACAACTAGTCTACTATAACTCTTGAGAACAATTTTTGATAATGCTTTGATTATATCAAAAAACAAAGTTTAATTGCAGATTGACCTTTTGACCTATTGGACCATCTATTTATTTATTTATTATTATTATTTATTATATTCTTTATTGCAAACCATAAAAAAATACATACAGAACAAACATTTTCAAACAAAGTGTACAATGGGCGGTCTTAGTTTTCGTTTTTGTTGAAATCTTTCAAAGCTGCGAAAAGAATCTGTGATTAGGTGGGTAAACACAAGTGCTAATGACATCGTTAGGGATTCCTCTTTCCTATTTGATATGAGTGGTTATGATTACAGTCATGGTGTAACCTATTTTATTTAGATGCCGAAGATGGGATAATGTTTTGCTAGTTGAGGTTTGTTGGCCAGGGTCCGAGGGCCCCCTGAGCTTCGGGGCCCCCAAGTCGTTAAATTTTTGTTTAGCTGAAACTAAAAAAGCAATTGTTTTTTTTAGAGAGGTATTGATGACGAATTTAAGACCAATTTAAAAAACTTGTTCAACTTGTATTCCAATATACAAGTTGAACAAGTTTTTGGTAGCTACCGTCACAGATAATAATTATAATACTACAGTAGCACCGTGTAACTAAATACCTCTTATTATTAATAAATAGGTAGGTAAAGTTCTCGCCAAACTTCTTGACTGCCCTGAAGTTGGTTTTCCGATGCGCAGAGCACGGATCGGTGCTGTTTTTACCCGACTGCCGAAGGCCGATTTCGATGATTCTTACGTCAATCGATTCGTCTTAACCCTGCGAGTGTCATTGGCTACATTAAAATTGGAAAAGAAAAAATGGCGGATCTTGGGCGCCATTATGTGGGGATTTTTTTTTTTGCATTACCCATCGAGTGGGGTGATTTCAAAAATACATAACACTTAAATGTTTAAATGTACCTAATTCTAAAACAAAAATTACTAGAAACTTGTAAATAAAAAAGCCGACTGCTTAAAAAGCGAACTAAAAAGACGTAAACAAGAAGAAAATCATGCTGTGCTGTCGGAGGATACATCTGGTTTTGGTCAGCCAGTTCGCGAATATGTATCCCCCGACTGCACAGCATGGTTCTCTTCTTGTTTACTTATTTTTAGTTCGCTTTTTAAGCAGTCGGGTTTTTTGTTTCTTTTTAATTAACTTTTTTTTTGTATGAGATTTACTACCAAGGGCGTCGCCAGCCGATGGCCCAGGGGGGGGCAAGTTGATATGGAGAATGAGAAAAGTATGAATTGTAGGTAAAGTCGAGAGCACATGAAGCTTTTCACTTGTAGTACGAGCCTTACGCTTTAATATGTGCGCTTATTAGGCGCTTTAATATCAAACCATGGTGGTTGCGGGGACGAGATCAAGCGACGCATGGCTATGGCCAGGTCTGCCATTGATAGGCTGAGGAAAATATGGAGGAATCACAATATCACCAAAGCTACGAAAATCCGGCTCATATGAGCACTTGTGTTCCCCATATTTCTATACGCAGCCGAGACCTGGATGCTGGGAGACACTGAGAGGAAGAGAATAGAGGCTCTGTAAATGTGATGCTGGAGAAAAATGCTTGGAGTGTCGTGGACACAGTTTCGCACTAACATATCCATCCTTCAAGAGCTTGGTATCAGGCAGCGTCTGTCGGCTGTAGTCCAAGCTCGAGTACTCCAGTTCTTTGGACACATGTCCCGACGAGCCAACGACTCTATCGAGCGGCTTGTAGTTCAGGGTAGAGTGGAAGGAACGAGAGCGCGCGGCAGGTCACCCATGCGATGGACCGACCAGATTAAGTCTGCAGTGGGTGGCCCATTGAATGAGTGCACACGAATAACGGCCGATAGAGACGGATGGCGTCGCATCGTTAAACAAATTATGGCAACCCGAAGTCTCACTGCAACATGATGACCACGACCGCTCTGCCAAGAGTGTACCGACAAAGAAGAAGACGAGCCTTACATCTATAGCGATTGTAATAATATCGGTATAGTTCTCGCCAAACTTCTTGGCCGTCACGAAGTTGGCTGCAATGTCTGCGCAGTAGTAAATCATACAAAAACACTACCGATCCGTGCCTTGCGCATCGGAAAGCCAACTTCAGGGCGGCCCAGAAGTTTGGCGAGCACTATTCAGAGTCCAACGTGTAAAGCTACGCAACTCTACCGTGCACGGAAGAGCGATCAAAATTTTCAACGCTTTTCCGTGTCGGGAAAGAAGGTTTTGGCCTATTTTAGGATATCAACAACGGTTCGATCTGTTAGGTTTGGTTTATATATATTCATTCGCGACGTACGGGAATGATCAATAAAGCAAGTCAAGTCAAAGACTTAACTTGCTTGATTGATCATAGTCAAGGACTGTGGTTGCTTTACATTAGGCAACTTTTTAAGAATCTCTAGGGGGGGGCAGCCGCCCCCCCCTGCCCCCCCTTGGCGACGCCCTTGTTTACTACTGGCGCAGCCATAACTAGCCATTGTAGCTAACTTCAGGGCGGCCAAGAAGTTTTGCGAGAACTATACCGTCTATTAATAAGCTGGGCTAGAATGGCGTCATGGCCATGTAGCATGTTCTATTTTAAGTATCATATCCTCATAATTAGGTACGTGTTAGGGTTAGCAGAATCAATTTTATAATAATAAAACAATATGCTAATCTAATCATATAAGAAAATGTGTTTGTTTATTATTTTCGTAACAACACACACACGGACACATCCTTCTTTTTATTTAAGGTTACTGTAGGATATGCCACAGGAGCAAGGTTGCGTCAAATGCGATCCTATCATAAAAAAACAGGGTTTTGTTTTTTTTTTTTAATTAAGTACTACATCAATAATAACCATCACATTTCAAGTACTTTATATAAATATTTATAATGTTATGTAAGTTTAATCAGTGTTGTTTACAGAATCGTGTTCGTAAACACAGTTCAGGCAAGCCAGAGATTGATTAAAATATTATGGCATTTAGGTAGCTACGTAATACTGTTATTCTTACCCGTTATCATACTATATAAAACTTGTAGCTACCTACATCCAATTACATAATATAATATTTTAATTCAATCGTGTTTATTGGGTAGATTACTTACCTGATAGCCTTTCCTTTCCTATTTTCTTCCCTGTTTTCTACTTTCTCCATTGAATAATGTTCTTAGTCCTACTATCCTATTGTTTGCAAAAAGCTTGGGTCTGCTGAGGATTGGGTAAATAAAAACTAAGTATCAATATTTTCACGTTTTCAGGGCCCTTATATGACATCTGATAACCATCATGATTCCGGTGCGAGAGCTCGTAGCCATACCATACAGCCCTTTTTCACAGAAGAACCATGATAGTTTTGACATTTCATCGTAAGGCCATATTAGACCTAGCACAGCGTTGATCTCATCAGCATTGACGAGAACTTGCTCCAAATTAATTAGGTAGGTATCTGTTGAGAAGGATTTAAATCTGTTTCTTGCCCTATAATAATCGTAAGAAAATTACATACAATTCCTCCCCATCATAATTACACTAGATTACAGATTAAGGTAGGTACACTGTGGTAGATGTGGGGTCTCGTCGTAGACCCCACGGCCACGGCTTACATTTATTTATCTTTGACAATCATTACGGGTAGTCATCACCATCTACCTGGCGGGGGCGTACTGACTACTGTGACAGGGATTGCGTGACTCAAGCCTATCACAGAGGCCGTGCTCGCCCGGCTGCCCTTGTCCCATGTCACTTGGGGTAAGCGCAAAAAGTTTACTTCTTCTTTTCCGTCCTGTCAACTATAACGCTATCACTGAGTCCCTTTACTTTCAAATATCACTCCTCACTAGTCCTCACACAATCCATCCATCTGTTTTTGGCCTTCCATCCACATTTAATAAGGCATAACTCCGTCATATATATATCGCAGGGATATGATGAAAACAGGGAATTGATCAAATCTCTCTAAGAGCGAGCGTAGCGAGCTCGGGAGCTTAGGGCACCCCGACACGGACAGGTTAGGTTCGAAGGGGATGACGGGAGCTGAAGTGAGCGAGCAAAGCGAGCGAACTCAGCTCCCGTCATCTCCTTCGTGTTAGGTTACTTTAGACCCTGCATACAGAAATAGGAGCCCCGCGCAGCGGGGCTCCGTCGGCTCTGCCACACAAATACTAATTCAACGTACAAAATAAACCTTTAAATTACTACAGAAAAGTTATTTTTGTCATTTCACTGAACCAATTTTGCTTAGAGATTTGATCAATTCCCTGTTTTCATCATATCCCTGCGACATATAGACAGATTTGCAAAATTCTTTTTTTGTTTGTATGGATATACTCTTGTCAGAATCTGATGGTAGGATCCCATGGAAATCGAGGGAACTCTTCAAATATTACCTATGGGCAGACATGTAGTGATTTTGGTATTTTCAATAACATGGCAAGCAGTTGTACTCAGAAAGTATCATTTGGTGAAATGTAACTGATGATGAAGACCACAGATGGGCACTGGAACTCCTTAAAAAGTATGTCAATGGGTATAAGATATGTACGGTGCAACCGCACATTCTTCAATTCAGCAGTTTACGCCACGCATTCATTTCAATTCATTATAATTAGTTAGTCCGCGTTGGGCTATCAAGACAGCCAGGCGTCCTCATAACAGCCAACAAGGGCCGCGTCACTCACTTCATTCTTCACACATCAGTTCATTAAGCTCATTTTATCCTTAAACCTTTCAGACAATACACCAGTGTTTAAATACTTCAATTTTTTTATTTGTTTTTATTTATTTATCTATAGGCTCGCGTTTGACCACAATCTCGCCTGATGGTAAGCGATGATGTGGTCGACGGTAAAGCACGCTTGCCTAGAAGTAACCTATTCACTCTTGACTTAAAGACCCCAAGGTTGTAGCTATCAGGAAAAAAAGACTCCGGCAGGGAATTCCACTCCTTAGCTGTGCGTACAATGAAAGTATTAGCAAAACGCTTTGTACGTATGGGTGGGATGTCCACCATGTACCGGTGGCGCATTGCCGTACGTCTTGTTGTCCGGTGATGGAAAGGGCTAGGCGGAATCAAATTGTGCAGTTCCATCGCACACTCCCCGAATGTAACCGATAAAAAACCGACATTCATCAATTCTTTTATTCCATGCATCCATTCATCTAAAAGTAATGTATAGCCTAACAAGGGACCATGCAAGATATCTCGAATAGTTAAGCGACTATGATAAAGCAAATACATATAAATAAATGGTACCAACTGATGAAATTGGTACCATCGAACTGATCTCATGATGGAGCTGGAAGGTAGTCACTGGAACTCCGTAGTAAAACAATGTATCCTATTCGTGTTTGGGCTTATTGGAATCTAAATGAATTAAACCGACTTCTAAATCAAAACAGACACTGACTTCTAAGAAGGCGGTTTAATTTTTTCGCTAAAAGGTTTCTAATTTTATACTTTTTAGTCTTGGGTACCTCATATTTCCATGTTTTTTATTCATAACTTTTTTAGTAACATGCGTTTCATCCCCTCTCATCACATGCATGACCATACCAGGTGGTCTACTCCCTATCTCCGTCAACGAAGTTACGAGCCACGTCCAGTAGGAAGTAGGATAGTCGCTCATGCAATACACTATTAAAATACGGTATTTAGGAAACTGGTAGGTATTTTACCAATGAAACTAATCGACCAATCAGAACGCTGTATTTACAAAAACTGAGTTTAGTTTGAACTAATCGCGATTTGTTAAATTGGTAAAATTGGCCCTTAGCTGTATCCATAGTACAGCATAGTCCGGATTGGACTAAGCCACGGTAATTATATCTAATTGTATTCTATCTTCATACAAACGGTCATACCTCATAACCTCGAGTTCAGTCAACACTCGATAAGACTCGAACTCCAGTCGCAAACAGTCACGGTCACGGTGTGATGGTTTTGTAAGCAGTAAGCGTGCGATTTGTAAATATTTGATTGAAATAAGTACAAGTATTTACTGAATATGCAGTGATTTGATTTCAATTAAAATTTACATACTATTAAATACTTAAATAACAATAACTACCTATATATACAGTTAAATAAAAATAAAATAAAAAACTACGAACGCGTATAAAAGGGCAGGGGTCATAGGGCGTCAAAAAATTCGTCCACATCGCTGTCAATGTGAAAAGTGCCCAGAATGCTGGCAGCATTGCCACGTTGCATGGCAATGCTGATTCTCTGGCCAAGGAAAAGCCCAGCCTTCTGGTCACGTGAAGAGTCGACTAGCCGTTTGCTTATATCTCGAAATACTCGAAGAGCACTCAGACCCATGGACCTAATCTTTCAACCCCAAACCTTTCAATAAGGTTATTGTATTTGCGCCGTTTGAGGTTTTCTGCACCAGCAGCAGCTGTCCCAGCACAGCCCGCCGTGCTAAGAAGATGGGATGGCGCAAGGGTGTCGACACATGTTGCATCCCACACCAAAGGCCTACCCACCTTCCAAGGCATTATGGGCATCCCGAGTATTTACTTACTTAATACGGCAGAGAGCAATTATACTATGTTGTGCTGTTTTTGGTTTCTTGAAATCTTCTATAACGCACCCAGAGATTTTTTTTTAAATTACCTGGAACCTCCGAAAGGCAAGACTATTAAAAATTACCTAACCAATTACTAAAAAAAATACGTACTAATAGTACGTATTTTTTTTTTTTCTTATTTTTAATTCGCTTTTTCCACCGAGGTTTTATATTTATTTTTATTATCCTTGAGAAATGTTCATGCTACCACGCAGAGATAGCGCATAGTTATGTGGGCCTCCAACCCACTAAAACTCCACGGTGCCGGTGTCACACGAGTACGTGTCCTCCTGTGCCGCTTACGGCTGGAACACGGGTACGCGTTAGTACTCTCCGCGAACCCGCCGCGGTTGTCCGTCGCAGGACCTTCCTCTGGGGAGTAACCCCTATCACCGGCGCACCAGAACACATCCTGCAGACCCACCGCGTCCGCCATCAGACGGTGGCGACCCCGTCCAGGCCGCGGAATGTAGGGAGAGCGGCGCACGCGCACGTCAATACCGGCGCTCCTCTCCCGCCGCGTCTCCAACCCATAGCCGCGATATCATATGGGTATGGGAGGCCCATACGACATTGCGGCACGCCTCAGTTGCGATGCCGCCCAGGCGGCTCCGCAACCTACTTGTCGGCCGCTACGTCGTCTGCTTAATCGGCAGAAGCCCTGACGAGCAGCCCCTCCTCGGGTTTGTCTTCGCTTCACCGTGGGTGACCAAGCCACGGCTATTGGGTCCCCCCGCCTCGACAATGCTGGAACCCACCGGGGGAGACAGAGTTTTTACCTGGATTAATAAATAAATAAGTGAATAGGGTGATAAAGCGACACACGAGTGACCTACCTACGCTCGCGTTAAAAATACTAGTCTGTAGGTTGTTTCCTAGGCTAGGCTATTTACTTACTTATTTACTTAGCTACTATTATTGAATTAAACGAAATATGAGATATACCTATGAGAGTAATAAAAGGTAAGTACCTACTTAATAAGATTTAAAATATGTAATAAAAATATAATAAAAATGAGTTATCATTACCGTGGCTAAGCTGTACGGTTTGCGTTATCTCTCTGCCTACCCATTGATAAAAGGCGTGTATTTTAATTATGTTATTTCAATTCCATGTTTTATTTTTCTGTTTACATAACCCTAGTGCTATGGTGTGATGTACTCTGGCCTTCAATTTATCTTGATAAATATATGAATAGGTCAACTGGCGCTGTACGGGTCAATGCCTAGCTATTGGACGACGAAAACATCTTATATCTAGAGTACCTACCTATCACTATGGCTTCATGCCTTATCACCACCGTGACAAAATTAAACTCATGTTAAGTGATTTGTCTGTGTGCTATTCGTGTGGCACATTGCTCGCAGAACGAATGGCACATGGGGCAGAAAGGTTCTGGAGTGGCGACCGCCAACCGGAAGATGTTGCGTTGGAAGGCCTCCCACCAGGTAGACCGATGACTTGGTGAAAGTTGCGGCGATCCGCTGGTCGCGAGACGCACGGGACCGGTCAATGTGGCGACGGTTGGGGGAGGCCTATGTCCAGCAGTGGACGTCTTTCGGTTGATATGTTGATGATGATGAAAGTGATTTGATGGCTGTTTGCAAGTTCTGAATTTAATCGGCTATTTCACGCAGTTGGCGGTTAGCTAATTAAGTTTTTTTTTTGTTGGTTAGTCTTTCAGAAACCTGTGTTTTATGCATTTTTTTGTCGTGGTGGCCCAGTGGCTAAGATCTCGCCTCTCGTGCTTGAGGTCGTAGGTTCAAATCCGGACATGCACCAATATGACTTTTGCAAATTCATATGTACTTTCTAAGTTTATCTTGGACATGGCAAGCAACGGTGAAGGATAACATCTTGAGGAAACCTGGATATATAATTAATGCAAGTCTGCAATAGCCAAGTCAGAGGACTGTGGGGTTCCCATAGACGGCTCAATTAACTCTGAACCAGAGGTGGCCACGTCCTCGCACGAAAAGAAGAAGATGATTTTTTTTAAACGTTGCTCCTCACAGAACAATATCTGTAGGCCATACCACAGATCATAATTATAATACTACAGCCTACAGCCCATACAAATATTGATATGTTGATATGTTCCGTGCGGGCATCGGACCGTGCTCAACCACTCCGTCAAGGGCATCTATCAGATTATGAATTGAGAGTTGCAAATAAGATTACCTACTACCTTTTTTAGGGTTCCGTACCCAAAGGGTAAAAACGGGTTTACTAAGACTCTGCGGTACGTCTGTCACCAGGCTGTATCTTATGAACCGTGACAGCTAGGCAGTTGAAATTTTCACAGATGATGTATTTCTGTTGCCGATATAACAATAAATACAAAAAAAAACAGAATAAAATAAATATTTAAGTGGGGCTCTTATACAACAAACGTGATTTTCTTGCCGTTTTTAGCGATAATGGTACGGAACCCTTCGTTCCGACTCGCACTTTTTTGAAGAATTAGAGTAGGTATATCTATTTTAGAGAGAGTAAATGAAGAGTACAGATTTATAAAAAAGAGTAAGTACTTCTTAAAACTGAAACTTTACGCCAAACAAGCATCTTTCGCCGTTATGAAAATAATTTAACGATTTCTGGAAATCATGTATTTTTGCTTCCATCGCTTTGAAATTAAGACTCAAAGACATACCCTCTGTGTGTAATGTTAGGTAATACAGTGTAATGAATGAATTTCAGAGACGTATAAGTAGAGTATTTGGCGTAGTCTTTTGCTTCTTTAGTTTTTAAAGTACGCTAAAGCGAAATAGAGTACAATACTCTATATTAGAGTACGGAGGGCAACTCTAGTTGCAACTGCCATCCTTTGTGTATCGCCAAGCAGGCGTGGTCGCAGACTATGCATGCGGCAGGGTGAGAAATTTCCTATAACTTCCTTGGCGTAAGTAGAGGTGTTGTTCGTTCGTTGAGAGGATAACCGTGGTTGTATACCACCTACAATACACTAACGAGCAATGAAAAAGTTCCAGTGACATAGCACCAAATTACTCCTAAACGGGAAAGGCTAGCTTAAATGACGCCGTCTGCAATATTGAAGTACATTTAACAGCGCATCAGAATATTACCAACTAAAAACGTAAATATTGTGTTCAAATTTTAAATTCTTTGTCTTTCTTTCTTTGTTATAAAAAACGTTGCCCCACGCTAGGAATTTCTTCCTACATCGTGTGTGCGTTCACAAACATATAAACTCACATACACAACACCCAGAGCCGGAACAACTATCTGTAGTTCATACAAATATTTGTTCCGTGCGGGAATCGAACCCGCGACATGCAGCGCAGCAGTCAATCGCTCAACCACTGCGCCAACATGCCCCTGAATTAAATGTGAAAAATTAAATTAAGGTGTTTGTCGGCATTTTGTGGGTGGAACTTTTTCATTGCTCGGCAGTTTACATTCTACAAAGTAGCATACCACGGTTATACTCTGAACTCTACTATGAATATACTATGAAATACAATAAATTATTTATTACATGTAACTTTTTTATTTAATACCCGATACATATCGAATAGTGTGTACATAACAATTCAGATTAGAATATTTTCTTGTTTCATACTTTTTAGAGCGTGATTTTTCAGTAGTCAGGTTTTAGTTTTTGAAATTATTTTTTATTTATATTATTTTGGGGTTTTTGCACAGCCACATCACATTTTTGTGTTTAGGGTTTGTTGTTTTACCTGTATCTAGGTAATGCATAATTCAGGAACTATAGGAAATTTACTATTCACTAAAAGACAGATATAGGTAGGTATGTGCTATGTGTGTGTAGTTATGTTAGCTAACGAAACACACACATAGGCGCACATAGGTTTATGATGCGAAATTTGAGAGACTCAGTAATGAGGGAACAAATGAACTAAATTTCTATCGATCAACAAACACTGCGCCGCCGTGGTCGGGTAAAAATTAGTTTTCATGACTTTGACGGGATATATCTCGCAAACGGTACACTTGACCCCACCTTTATTTTAAAATCCCTGTTCAACGATATTACACATGCGAAAAAAAAAATGTTCTTGACCTCGCACCACCTAGAAGGCGCCATATTTAATTTAATGTGACGTCACATAGCCTATAACCAGTGGACAAGCAAGACGCTTTCAATGTCACCTCATTTGTCAAATTATGTTAAGGAGTTTAGAAGTAATGAGGGAACAGATGGACATACATACATCAATACACACATACCGGTCAAAAACATAAACCTCCCTTTTGCTTCGCCGTAGTCGGGTAAAAATAATTTATATTTATTAGTATTATTATTAGATGGACAGAAGCTGCTTTTATTAAATAAAATATGATCACAACTTTTCGTTAAAACCTGTATATAAGGAAGAACCAGTTTGCAGTCTGTTTTGTTTGCTGTTGATTTTACCTAATATTTATGAAGGCAACTAATCATAAACAAAATATTTTTGTATTTTATTTGAACAGGATACACATATACAATTATTTAACTGTGTTCGTAAATGGCGGTTATTAGAACTGTATCTACTTGGGGTGGGGTGATTCGTGATTATCAATTTATTTCATCATAAACATACCTAATCTAAAGGTGTAAATTATTGTATTAGATAATAAGTTATAGACCGCCCGGGTGCTAAAGTTATCATGGTATCATGACTATCGTATTCTCGTAAATATTTGCCAAAACGTTCGCGTGGTTTGATAGAGATTTGATATAAAAAGAGGTTCGCGGTACTTCGTATGTCACACTACCAAGCGCGGCTGTGGCAATCGGTTCCTCCTTCATTAAATTCTGGTAAGCAGCTAATTTATTTATTTATTTAGATACGGCAATATAAACCTGAAATCTTGTTATCAACATGTTCAAGTCATGTTCATCTCATACAAAATCTTGTGAATCTAGCACCATCATTGTTTATGTTTACGTCAGAAAATTGTTCTTTTTTTGAAAAGCCTGGAAAAGTTTGAATGAAACTTTTTTTTTTATAAACTTTGAAGCTTATTCGAATTGTCCACGTTGTTGTAGTGTTGTCTTTTCTCTATGCGTTATATTGTGTGGACTTAAATGAATGATAAAATAAATAAATAAATCCTATTTCAAACTCAGATCTGAAGTTCTGAAATTCCCTTTAAATTATTGGACTATCTTCACCATGAAAGCGTCCAATATGTTTTGAAAATACCTAATAATTTTTAATACTCTTTCATGGAGTTTTACAAATGAAGTTAATAAATAATAGTTAATTAAGTTAGTTAGTTTATTAGTTAATTTTAACTAGTTTCTTTCTTCTTTCTCTTCGCCCTGCCGAATTCACTTACGCAATTAGGCTGCCGTTCCGACCCGTTAAGGCAATCAGCTGGACAGCCCACAAACCCCGTTAACAGATGGGTTTTAAAAAGCAGACAGGAGGACACCTGCATAAATATACGTATATTTTATGGAACATTCACTCTTCAAACTTATATTTTATTTTACAGTTTTGATCTACAATGGCAACCCAAAAATTCAGCGGACCTTCTCCTTACAATCTACCCCAAACCTATCCGAAGGAGGACTACTTCCACACAGAGTAAGTTAAAATAGAAAACCTGAAACTCTTGCTTTAAAATTTTAGAAACCTGCAGCCTATTTGCGTAAGTGAATTCGGTAAGGCAAAGAGTTTGACCCCATGAACGAGTATAGCAAATTCTTTTAAATAATTAGGTATTGCATTTTGGCAATATCTAATTATTTAAAGAGTATTTGTCATACTCTTTCATGGGGTATGACAAATGGGTCCCTATGCCTTGTTGAATTCACTTACGCAATTAGGCTGCTGGGCTGCAGCTGTCTATTTGAGCGGAGAGGAGTGGAAAACCGCAGTACTGGGTATCAAATTGAAAGAATTCCTCCAAATTCATAAAAGGTTTATTGTACGGATTCTACCTTGATCGTCTCCGCTTACTTGAACAACCAGTCAGCTTAAACTTACCACTCTAAGTACGGATCCAGAGCGAAGTATACGAGTTAAAATTATTTTTCCACAGATACGTGAACAACGTTACCCCAAACCATGCCGCCAAGCCCAAAAGCAAGAATGTAGTGGGTGCTATCTTCGGACTCGGCCGCGCCGGCTCCATCCACTTGGCCAGCATCATCAACAACCCTCGCGTCACCCTCAAGTACGTCGTCGACGACCGCACCGAAAGGTTTGCTGACCTGAAGAAGTACTGGAACTTCAGCGACGATGTTGTTCTGTTACCTTCCAGCGAAGCAAAGCGCGTCTACAACGACAAAGAGTGAGTAAACACAAATCAGTTTTACTTTAATAAAAGTGGTGTCAGTGATGAAATAAATGATCAAACTGGTTATTTTCTATAACAGTGTCAACGTTGTGTTCATCGGATCCCCGACCTGGACTCACCACGACATCGTCGTCAACTCGATTGCCAACAACAAGGATGTTTTCTGTGAGAAGCCCATCGCCGAGAACATTGAGGACACCAGAAAGTGCTACGAGGCCGCTAAGGCTAAGGGCCGTGTTCTCTTCTCCGCATTCAACCGCCGCTTCGATCCCGCCTACAGGGCATTGAAAGATAGGGTGAGGAACGGAGAAGTTGGACACGTCCAGATCCTCAAAGTCACCGCCAGGGACTCTCCTCTGCCTTCCATCGCCTACCTGAAAACATCTGGTGAGACTTTTTGATATTGTGAAAATTAAACAACTTGGGGTAGGTTACAGGAATAGAAATATAAAAATTAGATTACCTATAGGCAAGCTTAGGTAATAGGTACCTAATTTAAAATAATCACTTCATACATAGAACATAGATCACTTCCCATAGCATATTTTGAGTGTCGTTTTTTGTGAAAAGAATCGTAACGTTTTATTTCGTTAACAAATCTTAATCAATTAAATCGTTTCACAAAAAAAGATAAATCCGAAAAGATAAATTTTATTACGTTAGCACTGGTCCCCTGACTACTGATAATATTTAATTAAGGTTAAACTTAACAATGTTATTTGTTTTGATGATCTTGTCCTTTGAGAAGATGATATTTTGTTATTATTAAAAAAGATAACACCTTATCATAACTAATTAATACATTACAGTTTATTTATTTATTTATATGTAGGTACTTAAATATATAATTATTACATTCGTAAGATTTACAATCCCCCGTGAGTCCCCTGATTCCTTGCTTTACTTGATTTCAAGTTTAAAGAACATGAAAATTATTCTTCAAAAAGGTCATTTCTGAAAAAAGTTTTCATGAAACAAGTTTCAAGCGGCAAATTTCTTTTGACACGAAATTATTTTTAAAGGTGGTGTCTTCCACGATTGCCTGGTGCACGATTTCGACATGGCTTGCTGGGTGCTGGGAGAGCTGCCCTGCCGAGTCCAGGCCTCCGCCACTGCTCTGATCCCCGAAGTCAAGGCTATTGATGACTTCGACACCATCGCCTTCCTTCTGACATTCCCGTCTGGAACCGTCGTGCTTGGAGACAACAGCCGCTACTCTGCCTACGGATACGACCAGAGATTGGAAGTCTTCGGAAACAAAGGTACAAGATTCCCCTGATTTAAGGAAGCCTTAAAATTTATTCTTCAGAGATATGCTTTTAATGGAAGGCAGAAATGTGTGGCCTCATTGACATGCTTTGTATTTTTCTAGGTATGATCAAGGTCGAAAACGAGAAGCCTTATCACTCGACCGAGGCGTACATTGGTCATGAAGGCATCAAGAAAAGTCCCATCTACTACTCCTTCCCCTCTCGCTTCAAGCAAGGTTACCAAAATGAACTGGAGCACTTCTTGGACGTCGTCACCCGTAAGTACCTAAAACTTTAGCACGTTTTTGTCTTTTAAGTGTAGTTTATTAGTAGGGGAAGCTGTACAATGTTTCTGAATGACAGTAAAAGGTTAGGTTTTTTACCGAGTGAAATATTAACCTGCTGTATTAATGGTCTAGTAAAGTATAAGTAACTTGGTTCCTTCACAGTACCTACTTATTAGAAGGAAAAGTTTTCACATAGTATTATGTTCATGATTTCTTGAATTAGTCTACTAAGAGAGCACTGGTAGCCCAGTGGTATCGGCCGCGACTTACAAGTGTTCGAGCCCAGGCAGGCACTTTGTGTAAATTATTTTATCACCACTGCTCTCAAAAACGGTGAAGGAAAACATCGTGAGGAAACCGGCATGTCCTAGAACCAAAAATTCGAAGACATGGGACATCCACCAACCCGCACTGGGCCCGCGTGGTGGATTACGGCCCATTCCCTCTCACAAAGAGGAGGAGGAGGAGGGCCTGTGTCCCAGCAGTGGGAACATTAATAGGCTGATGTAGTCTACTAACATCCTATTGTTTTTTTATTCAACCTATATTGACTCATGGCTGGACACTGATACTGGGACACTGGGACGGATTTGTCAAATACCAGCTTGATGCACTAGAGTCGATCGAAAAGCGGCCCAAGAGACTCGACATCAGCTATGAGGCACTGGTCGAGTCAAAGCTCCACCGGCCTTAAACATTATTTATTTATTTAATACTTCATGCGCACAAACGTACAGAGGCAGACTTAATTCCTTAGGAATTTTCTACCAGTCGACCAGCACTAGATAACACTGTCGCCGAATTGCCAGTTTGGTCAAGCGCGAGCCGATGCACAATAAAAAAATAAGAAGAACATCTGGGCGTAGGTCTCCCCCATAGCCTTCCACTCTTCCCAGTGTTGCCTTTTGCCAATGCTTTTGTATTACAATGTATTTTTAATTTTAACAGGTGGAGTACCAATGGAAGTGACCGACTACCAGACCCTTGCCATCAGTAAGATTGCGACTGCAGCTGAAGAGAGCGCGCGCTCTGGTAAAACTGTCGAAATCGACTGGAGCAAAGACAAAATTCCCGCCAACTACTCATAAGCATTAAGAGTTGAGAAGAACAAGGCTATACCTAGCCGAAAGCGCTCCTCTTTAATTGCAGTGATTGTAATAATGACCATAAGACTTCGTTGTGAATATTTTTGTTATACATAGTTACTTTTAAAAATAAAGATGCATTAATGTTACAACATAATTATTTTATTTGTTCACTATGACGACCTCCTGGTAGACGTCAATGTAGTGTTACTTACTCGTACAACTTTTAGGTACTTAAGTATATGGTTGCAGATGGCTTGTTAGATAAAGTATAAGCGATTAAGGTTACACTAGTCAACGGCTCGAACTATTTTGTGCGCGGGGTTAAAATGCGTGCTACATCAACCGACAACACGTGCGGAACAGATAGATGCTGTTATGAGCAGTAAGAAGCTAGTTCGCGTACGAATACACACTTTTGCAAATTTGTAGCGAAATGGAGGATGATTTAGAACGAAAACGAGCGCGTGAAATTTAATAAACAGACCTTTGGGAGTCTGGATATCATGAAAAAACGATTGAATGTATCTGTTCAAAATAAAATTATTTGCATTGTTGAACTACTAGTCTATCCCTGTATGGAGGCCGTTTTTAAATTTTCCTTCTTCTTATGGTACTTATTTGCGCCCAAAGATGCGTTAAAATTAGTGTTGAAATAAGAAACTTTCGAAGCTCATAACTTTCAAGTAATTTTTTGTTTTACTTTTTTGCTTCCATACAGGGCTAGATAATGATGAGACAAATTGATATCATTTTTTATTTTGAACGTACATCGTGAAACAGTGGTGTAAAAGCCAGACTACGTTTGTATGGAAGAATTTTCGCCTAGTGTACCCTTAATAGTTTTACTTCAAAGACGTCAAAATTCAAAGTTTGGACTTCTTCTCTTTTAATTAAGAGATGGAGCGCTGCAACCGAATTCGCAACCACATAATAGGTAGTTGCAGCAGTTGCTGTTTTCTTTCTCTGCGTGGCTGAAATGGGTCAGGGCCGAGTTGCACTTGAAGGATGCATCAAAACATTTGGGCTTTGATCGCCAAACACTGGGTGCCTTAAGACGAGCTTTGTCAACAAAAGAAGCCAATGATTCAGATCGTTGCTCAACTATGAGAAAATGAATACGGCAATCATGGCTCTATAGCGCTCGCCATTGACAGCAACATTCTGGTGGTGGTGATGTCTTTTTCCCGATTACGTTTCATTCAAACCAGCCGTGGCGCCCATATGCCCGAAATAATGTGCACTAATGGCATAAGAATATTTAAGAAACACATAAGAATATTTTATTTATTTAAGGCACATCAACAACACAAACATGGACTTATTAAATTTCACGAGGTCTTATGCTGGTATTTACGTCAATAACAGACGTGCACAACATTCACAAAAATAATCTCACATAATACAATAATTCAATAAAAATCTAATTTACACAGAGTATGAAAGAATAATAGGCAAAATTACAATATAATTATATAAATAGATGTCAAAATTGATGAGATTTATGATACAATATTTTGATCAATTAAAAATAAAACAATAGGCAAAAAAAAATAGTCTGAACTTAAAAATAAAATAAATCATAGATTGCAAATATGTTTTGCTTTCTATTCCAACAACTTCCGTTTGAGCCGAGTGGGGCGGTCTTGAAAAATGTCTAGGTCTAAAAGCTCACACCAAGCATTGTATGTTGTAGCCAACCTTGCTATAGGGGCATTCAACCCGAGATTCGACACAAAGCCAATACCATGGCAGTTATATTTATTTTTACAAGTTTTATTTCATTTTAAAAAACAATCCTCTTAAACACTCTTTATGTGCCAGAGTGATCGCCCAGTTTCTACAGGTGAACTTTTCAGGAATTTCTTGGGAATTCCACTGTATAGCCAGGAGTAAAGCCATCTTGCAACCTAGTTTTATTTTCACACCACCAGCTCGACAATGTCCAATTACATATCATGCAATCTCAACGTAAAGTAATTTAAAGCTTTACCTCCCAAGGGAGATAAAGTTGTATGAAACTCCCAAGGGAGTAGTGTTTTGAATTTGGAACGTCAAATTCGTGTGGTAAATCGTGAAAAATTCTAAGTAAAAAAATGCCATATGGGCATTTTTTGTAAACATTGTAAAGAGGTTTGTTCGAAAATGGAACTGGACACCATAAGCAGAACTCAAAAAAAAGAAGAATAAAACCGGCCAAGTGCGAGGCCGACTCGCGCACGAAGGGTACCGTACCATTATATCAAAAAACGGCAAAACTATCACGTTTGTTGTATGGGAGCCCCACTTAAATATTTAATTTGTTCTGTTTTTAGTATTTGTTGTTTTAGCGGCAACAGAAATTCATCATCTGTGATGTCAATTTCAACTGTCTAGCTATCACGGTTCATGAGATACAGCCTGGTGACAGACGGATAGACAGACAGACGGATCGCGGAGTCTTAGTAATAGGGTCCCGTTTTTACCCTTTGGGTACGGAACCCTAAAAAGGCACGATTTCAAAGAATGTGAAACAAAAGACGGTGTTCGGTGCTGTGATTTTCAGTGTTTTTTTTTTGCAATATTCTTGTTAATAAAAAAATGTCGAGCGGTAGTGATTCTACTCCAGAGTTTATCAAAATAGGTGCTAGATATTATTTTTTTATTTACACTAACGGAAAAATTAAGACACAGATAAGAAAAAGTCTATGACGATTTTGTTAAATGGAGAATAACAAGAGTAGGAGTCAAGACTGTGTTGGAATCGTCTGTCCTTTTAGTTTATATCCAACATTTAGCAGAAACTTGTAAGTCAAGCAGCCTATAGTCATTTATTCAATGCTCAGATCTACATTAAGTATCAAACACAATATTCAAATGCGGCAAATAAATAAATATATACGGCAGTTTTAATGGCTCGCAGGTGTGAAAAGTCCCCCCTTGGAAGGTAGGTAATGCTTGAAATGCTTGGAAGTTATGGATGAATACAACTATATGGAACTTCCAAGGACAACTCTTGGCAAACTCTAAATAATAAAATGCCCAATTTAAATGTTATTGTAAAGAGGTTTGCCCTAAAATCGAACTGCAGCCTTATTGCGTAAGTGCGCAAAGAAGTTAAACTCTATCCAACCGACCAAATCGGCCAATCATACAAAAACATCGCGTCATTCATCTCGCATGTGATTGGTCGATTTGGTCGGCTGGATAGAGTTTAACTTCTTTGCGCACTTACGCACGGCTGCTGGTCACCATAAACAGAGCTCAAAATATAAAACTTTTTTGCAAAAAAATACTACCGACTTCCGAAAAATAACTTTACTTTTGGAAGTCGGTGTCCATAACGCAAAAAATGGTGCCTACCAAAGAAAAAAAATATCACTTTAGTTGTACCTACCTAGGTACCTATAATGCCAGAATAGATTACCCGAATATCATGAAACTGACCATAACCGGTGGAATGAGGGTGTATCATGGTGAACTGTACACATCTGCGTACCCCTTTTTTAACATAACATCACGCAAACTGGCGTGATGTTATGTTATGAAATGGTATAAACAATAAACAGACATATATATGTGATTAGAAATCCCGAGAGATTTGCCGTTATTTATTGAAGAGCTCTGTTGTATATATCCGAAGTTCTTTATCAGATCTTAGCCAAATTAAAATGGGACCAATTTCGACACATACACTTTCAAACAAAAAAGAATTTTCAAAATCGGTCCACAATTGACGGAGAAATCGGTGAACATACACAAATAAAAAACAACCTTGAAGTCGAACATAGAACCTCCTCTTTTTTGGTAAGTCGGTTAAAAAAAGGAGCGATTTCAAAGAATGTGATACACAAGTAGAATTAAAAAAAACCCCCATACATTTTTATTTTTATTTAGTAGCATATACTAAATAGAGTAAATGCGAAGATCTCTGGGTCACTAGCGGTATTTCGACTACGCGACCACTAGCTATCTGTGCATTGCATTCTACCTTCCTCCACCAGTATCAACAACACACCAACGTACCACCCACACGTACCAACATTTGAAAATTTCATCGAACATTGTAATAACGTGTTGGAAACTTCCCAACCTGTTTAATAGGGGATATTAGCTTGGCCATAATAAACTGGACTCCAGGAGCAATTAACAATTCACTGCCCAACACATGTTTAAGACTATTAGAGTTCATGGTTAGTAAGTAAGCTAACACAGCACAATCTCGTTAAAAACTGTTCTGCGCGTATTTTGGACCTAGTTTTATCTACTATTCCATCTAGTACAGTTAGTGAATCTACTATCTCTTTAACTACTGTTGATAAACTCCACTCTCCGCTGGATCTTACTCTATTTGCCATACAATCAACATAACACGAGGGCAAACTTACACGAAGCTAATTATGAAGAAAAAAACAATCGTATCTAAATCTGCAAGACTGGGATTAACTATTTGCAAGTCAAAATGATGTGGATAACATGGTAAATGTATTCTATGACGTCTTAAACACGGTCGTATATAAATTTGTTCCAAATTGTAAGCCAATGTCTAGTCGTTATCCCCCATGGTTTGATAAATCGATTATAAATGCTCTCAAAGAAAAAAAATAAGCTAAGATATACAAAATTCCGCGAGATGAAATAGAACTAAAATTAATTGCAAAACGTTGTCAAAATTTAGCTAAAAGTTTATATAATATGTATATGAATAACCTGTGAACAACTTAGAATAAAAAAACAAAGATAATCGTAAACTGTTCTGAACTCACGTTAAGACTAAGCGCGGAGGATCTAGTGTCTATCCACTAACTATGATTGACGGACAGACTACAACGTCTAAGGGCTCGACTATCTATGACCTTTTTGGTAATTATTTTTCATTTATTTATTAGTTTATCTTCACACTGGAACGCCTTGCAGCAATTACACCAATGGAGCACCATCTTAAAATACACTCACTATAAGTCCAGTACATATGAATTGATAAATTCACATTGGTACTTGGCCGGATTCGAACCCACGACCTCAACCACGAGAGGCGAGGTCTTAGCCACTGGGCCACCACGACATTATCATCATCGGCTGATCTGTTTACACCCCTGAAAATAACACAGGATTTAAGAATGACTCATGCTATCTTAGTTCACTGGAAACTAATAGCCAGTATTTAACAACCCCAGACTTGGACATGGATTCTTTACTCAGAAAACTGCAATCTCTGAACATTGGGCAAGGAGCAGGCCTAGACGAAATCCCACCACTATTTACTTCTACCTGTGCGTCGGTCGGACAAAAAAGAGACTATCTCAAACTATCGGCCCATTGCGATTCTCTCCGCTTTCGCCAAGTTATTCGAGTCAGTGATCTGTCCCGACTGTCCCCATATCCAACACTATTTTAGCCTTTATCTTAACGATCACCAACGTGACTTAGTAGCGTCAAGGTCTACTGCCACAAACCTAGTATTTTTTACGGAGTCCCTGATAGAAACTATTGACTCGAATAAGCAGTTTGATGTGATATACACCGATTTCAGTAAGGCGTTTGATAAAATCGCCTACTCCATGCTGATAAAAAATAACTAGCAACATATGGTATCACGGGACCCTTGCTGATATGGTTGGAATCATACCTCGGTAACCGTGAATTTTGTGTTGTGGTAAATGGTTTTCGCTCTACCAACAATTATCGCATGACTACCGGTGCCCCGCAGGGTTCCACCTGGCCCCCATATTATTTATCATTTTTATATTAATGATCTTCCCCACTGCTTTCACTCTTTAGAGTGTTTTTGTATGCAGACCGTAAGTCATCCGACTTAAAGTTTGCCAGAAAAATCAAATCATCACATGATATTGAGTTTCTGCAGGATGATCTGAAAAGAGTACCTAATTGGTGCGAGAATAACAAAATGGAATTAAACCTCAATAAATGCTATCACCACCTGTCATTTTCTAGAAAGGTTCACCCCATGCATTAAAACCTACTTTTTAAGGAGCGTCCTCACTGGGAGCATTCTTTCTTGAGCATTTGTAAACAAGCAATCGTAAACTAGCAACAAATGCGATGATGTTCTCTAAAATAAAAGTTGGACGAATCGCCTACTAAATAATTTTGGAGTAGGTAGTCGATTTTTGCTGTCTCCAAACTAACACACTCACAAACTTTCGCCTTTATAATATTAGTAAAACAAGATAAGATAAGATTTTGGCACAAATTCAAGAATTTTAGCACCTCGCCCCGGATTTTTTAGTGATTTAATAATTACAAGTGCACCCTCCTCCCGATGCCCATGCTACCTGGCTTACAGACAAAGTAAGATCTTTTTCCTCCTACTCTTTTCCCACTTTAGGTGGGGTCGGGTTTCCTTATCTCACGGCGCCAAGTCGTTCTGTCCTGGGTTTCATTTCATTTGATTTCATTTATTTATTCTTAAACAATTTACATTGTGTCGAACATTACATATTTAAAAATACATATCCAAAAACAAAATTATACAGTTTCAAATTTATCCCATATATATGACTCAAGATAAGATTATAATTTCATGTTTATACTGTGTATGTCACAAAAAATTCAATTCCAAATCAATCCGAAGTATGACACAAGAACTAATTATAATGTCAAGTTATTTCAACATGTCACAAAAACAGCCGGCCTCGTCACTATCGAGGCGGTCCGGCCAGTGCTCGAGCGCTGGCTTGGGAGGAGGCACGGCTCCCTGTCGTTTCAGGTGACATAGGCCATGGTTGCTTCGGGCAGTACCAGCGTCCCGGTGTCACCACTGTGTCGACTGTCGGGAGGACATGGCGCGGCATAAGCTAGAAGAGTGTGCCGCTTGCGAGGTGCCGAGTCATGCCCTAATCTCGGAAGTAGGCCTAGGCTGCCGGCCATAGTCGAGTCAATGGTCGGCAGCGAGGATCGACCCGAGACGCGGTGGTAGGTATCCTTCTGCGAAACAGTCGTCTCGCAGAAAGAGGCTGCGGCTTTCCGCAGCCTTAGCCTTTGGAGAGGGAGATTTCATACACTCAACCGGCGCGCAGCAGACGCACCGGGTACGTAAGGCGGAAAACGCTCTTGTCCCGAGATGACGGCGTGTAGTGTTCCAGACGTCGTGGGGGACCCACCCGACCCGAGTTCGAGGTTATTAGCCGGGGGCCGCGACCCCCGGTGCGGCAAAGGTGAGATGGGACAACGGGGTGGTTTTTGGGCAGTAAGAGGCCGCCAGACCCCTCCACCCTGGGGACATCCAATGAGGGTTGCACAAAAAGAAAAAGTAGGTAGTTTCTTCTTCATAAGAAGCTTCGTCATACTGGTCCACCATGAGATCGTCCTCGGCCTCTTTTGCTTGCTATTGTTCTCACAACATGCTGATGTGGTGACACGATTACTTGTTGCGGACCCTGTCCATTCTCGTCACTCCCGCGTACCACCTCAATGTTTTCATTTACAGACAAAGTAAGATATACTTAAAATAAAAAAAACAAATGCGCAAGTATTCTAGTGCACCACCCTAGCCAAAGGTAGACTAGGAACATTGGCCTATGACCATATATGAGGGCTGTAGTGATGATTTCCACTAAATAAAAAAAACAGTAAGATGTTTATATATACTGGACACACTAGCTATAGGTGTGTTTTAGCACAAAGTACGTAAGCGGCGGCGGCGGCGCGATAGGTAGCTAAAGGGGCATCTCCATTTTAACGCACTTCAATGGGGATGTGAACGCAAAGCTGAGCGCAGATGTCGCAGGCGGCGCAATGTCTACTGTCAAATCATTTTTGCTTTGTTTACATAAGGTTTTTTTTTGTGTTTAAACCGGTCTACCATCGTTATTTATAATATGTATTGTCCCTGGAAGCTTTAAGGTCTATCCACACATATCAGGGCCGTGCCAGGGACGTGGACGGGCCGTGCCCCGTCAAGGGCTCAAAAAAATATCGTTGGGTACATTTTATATGAACTCGTTCACACACGTGAACACGTCCGTGCACGGGCCCGGGCACGTCCCGTGTGTGGATAGACCTTTAGGAATTGAAAGACGAACTAAAGAAATGAGGAGCAAGGATAACTGGAAAGAAAACAGATCTTATTGAGAGGCAAACTTTTATATAATAAAATATTTTTCATCGGATATGTTCCAAATTTGGCTATTTTTAGGGTTCCGTACCCAAAGGGTAAAAATGGGACCCTATTACTAAGACTCCGCAGTCTGTCTGTCCGTCTGTCACCCGGCTGTATCTCATGAACCGTGATAGTTAGACAGTTGAAATTATGACAGATGATGTATTTCTGTTGCCGCTATAACAACAAAAACTAAAAACAGAATAAAATAAATACTGAAGTGGGGCTCCCATATAAAAATGTGATTTCGTTTGGCGTTTTTTCCGATAATGGTACGGAACCCTTCGTGCGTGAGTCCGACTCGCACTTCGCCGGTTTTTTTAGTTGTAGACCAGTTACTTCTTACTTGACTCACGGTAGGAAAATTTACAAAAAATGAGAGAACATTACTTTAATGTGTTGGTTTGTCTTTATGTATGGATTTGACAGCTTTCATTCAATAGCCATAGCGACGATGCGCCACCTATAGTGAAAAAATGGCAGTTCAGAGCCCCATTTCAGGATGATCTCGCCTTTGTGTAAAGGACAATGGAAAAAAATTGCGTTGGCAACATTGGCAATATTGAAACTTGACAGTGAGTCACTGACAGAGTCACTATTAGACAGTGACACTGTGACATGACGTACCAAATAATTATTTCCGCGGTAGTTGTCCGCATTGGTGTGCTTGGTTGGTTTCTATGGCCGTTGGATATATTTGCCTCATAAATAACTAACAAGGTAAGAACTAATTCTAACTTTTCTTGTAATATTAACAAACAACGACCTTGATAAACTTTTTCCAAGATATAGTGGTAAGTTATGATAAGATAGCCCGACTTGAAAGTAAAACAAAGACATCCCTACCGCAAAACCTAGTTTACATGACTTGTACGAAGGAATTTACGTTGTCTTTCCTTATTTCTAATACTAATTGATCGTTTAAATGTAATAAATAACAAACTGTTACATATTGCGGGTTATGATTCAGCTCTTGATCATGTTTTTATTGTGTAAACTGCTAAACATGTTTCAACAAGAAAATAATGATGTTTTTTTTTGTATTATTTCAGACAGCAAGATGGCTAATCAATGGGGACAAAAAGCAGAGGAGTTGGAGGTATCAAATAAAATAGCTGGATTAGGTTTAAATAAAAAACCTCTTGATCAGTCTACAGAGTCTGAAGAAAATCCAGATGCAGCAAACCCGGCGGACACATCTCTCTTAATGAAAATTATAAGACAAGGCTTGGTTGAGTCTAAGTTGGACATTGAAATTCAGAGAAAGGATCCTAACTCTCCTCTGTATTCTGTGAAGACATTTGAAGCTTTACATTTGAAGCCCAATCTACTGAAGGGAGTATATGCAATGGGCTTTAATGCTCCCTCCAAAATTCAAGAGACTGCCTTACCAACTCTCTTAGCCGACCCCCCACAAAATATGATTGCGCAATCTCAATCAGGTACTGGTAAGACAGCAGCTTTTGTGTTGGCCATGTTAAGCAGGGTTGACTCCACGAAAAATTACCCACAAGTGCTATGTTTGAGTCCTACCTATGAACTTGCTATACAGACAGGAGAAGTGGCTGCAAAGATGGCCAAGTTTTGTTCTGACATCAAGCTGAAGTATGCTGTTAGAGGTGAAGAAGTCCCTAGAGGTACTAAAATAACTGACCACATTATAATTGGGACACCTGGGAAAATGTTGGATTGGGGAGTGAAATTTGGCATGTTTGATATGACCAAAATCAGAGTGTTTGTACTAGATGAGGCTGATGTCATGATTGACAGACAAGGCCATCAAGATCAGTGCATTCGCATTCACAAATGCTTACCATCTACTTGTCAGATGATGTTCTTCTCAGCTACATATGATACTGCTGTGATGGAATTTGCTGAAATTATTGTCCCTAATCCTATTATTATAAGACTGTTACGTGAAGAAGAGTCATTGGATAATATTAAGCAATATTATGTCAAATGCAAGAACCCAGAAGAGAAATATAGAGCTATTTGTAATATTTATGGGGTAATAACAGTTGGTCAAGCAATTATTTTTTGTCATACAAGAAAAACTGCCAGCTGGTTGTCTGAAAAAATGTCCAAAGATGGACATTCTGTAGCTGTGTTATCTGGAGAGCTGACTGTCGAACAAAGAATAGCAGTACTTGACCGTTTCAGAGCTGGTTTAGAAAAGGTGTTGATCACCACAAATGTGCTGTCCAGAGGAATAGATGTTGAACAAGTGACACTTGTTGTTAACTTTGATATGCCAATGGACATGGAGAAGAAAGCCGATTGTGAAACTTACTTGCATAGAATTGGGCGTACTGGCCGTTTTGGTAAAGCTGGTATTGCTATTAATTTAATAGACTCAGCACAGACCATGAATATTTGCAAAGAAATAGAAGGACATTTCGGTAAAAAGATTCAATTACTTGACATTGAAGATGCAGAAGAAATTGAAAAAATTGGTGCATAATATATTTGTTATCAGTGTTATCACATACCTACTTATAATAGTTGCTTGAAACTTAAGTTTAAGACCTACATTGTTACAGTTACATTTGGTATTTCAATAAATAACTAATTTTGTAATCATTAGTTGTATTTTTTTTTACGTCATCTTGTGCTCCGGTAAATAAATAAAAAACTAATAACATCAGTAATTTAATTTTTATTACTTTCAAGTTACATAATTATAACTTATTCATATCTCATCCCATTACAGTTTTACCGGACACCTCAACACAATAACAAGTAAGATAATAAATTATTAAGGAAAACTAGTAACAACAGGAAATTTCAAATAACCAGCATACACAAAGACTCCTAAATCACTGTACTGCAAAGGCCCACTTGTTCCACCTTGGGTTATATTACTAACGCCCAAGTTAATACCTAACTCAGCCAATTATGTATGACATATTTGTAATCTAACCTCTTGTTAGCAACTCGGTGCAAGTTGGCCTAAGAATATTATCAAGCAGTAATAGTGGGATATTAGAATTTGGCCTATCATGTATAGCTAAAGTCAATCCATGTAAATTCACAAAATAACGTAACCTTACTTAATCTATCCAATACCTTTAAACAAGCAATTCTTGTATATGTATATATAATATGAATCTCAGAAATAGCTCTAACGATTTTCTTGCAATTTAGTATGCAGGGGGTTTCAGGGGCGATAAATCGATCTAGCTAGGTTTCATTTTTAGAAAACGTAGTTTTCTCTATTTTAACTACTACTAGTACTAATATTATAAATGCAAAACTTTGGATATGTTTATGTTTGTTACTAAATCACGGCTGAACAGATCTGGATGAAATTTGGAACAGAGGTAGATTATAGTCAAGAATAGCACATAGGAACTTGTGCTTGGGGATAATTCGCGACATTCACATGGGCGATGCCGCTGGCAGAAACTAGTAACAGATAAGTATTGGAATAAATTACTAGTACCTAATACATTACACTATCAAACATTAATTTGTACTATAGTAAAGAACCAGTTCCATTTACCGGCCACCTTGGGCTGCTGGTTCTGGGTTGCTTGCTCCAGATATCATTACGAATATTGCAATAGGTACTATGTACATCCACTGAAAGATAAAAAAAAAACATTAGTACTTGAAAAAAAATGCACCATATCTCAGTTAAGGTCCATATGTCAGTATTACTATCCTAATTAAATTATTATAGTAACTTACATATTTGGCTAAGAATGATTTATTGTCTTTCACATCACCCTTTTCCCTTGCTTCTCTCTCACGCTCAATTTTTTGGATGTAAGTTGCTGTATCAGGTCTGGGGAAAATAAAACATGACATATTCAAAATTTCCATATAAAATAAGTAATTTACAAAATATTTTAACATTATCAATGCCAAAACTAATTTAGTTATACTTACACAGGAGCTTGCTCAACATAACGAAGATAGAAGTTAGAGTTGATCTTATTGCTGCTCTTGTTAGCCAATGATTGTGAAGAATTAGTTACTTGGAAGCTGACTGCAGTCACTGCCCCATTGGGCAATACCCACGCATTGATCATGTCTGACAGACCGTTTTCTAGGAAGGCTTTGGCTTTGACAGATGAATAGAATTCTATTCCTTTGCTATTGTCAGCAGATGTTACTACTGTTTTAATGGTATAGAAACTATCAATATCAGCAAGGCTCTGAAAGATTTTAATTGAATTTGATTAGGTTCTTCCTGTTTATGATTAAGAATAGTCAACAGATTGATTTTGATGAGTTTGAGTCATCATGGTGAAAGAGTTAGTCAACAAAGTGCAGTGTAATTAGGTGCTAACTGTCCAGGATGCCTCCTTTTCTTCTTTCCAGCTCAGCATGCATAATCACCCGTACTTTCCACAATTTGAACAAGGCCAACAGCATAGCCATCTAGGTGACCACATTCAAGTCAGATTTTTTTTTGTCAAATTAACACATACATTGATATTGATTGTTTTATTGATATAGCATACCTTAAGTTGATCTATATGTTGTTTATTAAATTGTATTTGATCAATAACAGCAGCACCTGCTCGAATACTCTTCAGGGCTATGTTGCCCCTTGAGCAATACTTTTCAGATCCACAATTTAATGGGTGCTCTATCTTAATATTCAACCAACCATCATAATCAATGCAAGCCTGTAATAGAAACATTAGAAATAAATATAATTTTATTGACATCGTGTAGCAATTAGTAGAATGATTAAATGAAGAATAATTTGTTACCGCATAATTAAATAAAACAAGTAATGATGTAACTGTGAAATAATGGAAATACATTTCTTCTGCTTTTATCTTTAATTTATGTTATTTTATATATTTCAATAGGATTATTCAGTAATTTTCTTCAGTTATTGATAATTCAGCTTCATTCGGGGTTGCTTAGTTGCTATTTGACATTGACACTGCCAATGCCATTGACTTGACAGTAAAATTTTTTTTTTTCCTTCGTGCTACTCGTGCATGCTAAGGTCTTGGACTATACCGCCTCGTCTTCAGTACCGCGTAGCTTCTTCGTCCTGAAGGAACACGGGTGGGTTTATGTCAGTAAAAGGGACCCGACGACGGACGTCTTCTTACGCAACTGTGTGATGTCGGCGGATCACCAGTACACCTGGCACATGACGCATGAGCCGGGGCATGGAAACGTCGCTGATTTGCGTCATCGCCCCGCGAAACCTAACCAATTTTTTTTTGTTACGCTGTGGATAAATGCGTTACGCATACCCTCTCATTGGGGGAATGGGGGCCTATTTAGGACTTCCTGGTCTGACCCGGTATACTCACTAAAACACGGCCACGTGTTAGCACTTGCTCTGAAGGAGCTAGAGCCCTGGCTGAGAGGACTCTTCACAGCGTGCGCAGGGCCAGTTTCCCACTTTGTGGAAATCTGGTTGTCTGGTCCTGCTCAGGAACCTACCGCCGACCTAGATCGACTTCATCATGACAACCAGGAAGCAAATTTTCAATGATATCTCTGTGATCAATTCGGTGAAAACCGAAAGCGATCACCGAATGGTAAGAGGCACATTGAACATTAATATTAAGCTTGCAAGGTCTCGACTGATGAAGTGATGTCCAAAACCCCGAGAGCTTTCAGCTCGAACTCCAGAATCGTTTCGAGTGCCTAGGGAGCTCCGTGGATGAATACAGCGATGGGTTTGTGGAAGCTATCCATACGATCGGGTCAAAAAGCTCTCTGATCCAACTCTCAAGCTTATGAAGGAGAGGCGTGAGATGATCCAGCAGTCTTCAGATGAGGCTGAAGTGAGTGTTTTCAAGGGATCTCGTTGTTGGGCAGAGCCAGCTCACGAAACTGAAGACCGACGATGGCAGGGTCGTGTCCACCAAACCAGAGCTTCTGAGGGAGATCGAGACACTCTATGGGCAGTTGTACACATCAATCAGCAAGCCCGTTGCGAGTCTAGCAGACGACCCAAGAGCTAGATTAGAAGATATCCCGGACGTCAGCCTGTACGAGATTAGGATGGCTCTGAAACAGTTTAAAAACAACAAGGCGCCGGGTGATGACGTAATCACGGCCGAACTCCCGAAGGCGGGCGGCAAAATCGGTCCTTAAGGCCCTTCAGAAACTGTTTGATTCCGTCATACTCGAGGGCAAAACGCCACAGGCATGGTGCAGGGGTGTGGTGGTGCTCTTCTTCAAGAAGGGCGACAATGCCCGGCTGAAGCACTATAGGCCCATCTCACTTCTTAGCCATGTCTGCAAGTTGTTTTCAAGAGTAATCACGAATCGTCTCGCACTCAGGTTTGACGATTTCCAGCCTCCCGAACAAGCTGGATTCCGAAAAGGCTTTAGCACCGTAGACCAACGACATACAACCAACCTACGGGCAAGCCTTCGATTCAATCGAGACTTGGGCTGTACTGCAGTCTCTCCAACGGTGCAAGATCGACTACCGGTACATTAAGGTGTTGAAGTGGTTGTACAAAAACGCCACCATGTCAGTTGGTCATTAAGATCAGACCTCGACCAATCCTTCTCCAGCACGGCGAGAGACAAGGAGACGTAATTTCTCCGAAACTGTTCACTGCTGCGCTGGAGTATGTATTCAAGGTTCTGGACTGGAGGGGGCTCGGCATCAACGTTAATGGCGAGTAAATCACTCACCTTCGGTTTGCCGACGACATGTGGTCATGGCTGAGACCATGGAGAGGCTCAGTACAATGCTCGATGACCTCAGTAGAGCTTCCGAAAGAGTGGGTCTTAAAATGAACATGGACAAAACCAAGGTCATGGTGAATGCCCATGTAACACCCACTCCTATCAAGGTCGGAGACTCTACACTCGAAGTTGTAGACGAATATGTCTACCTGGGACAAACGGTCCTGTTGGGCAGGTCTAACTTCGAGAAAGAGGTCAACCGTCGAATCCGAATCGGCTGGGCGGCGTTCGGGAAGTTGCGTGGTATCTTCTCGTGTAATTTACCGCAGTGTCTCAAGACAAAAGTCTATGACCAGTGTGTGTTGCCAGTGATCACCTATGGGACCGAGACGTGGTCGCTCACAATGGGTCTTATCAGAAAGCTTAAAGCGTTTACTTGCGTGATCATGTCAGAAATGAAGATGTCAGAATGAGAACCAAAGTTACCGACATAGCCCGAAGAATTGCCAAACTTAAGTGGCAGTGGGCAGGGCACATTGCTCGCAGAACGGATGGCTGACGGGGCCGAAAAGTTCTGGAATGGCGACCGCGAACCGGAAGATGATACGTTGGAAGGCCTCCCACTAGGTGGACCGATGACCTGGTTAAGATTGCGGGAAGGCGCTGGATGCGAGACGCACGGGATCGGTCAATGTGGCGATGCCTGCGGGAGGCCTATGTCCAGCAGTGGACGTCTTTCGGCTGAAATGATAATGATGATGATGCATGTCCGGCTGTTCTTCTCTACAGGTCGCATTTCTCAACATGTTCTCGTGAAATTTTGTGAGCAGGTTCGATAATTATATGGAATATTTTTGTCAATTCAGTTTAATTTAGATGACAAAAAAATACTAAAAGAGGTATCACCTAAGTAAGTTCTTCTTTATAATTTATCGTACGAGTGTGTCCTTAATAAAACTCAGCGCCCAAACCGACGCGATGGGCGCATCTTAACGATTTTAAAGACCACACATTATGTCGCGAAAATGTGGCAGTTCTGTAATATTTTTACTTTTTTGTAGCATTGTAACGTTTATTAAACAGGGCCCGGCAAACCGACCCTGAGTAACGGGGAAGTGCCGAGGTGGAAGAAGAGATTCATACCAGTAGGTACAGAAGTTTCTACAAACATTGTTAGCACTCCTCCTCGAATAGGTTACATTTTCTTGTTATTGGCATGAAGTTACGGGACGGCAGTCGGCAGGCTGGATGCTTGTCTCAAGAAAAACGTCAGATTGCTATGTCTATGATCGTGGATGTTCCGCACCCACAAATTATAATTTGTGGGCGCCAGCGGCTTCGCCAAATTATAATTTGTGGGTTCGGGTATGAACTCTTACTAAACATTTCGAAGGTTGCTGGAGCCACACATGGAGTCGCACTCCCTGATTCACTCCTTCTACTCCGTACCGTACCTACTCTCTCTCTCCTACCTACTCTCTCAAGGTCGAGGTTTAGAATGCGGTTGTCTGTACACAATTTCGTTTGTTATTTACATCTTTAAATTTCACGTTTTTATTTTCTAAAGATTGCATTGGAACATTGCGATTCGTTTAGGTGCTACACGAAATCGTGACATCACGGGCAATGGTGGCGTGCAACGCTTAACTAAACAGCTGAAAGGCTCGTGGGATAAAAGAGTTGGTCTTATTAGCGCCGGCGTACCAATCTAAGTTGTTAATTCCCCACAGCGTGGCACGCACCTACGGGATTACAATAGCTTGTTGTTTTGCAATAAAATCGTGTGATTGTCGAGCTATGTTTGTTTGTTTTTACATTCCGCTTGATGACCCGATTCGTTCATTGGCCGGCGCCCATATCGTAAACGTGTTGATATCGAAAATTTATATCGGTGAGTCTCAATCTTATGGTAGGTTTGTCTTAATTTTGTTTTTTTTTTTGAAAACAGAATTTCAGAAGGTGGTATTTCAGACCTCATTATTTACTAGCATAGTGCAAAGCATAATGATTATGTATAGATTCAAGTGAAATATAGTTCTAGATAAACAATGCAATATATTATAAAAAAAATCAAAAGAATTCAACAAATAGGCTATTGTAAAAGATCAATGCAGGTACTTATGAAACAATTCTTTTCAAGAATTCGGGTCCAGATAAGAGATTTTTTACGTGCTCTCGTACGGGATGAAATTAAACATGAATACTTGCTTTTACCTCTGACGTGGAACATTCCGCTCCAATACATTCACTTTGAACACAAGGGAAGCTCCAAGGGGGTAATCGGGTTTAGTAACATATATCTCCTACCCCCGCCACAATGAGATAAATGACTAAAATCATCTTGGCTTTATTGAAATACCTCGGCTCGGCGGGCAGGTAAAAATGTTTTAAAGATTTTTACGAGTATGATCGGCGATATAGAGTGGCTCTTTAGAATTAGGTACTTACATTGTAGTCAGGAGGCAACTTCCTTCTCCTCCTCCTCCTCGTTAATTTGTTTTCATTTATGTCAGTTTCTGATGTTTGCATAATTTTCATTATATGTAGCTACTAGCTGTTTTGTCACCCCAAGGGAACATTATACTGGGATAAAAGAAGCCTGCTATTCCAGACTATAATCTATATCTGTGCCAAATGTCATCCAGATCCATTCAGCCGTTATGGCGTGATTGAGTAACAAACATACATCCATCCGTCCATCCAAACCTTGTCATATATAATATTATATAGTAAGAAGTAAGATTAACCAGAGCAAAGAAATTATATCGTTTTTTTACTACTTCCTTACCAAGGTCTCCATCATCCATCATCATCATCCCGGCACCTTTGGGTATGCAGATGACAGCACTGTTGCAGAGAGATACTTGTCCAACGCTCGTGCTACCGGGCCTCAGGTCCAGTCTCTCCGGGAGGCCATGGTGGAGCGCTTGAACCTGTCCTTGCAGGCAGTCTCCGAATGGGGCGATGCCAATCTGGTCAGGTTTAATGCTGCTAAAACCCAGGCGTGTCTTTTTTCCGCTAAAAAGAGCCAATTTCACCCGGCTCCAACTTTCCGAGATGTGACCGTGCCAATAACTGACCATCTTGAGCTTCTTGGCGTTACGTTGACATCGACTCTCAATTTTGGCCCATACATTGAGGCAAAGGCTCAGCTGGCTGCCAAAAAGTTGGGGATCCTTGCAAAGGTGAGAAGGTACTTCTCGCCAGAACAGCTGCTCAGCTTGTATAAAGCGCAAGTTCGATCATGCATGGAGTACTGTTCTCATCTCTGGGACGGATCTGCCAAATACCAGCTTGATGCACTAGAGTCGATCGAAAAGCGGGCCAAGAGGCTCATCGGTGATGAGGCACTGGTTAAGTCAAAGCTCCAGAGCCTTGAACATCGTCGCCGAGTTGCCAGCTTATCGGTTTTTTATCGATTACATTTCGGGGAGTGTGCGATGGAATTGCATGATCTAATTCCGCCCAGCCCGTTTCATCATCGGACTACCAGACGTACGGCGATGCGCCATCGGTACATGGTGGACATCCAACCCATACGCACTAAACGTTTTGAGAATACTTTTATTATGCGTACAGCTAAGGAGTGGAACTCCCTGCCGGAGTCTGTGTTTCCCGATAGCTACAATCTAGGGGTCTTTAAGTCAAGAGTGAATAGGTTACTTCTAGGCAAGCGCGATCCATCGTCGACCACATCATCGCTTACCATCAGGTGAGATGGTGGTCAAGCGCGAACCTATATCAAATAAAAAAAAAATAAAAAAAAAAAATAGTTTTTCACATTTCCATACCTTTGCTGCCGACTTTGGCTAATCAGTCATGAATATGATCATCAACGAGATAAAATCGTCACTACAGCGTTTGCTAGACCTGCCCAAATGACTACGACTATCACATAGGTATATCTAGGGATTTAATTCATCACATAAAACCTCACAGCATATTATAGGTACTAAAACAAACCTACCTGTAACACAAAAAATATACCATTTTTGTTATGAAGAACTTCAACCATATAATTCACAAATTGCAACAAAAAGCCGTCGTTGTTCTACAAAATAATACAGACGCTGTTAGCTTTCAGCACATTCACATACATTCCGAGTGCACTTTAATACTATTTGGTAGATAGGTCAACTAACTAGCTTGACTTAAGCAAAAAGTGCTCAGGTCGCTGTGTCGTATCGTACGTTGCACCGGCTAGGCGAGCGGTGAGACACCCACTACTAACGTAATTTAGTACTACTTGAAGTGGATAAGCGTGAGTAGAATTATTTATCCGATGGGGTTCTTGGTGGAGGTGACACAAGAGAGCGCGTGGTGGTAGCGGGAGCGATTTACATACAATAATATGTAGCGACACCGTAGCATCACTGTCTAGTACAGACTAAAAACTTCGTAGTGGTACCGAAGCGACACGCCTAGGACCAATGTTACAGCATGAGTAATGACATTGTAGCGATTTCGTAGCGGTACGTGTAGCAAATCCGTCGTAGCTCGCATAGCGACTTCGTAACGGCACGCGTAGCGACTTTGTAGCGGCACGTGTATCTACTTCGTAGCGCCACGCGTAGCGACTCCGTTGTGGCTCGCTTAGCGACTTCGTAGCAGCACGCGTAGTGACTTCGTAGAGGCGCGCGTAGCGACTTCTTAGCGGCACGCGTAGCTGCTTCATACTGGAACACGTAGTTCACTACTAGTAAAATCGTAGTGCTTTCGTGGCGGTTCGCCTTAGCTGCTTCGTATCGGCTCCATAGAGGCACGCGTTTGCATAGCGAAACAGTAGCGGTAACAGTAATGCATGGCTATTTCTGATCTTATTAGGGTTCCGTACCCAAAGGGTAAAAACGGGACCCTATTACTAAGACTTCGCGATCCGTCTGTCTGTCTGTCTGTCTGTATGTCTGTCCGTCTGTCTCCAGGCTGTATCTCATGAACCGTGATAGCTAGACAGTTGAAATTTTCACGCCGCTATAACAATAAATACTAAAAATAGTATAAAATAAATATTAAAGGGGGGCTCCCATACAACAAACGTGATATTTTTGCCATTTTTTGCTCGATATTAATAACGGCAACAGGTAGACGCTTGAAATATTCACAGAATGTTTAGTTGTATATTTACTTCAAAAAATAATAATTAATAAATTAAAATAAAATAAATTAAGGGGGACTCCCATACAACAAACGTGATTTTTATGCAGTGTTTTGCGATAATGGTACGGAACCCTTCGTGTGCGAGTCCGACTCGCACTTGGCCGGCTGTTGCAATAAATTAAGACCTATGCATTCTTTATTTGCCATACAAACCGCTCTGTATTTAGCCAAGTTAGAGAACTGAAAAAGTAATTTTTAACTCTTCGACGTGGCAGTAATTGAAAAATGCAGTTAGTGCTTTCGCTTTAATTTCTAATGCATGGGTGGAAACTGGAGTTCTTTAGCTCTAACTTATTACTGTGACGTAACTGCCGAGTAACTAAACTGTAGACATACTACTTAACAGGGAGTGATTATTTAATGTGAGAAGTGCGATTTGAGTAATTTTCTCGCTCTTTTCGTATTTACGGAGAGAGCTATTGTTATAGTTGCAACCGTTGTCGTAGTTCTTTTGCTACATAGTTTTTTTTTTAATAGTCGTTGCCCCACACTAGGATTTTCTTCCTGTAGAGACATGGCGTGTGTTGTGAATTTGTGATATTTTACTTCTTGAAAACCTTAAATTCATCTAACTTTTGATAGACTGAACTGATAACGATGAAACAAAAACTAAGTAATACTTGAAGTAAAGCATAATTGTTATGTATAAAAGTTATCATCATTGGTTTCATACATTTTACGTGATGCGTGCATAAATAAACAGACAAAAAAAATAAAAATGCTGGAAATGGGTTCTGTAGGTTATCATCCTTTAACATCCTGGCAATTTCTTTTTATATTATCTATGAACAAAAACGACTTTTATAGAGATTTATTATATTCATGATGATGATTAAAACTTTAAGCACAAGTAGGTACAAAGACGGACTTAATACCTAATGCATTTTCTACCATAGAGCATTGATAAAAGATGGTAGGTGCAATGTCCATTGAGGCGAAACTCCGTGGCCGCGACAAATCGCGGCTCGGCGGACAGAGCTCCGGCAGGATTTCATGGCGACATGGAGACAGCGACTGTCGCAACCCAGCGCTGGGCACGCCACATTTGCGGCGATAAGGCCCCTCTTTGAGGTGTGGCTTGAGAGACGCCACGGCGTCCTCACCTTCCGCCTGACACAGGTCCTCACTGGACACGGCTGTTTCGGGAGGTTCCTGTTCAGGATTAGGCGGGAGGAAACGCTCGGGTTGAAGACCATTGTGTGGATCGCCCGGAGGACACGGTGGAGCATACAATGGAGATCTTTCCCACTTGGGCTGGGCAACGCCGTGTCCTCGTGGAGGCGATCGGCGGTGGCAACCTTTCGCGTCCGTTCCTGGTTCAGGCCATGTTACGGAACGAGAGGGTATGGTAAGCTGTCTCCTCCTTCTGCGAAGCAGTAATGCTCACAAAGGAGGAGGCGGAACGCGTAAGGGAGACGCAACCGAGACGCCCCTCACGAACCCTAGCCACCGCAGGAGACGCCCTGGGCGTCGAGAGTCGCAAGCCGATTTCCGGCCACCAGAGGCGCGGGCTTGCGGACGGCGAGTAATGGGTAGCTCGCCATCCGATAAGGACCAGGCCCAAGTCGACGGCGCGTTGTGTTCCACGCGCGCCTCAAAGAGATGTCAGCAGAACTGACGCGGTCCGCGAGGGCCGATGCCTGTCTGGGTTGCGGATAAATTTGAAAAAGAGTTACCGCGGCCCTGGCTCAAGGAACTGAAGGAACACGGGTGGGTTTTAGTCAGTAAAAGTCCAATTACTTCTCCCGCCTCACCCAGAGCGGGAGAAGTCATTGGATGATTTCCCACCCAATCAAGAAATAAAAAAGTGCAACTAAATGTAAGAACAAGTAGATAGGAAATATACATATATACTAGCTGACCCGGCAAACTTTGTTTTGCCATAAAAACACCTAATATGCATCTACCCTACCTACCCTACCCTACCCTACCTACCCTACCCTACCCTACCTACCCTACCCTACCTACCCTACCCTACCCTACCTACCCTACCCTACCTACCCTACCCTACCTACCCTACCCTACCTACCCTACCCTACCTACCCTACCCTACCTACCCTACCTACCCTACCCTACCTACCCTACCCTACCTACCCTACCCTACCTACCCTACCCTACCTACCCTACCTACCCTACCTACCCTACCCTACCTACCCTACCCTACCTACCCTACCCTACCTACCCTACCCTACCTACCCTACCCTACCTACCCTACCCTACCTACCCTACCCTACCTACCCTACCCTACCTACCCTACCCTACCTACCCTACCCTACCTACCCTACCCTACCTACCCTACCCTACCTACCCTACCCTACCTACCCTACCCTACCTACCCTACCCTACCTACCCTACCCTACCTACCCTACCCTACCTACCCTACCCTACCTACCCTACCCTACCTACCCTACCCTACCTACCCTACCCTAATTTTCCAGTAGACCAAATTGTAAATCTAAACCATTCTCGAATCTCCACGAACACACACAAAAAATTTCATCCAAATCGGTCCAGTCGTTTAGGAGGAGTTCAGTCACATACACACGCACACAAGAAATATATATATTAAGATAACATGAATATATATATAAAAAAACATATAATTAATTATTTTCGTTTTTTTTTGTTTATCAGAGCATGTTTAGTTCTATCGTAAAATGGGATTTCTGTAAACGAATCACTGCATTTAATCTAAGATTAAAACACAATGGGATACATCACATTATAAACCGACGAAAAAAAAAGGAGGAGGTTCTCAATTCAACATGTATATTTTTATGTATGACCACGCATAACTTTTTACAGAGTGGTCCGCTTTCAAAAATTATGTATTTATTGGTAAAAGTATACCTCAAAATCTCATTTAAATTTCCAAAAATAAAATCCACTCCTAATGGTAGAAAAAAGGATTTTTTGATCATTTGCACACCGAATTTTCAATTCTGACCCGATTCTGTTTAAATTAAGTAAACTAAAATTTAAAAAAATCTTTTTAACAAAATAATGAACCGATGAAAAAACTAACTAAAAAGCAAAAAATAAATGTTTGTTTGGCGCCAACTCAAAATGCTAGACTAAAAGATCGTTATTTCGTCAGTATTTTTTTTGTTAAAATGGTTGTATTTCGATAATTCAGCATTACTTATTACGTTATTTACGTAGTGGACCAAACGAATTTTTCAAACAAAAAGAGCGGGAATTTCATTGAAAATTCTTCGGATTTTGATTGATAGTTTGTTGTGTTTCATTATTGGGGCTTTCGAGGAGGTCGTATGTCTCAAGAGACTTGAGACATGCGACCTCCTCGAAAGCCAGCGCAACTAACGAGAGATGTGAATTATGGCAACATACACGCCCTACTCCTCCACACTTCATCACTCCGGCAGAGAATCTGCCCCCTGGAAACGAACTGCAGTGGCCAATCTGGAAATCCCTAAACCGATTGCGGACCCAGGTTGGCCGATGTAAAAGCAACCTGGCCAAATGGAATATCATAGACACATCCAAAATACAGTGTCAGTGTGGGGCCCCTTCGCAAGACATGGCCCACCTCCTTGTCTGCCCTTCATGCCCGACCACCTGCACCTTGCGGGATTTGAACGTAGCAAATGAAAGAGCTGTCCGAGTAGCTACATACTGGTCGGACAAAATCTGAAGGTTGTAGAGTCTGAGTTAATCGACACGAAAGAAGAAGAAGATTATTGGGGCCAATGTTTTCTTTTTTTAATAGTAAAGAACTATAGATAGAAGCCTCAGTCTCAAGATGCTGTGTTGAATGTGTGCAATGCGCAAAAGATCTTCGTATGAATAAGACCTAACATTACTCCGCTGACTCTAACAAATGGCTCCGGGTGATACACAGCTGATGCCTGATATCTTTCCTTTATAGTTTCCTTTTAACCTGAAAAGATCAAACCTAGACAGCTGTTTTTATGAGAAGTTTAAAGCGAGATAAAGGACCAAAGTGGGTGCAGTAATAAAAAAAGAATTGTTTTTAATTAATTTGAACACAGGACTGTCTCAAGTCCCGAGTGATTAAGAGCAAATGTACTTTCAGTCATGCTTTTAGGATCTATTGGTAATTTATTCGATTCAAGTGCATATCAATTGTATTTAACTAGCTTTCCGCCCGCAGCTTCGCCTGCGTGGACTGCACGATTTTGGTTTTTTCGTTTTTTGCTGTTCCGGCGGGATATTGCAATGATCTAAACATAGCTTTCCGCCCCCGTCTTTGTTCGCGTATACTACAAAATTTGCTGAACTCAAAAAATCCTTAAAACAGTATTTTTTTTTTATATTTAGATTCTAAATGCCATATCTCATACATTTCAAATGAAAAATTACAGAGTTTCATACAAACTATCATCCTCTATTTAACTCCCTTAGGGGTTGAATTTCGAAAAATCTTTCCTTATTCCTTGTCTACTTTATAAAGGGAACCTCTGTGCAAAATTTCAGCTTTCTAGGTCCAAGGATTTGGGCTGGGCGTTGATGAGTCAGTCAGTCAGTCAGGACTTTTCTTTTTATTAATATATATAATATAGATAGATAGATTAACAACATTTAAATAAGTAATAACTGACCTGTGCCCACTACGCTGGGCGTCAAGCAAATTTTAATATACCCGATGTCACTGAAGAATCAAGTAGCTTTTTACTGGTGAAAGAATTTCCAAAATCGGTTCTGTAGTTCCAGAGTTCGGTTTCTACAAACTTTACCTTTTACCTCCTTATAATATTAGTGTGTAAAATTCTAAGACATGTGACATCTACCAATCCGCATTGGGCCCGCATGGTGGATTATAGCCCACTCCCTCTATAAGAGGAGGCCTGAGTCCCAGCAGTGGGAACATTAAAAAAGGCTGTTGATGTTGAATATTAGTGTGGGCCTCATCAGAAAGCTTACAGTCACCCAAAGGGCAATGGAGAGGGCTATGCTCGGAATTTTCTTGCGTGATCGATTCAGAAATGTAGAGATCCGCAAGAGAACCAGGGTTACCGGCATAGCCCGAAGAATTGACAAACTTAAGTGGCATTAATCGCATAATAGATGGCCGATGGGGCAGAATGGTTCTGGAGTGGCGACCGCGAACCGGAAGACGTTGCGATGGAAGGCCTCGCACCAGGTGGACCGATAAGAATAAGAATAATTTATTAAAAAGTAAGACCGTTCACAAAAATGTACATTAGGTGCAGTAGTATCATTTCTTAAACAATGGTAAAAATAGTGATAGTGTAGAGTAATTATGTAAAACTATAATAAAATATTTTATTACAACTGCGAGATTATAAACAATAACTTCTATTTTTGGTAGGAACCTGCCCGATTTAGGTTCTTTCAAACCTGTGTTTCTGGCCTGGTGGGCCCGATGACCTGGTGAAGGTTGCCGGGATCCGCTGGATGCGGGACGCACGGGACCGATCAATGAGGCGACGCTTGGGGGAGGCCTATGTCCAGCAGTGGACGTCTTTCGGCTGATATGATAATGATGATGAGTATTAGTGTAGATGACACTAACTTATTCCCCCGCGACTTTGCTTCCGTAGCCAATCTTACTACAGTTTTTCAAAATAGCCTATGACAAACAGCGATATTGTATCAATTAAAATATTTTCGTAATCGGTTAAGCGCTTCAAGCGATTAGATTTTTAAAACCTTACCTTCTACAAATAATTTTAATAAAAAATATAGTGTAGACAGTTGGCTTGATCGCAAAATAGAACAAATTTTTATTTACACCACGATCAAATTTAATGATATCTACATCATAATTTAATCAGCCGGAAGCCTAAAACTCGTTAATAAAATGTTACGTATATATGCATATAATCCCTATCCCCTACACATATATAATACTGTAAGAGACAAAGTAATCAAGCGAACATTAATGAGAGTCATTAAAACGTTTAATTCAGGATTATGAATAAACAAGTTCCGTGCTTTGCCAGTGCTGTGCCGATCATAATATAAATAAATATTGCGTGCGAGAGAGCGGAAAATTAAACAACGTATCGGTGACATTATGTGATTCCATACCCAGTTTTACTACACAATGCCAAAGGAAGGAAACTTACGTCTTTTTAGAGCGTGTCAAAGCCTTAAGCAAGTTCTCAAAAGCTCTCAGTACAGTTATTATAGGTTTTTATTGAATTAACACAAGTCCGAACAAAATATCTGTAGAATATCGGCTGGTAATCGATGATGGTTTACAATTTATGCTCATAAACTATCTATAAAATCGTTAAATGACAAGAAGTAAAAAGAAAAATCGGCCAAGTGCGAGTCTGACTCGCGCACAGAGGGTTCCGTATAAACAGCTACATTCACCAAAATAAATAGGTAACATTACTAACGTTCGTAAACAATGAAAGCAAGAACATTGCTCTAACGAAGGGACAAAATTAACTTCGACGTTCGAAAACTGTTGTCCCCATAAATTAATATACAATTTGTTTTACTTTTCCAAGTACATTTTATAAGTTGGTCGATTATTACTCGTAAGCTTGTAAAGCCCACTTAGCTGTGATAGTTTTCCTTTTAATTTCGTTTTATGTACTGCTGCCGTAAATTTTTTCACATGTACAAAAACAACCATTTAGCTGGCATCAGAAGGGAACACTTGACTCTAACATAATTTGTCATTTAAAACTTAATTGCACGCAAAGGGATACCTAAATCGAAAAATGGTTTTTACAGGCCCGTAATATTTTTGAATGGCCTATCCTATGATACCCCCACCATAGGATAGACGTGAAAAAAAAAAAACCCCACTTTACGTGTACAGGAGGTAACCTAAAAACATTTTATTCTTGATTTAATTTTACCAATTTGTCGGCGTGATAAATATGTACATCCATGGCAGATTACAGCTTTCTAGTACTGTAACAGTAAGAGTCTCTGAACTAATCTGCGGACGGACTGACTGACGTTCATGGCGAAACTATGAAGGTTCCTAGTTGACTACAGAACCCTAAAAAGTAAAGATTTATGGATCTAGAAAGTATCAACAGTATCACCCCATCAGTTACCATTCAGTCGAAGTCACAAAAGAGTGACTTAATGTCCTACGTCCCCTGGATGGGGCAAAGGGCGTCCACAGTAGTCCTCCATCGCGATCGATCCTGAGCTTCACGCTTCATCTCGCTCCACGTCATACCGATGCTCGTCGCTTCCGCCAACACGGTGCGACGCCAGGTCTGACGGGGACGGACACGCTTTCTTTTGCCTTGGGGATTCCAGTCCAGCGCTTGCTTCAGTATATGATCAGAATCCCTTTGCAGCGTGTGGCCAATCCAACTCCACTTGCGACGCTTGATCTGGCGGTCGATCGGGCTCTCGTGGCATTGCTCCAACAGCTCTACGTTGGTGATGGTCTGGAGCCAGTAAATGCCGAGTATGCGACGAAGACAGCGGTTGACGACGACTTGGATCTGGCGTGAGATGTCTTTTGTGACCTTCCACGTTTCGCACCCGTAAAGCAGCACGGATTTGACATTTGACCCGAAGATTTTGAGTTTAAGTTTACTTAGATATTATTAATTACTAGACTACACAAAAGAGTACTTAGATATTATTAATTAGCACGTTACTTGTTGCGAGTTTTATCTATTATAATTTTAGCTCAGCATCGCAACCTAGCCGTCTCCAAACTTATTCTAAATTAACTACTTAACTAACTTGGGTAAGTACGGGGATGCCTATCAAAGCACTAGACAGAACAATTAAAGGAGGCATTACGAGCTCGCCAACTTTACGAATCGTACGGCGTCCTAGCGAAGCAAATAAAATGTTATAGTTGTCACTTGTTTCGTGAGAAAATCCTTAAACCAGTGCACTGAACACTCCATCAAAGTTTTTATGACGTGTAGATGTCTAGGAGGTAATTATTTCGAACATTGACTATCGTTTGTCGGCATCGGCGAGTTGACGTGAACGCAGCACAGTATCGGTGCTGTCCAGCCAGCAACTACTGCAACCTATGCCCTGACCGATAATTGAACATGTTCGGCCTAATGAAGTTTTCTGTCTATCATGGTGCATCATAGGCCGATATTTTGATGTACATAAATGTATGACCTGAACTGTATAGGAATACATTATGTTGTTTAACCAAAGGGAAAACACAAAAGATATTCCATACAATTCCTTATCGTTTGAAAAATCTCTTGTGAATTTTATACTTCTAGTTTACATCAATGAGAATCAGTCTTCACTCGGTCTAAATAAAACAAAATCAGTAACGAATAAAACGAAAATAAAGTAGAGACCCTCTCAAAACTATCAATTCAGCGGTGTCTAGTCTAGATACCCACTTACCTACGTGTACGTTGTGAGAAAACTTGAAAACGTGATTGCTGGTATTGTGACATCTCAAAAGCACTTTGATGAGAACTTTTACGGGGAACTTGCGCTACCATGTTCGTCGAATTCCTAGTAATTTTATTAAATTCATAAAAGCTTGCAGTGTTTACTTTCTTAAATTCTTTTACAATGAGGTTTTGTAATGCTATAGGTAGAATGTCCGTGGCGTGGTCGTTGCGAAAGGGTAAAGAAACTTCATTAACCGCATGATTTGACAAGAACAACGTGATCAAGCAGTATTCATCAAAAACAAATTAAGTTGCCGTGCTCTGCCCTCCCCCAGGGATTTACAGGACAATTTAGAATTTATAAGAGAGTAATATCATGAAAATTTGTTTAAGTACACCGTATAATCACAATGTTAGCCGCGTGTAAACTGAAAATAATATGCTTTTATAAAATGCTTCCCGACGCGTAAATTGCAATATAATATTTCAGTAGTTATACAAGTAATGCGACAAAAGGGCTCGTTATAAACTTATTACGAAAATGTTTTGATTATTATCATTTTTGTTTGTGAAAGAAGTACTTATTCATGTAAGGATCGTAGCACGTTGTGCTGTAAGCAGTGGCGCGATGCCAATGGCTTTCAGTATCGATGCCCCTATCGATACTGAAAGCCATTGTATCTATATAAGTCAGCTACTTTTTTATAGTCCAATAGTGACCTGGCAAACATATAATGAATTTTCAGCAGAGAATGGATACGAGTGGGCAGGTTCGATAGGGGATTTCATATCGAGCGGCCGGCTAACATTAAAAGGTTAATCGTTCACATAAAACACGGCACAATAAAGAACGTTTCACCATTCATGAGCCAACGAGTCAGACATCTCGCGTTATTATACTCGTAAAGTTCGCCCTTTCCTTGCATAATGACATGACGAATTGCGCTCGCGATATTTTTGCTTCTTTATACGATGGGGTCATTACGCGTCAGTTATGACGCGAAAGGCCGGAAAGTAATGGCTTCCGGATATAACGTACTTGATACAAGTTTGAAATTCAAAAAATATAATCAGCCGTTGTATCTGCTGAAAACTGTGCAGCTGAAATGAAAACATTGTGCACTGTTTATACGTGCTAAATACACGCGAGTGCGTATTTTTTTTTAAGTGGCGAGGAAATTTAAAACAAATTCGGTCGTGGAGATAATGGAGAGCGCGAGTTTCGAGTAATAGAGAACGTGTGGTTGGCAAGCTGTGGCGCGGCCGGGTGAAAAAGTACAAAAGTTGTGTTCACCGCGTTCACACCGAGCGCCGAACAAACTTGTTTTTATGCAATAATACGTCTCTTCATACTCGTTCCTATTTTAATAACCAAGGCTTTAAAAATTGACGTAAACTTAATTTTTCCGTTAGAAGCTTTATTTAAATACGGTTTTTAACGGCGACATACTTAAACTTTGATATTTTCAGCTTCGAATAGTTCTCAAACTCGGCGCAACTTTTACTTCCTTTCAATTCCGATTCATAATTCTTCTTAAATCTTAAATGCAAGTTAAAAGCTTAAAATAGTACCCCGCGAGCACTTTCTTGATTTTTATTGTAAAGTTTCTTTGCTATTAAGTGGCTAAATTGGATATAGTTATACTTTGAACACAATGCAAATTGTTTGGAAATGATTTATAATTATAATGAGTATTAGTTTTTGATTTAATTGCGTATCTTTGTAGGTATAGTTAATTAATTATTTTATTTTTATTTATGTCAATGAAGTGAATGAGTGCGACTACTTTATATTACGTTATTTTGTTTTTAAACCTCTCTTCACACCATTGTATCGTCAATTTCATAGGGCGAGTGGGGTAGAAGAGGGTGATTGGCGTCTCTAAGTAAATGTTGCTGTAACTGATATTGCATCACTTTGATTCTTGAATTTTATATTACAATTTATTTCCGAATCTCACCGCAAGTATATTGTGTGATTTGGGTAGCTTTTCTGAGTGTCTTACAGCTTTGTCCCACACAATTGAGTTTCACACATCTCTTTCCAATTCCGTATCGATCATTACAAAGAAAAATGAAGTGTATCTTTAATAATTTCATAAAAATAAACGAGCAAATCTCCTCGCTAGAGTGGGAGAGCAGTTCGTGCCCGGAATAAATTTCTTCAGAGGGATCGTTTTCAATTTCATGGCTCAATCTTCGGGATCTCAGTGAGAATATGTAAAGGGGCATTTGTCGGTGTCAACACAATGTAATGAGCCCCTTTCGCATTAGCTACGTGCTTACGGCTGTTTTTATCTACCCTCATCCATGTGTCTATCGGCGATATCATATTATGGAAATTACGATTTGATTTTTAAGGTTCTGGTAAGGTCGGTGATTGTGAGAAGCGGAAGTAAATTGCAGTCTGTAATTTTATTAGAAGTAGAGTTTATTGAAGCTTTTTTGTTGTACTGATTATATTATGTAGAACAAGGCGTGAGAATTCTTCTTCTTCTTCATCGTCGTATCGGTGATTCCAAATTTAAATATGTTTTGACCAGTATTCAGCCACGCCAACAGCGTTGTCATTTGCCTTACAAAGGTCTTTTAAGGTGCAGGTGTTGTTGCACAGAGAGCACGACAAAAGGTGAGGTATTGTTTGGGACCTGGCTCCGCAATCGCACTGTGGGTCATTGGAGTACCCCCATCTAACTAGGTTGTGCCTGCAGCGACCCACCTGGCTTCGCAGTCGGTTTAGAGATTTCCAGGTGGGCCAAGGCAGTTGGTGGCCCACAGGGAGCTTTTCTGCAGGCTCAATATAGTCAGCTGGAGGGCGGTGAATGAGGAGCCATAGATTTTTTTTTGTTTCACTTAACTCATCACCATTAATTGAGAATTTTAAAGAGCGCTTAATTTTTTTTCATAACTTACCGACCAAGTACTTTTTCTGGGTCGTACGAACTGCTTGCAACTTTTTATCAAAGGTGGCAAAATTGCTTTATTAACAAAAACACCTCTAACTTAATTAAGAATTAAAGGTAGCTTTATTAATTGGACGACAAAATTTAGGTAAGCGTGACAAAGATATTTCAAACGCTACTCGGCTAACCTAACTTATCCCTCGTTAGGTACTTCGGCAATACGTAACTTAGTTAATTTAATAAAGTGAGTAAAATCTTGTCGCGGGTTAACGACTTAACTCTATCACAAAGAGGCATTTTGAATCCTTAATTACCGCCGCCGGCTAAATGCAACGAGGTACGAGAACCGTTCCTTCAGCTCTACTTCATATAAAATGTGCCCTTTTTTTAACTGGCTTTATTTAACTTTTCTAGAATTGTATTGTTGATGGTGAAGTGTTAAATGAATTAAATTAGTATACAACAGAACATCTGAATAAATGTTATGAACACCTGTAATTTATAATTTTTGATTTAAGTGTTTATGTTTGTAGTTATACTTAATTATTTGATTTTTTATCTATGTCAATAAAGTGAATGAGTATGAGTATTTTTTATGTCGTTTTTATTAACCTCACTTCACACCATCGTATCGTCAATTTCAGAGGGTGAGAGGAGATAGGGAGGGTGATTGGCGTCTCTTTTTATTAATTTTTTGTTTGACAATTCAAAAGTACTTCTAAAGTTTACTTGAAATAAACTATTTGTTTGATTGATTGATAGGTAAATGTTGCTATAACTGCATCACTTTGTTTCTTGAATTTTATATGACATATTATTTTCGAATGTGTCAAGTGAGTGTACTCGTATAAGTGTAGTGAAGACGAGTGAAAGAGAAACAAGTGTACGACAGAACATCTGAATAAATATTATGAACACCTGTAATGTTTAGTTTATCTGAAAGAATTTTATGTTGTTGCAACGCTGCAACTCCATAAAAAGTTATAGAGAATGCAGAAGATTGAAAGAATAATACAACAAGCGCAAATATAACATTAAACACAGCATTAACTACTTAAACCTATATGACCAAAATTTCCCTGAAAAATTTTCAACACGTTTCATCCGCATTTAACCAAAATCGCAGCCCTTAACCCAATTAACGCGGAGATAAAATCATGGCGTGGTTTATATGAAACAATAACGAGGTGTGGGAATACGGCGACGCTGACCCTCCGCGCCCCCTAGCGCCCCGGTGCCGGGCGCTCTGCCCTCGTGAGTGACGGGCCGTGTCTGCGAGCCGCCTGACCCTCGTATTATGACAACAGACGTATCTATCACTATATGCGAACGTTTATGTTTGTGCTTTTACTAGATAAAGCCTACGACTCGGCAATGCATGCGGTATTAAGTTTTCATGTTGAGTTTAAAGTTGCGTCCACACTAACGGTTTTTAAGGATGGTTATGCGGTTTGCATTCTTGTGTGGAATTTGATTTTTGTACGGTGTGCAGTTTGGGTCCATATTTCTGAACGTGCCTATTAAAACCTCTGCTTGATGTTCCTTGTAGGTATCTGAATATGAATAGCTACAAGAATTGAAGAGGTTAACTAAACCAATTAATGACAGCACGTCTAGTGAGGCAAAGAAGAGACTGTCTCGCCTCAAACATCCTCCTCCGACTGACTATGCTGAACCTGCAGAAAAACATCCTGCAGGCCTCCAACTTCCATGGCCCACCTGGAAATCTTAAAACTGACTCCGAAGTCAAGTGAGTCTCTGCAGGCACAACTTAGTTAGATGGGGGTACTCCAATGACCTGCAGTGCGATTGCGGAGCTGCGTTCCAAACAATACCTCAGCTCCTATCGTGCTCTCTGTACAACAACACCTGCAACCTGAAGGACCTTTATGAGGCAAATGAAAACGCAGTTGACTTGGCTGAATTATAGTCAAAACGTATATAATTGTGGAATCATCGATACGACGAAGAACAAGAAGATTAATCACACAGCACATCATGCTTAGCAAATACCAAATTATTTTTGTTTTCTCAAAAAATATGTAAGTATGAAAATAGTATGCATTCATTCCCAACATTGAAGATTTCAGCTGTCTACCTATATTCTTTTAAATTCTTGCATCGAATTTCTCCAGCCAATCTCCTCTGCCTTTGACATTGAAGTTCCCGCTATTGTGAATTGTTTCAGCGGAACATTCCGCTATCGGAGCAGTAATAACGTTTGTTCAAGAAATTCAAACGTGAAACTATTGCGAGGCGCGTTCGAGGGTGCGCGGTGGCGTAGACGTGGCGTAGCGGCGGCGTGGCAGAACGTCGCCGCGATATTGTGCCGACACACCGCGACCCACACGCCGCACTCACGCCAACCATTTGCACAAACATTCACTTGAAAGCATAACAGTAACTGTGAGGGAATTGATTTGGCAAATCGTATGGATGTGATAGGATGTCAAGCTGTTGGCCGCAATAAAAATATCGTAATTTACATGCGTCGTCGTCACATGTCAGTCTTATCGGCGCGACGCCTGCATTCGATCTTGCTCGTTATTTTTGATAGGTTAGCGTGGCATGTTTTGGAATTCTTATATCTTCTAGAAGGTTAGATATGTTTGCGTTAGATTGCCAGGGAGGAAAATATATTTATCTTAGCAGTTACGACAATAAGCATTGACAAAGGCCTCAGATGCAGTGATTACATTTCATTTTTGTGTAAAAAACAATCTAATTCATATGTTTGTGTTTGCGGAGCAGCCGCGGCAAAGTCGTTGCTATTGAGAACCGAAATGTCACAATGAGTAGAAAGAGCCCTTGTTGATGAAGCTGTGTTCGACACGAACGAGGGGGTGAGGTGAGATTGCGACCCTTCTGATTACACAATGTTGGCTTTCATCCCTTGTGCAAGTCGCGCTCCGGAAATCTTTTGTGATTCGACTTCGGTTATTGTGGCGTGGCATACTAATACGAGGTAGGTGACGCCGCTGAAATATGTGACGAGTTGAAACCACAGGACCGGCTCTCATTTCATACTCCACACGTAATAAACGTACCGGTTGAAGAATACGGTGCAAATTGACGTCCCTGCGAAACTCGCTGCCACCACACACCACACGCTTTTCATAGTGCGGACTATTCAACTAAGCTTACTATGAGTTTGTCTCTAACAAGAAAAATACCACATTTCACACAAAAAAATATCAGTGTAGCTAATTAACCAGTTTAACTACAGTAAACTTTCTTCTTCGAGTTTTTGTGTCGTGTAAACTCGTGTCGTGAACTCGAGAGACAACCCAGCTTATCCGACAGTGGGCAAGAACTAAATTAAATTTGTGCCGCCTGTCGCCCTCATGATCTAGTGGAGCCTGAACTCACAGGTCACTCGCTCACTTCACTTGCTTTATGGACACTGCACTAAGATACTGAATGTTTCTATTCACTTACACGTGTTCAGATGTGTAGGTATTTAATCTTAATTATGAAAAAAACAGGCACAAAATTCTTTTGCTACAACTAATAAAAACTCTTTATTTTACCTATAACCTAACCACTACCGAATATATTTTTTTTTAACTTTTTTTTTGCTTTATGGCATGCATCCAATGAGGCGGTAACTCTCTTCCAAATTTATCCGCGACCCAGGCAGAACCTACCTAGTCATCGCATTGGTGCAATGTTTTATACTATTTTGTGAATTATCGTATCACCGTTCACCCCCAATAAGTTCACAAGTGGCCATTCATCGCCCGGATAACACGATCGAAGGTATGTAATTACATTTAAGTCTTAGGTAAACTTTTAACGGTTTCGGTTTTCCATATAGCTTACAGTTCAAGACGTTCAGACTTCGGAGCAAATGTCTCATTAAGGTAAACCGTGTTAATTTACACACGTCGTTAATTACTATAATGGCTGCAACTCCAATAAAAGCTGTTTAGTCATTTTGAGAATAGTTAAACGAACCGTCTAATATAACATACCATGCAGGAAAGTCATGGTTTGGATAAATTTAAGGCACGTGAGCACATTCGCAAGAAGTTTGCAGAATCATCACAGAGTTGATTTGTTGGTTTCGGTTTCTCTATAACATTGTTTATGTATGTATGTATCTAAGTATATATTTATATATACTATTTTTTTAGGGTTCCGTACCCAAAGGGTAAAAACGGGACCCTATTACTGATACTCCGCGGTCCGTCTGTCTGTCTGTCTGTCTGTCACCAGGCTGTATCTCATGAACCGTGATAGCTAGACAGTTGAAATTTTCACAGATGATGTATTTCTGTTGCCGCTATAACAAAAAATACTAAAAACAGAATAAAATAAATATTTAAATAGGGCTCCCATACAAAAACATGTTTTTTTTTCGTTTTTTGGCGATAATGGTACGGAACCTTTCGTGCGCGAGTTCGACTCGCACTTGGCCGGTTTTTATATATATTTTTCTCTATTTATCCTTACATTTAGTTGCACCTGCCTTTTTTTATCTCTGCACCACCCTAAGGTCTACTGGTAGAAATAGCCTGAGGTATTAAGTCCGCCTTTGTACTTGTGCATAAAGTTTTAATAAATAAACAAAAAACAACACACAAATAAATAATATTGTTATTTATATAAAAGCTACTGTTGTAGAAACAAGAGCTTTCATTCACACAAATAAGAGTAATAAAGCTGTATAAACAATCGAATCATCGTTCCTTCTTACGTTAAACCCTAAAATTGCCACAATAATATTAAAGAAAGACGAGAAACTGTAATCCAAGACAAACTTACATTCTTGGGTAAAGGATTTAAGTCAGTATGTCAGAAGCTCTCCCGGAGTGTGTCTCTTCTCTGATAAGAATACGTAAGAGCATAAAAATAAAAGTTCACATCGAAGGAACGGGAAAATGTCGCCGAATAATATTTGGGATTCCAGTTTTATTTGACTGCAGACCCTCTGCGAATGGAGACAGAGATTTCCCGAGATGGCCCTATCAAACATTTATGGAGTAGCTACATAAAAGGACAACACTTAAGAACAGTTTCAATAAGTGTTCGACGTAACACGGGCGTAACGATATTACCGACGACGACGCATAAAACTTCATGGCTTCAATCTAACATTTAACTAACGATGCGAACTTTTTTATAACCTTTCAATTCTTATGGAACTTGCATGGCAACAGTTTCCTCATAAGTTAATCAACGTGGTTAATTAATATCGCGTCCATCACAGGTATGACTACACAGTAGTAATCAAAACATGTCAGCTCGCAGGCTATTAAGAGATTATCTAATCGCTACATGAAGCACTAACCATTGTACTTACGTATGCCTATGTAGCTTGCCACGCCATTGTGTCATACCTAATTAGTAATTAAGAGAAATGTCTCTTCACTGCAGCTAATTACAAACAAACATGCGCGCCTGAATAAAAATCTTGCTTTGAAATGTTGCTGAGCTCCATTTTTGTCGGAAGTTACAAGATATGTTAAGAAAGCCTTTTGAATTGAAATAAATAAAGGACCCGTTAGAAGAACTATTTTGCTTGCCAAAATTGTATTTATTTTTACAAGATTCATATCAGAATAAATTAATAATATGTATTCATCTAAATACATAGATATATCCGTATGAATTCTGTCAGTATTTGAAGACAAACCGTTTAGATATCGATGCGGTTTGACCGAGCGCGAGCGCGAGTAGCTCGTATAAATGCAAATCAGCCGATTGTAGTCTTGCCTTGATTAATTTAAAACATTTACCAGTACCCTCTTGCTCTTAGCGGCTGCTTTTTAGTTCCATTGAAGTCGCCATTTATTTCAGCGACGGCGAATACATTTTTTATTTTTCTCGAATAATAACGTCTACACCTTTCAATATTTGATGGCAGCACAAACGTCGCCTTTTGACTTCTTTGTCACATCGTTCATGTAATATTTATCGTAAGTGTAACAAAGAAATTCCATTTTGGGGCAAATGCGCAAATAGTTCGACGTTTGAATTTCCCCTGTGTAAATGTTATTACAGTACGTTCCGTTAGTGTGTTGCAGGTGAAACATTCCGCAATAACAGCGAAGTCGGTGCCTTGACAAAGTGGGATTGCCATATAATGCCGGAGTCCCGGGGAGGAAGCGCCAAGCGCCGCCCGCCGCCCGCCGTGCTTTGTCTTCACAATACATTTGCATAAGCGAAAGATGGTAAATCGTTGATCGGTAAGAGTGCAATTGTACTTCAATATATCAATCTTACATAGTACATACTTACATAGTAAGTTGATTATGTTCTTCATAATAAAGTAATTCAATTATAATGTGCTCTGAGCTTACGTCCGCCTCAGTCACCTGAGCATTCTGGTAATTCTTTCAAAAACAAAATTAACTAAGTTACTCGACTAAGTAAGACTGATAGATATTTGTGTGGGAGTAAGCAGGGAAATGCTGTGATTGACATAATATTAATGATGCTCCGTAATTTGTTTACTTAAGTTATGGATTTGGATTTTTTGGTTAGGTACTTAGCAGACTGCTCTTGTAATATTTGGAGGAATTTATAATGTTGCTTAGGTACGTTTAGTAGATTTTGGTAAATTCTTTCTAAATAAAATGTTTTCTATTCATAGATTGTGATCGCATAAAGTGAAGGTAATAGTTGTTGTCTTTTAGTGATAAACCGCCTTAATGTTTCTGGTTGCGCCTTTTGTCGACGTTTTATAAGTGCCCATGTAGGCCTATGTAAAATAAAAATAAAATATTTTGTTTTTTTGATTTTTTGGTTGCTATTTGTGTCTGGTGAAAATACTTAAATATATATACCTATATTAATACGCATACAGTTTAGAATTGACAATCCTTTATTAGAGTTATATACCAAAATTGTAAAAAAGAGCAGCAAAGAATGATTCGGATTTGTCCACAGAAAATATAATTTATCCTTACTAGGAATAATATTAGCCATATTTATAGTTAGAAAAATATTAAGTGAGGTAACTAGATCGAGTGGGGTATTATTTGAAAATGCTTTAAATGCACATTATAAATCTAAAATACCATCCCACACCCCTTAATACAACTCTAAAGTTTGGGCAGCATAACATCTTTATATATAAAACAAAGTCGGGTTAGTTACACCATTTATAACTCGAGAACGGTTGGACCAATTTACATATTTTTTAATTGGTTTGATTTATCTCCGTCCCGAATAAAAGAATAACTATTAAAATATCGGCAAAAATAACTTTTTCCTTTTCAAATTAGTTTTTCCATACGTTTTGCGAAAACAGCGCCATGATGATAGATGACATAATTACAGGGAAGGTTTAAAAATTTAAAAAGTAAAAAGGTACCTACTGGTAGGGTAGGTAGGTATGGTAGGGTAGTGTAGGGTACGTAGGTGGGGTAGGGTAGGGTACGTAGGTAGGGTAGGGTAGGGAGGTAGTGTAGGGTAGGTAGCCAGTTGACGGGAGCGAAGCCGCGGGCACAACTAGTCTAAAAATAAACCTAGTTGATAAAAATAGAACAAGGTCTATATGTAGCAATGTTTTTAGGTAATCAGCAAAAATCTTTTACAAACAAACGAAGTTTTGTGTTCGCATAAAATGAAAATTTTACTTTGAGAATAGACAAAATTATATGGTATAGAATATATGGTATAAAAGGTATGGAACTGTCAGTAAGCGTCCGACTCGATCTTCAGCAGTTATTTGATGAACCGTAATTTTGGTAAGGTTTGCAAAATCATTACAGTCATTTTTTATTCTGACAGAAATAGCTCAATATGTAAGTAAAAACGATTCACAAAGGAGCTAACATGGAGATAACGAGAAAAAATAATCCGTGTGTCGTTTCCTCTTCACTGTTGCTCGAGCTCGAGCCGTGAGATTATCACGCGCACCGTGATTATGATTAAGCGCCACCAGCCGCGTAAAAAAGTGCCAAGAATAAAATTAAAATTACATTTTGTGCGTCCTCATTATACTTTTATACCACCTGGAAAATGTTTTACGTTTATATTGTGTTGTTATATATGTACGAATGTGTTTAATGCGGCTAGCCCATAAATATAATTTTCTGCCAACTACGTAACGTTGTTTAAACTTTAATGGTGTACAATAAAGTATATTCTATTCTATTCTATGTAGTAATGTTATCATTAATCACTACAAAACCGATCACAAAGGACGTATTTTTTGCTTAGAACCAAAACAGTGCGGAAATGTTATATGAAATCTCATTGTTGCACAGGTTTTCATTAGTGCACTTTTTTTATTTAGATAAAAATTTACCACAGAGGTTTAATGTCTCCCATTAAGTTTAATATATAATGTATGCATTAGATCAATAAGATACTGGCTGAAAATAAAAATCGGCTGAATAAAAACGATTTGATCAAAAAAAAACAAATGGCGCGCATTTTGTACCATTGTAAAACTTTGATACTTCATATTTAGCAAGAAAAGTAAAAAAAAATGGAAATGGACAGCGACAGCTATATGAATTTAACTCCAGAAAGTATAAAAAATATTGAGTATAAGCTGCAAATTAAATCGTTAACCTTTTGCCGCAAAAATCGCGGGGTTTAAATTTTTATTAACTTGAGTTTTTATTATGAGTAGGCATATAAGTAAGTTGTAGTTGAAAGAAAAGTAAATTACGCACCTCGCTAAAGTGAGTAATTAATGCATTCGTGTTAATTTAGTGCAACATAACACTCATGCATTAATAACTCACTTTGTGCTCGATGCAATAATCTATTATTACACATCTCATTTTGCATTTTAAAATCACTCTGTATTTGTGAAAGTGCCACTTGTTTGCCGCAAAAAATGTAAATAATGTATGATTTTTCCGGTTTACATAGCAGGAGTACAGTTAGCATCGGGCATTACGTAAATACTGGGTGCAGACAGGTATCGCAGCCAGGTGGCTTTAACAGCCGTATTTGTCATCCGCGTACCAACTCCGAAATGTTCCTATTTATCACAAATTTGATATTTATCTACTGTTTCTTGTATTGTAAACACGGTGTGTGTATAATAGTGTACGATTACTGCCTATCTTAATATATATAAATCTCGTGTCACAATGTTTGTCCTCAATGGACTCCTAAACCACTTAACCGATTATAATAAAATTCGCACACCATGTGCAGTTCGATCCAACTTGAGAGATAGGGTAGGGTAGGGTAGGGTAGGGTAGGTAGGGTAGGTAGGGTAGGTAGGGTAGGTAGGGTAGGTAGGGTAGGTAGGGTAGGTAGGGTAGGTAGGGTAGGGTAGGTAGGGTAGGGTAGGGTAGGGTAGGTAGGGTAGGTAGGGTAGGTAGGGTAGGGTAGGGTAGGTAGGGTAGGTAGTTAGGGTAGGGTAGGTAGGGTAGGGTAGGTAGTTAGGGTAGGTTAGGTAGGGTAGATGAATGTTTGGTGTTTTTATGGCAAAACAAAGTTTGCCGGGTCAGCTAGTACTTTTATAAATTTAAACATAGTTTTGCAACTAATTTTCTCGCTCGCTCTCCGTCTCCTTTCTAAGAGGATTTTGCTGTTCCTAATTGTTCTCATTGACGCATAAACATCATAAATATTTTAAGTTAAACTACTTATATATTACAAAATATTTTATATGGTTTCCATAATTATATGATAGGAATTTTTATACAAACCCTACAATCAAATCTTATTGAAATAAAAACAAAACTAAAGAGCGATAACAGAAACATAATTTGGCGGCGCATCAAAACACTTATAGTTTCCCACCGAAGACGGCAGAGGGCGCCGCGTCCTCAAATAGTGAGTGTAAGGGTCGTTTTGTTCGGCGAAGTTTTTATACTGTGTACGCCTGGCCACATAACGAGCACCTGCGGCCTCATCTACATAATGTGGACAAGTCGATGAACTTCGAGCTGGACACTTTCTGCTTCAGTTCGCTTCTGCCAGCCTCCTTTACCTACTTATTTCTAAACAATGTCCTTCGCGATGCTGCCTCATTAGAAATTCTCAACAAAGATAATACATGCACACATAACCTCACATACGCAACACATAGGGGTAGGCAGACACTCTAGCATTCTCATCATCTAACATTCTCCTTTTACTTGTACACAGGATCCTACCCTCTTTTGTCATCATTCTCTCTCACTGTCTAGGGTTTACTGTTAGAGAACATTGAGTTAAGCTCGCCTTTGTACATTTACTTTATTACATTGTATTGAATATTGTTTTTGGTATAATAAATAATTAAGAATAGATCTCGCCAAACTTCTGGGCAGCCCTGAAGTTGGCTTTCCGATGCGCAAGGCACTGATCGGTGCTGTTTTTGTATGAGATTTACTAATGCGCAGCCATTGTTTTCAACTTCAGGGCGGCCAAGAAGTTTGGCGAGAAGAGAACGTATAGTACGTTCATTCATCTGGTACAAAGACAATACAAATATCTACAAACAAATACCAATAATAACTGGGTATCTAACACGTACGTCACCATTAGCTTGAGTGATATCAGATTTTCTATCTGACTTCTGACTTTTAATATTATACCAGCCCCCGTACCATGACGTGTCAAAACTATCATGTGCGACTGGGAAAAAGGGACAGATGTATACAAGTTATATTCGTCTGTCCCTTACGCAAACTTTGCTTGTTAACTTAACCTCAACAAACGCTTCCTCTACTTTATTATTAAAAGTTTAAATTATTGTGTATGGGCTTGTACCGCTGCCCTTAATACGAGTTATTTTATAACTCAGCGAGGGTGCTGGTCGCAACACCTATCTGTTTTGTTTACTAATTGTAAACCTCAAATGACTTAATTGATATATGTTAACATGCTTTTATTGATTTGAATAAATTTATTTATTTATATTTATTTACACTCGAAATAACTTTGCTCTGAGAGCTTATGGTTACCCCCCTGTATGTACTATCAAAGATCTACAAATGACCGGACTGTATTATAAAAAGGTTTATTAGGTGGTTCACAATTATTATAGTAACCTGAGTTCTTAAATCAAAACGAATGTCCGAGCCCGGTCGTGTCGGATGATGCAATGCTGAGACGATGCTGCGCTCCCGCCCCCTGCGCCCGCGCCGCCGCCGTCGTTGACGTACCGCCATATTGTGTTCGTTGAATTTGGATGTGTGTGTGAACATTAATCGGACATTAAAAACATTAAAAGATTTAATTTTTCTGTAAAACGCGTTAATTCTGCAATTATTAGTCTTAAAAAAATAAAAAGCTTTTTTACAAAAAAATACTACCGACTTCCAAATAAGAAAACTAGAAAGTGAAAAATAACTTTATTTTTGGAAGTCGGTGTCCATAACTTAAAAATTTGGTACCTACCAAAGACACCGACTTCCAAAAATAAAGTTATTTTTCACTTTCTAGTTTTCTTATTTGGAAGTCGGTAGTATTTTTTTGTAAAAAAGCTTTTTATTTTTCACTTTTTAGTTGTACCTACCTAATAGGGAAGTAGTTAAGTAAGTTCCTATAACGACAGAATAGATTACTCGAATAACATGAAAAATGAATAAAATAAATAAAATAAAAATAAAATAAAAAAATAAAAATAGCCTTTATTTCCCTATAATTTACAATTCTATATTATATATTTTTAAATTTAACCTATTAAGGGGTCACCCATTTCTGGATGAAGGCCTCCTCCATCTGTTTCCATCTTAATCTATTCTGGGCCGTTCTGGTCCATTCTATCCCTGCCAGTGCTACGATGTCATCTCGCCATCGTTGCAATGGTCTGCCGCAACGTCTGTTTCCATTTCGTGGGTACCAGTGCAGGACGCGCTCGCTCCACCTATTGTCTGTGGTCCTCGCGATGTGGCCCGCCCAGTTCCACTTCAGAATAATGGATATAACCGGTGAAATGAGAGATCTGCATACCCCTTTCGAGCATACTGGCGTGATGTTATGTTATGAAATAGTATAAACAATAAACAGACATGCGATTGCAGCAATCCCGAGAGATTTGCCGTTATTTATTGAAGAGTTCTGTTGTGTATCTCCGAAGTTCTTTATCAGATCTTCACCAAATTAAAATGGGACTAATTTCGGAATATAATCTTTCAAACAAAAAAAGAATTTTCAAAATCGGTCCACAATTGACGGAGATATCGGTGAACATACATAAAAAAAAAAAAAAAAAAAAAACATACATAATGTCGAACATAGAAACTCCTCCTTTTTTGGTAGTCGGTTAAAAATGGTGAAATAATTACGTATCCAGCTTATTTGATCATTGGGAGGCTAATAATTGAAGAAAAATCGCATTTTACCGTAATTTGAAACCATGCTAACCGCATATTTAACCAGTGGTACAGATCAAACTACGGATCAAAAAACTGGACCCGAATCTCGAAAATTAACCATTAATTAAAAATGCGGCTGTTATTCTTTAGCCACCATACGAGTATCTAGCTGAATTGTCTTGAAATCTCATTCCATTGCTACGTCTAACAGCGTTGAAAGTACCTGCTGCGATGGTTCCAGTCTTCTGCAATACAGATTAAACCCGTAGCATAACATTCATTTGCTTGCTTCTTAAGTTTCACGGCTGCGACAAGTTTTCCAGAATAAAAGTGTCAAATCCTCCAAGTGCAAAGCTATACCTACGTAACCCTTAAAATGAAAAAGATACCAGCATCCCTAACATCCTAAATAGATATTATCTTTATTTATAATCCCAATAAAAAGGAACACGAAAACAAAAAACTGCGAAACATATGTGCATGTTGTGTGTAATGGGAGGTGATCTGATAAAACGGCAGGCCGTGATGCTGTAGGGAGCGCAGTTAAAAGGTACCCGGAGACTCGTAAAGAAACTTGTGCCCTTAGCGACAAATGAAACAACGGGGAAAACGGAAACTTGTAACATTCCACAACAGACGTAATAGTCGACTCGTTGGGGTTATGCTAACACCACTACATGGCCGAAATACAATTCAATTTCTTTAAAGTCTTATAGAAGATCTGTACTTTCTTTGATGCTCCACGATTGTTCCGTTACATTTTATTGCTCAAAAGATTGGATGAACAAACAGAAATCAAAATGTGTACAAATATTTGTACTCGATTGTCTTTGTTTATTGAGTCGTAACTAAAAAAAAGTGTCGAAAATAAACGTAACTGTTCACAGCTCCTTTATGTCACGCGGAGGATAAAGTAAACAAATAAAATTCAGTCTCAACGAGTGTGTTCCTTCGGCTCGTCTTCTCTTTGACTAAGGCCGTTGCGTTATTATTTGCTCGGGATACGTTTAGCATATAAATAGGATGCATAGACACATTAGCGCACTTATCTTCGCACTTATCAGATCGTGAGAAGCATCGCTCTTGATTGGGTATCGTTGTAATTTGTGGTGAACGGATTGGATAGCAGGCATTTGTGGAACACTGGTAAGCTTTTAGTGATGGTTATCATAGTTTTGGCTTACTTTAGGGTTTTGCAGCTAAGTACCAAGACGAAACAATTACCAATCAACACTTTGCAAGAAAACTATATTAATAATGCTGCGTGACAATAAACATAATATTATGCTGAACTGGCATATTCAACTTTAAAATAAGTTCATTTATATTTCTGTAAATCTTGCAGTAGATTTAAAAGTAACTGTAAAAACAGCACGACTGTTAGTTGGAATTAGCTAATTACTCAAACAACTGAAACCCCACCGTATCGAATCGGGGACGTGTAGCAAGTAAGCAAAATTCTAAAGATGCAATCCTAATGTTGCCCCTCGTTAACAGCGCGGGGAAAAAAGCGACAGAAACAAAACGTTGTCGTTGCGGTTTCAATTAGGGTGGTCGGTGGCTAGCTCTAATTACCGGGCGTGCGGAGCTGTGCGGTGCGGGCTCAGCGCGGTGCGGTGCGGTCCGGTCGCGACTTGCAGCGGCCGCTGCGATGTTCACCACACTAATCACTCGCTTGGGATTTTAACCCGAACAGGTATTTAGGAATTAGCTCATTTATGATATTTCGAATTCTGCTGCAGGATCTAGCTAGACGCTTGTTCCAGTTATGCAATTATCTACCTGTCATATAACATAGTTACTGGTATGGATTCGTAATGTACTGTATTATGGCACAAATAAACTTGAAAGAATCTTAAAATTTTTCAAGTTATTCTTCACTTAAAAATTGTTGAGATTTCTCAACAGAACACGAAACCAAACAAATTTCTTAATAAATATACGTATTTATTAACAATTCAAAATGCGTATGTAAACAAAATGCACTGCGATCCACAAATTGTAATTCTTGTTGTAGGGCAATTTGTTTTGAGGCCCGTTTACATTAAGCGTTTCAATCGCAGTTACCGCACGGCCGCGTCCCTTCGCGGGTTAACGGATAGTGTAAATGCTTGTTCCTTTCACATGAGATTTTATCTCATTCAAAGAAAAAGAATCTGTTCTTTTATTGGTTTGTATCGACATTGTTATCTTGTGTTAAAGTTATATTGTTAGTCAAATACAAGTCCAAATTGGTTGGATTTCTTGAAGAGCGAAACGGTCTATGTTGCGAAGATGGCAACCAAATTGTTCATCTACTTAGATTATTATGACGTGGGACGTGGTGACTATACTATAATTCACTCAAAACGATTGTAAGAGTGAGAAGAGTTCAAGACAGAGCAAAGATTTGTGTTAACTTTTGCTTGAAACAATGCTAACTAGATCGCGCAAGTGTTCACAATGCATAATGTAAATGAACCCATTACCGTTCTCTATTGTTGCACTACTATTGTTAATGTAATGTTAATTCATTATATTTAATTCTACCTCTGAGCATAATTTTCAATATAATTATATAATTTTCACTACACGCATAAGGCAGCTAATCATAAGAGCTGGTAAAAAGGCATACATTCCAGTATATAATTGACTAAAAGTGCAACTAAAACTATACATTTAAAAACTACTTATTTTTAAATACATCACTTAAATGCTTTAAGACTTTTTATTCTTTAGTTTTTTATAATTCCAATGTGCAAAATGTAAAAATCTATATAATATTTTTTATACTATTTATAAAATGCTTTTTTTTACTTTAATAATACTGTGTAGATTTATTTTAACTAACAATAGTAAAATATTACAACATTTCTATTTTATGGAATAAAATTTTCGGTTTAACCTACTGACATCACTTTAGCTATTTGGCACTATGGTCTGTATTGGCTACGCTGTGGTGCATCACTAGACACTGGTCGTATATCTTCGGCCAGCATCGGCTCAGTTCGGGTGTCTTCGTACATCATCGGCACAGTTCGGTGTCATCATCGTGCGCAACGCACGGTGCTTCGGGCGCGGCCAAGAATAGTTTACCCGATGCACACGCACAAAGTTGGTAAACTTTAGTATTTCTCACATTTTTATAAGGCTTGTCAGTTCTAACTGCTTCTTTTAAATTATTGATTACTATATTTTGAGCGTTGAGTCTGATCTGTAATCATAAAATTAAAGTTTTTCAAATATAAATTTATAAAAATAGTTAAAGTTAATTAAAAATGCATAGTAGTTCTACTTACAGCTCCAACAACAGAGTCTAATTTGATATTTCCGTGCGATGTAATTTCTATTTTTCCCGCTCTGCTTTCCAGGAATATGTTCTCTGGTGCCCTTAAATCCAACCGCCTTGTGAGAGATTCTAACCTAAGAAAACATATGAAAGACATACAATTCATTTACAATGTCTAAAAGTAACGTTTAGATAGACTGGAGGAAGGGAAGAAAGAAAGAAAATATGCTTTTTCTAAAGGCAAAGAATCGAAAATAGTTCAAGGTAAGCGTGCATAGTACTCACTGTAAGTCAAAGGCTGGTGGTGCACGCACTATAGGCACTTGCACGGCGCTGCGCACGTTGATGCCACCGGGTGCATCCACAGCCAACGCGTCGGAAAACACGCGCACCTCATCTCGCGATGCTGAGAACACGGGACTGCCTCGTGCATCGCGTACGTGCAACCCGCGACCGCTGAACTCGAGGTGGTCGCGCTCTGGAAGTGGACGAAAATAATAGTTTCAGAAAATTGGACATTGCTAGATTCATGTAATAAATACCACATTCTACAAATGTTGCGCCAAAGGGAAATGTCCCATCGAATTAAAAGTACCTATATATCTATAAACAATAATACTTTCAGAATATACTTTTGCAGATATAGAACTACTAACACTTTTAAAACCATCAAAGCGAGAAATAATTTTCAGGTCACAGCATGGCTACGAATGTGACCCTTTAGTTGCTACGATCGCTACGAGAATCGGGTCTCGTAGCAACCGTATGTGCTACGGAATCAGGATACAATGTTTGTAGCCTGATTCCGTAGCCTTAAGACATTTTATGTGTGCCTATTATTAGACTAACAAGTGAGGATGTACACATATTATTTATTCTCATAAAATCAAGCCTGTATGTCCCCGCAAGGTGAAACATTTAGAGAGTTAACCAATCAATCTGCTAAGTTTTTTCCAACTTGCCCTGCCCTGGAGCTGTTTTCGGGAGGCACTGAGGTATCATCGAGTGCCTCCCTACCTCCGCCGCATCGTCAGGGCTTATTTGGCGGAGAGGTGTGTCACCTTCGTGGGACGTGATGGCGTCGAAAACCAGCATCGCATGTCGTGCGGTGTTCCAAAGGGCTTGGTCTTGGGCCCGCCCTTGTGGAACATCGGGTACGACTGGGTGCTGAGGGGCGAACACCAACCGGGCGTAGACTTGACGTGTTACGCAGACGATACACTGCCAGGGGGAGTTCGTACAGGGAGGCATCGTTGCTGGCGATGGCTGCGGTCTCACAGGTGGTGAGCCGCATACGGCGCCTTGGCCTGGAGGTGGCCCTCAACAAGTCGGAGGCCATGGTCTTTCATGGCCTCCGGCGGGCGCCACCACCCGATGCCCACATCGTCGTCGGGGGGGTTCGAATTGCTGTCGAGTCAACCATGAAGTACCTGGGATTGGTGCTCGACAGCCGGTTGGATTTCGGCTCCCACTTCCGGCGGCTGGCACACAAGTTATTGAGCGCGGCTGGGGCGCTGTCAACGCTGCTTCCCAATCTGGGGGGCCCGAGCGCTGCCTGTAGGCGGCTCTACGTGGGGATCGTGCGATCGATGGCCCTGTATGGTTCTGCTTCCAGAAAAAAGTTCTGCTTCCAGTCTAACCTTCACGACCCAGTAACTGTACAACACGATATCTTATGTCAAGACCTGCTGCCTGATATTCTGGTTTCTGTATAATTATCCGTAACGAATGCCGAAGATCTACAAATCTGACATTAGTCAGCGTTACTTAAACTTGAAGATCGACCTGCGTGGCTAATATTACTTAGAATCGAGCTCTCGCCGACATTTGATCAGTTAATTAGAATGTAATACTAACTAATAAAAAGCTTGGAGTAATCCGATTGGTCTGGCTCTGCGACCTGCACGGTAAAGTTGCGGTGCGAGTGGACGGTGATGGGCTGTCCCACTTGCGAGGTGATGGTGGATGCCACCAGGTTGTTCACCACCCACGTCTGCCCGTCCACGTGGATGCCGCCCTTTACTATCCTTATGGGTCCCACACTGTTCTGTAAAGAGATTGAAAAACTTTAGTTAGATACTTAACAATGGATGAAATTTGCACTTCGGATATTGTTAGACAAGAGACACGCATTTAATTCTAAATACTAAAGACGGGTTATGATCTGGACAGCTTCCATAATTAAGTACCAATCTTTGTCAATCGGGGGAGGTATTATTTTGCATACAAAATAATGCTCGCTGCTTTTGTTAAAGTGTTAAATAATTTCGTTTTGGCTTCCTCTTATACGTTTTACTGTTTAGTGGCATTATAACAAAGTATATTATTCATTTATTGAGACATTAAAAATATAAGAACATTCTTTTAAGTCTTACCATACTGAGCTTTAAAGCGCCGACGATCCACAATGTCAACCCAATATTTAGAAACACAAGGATCATCAAGAACACGAGTATGCAGTATAGAGTCGTTCTCCGCCAGCCCCTGGTGAACGCTTTGGGCAGGCATCCTTTGCTAGAGGTGTCCTCGGAGCTGACAGCAGCTGGGGGGGGTTCACCAGTTGGTGTGCAACCCCACCCGCGGATGGCATTCGTGCTGCTGTCCTCTACGCTCATGTTTGTGATTTCTGGCTATTTAATTGGAAGTCACTGGCTGTAACAAAAGATGATGGGAAATAATTAATAAGGTAAGATAATCCAATTCCGAGTTTAGCTACAAGTCCAAATGATACATTGTATTAGAGCTTTTCTTCTTAATTTTTAATTCTTTATTGTACACCAAGATATAACATTTCAACAAAGTAATAACAAAATTTATATACAAAGGCGAGATTAACTCCAAATGGAGTTTTCTTCCAGCAAATCTTTGAGTGATTTTGTGTACATACAATATAGAAACATAGAAAGTTATTTTAAAGCGTGTTAAGGACTAAACGACTGGAATACTTTATACATTTATGATATTCGAAAATACCGTGGCAGTTATCGCAGAACACATATAAATATGTTTTTTAGCAGTTTTACTAGCCCGAACAACACCGTGAGGCATGTAAGATCGATACGTCAGGTGTAGGACTTATGCAAGTGTTGTGCCCAGGGATCTGGGCCAGCCACCTGCATCCGCCTTTGTTTTATAAATGCTGGACTTGCACATTTATGTATAAAGAAAACAGATATGTATTTAAAAAAAATCTGCAGTACCCACTTTCAAATTAACGGTCTCTGCTGTCTGTTAATGGAGTTCACTAAGTTAGTAATGTCCCATCAATAATAAACCCACAATTAAGCCACACTAATCTCAAGATTCGACGTTATACGTATACATGTATCTATATCATGTAGTAAGTAAGTGTATGTCTAACAAGCATAGCATACTGCAGTATTACGAATGCATGTATACGTACGTCGGTGAACATTGTTGCACATTCCCATTTACAATACATTCTCTTCAGCGTGATTTTTTCAATTAGTTGGCTTGTAATTGAATGAAAAACAAGGTGGTAGCGAGACAAAAGTTGCAGATAAAGCGCACAGTGCGAGTACTAATGAACGGCGCACAGCGAGCACCGCTAATGAATACAACACTGAAGCTTTTCGAAAAACACTATTAAGTAGGCCGAATGTTGTTATAACTGTTCACAGAAATCTACTCTGTTAATTTACTTTACTGGCTTGTAAGAGATGCTTGAGTATGTAGGATTGACTTGATAAAAGAAATAAAGGAGGAGTCATTTTTCGACCTAGACCTCCAATAAATTAGGATAAGGGAAGAGAGTGATGTTGTATCTGGATTTGTATCGTTGATTCTTTGTGAATGGTTTGTACGATTTCTTTTTGTTATTGTTAGGATCCCGTTTGACTACTATCTCATCTGATGGTAAGATAGGACGTCTGGGATCGAAGATGGAGTACGCTTGCCTAGAAGTAACCTATACACTCTTGAAGCCTTTTTAAAAATATATATATATTTAAAAAAGGCTTCTTATATATATATATCCTGTACAGTGGGTGTGTTTACAAAAATTTAAACTTACATACACAAGACACCCAGAACCGGAAATTCTATCTGTAGGCCATACAAATATACGTTCCGTGCGGGAATCGAACCCACAACACGCAGCGCAGCAACACTCTGATCGCTCAACCACTACGCCAAACATGTCGTCACTACGCCGACTTAATTTAATGACAAAAATATTTTTGCTAGATCTGCAAAATATTTTTTTAAATTATCTCTTATCTATTGAAAGTATCAATGGCAATGTGATTTTGAGCAAATAATATACTCGTAGTCACTTGTAGGTAGATAATTTTTGACATACTTACAGCGAAATAACAAGATATATTTAATTGCAGTTATAAAGTAGAGTGCAACAGTATGAAGTCTATTAAAGTTGCAGACAGGTAAGTTTTGTTTATTTCGTTGAGTTCCATGCTCTCTGGTTATATTAAAGTCGTTTTACACATTGTGATACAAAGTAGATAAATTAAATGTTTGATCTTATTAAGTCTCATCTGTATGTAAGGACCTGTAAAGTTGTCAGCAACTTAGGATCTTTATTCACAACGAACTACTAACACTATATATAGTTAAGAGTTTGCAAAATCTATTACCACTGTTCTTGTTCTTGCAATGTAATGTTTGTATGCCATTTTGTGGCAATTAAATACTTTTTCTTTCTTTCACAATATAGAGTACTTCAATTCTGAGTGACCTGACGTGTTTGGAATTTATGTCGTTTTAGGGAAAGGTTTATATCTGACGGAATATGCGTCGCGTATTATCGGTCGCGTAGCGCCAGAACAGACAAATGTATAGAAAAACACTTGACCGTTCACACTGAACCGATTATACGTTAGTGCGTCCGATGATACGCTCGACGTATTTTACGTCAGATATGAACCTTCCCTTAGTGTGAGGCTAAACGAAATTATTTTGTGAGTTGTGAGCAAAGCTTTTTGAGTAGCATAATAGGGATTATGCATGCAATTTATTTATTTGCTAAATGAAATACTTATTAACTATTGTAAACAAATACGAAAGATATTTTTAAATATCTCGATCAGAGACGAAGTTATAAAGCGTCAAGTTGAAAATTAGAAATAATAGTCCGACTTGCCACATGACGTCAGATGGCACGCCGCCCATTCAGCTGCCATAGAAAACGGTGTTTTCGTAGAGAGGAACAGATATATTCATTTAAATTGTTATATCTCTTTTGATTTTCAATCAATTTTGATTTGGTTTTCACTGTTAGTTTATTCTATTTTAGTGTATTTATTTATAAACTGGTCAATAAAATGATTTTTTATATATTACCTATTATCGCTGGTTATCTTTTCATACAAAAGTCCTGTTGTACCACACGGCGACACAAAATAAGTTGAATGTTTCAGATGAATGTAAACTACGCCACTTACAACTCACAAAATTACTACGTTGGTCGCAGATAAATTAGAAAAAGAGTTACCGCGGACCTGGCTCAAGCAACTGAGGAATACGGGTGTTTTAGTCAGTAAAAGTCTGTCACGCCCATCCCACTTCACTCAGAGCGGGAGAAGTCATTGGATGCTTTACCAACACAAAAAAAAGGCCTCACCCTTAACGTTGAAAGGTGCATCGACAAGAATAATAAGCAAATGCTGCATACTTCTGAAATCAGCTCACATTAAAATAATTCAGTTCAGTGCGTTTCTTGTAAACCTATAAATTACAATTAACGTCATAAATACATAGTTGCAGTACTTGTTTATTTTATTTGCATCATGAATGATGGGAAAATAATGACTCAAATTATTATTTGCATCTGCCCCGAAAATTAAAGGTACAGTCTTTGGTGATACTTATATTTTGTATTGGTACAGTTCCTGGGCTGGCTTATTGTATTTGCCGTTTATTTTTAATATAAAAATAACGTTTTTGAATTTTAAAATGGACGATTTACTTAAAATGGTTTTCATGATCGATTCATTGTTATTTTGTAGCACCATCCTGTTACCAACGGATGTAATGGCTGTTCTATTCATAGCCAAGATCAAGATCAGTAACTCACAAAGTTATTTCACAGTATGTAGTGTACTAGCTTCTGACAGAACTGAATGTCGAAAATTATCCTGAGGGAACATATGCCCGGGAGAAAATAGTACATTATGGTACAAGTGTGTGTGTGGTGATTACCGCTGAGGCGCCATTGAGACCCGAGCCGTTAGGTGAGGTTCTTAAGAGAGCCGAGGACGGTAATCATCAATACACACGTGTATCATACGACGTTTTTCAACACTCTTGTGAAGAAAATAATACTAAAAAATCATTTTTAACAGCGAAAACGAGTTGTGAAATATTTTTCGCAATGGCGGAAAAAATTATCGGTTTTCCTATGCAATGGCATCTAACAATAGCGATCGGCCATAGACTATAAGAATGAGGTTTCCTTTTTTTTGGCTTTTCGCGGATAGCGTTTTAGCCACGTACAAAATGGGAAATTTCAAATTTTCATTATTACAGAGAAAAAAAAAGTTATATTTGAGTGAAAGTTTTATTTATTAGACACGTACTAGTTGAAATTATCTATTTAAATACGAAGTTGCATGTAAGGAGCAAGCAATAGGTACATTAATTTATTTGTGCTATTGAGCACGATCTTTTTTGTATCGAAACTTTTTTAAGAACAAAGCAACTCAACCAATTAAATTTAAAAAAATATTCTATAACTCACTTGTGAATAATAGCAATGAAAAGTCACAGTTTGATTACAGGTTTCTGGTATGTGGCTAATTGCGGTGAAATTAGAGCCACTTTATGAGCAAGTGTATTGAAAAGTATCTTACGTGCTATTCCTGGCTATAATCTATCTCTGGGCCAAATTTCATCTAGATCATCAGCCTTATTGCTTAATAAATTCGGCAAGGCATAGAACAAAGAGTATGAAAAATTTACCAATCACAGATGGAAATCCACATTTCGCATTTGATTGGTCGATTGATAGCGTTCAAACCCTTCGTCTTGCCGAATTCACGTTCATCGCGTTATTGAGTAACAAATATACACACATTCAAACTTTCGCATTTATAATATTAATAAGATAAAACTCGCCGGTTTCCGCAAGCCGACCTAAATACTTGTGTCTCAATGATTTATAGTCATATCCTAAATATACTCCAAGTCGGTAATAAACTAAAAAGATTTAGTTTTAGAATAATATTGGCCGGGAATATTCCAAAGGAACGGATCCGGTCCACTTGCATCCAATGGATTCTGCGCGATATAATATTTATAAGCTATGCCTGAACTGGTCGAGGTCACCTGTCTAGCCATATAGTCAATACGGAGGAATGTAGTTCAGAGGCGATTATGGAGCTAAATGCAGATTTCAGTTGTACTAAGCATTCACATCACATCACATCATCAGCCTATTAATATTCCCACTGCTGGGACACAGGTCCCTTCTCTATGAGAGGGGATGGGCCGTAATCCAACACGCGGGCCCAGTGCGGGTTGGTGGATGTCACATGTCTTCGAATTTTTTGATTCTAGCACATGCCGGTTTTCTCACGATGTTTTCCTTCACCGTTTTTCAGAGCAGTGGTGATGAAATAATTTACACAAAGTAAAGCGCCTGCCTGGATCGAGTTGTAGGTCGTGGCTACAACTTGTAAGTCGCGGCCGCCACTGGGTCACCACTGCTTCTTTTTTTTTTTGCCTGTAGAAATGCTCATGCATACTGCGCTACCACGGCGAGATAGCGCAGTTATGGCGTCCGCCATCAGACGGTGGCGACCCCGTCCAGGCCGCGGAAGGTAGGGAGAGCGGCGCACCGCAATACCGGCACTCGTCTCCCGCCGCGGCCTCCAACCCTCAGCTGTGATATCGTATGGGTTTGGGAGACCCCATACGACATCACGGCCCGCCTCAGTTGCAATGTTTGTTGCCCAGGTTGCGCGTAGTGTTCCACGCGCGCCCCTCTTAGACGTCGCGGGGGGAGTCCACCACCTCATTCCCCCCCAACCCGAGGTCGTGGCACGCAAAGGCGGGCCGGCACTAGTTGGGGGTTGCGGAAGTATCGTTGTTCCCGCGACCCCCATCGTGGTGTGAGATGGAACACCGGGGTGGTTTTTAGTCAGTACGAGTCTGACAGACCCCTCCGCCCTCCCCAAGGCGGAGGACATCCAATGAGGATTTTCCACACCGGAAAAAAAAAAAAGCACCGCAACCTACATGTTGGCCGCTACGTCGTCGGCTTATCGGGAAAAGCCCTGACGAGCGGCCCCTCCTCGGGTTCCTCTTCGCTTCGCAAGCCACGGTTACTGAGCCCCCCTGCCTCGACAATGCGGGAACCCACCGGGGGGGACCACTGCAACCTACTACTAGCATTGAAATGATGTATTAAGTATACCTACGCTCAAAATCTTGGTCTAGACCAATGTATGAACGTAGATCTACGCGAAAATGAAGCTGCTGTATTTGACAAAAAAAAAACAATTAAAATGAGCGAGCAACTAGTTTTTGCTTTAAACTGTGTGTAAACTGATTGTGTAAACATTTCTTTCAAATCCGCATGGTAATTATAAGTATAAATAATACCACTATTGTTCGACAAACATATTTGGACAACTAGCAACTTACATGAAAAAACAACAGCAAAAGTGTTAGTAACATTCCTCTCAGTTGTTAATTGTGAGTATTATAGTAGTATAGTCCTGATTGTAGGATTTGGCACTACCATCTCTGCTCTAAATAAATCTTGTATTGACTAACTGCCCTATATAAACAAATAGTAGTCTGATCTAAAACTGTAAATAGCCTAAGATCTGACTTCAGAAATCTGCAGGAATATGGGTTTCTGATCAAACTTAATTTTCATGAATAATACTTGATAGTAGAATATATTGCTGCAAAGTTGCCTCGAAATACCTTGCCGCCTTAATTAAATGAATTGAAGTTTATATTTGATAGTTAACCCCAAATATGTGGATAAGTTTTCAAGTGAATCTTACGTCATTTGAAAGAAAGTGGTGTAGAAATTAGGAAAAAGTAAGGTTGCCAGATCTAAGTTAGCCGTAACCTGTGGCTTGCCAGTTTATCTGATAAACCTGGTAACCCATGAATGGCGGCTAATTAAGAGGTAGATGATGTTTCATACGGCCCCACGATACAGGCGAAATTCATAGTGTAGGGCAAAAAAAGAAAATAAATATAAGCAAAAAAAAACACAATACTGTTTGTGGCAAGATTCGGCCAGGCAACCTTGCAGTAATATATTCTACTATCAAGAATGATTCCTAAAAATCAAATTTTATCAAAAACAAAATTACCTGCAGAATTTTGCAGTGGGATCTCTTACTAAAAGTATCGATTCGCACTCTCAATTGTTTCTCAGTACCAATTTGCTCATTTCTTGTTAGCTCAGACTTCGCTATTTTAATCCCAAATAAGGAGACAATGAATGCATAAATTCTAGAAGCAGATAAAGGTAGATGAATTGATTATGCGCGCAAGCTCGGCCTGTCTGACCTATTTACATTTTTAGTTCAAAATGAACTAACAAATGCGTTCAGCGGATAATTATGATTGACTAAAACTTAGAAATGCACTTTTGTTTCAATCCTGCTTATTCTCGACGACTGGGTATTAAAATTGCATTTCCAATTTTTATTTTGCGCAAGTCTAAAATAAACTGCTGCGCTTATTACTTGCATTATATTCATGAAAGAGTATTTTACATGAAGTTTATTGTGCAATGCTTTTGATTGATTTTAATTTAATTAATGTAACACTAATTGATTCATATTGCAAATATCCAAGTAATTTATTAGTTGACTATATTATTGAAGTGCATAGTACTTTATTTATTGGAAATCTTTATCCCAAACTTCACAAATTGTTTGGTTATCGTAGTAAATTAGTGCAACTAAATAAAACGAGTTTTGTTATCATAATAGTCTTGGCGTAGATGTGTTTTCAATATCACATGAAACGAGAGTTCTTTAAATTCAACAATTATAATTATGTGCATATAGGCGTCAGTACATGTGAGATCCTTACTATGATAAAAGTACTTTATATCATAGTAGGAATCTCCTAAGTTCTGTGGTTAGTATATTAGGTATGTTATTGCATCTATGTAAGCGTCGGTATAGCAGGCTTTGTGGAGGAAGCTTTTCACAGAACAATAGGCCACTCTGGTCGAGAATGAATATGCCCATAGATTTGAGTTTTACCACATATTGATATTACGGACATTGATCTGGTTTTACCATCTTTGAGTTGGAAATAAAGAATGTATCTATGAAAAACCTTTGTTAGATTACGAAACATTACCTAAAAAGAGTGATGATGAAGTATTCTAATTAGGGCCGATTTCACCAATGAGACTTATTATGATTAGTTTAACTAAACTCAGTTTAAGCAAATACAGCGTTTTGATTGGTAGAGACCTCTGAGAAACTACCACTCAGAACGCTGTATTTGCATAAACTGAGTTTAGTTGAATTAATCGCGATTAATTTCATGGGTGAAATCGGCCCTTAGTGATCAATAGTTGTTTATTTAGATGCTAAAGCAAAGATGAAAAATATAAACAAATATAGATTCATGTTACAAAAAAACATAGTAACAAACTACAGGATTTTACACTAGTCCCTTTAATTAATCGTTAGTTGGGATTGTGCGAAATAAAAATAATAGCGCGTCCCGCGTAGTCAGACATACCGGTGCGGTGTCTCGTCGCCCGTTGTGGTTGTCCCGCCTGGCATCGGGTATGCAAATTGTATTGTAGCTGTGTTTTACGCACTTAATTAAACACATGAAGCGCACAGCTAATGAACTTTATTTTAACATTAACTTTTCACTATTTCATTTGCTGTCGGGCCATTCAAACCATAACTTTCCAAACATAACTTTAGATGCTAAACTGCAATATTTCCGATTTCGTCTCGGAAGCAAACAGTATCGTTTATATTAATTGAGCGATACGGCCGGCTGCACCGGGCGTGTGCTGTGACTGAGACTAGGTAAATTCATAGGTGGTGGAAGCAACACTCGAAATATCTGGCGCGAAGCGAGGTGAGGCGGCGTGCTCCAGAATATAATATCAGGCAGTGGAGTGGCCTGCGCTCTCTCTGCCCGCCCTCAGTGCGCCCATGCCACCGAGCCGCCGTCGCCGTCGGCCCTCATAATAAACGATATAGTGCGAAAATAGAAGCGGAACGGGTATCGCTGTACTCTCCACGTAAATAAAATACCGACGTTTGCAGCGTTCCTGTTTCTCGCTGGCCGCGTTTCTGTTTTATGAATGTCAGGAGGTACCAGCACGCCAATCGATCTGACGCTGATAGTTTAAAAATAAATGGCGCGCTTTATCCCACGTCAACGCTTGAATTTGTAAACTTAGCAAATTGGCTTTTGTGTCACATTTCGGTGAAAAGTTTCGTCTGCACTTATTAACACTGTATTTTTAATGCACTTTCAGATTTGACTTGTTTCGGATGGTATAATTATAACTAACCGTCACATGTCACAGGACACAACAACTGCATCAGGCACTAGCGTGGGCCGTGGCACACACGTGTGTGTGAGCGAGCTGTCTGCTCCAGCGTCATAACAACACTGGCTGCGCGAGCGACGGGGCGGCGCTGCCGAATCCAGCTCGTTTTGAAGTGTTGCATTTTTAATCGGGCGCCTGTCTCGCGCGGGACATAACTCGGCAACGCTCTGGATACAGCTGGGCTCCTCTCTATTACCAAGTCTAGTTAACGTTAACGTGTCATTAACTGACACGTTCATATAAACTTGTAAATAATTAAAGCGGACACGACCCTGACAACAGTAATTACCTCTGTGATACCTTCCTCGTACCGCGCTCCGGCTCCGGTCTAACGTTCTTGAGATATGACTATTGAATTTTGGAACACGGCAGGATTCATCGGTTTGCGTTTGTACACTATATTTAGCTGCGTATGAATTATTAATTCCTTCAATACACAATACAGACAGTATTTCTTAGAGGTGATTTTTGTCTACCAACTGGTCAAAGCAAACACTTGGAATAAAGAATTCGTAAACACATTTTGATAGTCAAACTTTATGTATATTTATTTTTTACGATCACGACCGTCACACACCACTGTCTGCCTTCCAATATAAAAGAGAATTCAAATACTGCTTAGGTTCAACATAAAAGTTTACGTGTCCATAACAAAGTAGCGAGCGTATAATAATCCGGAATATTTCATGTCCTTTTTTGGGGATTTTTGGAAACAGCGATGAAATCATATTGGATGTCACTGAATGTTTTCATGGAAGTTTTATTGAGCTGATAAATGTCAGCCCCGGGGGACACCCACGCCGGCATTTTTAGATAAGTATAAGAGAAAAGGGCAATGTTAGTGAAGTCCTCAGATTGTTTTTTTGATAAAGAACACGTACCTGATGTGGCGTGGAGGGTCTTTGTGTTGGGATTGAGTTCTAAACTTGGAAAACCATGGATTTATTGACAATAACAGTGGTTTTTGTAAAAAAACACTGGTCTATTTTTTATGTTTGCGAGTGAGATGTTCCAAAAAGAGAGAAGCGAGCGCGATTTGTTTCAGTTTCCGCTTAATTCAGGCCCTGCTCTCCCACTCGATCCTGTTTTAGGAAACAATCCCCGTGATCCCCGCGTGATGCTGCATAATGTCGCCTCCCGCCCCCACCCGGACCTACAAGCTATTATCAATTTAAATAAAAGTGCGCTCCACGACATTGTTAGAACGAAGAAAAAATATTGAAAAGACGGAGCGTCGTGTAATTCTACCCTATTTTAGAGCTTAAATCATATTTTGGTCTTTTATTTTCGTGTTGATTTGAAAATGAATATTATCTGAACAGAATAGATTGAATGAATTTATTTAAATTGTATCTGTTAGCATTTTAGTGAAGTGAGTAGACATTACAGATACTAGGTGAGGTAATTTACAGACTTTAATGGCAGCTACTTGACTTGTAAGAAATCATGATGTGATTGGAGGCCTTTTATTTCCTTGAGAAACAGCTTAGGAATGTTCAGGCTATTTATTGACTTAGGTAGAAATATGTATACCGGTTAGATGGTGTACCCATATAAGGTAGGTTTTTGCGTAGGTACTTAATTAGTAGGTTAATTAAGCCGCCTCTGGGAACACCACAGAGCTCTGACTTGACTATTTCAGACTTATATTATATAAGTTCTGGTTTCCTCCCGATGTCTTCCTTCACCGTTGCCTGTGTTGTCCAAGACAAACTTAGAAAGTACCTACATATGAATTTCAAAAAGTCACATTGGTACTTGCCCGGATTTGAACCCACGACCTGAAGCACAAGATGCGAGGTCTTAGCCACTGAGACACCACGACCACACTCTTACCCTTGATTAAAAAGACAAAGATGTTTTGAAAGTTATAATTTTATTGCTCATACAAACTATTAAGAATTTCGAACAAGTTGAGTGGCATTCATGTAAAACAATATCACCTTTCAGTTGGGAACAGCGGCGGCGGCGGCGTGGTGGCGATGCGGTTGCGGTGCGGCGGCGGTTCGACGGCGTGCGTCCGAAGCCAAAGTTCTCCATCATACCTGCGTCACTTGAAAATTGAAAAACTTTCGCAATGCCTTTCTTATGGAAATAGTTCGCGTTTACATTTGAGTGAGTTGTCATTGTAGGGATTCAGCGCGCTGTCTTATTGAAATAATAGTTGACTATAAGAGCGTATTACTTCTAGTTGGCAAATCGTGAAGTTCCGACAGCGATAAACTAAAGCAGAGGGTGTTTATTGCTCACTTTGCAATCAAAAGCTGCGTAGATATTTTAAGGATAGCAAAATGCAAAGCATCGCGATAGCTCGTGTAAATCCGCATGAAATATTGATACAGTTTCGTGTAAACGTGTAACAAATGCGGTAATTTAAGCCACCTGCCGGCGCGCGGTGGCCGCTGGCTTCGCTCTGCTATGCACCACTTTTGAACTGCTTACCTCATATTGCAGCGATTTCACGTTGATGCTATTTTTGTGAGAGCTATTGATTTTTTGCAAACAATTATAGACAGTATTTTTTTAACCCGTTGTTCGGAGACATAGTGGCATGAACAAAAGTAGTGCACTCGTTTTACTTGGTGGAACTTTTGTATGTGAAGTAGATACTTATAAAAATAAGTAAGTATTGATGTTTTCCTTGCAGTAGTGGCCACCTTTTATTTTCAGGGTCGCACACTCTATTCCAGAGGGATGAATCCTTATAGAATTAGTTTACATATAAACTATTTTTTCAAAGTTGGTTTCCGGCTGGTGTCTGTAATTACACCATAAAAAATATCTCACCACCCGTTCACCTAGTCAATAATTCGTCAAAGCTCAATAATAAAGACAGTTATTAGCAGCAATGAAAACAGCAAGACATCGATGGGGTATGTTGAACAATATTTTCTGAGTCCGTATACAATGGGGTCCGGATTCCCCGCCGTCTCCACAACCTCTTATATTTGCTCTCCATCTATTTACAAGAACATCTACACCGGTGCTTTGCTGTGTTGATTTAGGTCCGATACCGTATCGAGTAGTGACAAAACCTCTTTAGTTAATATTTCCGCTTCATTAGCTTCTTACTTAATAAGTAATAATTTGATAAGTTGATAGTTTCTTCTTTGTTTGTATTGATAACTGAAAATGTTTTCATTATACACCCTAAATTTGAACACCATGCAGAGTTTTATGTTATATGCTTTCGGGGGCCTGAAAAGTTTCACCTCACGATACTGAAACCAAAAGTTAAAGCACTCTGTAGCAAGTGGGTTGTGCAGGTCAAATAAAAGTCACTCCAACTGTGTATAATATTATTTTTGAATCGTTAGTTGGGTGAAACTATGATGATTAGCAAATTAAAACTCTCAAAAGTGTGTAAAGTCAGTAAGAATTACAATAGAGTAGAATCCTAAATAACTATTTAGTCCTTATTAGGGTTCCGTACCTGAAGGGTCCAAACGGAGCCCTATTTTTGTCCATCTGTCCATCTGTCCGTCCGTCTGTCCGTCGTCTGTCACTTAATTTTGTTCCGAAGTTTTTCCTAACTTTCTTTGACCTACGAACTTGAAATTTGGTGAAAATGTTTATTATAACGTATACTTTACTAACAAATATTGATAAATCAGATTTTTTCTTTGGTACGAAACCCTAAATGTGCGATAGTATTTCTTTTGTCACGTAAACACAAAAAATCACGTTACAGTGCCTTGAAATGTCGCGTAACGTCACTTTTTACCTAGAAGTTACGTCATGAAAAACATAAACCCCCACGACTGAGCTTTGATGCACTTTGTCTATCAATTTTTATTGATTTAATAAAGCAAAAAAAATTTGTCCAATATTTTTTGATAATCTGACGGACAAAATATTTATTTTTACCCAGGAATCATCCCTATGTGACATAACCTGCAAGTGCTGCTCACCCCAATTAGGCACTAAAAGTACTTCCATCAGAGTAATTTTCATATCTCCAAAATAAATAAAAGTGCTAAGGCGGAGTCAGTCGGAAAAGAGTCCAGTAGTAATGGTGCAATCATCTAATGAATGCTTCCGGCCAGATAAGCTTCGATTAAATGCTCTCTTTATTGCCAAAGGAAAGGCGCGTTCCCTTTATGTGCCATTGAGATATCTATTTTAGTACAAAGATACGGGAAATATGATACGATTTAAAAATACGTTGGCAATAGGAGCTGTGTTGTGATACTGGCTGCTTTATTGTGCTAAAGGAATTGGCTGTATGTTGTAGCTTGCTTTAGTTTGTTGGCAGTCTAAGGGTCTTATTTATAAAAACATTGATACATACAATTACATAGGTAAAATCTTATTGGAAGTTATAGGTTTGAGCCGTTTGGGGTTGAAACATTAGGTCCATGGGGTCCGAGTGCGCATCGAGTTTTTTTGAAATTAGCACAAAGCTCGTCGACTCTTCACGTGACCAGAGGGCTGGCCTTTTCTTCGGCCAGAGAATCAGCATTGCCATCCAACGTGGCGAAGCTGCCAGCGTTCTGGGCACGTTTCCCATTGACATCGATGTGGACGAATTTTTTGATGCACAATGAGCTCTTTTCCGTCTGCCTTTTGTATTTTACATATTACATAGCTTAATTTATATACTGATTAGCAGATTCTGATCTGAACTACTAATTACTGATGATGCGTGGTGATGATGACATCTTTTAATAAGTGGTTAAATTCACCCTTAGTTATGAAAATCTCGACGCTGTTTAGCGATCGGTTAGCAGATGTGTAATTCAACTATTTTGAGAGCCACCACTGCTCTCAAAACGGCGAAGGAAAAATCGTGAGGCAACTGACATGTCCTAGAACAAAAAATTCTAAGACATGTGACATCCACCAACCCGCACTGGGCCCTTGTGGTGGATTACGGCCCATTCCCTCTCACAGAAAGGAGGCCTATGTCCCAGCAATGAGAACATTAGCAGGCTGATGATGATGATTGAAACTATTTTTATAAATAAGGCACATGGTATAAAAATGTTTTTATAAATATGGGACACCTGGCACAAAATTTGTAGAACCTAGAGTTACACGTCTATATTTTAAGATCCGTATCCAGAATTGTCAATTACACCATTAAATGTTTCCTTCTAAATGCGCGATGGCGATTAGATTTCAGATAGTAAGTGAGCGTAGATCCGCGTGTACGTGTGGGTTACACTCTACAATTTATCGCCTGCATATCCTTTCAGCGGGTAGATAATGACCGCAGTAAAACGTTTAAGCACGGAATAACTGCTGCTGGAAGCCGTTATTACAATATTATGAATGGCTTCCCTCGCGCCTCGCAGCCGCGGCTTGCCTTCGTAGGCTCTATCAAGGAAAACTATTTGGGGCCTACGTACCACCTCCGTAGCAGCTTCGTAGCATGTTCGTAGACATTCGTAGCACTTAGCTACGACATCAAAATTAATGATAGTGAAGAAGTTACTTTTAATTCGTTCGTGTTTTAAAATCATAGCGTTTATAATTCATTGTAGGTGAGAAAGCCACAGAGAACAACCCACACTGAATCATACATTTAAATATACACAAATCGTAAAGAGCAAATGATTTTTAAATTATTTCCCCTGGAACATAAAAGACAGCGACTGTATTAGATTGTTTCCCTAACTGAGAAATTGCTCTGGGATTGAATGCGCAAACAAAAAGCGATTTAACATCAATTTAGGATAACTGGAATCACGTACGTCTTTATACGATGTAATACAGTGGGACTGGGGTTGATTCACACACTCCGAATGTTTCAAAGAAAAATTTTGAAAATCTTTAAATGGAACGAAATCAGTTTTTGCGATAATTATGTTGCATACGATATATATGCGATGTGTTATGAGTGGTGTGTAGTAGGTAGACTTCCTCTGCTTTCAGCGTGTCTCCCTCGCAAGAGGATGCTCGCTCTGGCTCGCTCCGGGCGACGCGACGCTGGTAATTAGCTGCGCCTTCCTTCCGCTCGCAGCCTCCGCGACCTCGGACCCCGCACGCTACTCCTTACCTCAATTATATGTAACCCTACGATTTTTGTCAAATGTATGATACATTTCTTTTTGCTTTGCTCTTCATTGTTCAATGTGAGGACGCATCGTTATGTTTCAGATGTGAAAACTCCTTTGTTCATTTATGGTAAAATGTTGAATAACTTGGGTTAAGAAACGACAAAGCATTATGAAGGTCCACATGAAAGTAATTTGTTTTATTGTCATTCGTCAACACAACAAAGAAATTCTAATCAGTCTGCTTTCTGTGGACAAATATGAGAGACGCTTTAAAGTGTTTTTTTAGTTGAGAATGCAAGACCTTTGTGTCACAAAAAGGGAAAAATTAATCTAATTTTAGAGGATACTTTTCTTGTTCATATTCAAATTGTCATCGCCCTTTAAATTCCTCATAATCCGTCCAATTCTGAACCGTCGAGCGGCGGCGGCGCCCGGGTCGCAGTAATCAAGACGGCTTCAGCTGGATTTCATTCCGCACATCAGACGAACGGACGACTGTTATGGTTCATTTCTGAAAGATAAACGTTATTAATAAAATAAGACTTAATTATTATAAAACTAGAGTGAATGCCGCGGCGACTTATCCGTTTATTAAAGGACTTCATTCTAAAATCATACGGCTGTGTAAACTGCACTTGCACTACATTAAATCCACTGAAACTCGACATGGTGCATGAATGTGTTGCGCATTTAAAAAAACTCATTACAGGCGCGCGGCGGCGGACGAGTGGCGTCTTTGAAGGCCCGCGCCGCTACTGCGGTATTATTCCAGATTATACCGGCTTCCATACAAATGAAATCTCGCTTAAACCCACTGCAATTTCGGAACGAGAAAATAAGGCTCAAAAGTTGTTTTACTGCACTCGCACTTTCTCGAAATTCTTTTGAACTTGTGGGCGAGGCGCGTGCCGATTAGTTATGCTCTGTGGGGCTGTATTGACGAGACACACAAACCACAAAGGCTCTTTCTGTGCTCGCACTCATTTAGGAACCCTGAATAAGATATGAAATAGCAAGTAAACTAAGTATGTTGCTGCCTGCTCTTTGGCACAATTCTCACGAAAAAACCAGACTATCTGTTCGGTAAGTTGACCTGGTCGCGTGATGTAAATAAAGTCAAAACGAGAGCTTCTGCCTACTTGTTGTTGGCGTCACACAGAACTGCTGCATTCCGTGGAAGTTTCAAATTCGCTGCCTCTCGTATCTGGAATGATCTTCCTCCGCCGTTTCGTGCTATAAAAACGATTGGCACATTTAGTACTAAATTCAAGCAGTTCTTATTACTTAAGCAAAAGGAATCCGAAAGATAAGCTTACCCGGGGTTTGCACGCAGTTGGTATAATGACCTTTACCCATTTTATTTATTTGAAGTTTCTTGCGAACACCACACCACACATAATAACAAGCACACCACTCTGTTTTATCCAATACTTGTAAATACTATCCTATGTATTCTTTTCGCCAGGTTTATTTACACAATACACTTATTTATTTACACTATTTCATAACAAGTTTCTATTGACAGCCGACCATAGATTAATAGATTTCTTCCATATTTAATAAATTACTTACTCTTTGGTCCGCGCTTCGTTTGTCTATGATATCGACAAATAATCTATAATAGGTCTACCTACATTTAATATGTTTTATTTATATACTTACACATATTTTGACCCATTTTCTGTGTTCATTATATTTCTTTTGTTATTAATTCATATATACTATTTTATTTTTTTATTGTATTTTCCGTTTCCGTAAGTGTGTCCGTGGCATGAACAGAGGGCCCTATCAGAATATCAGCGCAGGGTTATTTCCTTTTTTGGATATCGCTGCACATGCTGAGATAGGAGCCTTTTTGGTCTCGCACGGGGTTTTTTATTTTGACTATTGTGTAATTTTTATGCTTATTTCTCGTGTCTCCTGTGCGGGTCACAAATAAATATTTTTCTTTCTTTCTTTCTTTCTTTCTATGTGAATTGTATTTGAAGCGTGCACGTAACTTTATCTGGTCAATTTGAAGTGGAGCCTAAGTGTAGCGAGACCGCTTCGAATAACCATTACATATTTAGTTAGTATGTCCCCGGGGACTGCGCTTGCGGTTCTTGCCATTAGCGCGATTGAGCACTAGCCGGCCGACCTCTGCTTTGCTTAAACCCGCTTTCAATACTTATGATTTTTACAAAGTACTATTTAATTTATTGCCTGCTGATGAACTGATTACGTGAAAGCTACGAGTCGATACATTTATTATCCTCGTAAGGAAGTTAAAGTAAAATATCGATGCTTTGTTGGTTGCGGCGGCTCCGACTCGTATAGATGCAGATGAGCTAACTATTTGTCTTGCCTGATAGCAGGGGCTTGATTAAACCGTGAAACATTTAGCGGGGTTCACCTGCTAGGCTCGCGCCCTCCGCGCGGTTCAACACAGCGGCCTTTGTAAATGTATTAGTTTTTATTCGCGTTCATTATTATCTTTGCTGAGTATAAAGCAGAGGTGAGTTGGCATTTAGTTAGTTTATTTATGTGAGCTATTTTTAAAATAATCGCATGGGCACAGGCACGGGGCGAGCGCTCACACAGTGATTAGGACAGATAAATGACGGACATTACTTGTAATGAATGTTTAGGTGGTCGTAATCGCATCGCGCAAAGTGTCGGCGCCATTACTTCACAGCTGCTGTTGCCGAGATATTGCCTCAAGCACCATTTACCGTTTTGGCGTGGATTTATCCTTCCACATACTGAAGGGACAGTTTTACATGTTAAGATAAAAATTAAGCGGTTACGTTTTATTAAGGGATTTTGGAAACTTCTATTTGGGGTGGATAAAGATTATAAATATTCATTAATATTTTGAATAAAAGATTTTATTTGTATCGTGCACATTTAGGTTGGCTCCCCTCGATAATATATACATTCACAGAGTTGATTATAGGCCCGTGTAGGGAAGAGTAAAAGCAGTTAGCGTTCGGTAGGTGTGCCGATGGAGGAGTCACAATTTCCTGCACTTAACAACTCAGGAAGCAATTTTGACGAGTCATCAAACGACGGACACCGATTGACGTCGCCGAACATCAGCCTATCATTAGTGCCGCCTGGAGACAAATTACAAACGGTAGCTTTATGAAGGCAGGTGCGCATTTAGCTGGCGAGTGGCGGTTTAAGTTTGAGTAACGAAAATTTAAAGGCGTCCTCGCAACTTGTTCCTTTTAAATGTACCCAAGTAGTCGCCAACAAAAGTCTACAAATCGTTGGTTCTGTCTGCGGATGCCGGCGTCGTCATCAAAGTTTGGGAATTGTGGCCATCTGCCGCGCGCCGCGTCGCTCTCAGATTACCACCGAGAGCTTCCTTTAATCGTTTTATTAATACGCCGACAAATCGTTTAACTGCCACTTGCTTCCGCTTCGTTGCTCATTTCACCAGATTTTTGATAAAGATAATTTTCTCGTGGGTTTGTTGGATGTTATTTAGAACGTTTCAGCGAAGATTTCTGCAAGCGAACGGTAGTTTATTCTATGGTAGCGTTCATTACGTTAACTATTTTTATGTTTTTAGAGATATAATTGCTTTCAATAATAAATAAATCAGTACCAGTTATCTGTATGTGGTTCCTTAGTTTAGACGACAATTGCATTGGGTTGTATTGGATACCTACATCCACTATCTAATTAGGCAGCAAGAAGTTTCCTCGGAAACAAGTTCTGAAGAAAGTTTTTCGAGGACCACCATACTTGTAGACTAATTTATGTAAAGTTGTCAGTAAATAACCGTTAAATATTCCAGACGGGTACCTAGCAGGTGGCAGGCGGCAGTAGAGCTAGTTGCTGGGCCGGCTGCAGGCCGCCGCGCCTGTTATTAGGGCCCGTAAATAATACCCACTATTAAAATACTCGCCCTGTTTTATTTACAGACACTACGTGTACTTACAACTCACCGAGACCATATAAATAAAATAAAACACGAGACAGCCTACCTACCTAAATCTTCACTTGTTTACCATCATACTCGTACAAACATGTAACAAAGTTATAACCGCATATGAAATACATATACACGTACATTAGGACAGTAGCGTATGACAGGAGAAGTGGTGTTGGCGGCGCGATGTGCGAAATTGACACCCGTGTCCAGCGCCATTGGCTCTGATTGGATTAGGTTCGAAGCGGCGTCGCTCGCTGATGCCGAGCTCAAACGTAAAATTTTACGTGACCACTTTCCAAATGTCGACTTTCGTGACGCGATTGCATACTTGAGCGCCGTCCCGACGTCCTCTGCAGCTTTGATCGCTCACTATGCGCCACAATATTATGTAAATTCACCAAAGCCAGCAATAGAGCTACATTACTTACCTATTGACGTTTCGCCTCTAAACGTACACTTCTGAAATTCAATTCCCAGTATCGTATCTTACAGCCCCCACGGATTACGACTCCGATAGTCCATTTATAAATTGATACGACTGCAACAGTTATTTGAACTGTTCCGTGATAATACTTATTGTCTAGAAGTGTATAAGAAATTCAAGGGTCGTGTAGTGAACGCAGCGGGTATTACGGCGACTGTGATCCTCTTACCTTGATGGTACCGCTATCGAAATGTTTTGTTGGACAGACCACGGGAATGGTTTTGTATACTTTGTCTCTTGTACTTTATTTAAGTACTTATTGGAAATAATGGAATTGGAATTTACTAATCAAAACCGAATGCTTTAAATTGTACGGTAAGCTACTTGGTTGTTAGCTATTGAAATCGATTTCTACTTGAGTAAGTGACGTCATAAATTTAATACTAAGTTAACCAATGCAAAGCCATTTTTACGTTCTGTACATGTAATCTATATTTTCTTAATGCCCTCCGCTTATTCTTGAAGCAAAATTTATGCGCCATTTGCCGCGCCATACCTCTTTTCACTCGAACTAGGTACAACTTCGACTATATTTATCACATTTTTGTATATGAACGTATGTGTGTGACTTAAAGCTGTGTATTTTATTGCAAGCTTGTTCAAGTTCCTGGCCCGCAGCTCTTTGTGCGGGAGCATCTAAATCTCATAAGAATGCCGTAATATCCACATCTCATTACACGTAACTTTGAAGAATTATGACTTGGCAAAGTCCTTTATTGGAAATACCTTCACGAGGCCTGAAATATTGCTATGTCGTGAAGAGCTAAAATTTCTAATTAGAAATTCTTTAGTAAAACTTTATTAAGTTTTTACTTACTGCAACGAACCTAATGAAAATGCCACGCTGTCAGTCGCTCTTGTGCCCGTGCCTATTTATACCTATCTAAATTATACTCGGAAGCGATGCCCTGGTTTTATGCAGTCTTTATTAGATATCTTCTTAAACCTTCAACGAATATTAGCAGTTTCATTAAGAAAGCTATTTAATTTTATAGCACAAAAGATAGCTACTGTTATTAAAGATGACTTGTAACGTTGTGTAACTAGATAACATGAAACATTGCACATTATACTGTAGGGGCACGAATGTTCAGAACAGGTATATTGGTGCAATTGTGTTTGTTTGTACGAGAGGTCAATGTTTGATTTGCTCGTACATTTTTATGAGTTATGGATTAGGTGGGTCCGCCAATGTTTGCGGTTTCCCTCTAATTGTTTACCACAGCGATATTACTTCGAGGTATGTCTCGATTTGGCAAAAAACAACAAGCATTTTATGTTAGAAAGCAGTCAGAACAAATCGCCATAATTTTTATAAATGGCACATGTTATTTGGCGACAATATTTATGCGAATATTTTTGTTCGGCTCGAACGGAACGCCGACGCGATACCTCTGTCGTCGTTACCAGTGCATTAGACGTCGCGCAAACAATTACATTACCCTTGCATGCATAGTTTGGCACGGAACTAACCAGTACTACTCGTTGAACACGACCGACTATTTTCAACTGTTATTGTATGTTAAATTTGAGTTTATGGCACTCTTTACCGACTGGCAAATCGATACCTATTTTACGATGAACGGTGAGAAACACAAAGTAAAAGTTGTTGCGATTGAATGGAAACGCGGCGACGATTCTCTTTAGTGTTTTAAATTCGAGATTAAACTGGACGTCTGGTTTAGTGTTTAAACATTTTTATTTGCTTGTACATTGTACACTATTAATTATAGATTAATAACAATCAGTTATAAGTAATAATGATTCATAAAATCTTGTATGTTTGTTACTCAGTCGCGCCAGAACGGCTGAACGGATCTGGATGTAATTTAGCACGGAGATAGATTATAGTCTGGAATAATTAATAACCTAATTTTCATCCCGGTATAATCTTCCCTTGGGATAAAAACAAACACTTTTAATGCGGGCGAAGCCACTGGCAGATTTAAGTATGTTTGAAAATTATGCCACTTTAACTTTCTAAACGCGAGTGTCTGATCAGTGGGGTGACCATAAGCTCTTAGAGTAAGGTTACTTTGAGTTTGTGTAAGGGACAGATGTATATGGCTTTTAAACATCTGTCCCTGACGCAAACTCAAAATAACCTTACTGTAAGAACTTATGGTCACCCCCTGATAACAATATAATTCTCATAATGAGGTATTATTCGCTGATCGCTTTTCCTTTACTCGCGCTGCCGATGTCCAGTGTAGATCCCATCTAAGGCATCATCTAAACTTCCCCTCCCACAATACTAATTTCTATTCCCACTCCTTCTCTGTTCATGCAGTACGACTGTGGAACTCACTTCCACCTAAAATCCGTGACTCTAAAAATGTATCTCTATTCAAGAGACAGGTCAAAGAACATTACCTCTCCACTATCTTGTAATTTGATATATTATATGTTGTATGTATTTTATGTTTTATATATGTAGTCAAGGTATATGTGTAATTTCTATATATTTAGTTTAGTTATTATTGTCTATTTTAAGTTTCTTTATTTCTTTCTACACACTGTGTCTTCGTCTATCATCCAACTTTCCTGTCGCAGGTCTGCTGGAAGAAATTTCTACTGAAATAAGCAGTACCTTTGTGCTCTTCTATCTGTATTCCTTCTTTCTCTGTTAATTGTTTTGTGTGTACATAAATAAATAAATAAATAAATTATTTTGACGACCGTAAAAATAAATCATCAAAGAACATTACCTATCGCTGTGATTTTACTCTTGTTTTTTGACATAATGTGCTGATTGTCGTACATCATTTATTTTCATTGCTTATATATTAAGTATGTATGTATTTATGTATATATTATTTAGCATATGTATGTATTTTTGTTTCTAGTGAGTATTATTGGATCTATTTTATGTTTATTGTTGGTATTGTCGCACCACTGACAACCCCATGTCATGTCCAGGTAATTTCTGTCCATTCCAGGTTGCCTGGGAGAGATCGCGGAATGCGATAAGGCCGCCCATTGTATGTTTTTAGTATTAAGTTTCTTTTTTCTTGTTTATTTGGTGTACAATAAAGTGTATATAAATAAATAAATAAAGGTTCAACACCAGTATTAATCAAAGCATCTCAAAACTTCTAAAAGATATATCCATGAAACTATCAAAAACAACACAAAACTTAACTTCGTTGAACGTATTATTTAAAATGGGACGCCCGAAGAAACCGTGTTGTATCTAAAACAAAGAGATCTTAAAGAAATGGAGGAAATAATTTAGTTCTTTGTGTTGGCAATATCGAGCAAGCAGACAGACTGCTGTGCCTCGGGGCTCGCGGTATTAATCGAGCCAAAGCTGATTATGCATTTGTTTCGAAAGTTGTCTTTTTAACGGTTTCCATTTCATTTCTTTAGGGGTTTAACTTTGTAAGCGTCTTTAGTTTTCGTTATTGTGTTCTTGAAAAAGTATTGGTATGTTATGTTGGAGGTGAAAACCACGTTCTTGGAATATTGTGAAACAAAGTTGAACAAAAACTCACAGACTTGTCACGTTTTCATTTAGAGTGGGACAAATATGAAAAGTTACTAGTTAAGCATAAGTAAAATGGAAACAAAACCGTGGAGGTTCTGAATTAGACCCGTATATTTTTGTCCAGGTAGGTAATCTTATTGAGAGAACCTCCTTGAATTTAATTTTTTTGGTGCTGAGCCTATTTTTTTAACAAATGTAAAGAACGAAAGAAAGAACACTAGACAAATAAAAGGGAACTTAATTCTAAAACAATTACATACACAGTGTGCCCCGCGGCTGCGCCAAAAAGGTCCAGTTCAGCAAAATGCCAGACAACTTTGAGTTGCCTGACGCTGGTTTTCAACAGAACCTTACGTTGAAGTGTACGGATGTGAATCAGTTTTTACGGTGTTAAATCTATACTTAATATTATAAAGAGGAAAGATTTTTTTGTTTGTTTGTTTGTACCGAATAGGCTCCGAAACTACTGGACCGATTTAAAAAATTCTTTCACCAATAGAAAGCTACGTTATTCCTGAGTAACATAGGCTATTTTTTAATCCCGAAAACGGGTCCTGTGGGGTTGCCCACGGGAGCGAAGCCGCGGGGAACAGCTAGTATATAATAATTTGGTGTAAACTATTAATGCCATTATGCCATGAGCAGCTGAGCGAAATAGACGGATTGCAAGTAACGTATAATATTAAAAAGTTGTTACGGTAAGTACTTATTGTTTATAGTTTTAGTGATGAAATAATCTTTCAAATAAGTAAAACATTAGACTTTATGATATCCAGAATCTCTCAAAACTAGGGACAGGGTCAGTGTACCATTTATGTAACAGAATGAGCTTTTCTACATAGAGCAGTAATAAAATTCTAGACACTCACGATCTAAGGCTACATTTAGTACAATATAAATCGGAATAAAACCTTTTTGTGAAACCTACTTGACTTTTTGTAATCTTGTCATTTTATTTTCTGAACGGTTACTGTATAAAATCTTTTCTATTTCTTGATATTATCTTGATAACATGGTGTTTTTTTTTCCTTTGCAAGCCAAGATGTAATCGTCAAACGATAGGTTTTATAACCGTAATAACTAACTTTGTAATCGAGAACTGAGTAAGCATGCGGGTTTTATTTTACGGAGGATAGATACCTTTACTTTTGTTTGACCCTCATTGTATGACCGTATTTTTATCGGTAACCAATTTATAGACAAACATTTTAAATGGTCAACTTTCATTCTCTGGACATAGATATTAAAAGCTATATTTTCAAAATCCGTTTCAAATCTATAGGTAATCTACAAGTAATCTACTTGATATAGGTAATTCCATAGCAGATAGGAGAAGATTAAAGTAAGCCGTCTAATGTGGACAAATGTAACATGATTGCATTCATGTGTAGCATCCAAATGGTCGTGTGTCGTAGCACTTGTAGCCGGAGTGCTACGCCACTACGCCGCTACGCCACTACGCCGCTACGGCGTAGCCGGTCCACGCCGCCCAAATATCCACCAGGCGGCTTTAAGCCGTATTTATATTTAACGTCTTTGGTCGCGAATATCGTTCTGGATAAATGCCTCGAGGTACACTACAGTCTGGATACAATCATAGTAATGGGTAATTTTGAATAGAGTGCTTGAGAGAGGCTTCGTATGTAATTTGAATGAAAACATGGCTGCCGAAATATTATAAATAGAAATAATTGAAAGCCCAGTCAAAAAATGTTTAATCTATTTGCCCTTAGTTTATTTTCCAAGAGAACAGCTTGATTGTTTTAAAACACGATGTTAAATCCAAGTTTGTATTGAGAGACTATTTGTGTTCAAAATAAATACTTGTCTTAACATTAATGGCTTTATTTTTCAGAATAAATCTTTGTTTGTTCCCCGCTGGTTGTATAGCCAGCCTATAAGATAGGCGAGCGTGTGGCCGGCCTACGCCACAGCGCGATTTGCAAGATCCGCTCTATCACTGCGAACACACCGACTGTTTCCACTGTTTTACTCCAGTGTGTGCTGGTTTAGACGCGCCCTGATACTGCATCTGATCGACTTAGCTAAGAGAATGTTTTATGTAAGTCTTATTTAGAATTTTGTGTGCGTATGTCGACAGATTTCTGATAGATAATCAAAATTTAAAACACTACTTTTGTTCTATAAATAACAATCCAACACTTAGTTGGATAAAAAATGTGATATATATATGTTACCTTTTTATAAAAAATTAATATCACTGCGTCAGACTAAGAAAATAAGCGTCAATTCACAGTACAGCGCTGACTGTATTCTTTTGATATGTTGTAACTCCGATACAAGTTTTTTAAATCTCTCAACCTCTTGAACCTTCGCTCTTGTCTTTCTGTTTCTCAATTGGAGAGTTTGGAAAGCGAAAGGATGTCACTAAAAGGTGTTATTAAATTCCCATTTGAAACAAACTTGACTGGGAACATTCGTAGAATGTTGATTTATACCCGGCTGTCAAATATATAATTCAAATTAGCTATAACAGCCGCGTGTGACGTAATTTAAAATGAAAATGCCAATTTAAACCTGACGGTTATTGTAGCCGGTGGAACATTGCAATAAATAGTTCGTACAGAAGTAATTTTGTAATTAGGGGCGGACCCGTCGCCACCAAATACCTATACAATGCGATTGCGACATAAATGCCAATTGTCGAATTGTGATCCGTGTGTCGGCATTTATTGCATAGCACGTCTGTAATTTGCATACGTTTGAATACTAAGTACCGCCAACGTCATGGTTTGAAGCTACTTTAATTGAATAGTTCGATTTATGCTTATTATTTCTACTTTGTGTTTTATTGGTAAACTAAAGCTTATTACTGATCACAGCTATCTGTTTACATTCGAATATCGCTATGATACGGATATTAGATATTCATTGTAGTTTAATACGGCAAACATGAATGTATTCGGAACAGTGGCAGATCACGTAAAGTAAGAGGGCGGTGAAATCGTGTTGAGTTGGCAGCAGATCCAAGACACGGGTTAACCAACAGTCAAGCCAGATATCAGGCGGCGTGCGGCGGTAATAACTTATTTATAACAAGTGTCTTCTAGACGGCTCGCGTCCCGCGCTCTACGTGCTCCTCATCGTAGGGACGTTCACTCTGAGGTGTTTATGTCCAAATTTCGGTTCTGAAATAAGTAGAATTTCTAGTTCTTCGCAAGAAATCGGTCACATTTTCTTTAAAATATGATATGAAGAGAAGGGGAGGTAAAATTGAAACTGGCGTCATTACTTAGTATGCATTGGGCGGCGCGACGTGTTGCGATCGCCCGCCGCGCGCCACACACCGCGGGATCGACGCTCCGGTCACGTTTTTCCAATTGTTTTCTGACGACGTGTATCATTCTTTTAAATCAGATTCCATGATTTATTGTCGCATCGTACACGGTGTAGGTAGGTACGCCCGAAGTCTCATGTCGTAATGATTTTTTTTGGTGAAGTCGCATGACATATCAGTGTCATTTGTGGTGCGAGCAGCAGACTCAATTTCGCGCACGTGAACGATCCACAATAGCGTCTTTAGTATTCATGGGTCTGGTGGAGATATGGTATGACATTTGCAATTTTTGTTTCATTAAGAATTCAGATGTAAGGGATTGTGGGAATGAATTGTTACGAGGCGTCGCGCTGCCGTGCGGGTTGCCTGTTCCACACATTTCGCTTTGTATTTATTACGTATGTTTATAGGCACTGAGAAATAATTGATCCGTACGGAATCTTTGTCATTATATGCTGTAATGTATTTCGCGGATTTGGCGTAATCGTATCTTACCATATTGATATCGAATACGATTTTGTTTTTGTACTACTTTACTAAGGCCCGATTTTTTAATTTATTAAATTACATTAAATAAAGCTTATTTCAAAATCACTTCCATATTTGTTAGTAACAATGTAAACTTATAAAATAGTGTTTAGTTAGTCAATAGTGTGATAACTTTTGACTGAGGAATAAAAATGGCAGTTTGACAGCTTTTGTATAGAAAATATGACATTTATTCTTTAGTTAAAAGTTATCAGACTATTGAAAAACTCTTTTTTTCCCCCACAAAATGGCGCCCAAAATCCGCCATTTTTAATGTAGGCAGTGACACTCGCAAGATTAAGACGAATCGATGACGTAAGAATCATCAAAATCGGCCAACGCGTTTGGTCTCTAGAACGTCACATAGGAACAAACATACATACATACATACATACTTACATACATACATACATAGACTGATAAACACATTACCCTCCTTCAGCAGTCGGGTAAAAATAAAATAAATCTGTACAGTATTTCCGCTTTTTTGGCAGACCATTTAAAAACTTTTGCTCACTTAATTTTTATGCTTATACAATATACATATTTCCCAATTTCTGTACTTTTTATCGCAACGATACTTTGACAAAAACATGTTATTTACCGCTTTATATATGGGACATCGTTAATATCGGTCATTTATTAGCGGTGACCCGAAAGGATGTTATTTATGAAGTTTTAAAGGCAGTTTCTGTTTGCTATCCATCACGCCCTGTGTCAATAATGTGTATCAGCAGAGTGAAGTTAGGGTATCAATCATCCTAACTTAATTGTACCGGTTTGTACGTAGTTTTATCTTGTAGATGCCGATAGAACACGTGATACAATTTGTAGTTAAGATTTTTTTTGTGTTATATTTTGCATTTTTTTTTGGTGTTTACAAAATTTAGGGAGATTAAAGTTTTAATCGGGTGTGGAAGTAAAACCAAAAATAAGCGACTCTCAATTCCTAAACTTTTTTAGACAAGTCAATAGACTGTTATTCCCTTTTCCGCCGGTTACCCGGCACCGGCTACCCGACAACCGGAGCGTGTGAGAAGGGACTTACAGTACAAATATTTTCATAATGTCCTTCGGCAAACTTCGTGTTTTGTCAGTCGTCGGATTTCTATTAGTTGCCCTTTGCACTTAGTACAGACCGGACGATCTCAATCAACTTGGAAGTATATCGAGTTGATAATACTCTTTTAACATATGGTAATTTCTTTAAAAAACAGGAGAGAACCTACTAACTCTGCTACTTTTACATCTCTATATATTTCACACGGAAATCAAAACAAAACAACAATAAAGTACTTAGTTCCGAATTCAAATTATTATACACGATAATAATTGATGGACAATTATTATGATCTCTATCACTCAAAGGTTTGCTGGAAGAAAACTCCATTTTGGAGTTAAGTTCGCCTTTGTACATGAATATTGATATCACTTTTTGTAAATGTATTGTTTTGGTGTACAATAAAGAATTAAGTATGGACATGAAAATTAGCATTCGTTTGGATTCGGAGTGACGAAGTTTGCCGAGGGACATTAAGAAACTAGTTGTTCTGTACTTTTTTTATGAAAGTGGTTGGTAGTGTAATGTGGTCAACTACTTTATCTTTTTATGAAGCTAGCAATTAATAATTGGTTTTAGAAGAGGTATTAAGAACGCGATTCAATAAATATTGTATCTATATATTTTTGTTTCGGATTTTTTGTCATTCCTTTAATGTCTGACGCAAAACATATTAGTAAAAATAATATTATTTTAAATGCTATCCTATCTTCTACCTTTTAACACGGCCCCTTACAGTAGCTGTTCTTTAGGATTGAGAGGCAAATTGAGAAGTGCTCAAGGGAATTTTGTTTGTTACTGCGAGTAATTTGTGAAAACACCTTTCATTTTCTTTTGCTGAACTCAATCGTAGCAAGCTCGCAAAATAATCTTAGATTATTGAAGTAACTTTTTATTACTGGCCAACAGTAATAAATTGAAATCACTTGCATGATTGGAGACTATAATTTTATGTAATTACATAAAATTACGCGAGTAATTCCAATAATCATGTGAGAAACCATACCTATGCAAGTATACATAAACTCACGCCCTTTTCCCACGGGTGTAGGCAGAAACTGCAGATAGTATGTTTTTATTTAATCTAGTTCCTATTGTTATGTACGTACTATGACAGTATCTAGTACTATAGGTAGTATAGGTAAAAAGATTCTATTCGAAATCCTAATTAAGAGTAAGGCTAAACGAACGTAATTTTTTGAGTCACCGCTCAAAAAATTACGCGTCGCGCAAAATGAGTTGCGGAATTTACTCTGCATTCGGTTTCATACTAAAGTCCTGTTTGTACCACACGGCGACGCAATATGAGTGAAATATACCAGTAGAATGTAAATTACGCGACTCAAAAAACGCCACTCACAACTCATAAAATTACGTTCGTTTGACCTCACCCTTGTTCTCTCTTCATCCAAGCAACATTTTGCTAAATAAATACTCTCGTTGTGTATAATAATGAAGAGATACGGAGCTCACCTGCGCGTTTGTATACCAACGTACGTAAGTGAAATCCAAATTTCCAAGTGAAGCTTAATCCTGAATGTGTTCCCTCTAACTTTGCTTTTGGCGTTGTTTTAGTTATAATGGTTCACTTTGGTGGCCAGGGAATTATTGCTAATGCAACTTGCATTCGTGATGTATTATGTGAATATATCATCTTTTATTAACTGAATCCTAGTATTCCTACCCTTGTATTTGCAGTCCAGATTCATGATCTGGAAGTACTGGACATTTATGTCCATATTACACTGTTGTTGTCTTTCTGTTGGGTCACTTATTCCAGTTCTGTAAATGGAATTTTCATATTATGATTTGCATTCGACATAATATAAATTGTGGTAACGATAGAGTAAAATGTAAACTATTTGTCTGGGTATAAAGAAAAAAATTGATAAATTTCTTGAAGTGGTGAAAAAATTCTGTTAGGTTTATTAGATGTGTACAAAACTAATATTCGAACTGCGATCCTATACGGATACGTCGGAGGCTTCTTACTTTCTTTATCACCCGGATTTTAATTTATTATTGTAAAAACAAAGTATCTATCATTATTTATATTCATATGTCAGACAAAAAACAATGTATAGGCAAGTGAAGCCACAACACGGTCACATATGGCCGCCAGTCCACGACCTCCGGCAAAATGCTGACATACTGATTCTATTTTGCTGCTCAAGCGGTTAGAAAAATATGTTATTCTCGGAGTGTGACTCCTGAAATATGATGTTATTGATCTGCCTCTCGGAACAAATAAAATGTAGAGCTACTGTTATTGGATATGTTTAAACTATTCAATAACTTTATATTTCAGACTGTTATAGTATTAGAAATTTAATCAAAAAGTAATAAACTTCTAGCAAAGTTATTGTAGGAAAACAAAAGGAAAACTAAACTTCAAAGCAAGTAGAGGTGTAGCTCTCAGTATTTTGTGACAATTCAATTAAGTTTTTTCACAGTTTGATCAACAAACCTTAATACCCTACATACGTATCGCGCAACAGAAATCCGAAATAAAAACTTCAAACCCGTTTAAGGCAAGAAAATTATGTTAACTACTAAATCTATTTCCCTCGCGTGCGTTTTGTAACCGTCGAAAAGCTAAGCTTCGGCACAAAGTAGTAGTGTTGATGGATTTTATGCAATTTTCAGTATCTATCACACCCAGCGCAGGATGGCGATGGCGGGGCCCGCTGGGATTAAGTTCGATCTTTTCGCAATACTTACAGGGTAAACAGCTTGAGCGCCCGCGCCGCGCCGCGCTGCCCCACATCACTAGTAGCGGCGATAACAAGCTGATACACGTACCTACTATACAAATATGTTTTTAGGAGTGGTTCGACGAGCTAAAGTTTTATTTGTTGAGATTATTTTGTCAGCTCCAGATGTGTGTACAAGTTTGAAATATAACTGCATATTTCAAACTATGCTATGTAATTTTGTATATGTTATAACAAATTCTATTTAACGATAAAAAAATAAACCAAGCATACTCTATCTCGGCAGAAAAGAAAATTTTAGAAAGACTAGCTTCTGCAAGCGGCTTCGCCCGCGTGAATGTCGAAAATTATGCCGAGGGAACATATTCCCGGGATATAAAGTATCCTATGTGCTATTCCAGACTATAGTCTATCCCTGTGCCAAATTTCATCCAGATCTTTTTAGCAGTTTGAGCGTGAAGAAGTAACAAACATACACACTCACAGACTTTCGCCTTTATAATATTAGTGTGATAAGTGTGATTATTAATTAATAGAGTGATATAAGTGTGAAGTGTGATACAAAAAGTGTTTATTGTCACAGAAACTGACATGGATTATGCTTAGATTAACTTAAAACAGACTTAATTCAAATAATTTCAATCTCCTTTAAATAAGCTGCAGCTTTGCCACCATTTCAGAAAGAGCTTCCAAAAACGTAATGCGAAAGTTTCATCAAAGGTGTTGAATGTACAAACAAACTACAATTTTAAATATAGTGAGCACTTCATTATTGCGAAGTGGGAACGCTTATAAAATAAAATTTTGCCAAATGCCGGCTTTGCAGCGGCTAGCGTCTAGATTGTATGATGGCTCATTCATAGCGAGCCGAGAGTGAGAAATTAGTTTTTTAATAATAAATTGCTCACTTATTGCCACCTCCCTACATAAAAACAAGCACTTAATTTGTATGGAAATATTCATGAGCCATAAAATCATGACGCATCGTAATTAAATCGCTTTTATAAACTTCAGTCATTCGTTGAATCAGCCTTCTGGGCATTATTCACGGCCATTGTTGTGATTCCAATATTCCAGGCAATCTATAAATGTCGTGAAATTAAACACACGGAGAAAATGCCACTACATTAATGCTTTGGTTTACACTATACAGTTAACATTCTAAAACAGTTGCCCGATTTTCAAGATAAGGCGCTAGCAACGCTTTCAAAGTGAGTTAAAGATTTTTTACTCTTTTCCGTGTACGTCAAGGCAATTGCTCTTAGCACGTAGGTGAAATGTGTTCTATGAGTGCATTAACAGGTAATTAGTCTAAAATATTATCGGGAAAACATCCATCAACGTAAAGCCGTGTATAATGACGTCATACACGACATAGATATAACAAGCTGCACTCGTGTTGTGACGATATGTCGAGGACGTGCGTGGAATAAATTTTTGTTCATAGAAACCATTTTCAATTTCACGGCTCAATCTTTGTGTGCTCGGGGTGAATATGTAAAAGGGCATTCGTTGATGTCAACAAAGTGTAATGGTTTCGTGCTAGCGCGCGCTTGATCTATGAGTTAGAATCCAGACCGATTCTAAATTGGAAAAAATATTATACCACCTGCCTATTCAGGGTACACACGGCATATTGAATTCAGCGTTTGTCCGTGTTTGTTTGAGCTCGGCATAGAATTCCTTGTACTTAACAAAAACATTTAACATCCTAGTAATTAATTTTACAAGTTCCACTTAACGTTTTTACTCCTTTCTCAATTTACTAGTTGTTGATAGATACGCTAGGGTATTTTCATCGATCAATGTCGTGTAGCTATTTCTCCGAAACGTTAATTGTTGATTTTATCCGGAATCTACCGTTTTATTCGTATACTTAGTGTTTATAACGGCGTCGTAGTGTCGGTGGCATTTTGTGATTTTGTTAGTGTCATTTAAGTGAAAAATTGCCCATACAAGTGTCAAGAAAAACGGGAATAAATAGGTAGGTAGTGGAAAACGTCGGCAGTATGGGCAGGCAGCGACTTTTGACAAATTATTTAAGAACGTGTGTTAGGGGACGTGGCTATTATACGCATGATTGATAGTGTTGATAGCGAGCCGACAAACGTTTCCTTTTTAATCTTTTCTCGAGTTTAACATAGATCTTTTGTTAAAGAATGATTGCCTTTTGTACAGCGAGGCGCTAACATATTGTTTATTATCACTCTGATATTTTGTTCGCGTTACAGGGTTGGCAGGGCGCCAAGTGACATCAACACAAAATGTTGGCTGGTTTAGAAGCCGCGTACACTAATAATTTGGAGATCACACTACCGCGCAAATGGTAACCTATTGAAGCACCATTTTCGGCCGTTAACTAGTAGTTTTACATACTATAAGAGAAAAGATTTATGTCGAAAAATGTTTCGACATAAATCTTTTTTACTAATGAGTAGGTTAATAAATCTTCGTCTTGTAATTAATAAAAAATAATACTTAAGGTTATAAGGTCGTTTAGTACGAATGAGTAGCTACTCTAAAATAATGGTAGGTGACTATCACAGAATATCAAAGCGACTAGAATGCGCCTCGCACCAAATGTATTATGGGGCTCGTGCGACTAGAGTAAACATTTCAACGCCTATGGATGGTATTTGAGAAACCTAAAGCCTGCGGCTGTGTCGTCTACCCATTACTATATATCTGTTTATTTTGAATTGGTTTCAATGGAGTTTGAGTGTAGATTTTTGCGTGGTCATAAAAAATATACTAACTGTTTGTTGTAATTAACACACATAATGACATCGAAACAATTTTAAACGCTTAAGGTGAAACATTTATTTAATAATTAATATCCTCTTTAATCAATTGTTATTTCCGAAAAACATGCAGGTGAAATGTCGGTACGTATTTAGTAAAGTATTTATGAGTGAAATATTGGAATCATTCGTTATAAGCGGTGTGCTGTGGAATGTAAACAAGGGCGTACTTACATGGTTTCGTACATAAAGCTTATTCATTTTATATGGGGATATCCATCATGTTTATATCGGACCCCGGTGTGACAGCGCGTAGAGGTTGTCGGCGATATTAGGCGGAATTAACAACAGTTTGTGATACTTTGACGCGGAATTATGTAGGGAATCATTCAATATGGACATTTTTTACGAGTAAAAGCGTTATTTGAATAGGAACTCTTAAATTAAATAGATATGGGTCATTATTGTTATTTAAAACTTTTTAATGATCTGAAAGCTTTTGTGGTATATTTTCCAGTAGTGCCTTTTTTCGATAGAGTAGAGAATTGTAACAATAATTTGGTGGCGTAATTGTTTACAGAGGGCGCCAGTGGGCACGTGGGCTTGTGGGCACCACAGGTAGCGTCTACGTGGAGCCGCTAGCCGCTCGCCTCCCGGGGGAAATCAACACAACAATTACAGCGCAGACCTACTTCCAATAACACCCGCCAAACCTTTAAAAACCGAACGACGTGCTCCTATTACACTCATATGAAATATTGCTTTGTTTCACACAAATCGACGCCGCACTACAATGCCAACGCTACGTAAATGATTCTTATCTCGAAATGAAAGGTATTATGTATTTACGACGCTGCTCAGTTCTGTAAGTCGGTTTGTGATAATACTATGAATATTCAGAGGCTTCGGTCGTCCCAGAGGATGGAACCCTTCCAAGCATAAGAGAGGAAACGCGGATGGTGAGTTCCAAAACAATATGATATTATCGCGGCGTTTAGGCGGTCCTAATAAGATTTACCTCAATATTAATGCGCATCGCGGCGTCCATTATTTGGAGGTATTATCTAAACACGGCCGGTATATTCCGTCACTTTCATTTTCAGCATTTAATAACGGCATTGACGCGCCGAGGGTTGCCAAGTGGTCTTTAGGAAACTATTATACTGTCTGCTAGTGTTTGATTGTGATATATTCGGTTTTATGGTAACAAAAGAACAACCCTAGTATTACAGAACAATCGTGTCCTCCAACCTTTAGCTCCATAAAAGAGTGGAATGATTAATTGTTTCTCCGACCTCTTCAAAACACCGCCTTATTCTTTTAAAGACTTCCGTTATTTTCCGACTCGATGACGTCGAGACGGTGATTTTCGACTATAAATTAATATTAAATTACGGATTAGGAGCGAAAATATTTTCAGCTGTTGTTTTTCTATCTACGAAGCTTTAAAAATGTTATTTTAAAAGTATTACAATGGAGCGTTTTGTTTTGTTTGATGAATTATAGAAGTATTTCTCACAATAAAGAATGAAAGTACCTGAATTGAAATACGATTACAGCTATTATGTTGCAAGTAAAAAACTTTTTAACAAAAAAAATTTAACCGACTTCTAAAGCAAAATACCTATAACAAAGTGAAAAATAACTTTGTTTTCCGAAGTCGGTATCGAAAGACGAAAAACAATAGGGACTTAGTTTACCAAAGACAAACACACTTTGTAGTATTTTGCTTTAGAAGTCGGTTAATTTTTTTTGTTAAAAAGGTTTTTGTTTTATTCTTATAATATTACCATGAAAATCATTTATAGCCAGAGTACATCTTATTTTAATGCGCATTATAATTTATAAGTCCAAACACGATTATAATACATTGTTTTATTACGGAGTTCCATTACCTACCTTCCGCCTTCATCATCAGATCAGTTCGACGGTATCATTTTCATCAGTACCATTTATTTTTACCCGACTGCCGAAGGAGGGTAATGTGTTTATCAGTCTTTGTATGTATGTATGTTTGTTCCTATGTGGCGTTCCAGAGACTAAACGCTTAGGCCGATTTTGATGATTCTTACGTCAATCGATTCATACTAACCTTGCGAGTGTCACTGACTACATTAAAATTGGTAAATAGAAAAATAGCGGATATTGGGCGCCATAAAGTGGGGGCCCAATTATTTATTTCTTCCAAACACATCATGTGGGGTATCAAAATAAAGTGTTTTAAGAGGTGATTTCAAAAATATATAATACTGTATACTATATATATACTAATAAAAATGAGACATCCGAATTGGGAACCTCCTCCTTTTTGGGAAATCGGTTAAAAACATAGCTCCAAAGTTACAGGTTGCATCACTTGCATCATTTGACACTCCTGGTCTACATCACTACCTGTGTGAAGCATGTGCACACTGCACGTGTGATCAATTATTGTTTTTGGTCAGCGATCTTGTCGTGTCGGGCGGCCAAGCAGACGCGTGAATTCAATCTATCGGCTCACGCGGCACGGAGCTCGTCGGTCGGCGTCGGCTCGCTTTGAACAGGGCCACTAAAAGCGATTCGCCGTAAACAAGAATTAACGCCAAACCTGCATCGACCACTGCACTCTCCTTTATGGTGACATGATAAAAGCTCTCCGTTTTGAGAGCTAACGTACGTTATACTACTGAAGTATGTGTGGTTTATTCAATGAAAATCGCGTACTTTGTATAAAAAATTCGATGAAATTTTTGCGCCTAAAATTGAGTTAGTGCGCCAACTACCGACTCGCTTTATACGGACTGTTAGAAACTCTATTCCCACTATTGATAATTAGTTTTTTAACATTTAATCATAAATTAAATTTGTTGCCAATACTATTTGTAAAAAAAAAAAAGTTAACGTTTAATCGCGCGCACCACTTTCGGATGTGCCCCACCACGATGAAAACACGTGGTGGGTAGTGTTGGGAGTGCTTTTTTTACCCGACTGCCGAAGGAGGGTAATGTGTTTATCAGTCTATGTATGTATGTATGTTTGTTCCTATGTGGCGTTCTAGAGACCAAACGCGTTGGCCAATTTTGATGATTCTTACGTCAATCGATTCATCTTAATCCTGCGAGTGTCACTGGCTACATTCAAATTGGAATAAACAAAAATGGCGGCTTTTGGGCGCCATTTTGTGGGGGAAAAATTTTTTTTTCTTCCAAACCCATCGTGTGGGGTATCAAAATAAAGGATTTAAAGAGGCGATTTCAAAAATATAAAACACTTATATGTTTAAATGTACCTAATTCTAAAAAAATATAACTAAAAATTTGTAAAAAGTTAATAAAAAAAATCAAAAAACCCGACTGCTTAAAAAGCAAACTAAAAAGACGTAAACAAGAAGAAAATCATGCTGTGCAGTCGGAGGATACATCTGGTTTTGGTCCACCAGCTCGCGAATATGTATATGAAATGAGAGTATACTCGTATCAGGATGAATTGTACAAATCTGCGTACCCCTTTAGAGCGTACCGGTGCGGCGGCGTGATTTTATGTTATGAAATGGCGTAAACAATAAACAGACATGCGATTGCAGCAATCCCGTTAGATTTTCCGTTGTTTATTAAAGTTCTGTTGTATATCTCCGAAATTCTTAATCAAAATTAGAAAATAATAATTATTAATATTAATTATTAATTCTTAATTAAATTTAAATGGGACCACATGAGAATGGTCAGCTTTCAAATAAAAAAGAATCATTAAAATCGGTTCTCCTTGTAAGAAGTTCTCGGGTAACACACATACAAAAAAATACACTTGAGTTGAGAACCTTTTGAAAAAAAATTATTTTCTTTTTACATTCCTTTAAAAAAGTGAGAAATTTTACTTGTTTTATCGATATACTTAAAAAGTCAATAGAAAAATTGCATTGTCAAGAGAAACAAACGGGTGAACAAAATTTCAATTTAATCGAACAACGAGGAGTGTACCAAAAACTTGCAAGATGTAATTACAGACACATAGACAAACGGACCAGTGAAACTAAACGAAACCTTTTAAAAAGAGATGCCAGTGTTGTATGATGTGTTTTGTCCACTACAGTGCGAAAAAATGGTTGATTATACGTATGTCTATATCGACGCGAACCATCGATGCTCGTAAAGAGGAATTAGTTTAGCTCTGTGTTCACCACACTCCCTTTTATGGGCGAACGATAACACCACTCCATCCTCGGTAGCTATGGTTTGATAACGGCTGAAGTCTTTTGTAACAGGAGAACATGGTGAAACAATATGTTATAGGATTTATTAGTGTGGAGTCTTTAGATTATTAGTACGGGGCTGGACAAACTGGTACAGCAATTGCTTTATTTTGTAGTAGGTAGATATACCCAGCAGTGATGGAATATCTGAATGCCAATGCTCGTACTTAAAAACTGCTGCGATACGCATGCGAACGCGTACGCGATACCCAATGCGTATTTGGATAGATGTAAAGTGGTTTAAAATGTGTACCTCGTTGTCTCTGCTGGTTTGAACATGGTTAGAACCTAAATGGTAAGAATATGGTTAGAATTGCGTGTGTTGTGATATTTTACTTCTTGAACACTTTAAATTCATTAATATCTTTTGATAGAGTGAACCGATTGCGATGAAACAAAAACTAAGTAATACTTCAAGTTACGTACCTACAATTTCTAAGTATAAATATTTTACGTGATGCGTGCACAACTAAACAGTCAAACAGACAAGAATTCAATAAATGCTGGTAATGGGTTCTGTTGATTATCCTTTCACACCCTGGCAATATTTAATGGAAATATTTTCGATGTACAAAAATGACTTTTCTACAGACTAATATTTAGGCACCAATCAGATGACCTTTTTATTATATAAATCTAATAAAATAAGGATAATGTAGCATCAGGATAAAGCCCAACTTAATCACAAAAACATGTTCAATGAAGAAAACAGCCACTTTTAATTAACACAAAAATTAATATTATTACGTTAAAAGTCAAGTGGCAGGTAGAAGGCCCACGCAGGCAATGTTTTACGAGTGATGTGTCGCAGAGGGCAGCTTTTTTCCTAACAAGACGTCCCTCCGGGCCTCGCGAGCCTCTCGGAATGTTAAATACTCTCCCTCGTTAGTAACTTTCGGGTACTTTCACTTCCCAGGACAAGGTGGAAATAATAGCTGCAATATAAACAAATAATAATAGAATTGAGGTAAATCTCGTATTTCACTAACATTTAATAGTTTTATCGCTAACGTATAATAGTGTAAACTTACCGAAATAATCACCCACGCAAACCCTGAAATCGTAAGTAATATGTTTCGTACGTTTCATGAAAAAATGCCCCTTTGTAATTTATTGGTTCAAAAAAGCTTTGCATTTTTATTGCAAAGTGATTCTTGGCAAGGGTTGCGTGTAAACTGGAATTGAAGCGGCTGGCTTGAAATGCATGCGGCGAAAGGCGTCAAAGGCTTTATTCACACTCATCGACACGTGACGTCATCATCGCAGCTACCGCCCTTTGCAGGGAATTTTAAAAAGCCGTGAACACATGTTGTTGAAAACAAATTGTAAAGAAATTTTGAACACTAGGTAAATACTAAACTATGTGCGGCAGGGGAAGCTGCAGTGAACAGCAATTTTGCACGTAGTGTTTTTGTGTTAAATATTTTCAGGAATCTCAAATACGCGCTGGTGGATTTAATTCGTAATTCGTTGGCAATAATTCGTTAAACATTATAAATTAACGAAGTAATTGAAGATTGATTTTACATCGCTACTTATTCTATCGTAACCAATTTATTAGTGAAAGTTGAGACACCGCGAATCGCAACCATTCTGAGTGAAAGCTTAAAGTTTCAGTGAGGCAGTTACGCTCCCCTTCCGGGCGATCAACGTAAATTATTCCCCCAGAAGAAATCTCCAAGGGCTGAATGACGGATAAGGGACGAGCCGTTTTATTGCCTACACCGGCCCGCCTTTGTAGCCGCTTTAAAAATCGACCCTCGAATGTTAATTGAGGGATAATGTTATTCAATACTGAACCGCCACTGATTTAATTAGTCACGAGTCAAGCAAAAAATCCAATAAATATTAGCCACTTAGACATCAATGTAACTTCGTTAACGACGCTTGTAAATTCGGCCACAAGGCGTCAAGCAGACAACTGCCGGCTATATTCTAATAACTGGCATCCTAAATCGTTTAGCTATTCTCTGTTCTAAATGGTTTATGGCAGTAATTTTCCGCGGCTGAAAGGCGTTGTAAGTGATAATTAAAACCCCGTTACTGCAGCTGTTACTGCCGTTATTTCAGAGTTTTAATATTTCTACTAGTACGTACAATACCATGAAAAAGCGATTAAGTGCATGTAATGTAGAATATTAGCTCGTATCATGATATTTTATGACTTTCAATACACATACCATCTTATTTAAATGATTGGTATTTAACAGACATTATGTCTATGCAAGTACCTGCGCTGTAAAGAAGACATGGGAGGATGCCCCGTTCCGCGAGCGTCGGGGCATGCGACGCCTCGGCTGTTACTTCCTGTCATACGCTTCCTCGTCGGCACAAAGCTGCTCACTGCTCCAGATCGCTTTAACTAAAGACGTTCTTATCAACAGTGCTCGCATTGAAACAAATGTAATACAAATATAATCTCTGGGAGACGAACATAATCCGCTTACTAAAAGGGATTTCAAAACTCGTTCCCCTGACATAATCGACACGAATTTTTCACGTATATTTCTTTCACTCGCAAATCCAATTTAATTAAGGCGAGGAACTCGCGGTTAAAATCCTATTTAAGCCGTTTTTATTACCGCCCGTCGGGCAAAGACGGTTCGCCACTGCGCTCCAAGAATTTGAGCGCTCACGAGGATTTCTCTGGCTTTTATCTTAGCAGTTCTGAGTAGAATGGTAAGCGATCTCAATGCAAATTATTTGTTTTAAACTTCGATGTATGCCGAATTGGCCTCGATTTGTTTTAACGTCGTTCAAATAAAGTAAGTACAAATTGTTTATAAACAGCTAACTCTCCCGTAGTACACGAGACTTATATGAACTTACTGTACTTACTTGCTGAAAATTGAGACAAGTCAGTGGGTACAACTTAGTTAATTATAGGTAATTAGAGTGAGAGTTGGTTATATATCTAACTAGCTATTGCCCGTGGCTTCGCTACCGTGGACCAGCCCACAGGACCCGTTTTCGGAATAAAAAAAATAGCCTATGTCACTCAGGAATAATGTAGCTTTCTATTGGTGAAAGAATTTTTCAAATCGGTCCAGTAGTTTCGGAGCCTATTCGGTACAAACAAACAAAAAATCTTCAATCTTTCCTCTTTATAATATTAGTATAGATATATATAGTATAAGTATAGACTAAAGCACAACTACTTTATTCTTTCACAATATTTTTATATAAAACATGAACCACCGGCGATACAACAAATCAGATAGTTAGCTTGAGAGAAGTAATGCGATTTTCAAGTAACAAACAGGCTCACCTTAGCGTGGGCTCTAGGGATGGGATCTCTCGGATGTTTACCCTCAATTCGGAAAAGATCGCGCTAATCCGCCGCTCCCCGAGGGGCATCTCTTCTGATATGTTGCCCGCAGCCCTGCCCTCGACCTAGTACAATTACTTCTCGTGTTGTTGCGACACACATTGATTGGGTAATGTGGGGTGAACCCAAGTATTATGTTGTGTTACTTTCGGTTATTTGACTGATTATTTTATCTAGTCTGTTTATCTAATCAGTTAATTTCATACAACAAGTTATCAGATTAGTAATTTATTTAGACTTCATGCACTAAGTACAATGGCGGACTTAATGCTTTGGGCATTTTCTACCAGTCAACCAAGGGTGGTGGAGAGACAACATGGCAGGTGCATTGTTTAAAATAATAAAAAAAAAACCGGCCAAGTGCGAGTCGGACTCGCACACGAAGGGTTCCGTACCATTATCGCAAAACACTGCATAAAAATCACGTTTGTTGTATGGGAGCCCCCCTTAATTTATTTTATTTTAATTTATTAATTATTATTTTTTGAAGTAAATATACAACTGAACATTCTGTGAATATTTCAAGCGTCTACCTGTTGCCGTTATTAATATCGAGCAAAAAACGGCAAAAATATCACGTTTGTTGTATGGGAGCCCCCCTTTAATATTTACTTTATACTGTTTTTAGTATTTTTTGTTATAGCGGCAACAGAAATACATCATCTGTGAAAATTTCAACTGTCTAGCTATCACGGCTCATGAGATACAGCCTGGAGACAGACGGACAGACGGATCGTGAAGTCTTAGTAATAGGGTCCCGTTTTTACCCTTTGGGTACGGAACCCTAAAAAAGACGGTCAAGTGCGAGTCGAACTCGTGCGCCAACGGTTCATTCATAAAATTGGTATCATTTTTATTGGTGGCTATGTTTTAAAGATATGGGCAAATTTAGATTTTCGCGAAATCTTGTAAGTACATACAGCAGCAGAGAATCCTCACCCCTAGAAATGTATCAAAAGCGACATCTATGGACAGGAGGATATACTACGATGTTTACGTGCGCCGCGTGCGCGCCATCTCTGTGACCACAATGAAGTTAGTTTTCTGTAGTTATTGACATCGATTCCACAAGTAAGCGTGCAAGATACCCATTTAACAATAATTCCGCTAAGACGACCCATTGACCATTGTTTACGTTATTAATACAAAATTGCCATGCGCTAACCAACATCAGCATATTTAGGCAGCACTGTATGGCTATAGAGAGATGTTACGGGTTGAGGGGAAGTAGGTATAATAAACATAAAAATTAATGGGTGTATACTATTATTAAATAAAAAATAATAATAATTCAGGTGATTAAAAGACGGACTTTCAAAATAAAGGAGATTCACTTATATACGTAGTATTATTTATTATGTCCTTTACTTAATTTCTTTCTTATTTGTTACATTTTTAAATATTTTTATAAAACGGTTTTCTCGGGTTTCTCTGCAGCTGTATTTACCAAAATTTTTCTTAATTATCAACTTTTTTTATTTCTTGGAATTTTCCCTTTACTTGTGCTGTCGGACCTTGCTTTTAACCAAAATTGACAATTCAAGGTCAACCGGAAGTACCCTATAGGCCTAAAACCAAAGGGTACTTCCGGTTGACATAGAATAGTCAATTTTGAGAAATTTGAAAATTATGACAGTAAAAAAAGTTGAAAATTAATCTAAATTTTCTTATATTATGTTTTTATCGTGTTGACTCAGGACCTTGATTTTTATACAGCTAATAGTGACTATAGACTTCAGTATCTGGTATAAATCTTGTTAGGTCAAATCAACTTGCTAGATCCACCCGTTCCTAAGAAAATCGGTGGTGACACACGGACAGACGGACAAGAAAGTGATCTTATAAGGGTTCCTTTTTTACCTTTTGAGGTACGGAAACCTAAAAACAGTTATTAAAATACTAAAATATAAATAACTTAAGAGTAACATTGTGTTAGCCAATACTCATCGCATTCATGTCCGACTCCCTGTCCAATAGGAGTACAACTGCACTTTTGACCCTTTACTGTACGTTGTAGGTATTCTATTATTACATTAGGTATTGTTAGTCTTAATAATGCCGGTGTCAAAAACATTAACGTAGGCGATTAGCGTAGATTCAGCAGTACACATTAAAATACTGTGAAAGATTTGGTTCACGAAGCAATCGCAAGATTTTGAACGGAGGCCAAGCGAGCCTCGGTAATGATCCGAGAGTGCATGCATAATTTACCCGCAAAGAGCTTGTTTTGTAATGTTATTAGTTCGTAATCTCGCCGGAAAACAGCTAACAACATTATTTTGCGCCAGCTAAAATATTAAAATAATTTATTTTGAGCACCAGGATACGTAGGGCTTCGTTACGTTTCAAAATTGAAACGACATAATATTTCATTTTGGTCTTATTACCTACTGAAGCAATTTACCAGTTTACAGTGGACTTATGAAGTAAGGGCGGGCGCCTTTGTAATGTTATTTAATTAATACAACCTGCGGACACAATGAATGTGTGTGTCGTCTGGATTGATCCAAACAAGTTAAGTGTCAAGAATATTTTGGCAAACTTAATTGTAATTCACCCCCAAGTTTCATGTTTTATTTAATATGTTAAGACAGCTTTGAATAATACCATAATAAAACGTTCGGACTAATCCAGTGGAAGCGATGAGCGCGAAATAACTTTAACTGTACAGTCTGACTTTGCAATGATAATTTAATCACGATGTAAGTGAGTCGACGATTCTTATTATTGTCTCGAAGGTAGTCATAAATTTTCTGGATGATGAAATGTAAAGCGTTATTTTATAGCACGTGCAATTTTATTACTGTTTATAGCTTTAAGTGGATTTCAATTTTAAGGTAGGGTAAGGCAAGGATAAGGTATAATCGGGTAAAAATACTTGTTTGCTATTCCTTCAATAATAACCAAATTTGTAAACCGTGCAAGTGCGAGTCGGATCGCGCGCAAAATATCCGAAATAATCATATTTTTTCACCGTGTTTCGGTCACCGAAGTCCATAATGTGTACCAAATTTCAATTAAATCGGCCAATTATATTCGGGGCATTTCACCCCTGACAGACAGATACGCAAGTGATTCTACAAGGATCCAATTTTCATTCGGACCGTACGGAACTCTAAACACAAATTAAATGCAATTTATTAATCAAGTAGGTATAATAGTTCCTATGTTATTAGATAGATAGAAGTGGAAGGAGTGTTGCACGCAGTGGAAAAATCTATGCTTAAAGCACACAAAAATATTTCAGGTGTTGAAACCAAACAAAAGTTTACGCAGATATATTCATTTCCGCCAATGTACTCTTCACAATGGGTATGACCCGGCCATGCTATGCGTTGTCTCATCGCATCGTCCAAACATGCCGCATGGCTACTGTCCGACATCAATCGCACAAACAGGTGTTCTGAGTTGATATTTCAAATTTTATTGTTTAATTCATTTCAATACGGCTTTGTGTACCGTTTTTGGTTTTTAGGGTTCCGTACCCAAAGGGTAAAAACGGGACCCTATTACTGAGACTTCGCGGTCCGTCTGTCTGTCTGTCACCAGGCTGTATCTCATGAACCGTGATAGTTAGACAGTTGAAATTTTCACAGGTGATGTATTTCTGTTGCCGCTATAACAACAAATACTAAAAACAGAATAAAATAAATATTTAAGTGGGGCTCCCATAGGTACAACAAATGTGATTATTTTGCCGTTTTTTGCTATAATGGTACGGAACCCTTCGTGCGCGAGTCCGACTCGCACTTGGCCGGTTTTTTAATTGTTGTGTTCCTCGTTTGAATTGATTGATAAACTTTTTGAAGTCTTGAACAGTTTTTCTAAAACCAAGGTATAAGATACGAGTACGCAGAGGTTGTACGGCATCACGTGAAAGTCTGATCTTTCAATACTTAGGTAACTTCTATCTGAGTATTCAAATGGTGGTTTAACAGCTCTTGCATATAAATATATAAGATATGATAAAATTAGGACACCTTTCTTTGGATACATTAAGCACACAAAAATAAAATAGTAAAAAATATAGCATGAATTAAATACACGAGAAAATACAAATATACAATGAAAAAACTGAATTTTGACAAATTCTCGTCGGGTTCGTATTACCAACACTATTCTCAGTGTGTTCGCAGATCGGTGGGATTCACCGATGATGCAGAGGTGGATACAGCTCCACGCTGAAGTGTAGCTATAAGTTTTTAGTTTTATATCTATACCTACTAACACTAGTTTTTAAGTAAATTGTTACTAATCATAAGGACTTTGTCTGAAATATTTTTAATTTAATTTAATTTATTAGCACTCTGTCTCAAAACCAAACAATCTTCGAATACACAAGCTACCAAAAGCTGTGTACACCGTCACCAACTACACCATATCCCCAAAACGAACACCATTAATAAGAAACGTGAACATTAAACATCGACCGTATAATTGAGTACAAGTCAATAATCAATGAATGTCCAATGAGCTTGCACAAATCAGAGTGCACTGCAATGTATTTGACAGCGGCGTTTATAAAGGGAATGATTAACCTAAGCCTGGTAATCACGACCTAAACATATTCCTCCCGGCGTGTCAATAAGGAGATGCGGAGAACGTATTCAGTGCCACGATGCCACGCATGGCAACTGTTGACATTTGTGCTCGCTAAGCACACACCGCTGTCGCTGTCTGCTCAATAGCTCTGAATCTGAACTCGGAATTCGTTCGTGCTTCGTGCGGTTTGCGGATGTGATTTTTGTGAACCAGATTTTGATGTTAGTACTCAATGTAAATGTTTTTTTGGAAACCATGTCTAAATAAAACAAATAATACTAACAAGATTTACTTAATTTCTATGCGGTTATCTTACCCGAATGAGTAGGAAAACTAATGCAAGTAAATTGTGTACACCGAAATTATATTAGGTGGGCATCATAGGCAGGTGGGACACCGGGGTCGCGGGCGCTCAGATTGGGGGCTCTGTTCGCCCACCAGTGACTCCAGGTAAGACGGTGGCACAGTGATCACATGCTGCGGTGCACAGCGAGGCTCAGGGGAGACGCTTCTTAGTCTCCCCAGGGACGTGCCCTAACAGGCGTTGCACAGTGGCGGTTCCGGAGTGATCTTTTAAGAGGTAACAGGGCCCCTCCAAGTGCTGATGGTGATCACCGGGGTGGTTTAAGTGAGGTAAAAATCCCACACTCCCTGGTCTTTCCCCAAAAGTCCAGGCGCCTTTTGAAGGTTGCCCCCCGTTAACAAAAAAAAAAAAGTTAGGAAGTACATAACAGTTCAAAAATATTAGCACTAAAAATAACAGAAAATTGACAGCTTTTCTTACTAAATGTACAGCTGTAATGTAACCTGAAAAGTTACCATAATCAGGCGGGACACGGTTAAGATTACTCTAGCGAGTGCATTAGCTTCGAGACAATTGAATTAAAACAAAGATATCCACCGAGTTGGCATTGTACCAATTAACTATCTCTCTGCTATTGAGTTACCACCGTACAATTTACGCTTTTAGCTGAAAATGACTTTATAGTCTATTCAGTTTTGTTCGGCCATTGGCAGCTTTTTAATGTACTGGCTGACCAGTTTAATTGTTCCGCCAAACATGACTGGAGGTCAGTAGTTAACCCTCTCCGGTTGGCGAGTGGTGGCTATCGACCGAATAATAAGTTCGCAAACTGTTTGCCGAACTTGATAGCGTGCCGAGATATTATCATTTGGTCAGCTGTAGCTTTAGATCGTAGTTCTAAGTTCTATAGAAGAAGCAGTGTAGTGATGCTGTATGGTATGCAAAGAAGGCAAAAATCTAAAGAAAGTAATTGGAACTATTACTTACTAGTTAAGTAATATGCGGCTATACAGACGGTTATTTTTATGTCTTCGATTTTTTGGTTCTAGGACATGCCGGTTCCCTCACGATGTTTTCCTCCACCGCTTTGAGACCCGCGTGGTGGATTACGGCCCATTCCCTCTCACAGAGAGGAGGCCTGCGTCCCAACAGTGGGAACATTAATAGGCTGATGATGTGATGTGATCATTATTGTTGGTTGGTGATGATGGTGAAGAGATTCATACTGCACTAGAGCCCTCAATGAACTTTGTATAATACATGGAAATTTTATTAAAATAAATGAAAACCGATGTGGATTGTACAGTGCAAAGCACGCACAAATTTGACATCATTGTGTCAGCACTTTACTCGCTACGCGCGGTCTATTCTTTAGTACACAATTATCACTCAAATCGCGTGCACTCATTATCATTCAATTAAAATTCTATTATTACGTACTCTTGCGTATTAATCAAACTACCATCATTAAAAGGTGTAAAGACCCTACATCTTTTTGGTCCTTCGAGCATCCGTATATGCGGGACTATTTCGCGTTCATAACAGTGTGATTAAACTGTGAGCACGGAAGTACAGCTCCTGTGACTACGACCGGTGGATAGAGTAACATCCGTCTGCTGCAACTCAACGACTGAAAATCTATCATACAACAACAATCATGAGCGCCAGCATGGAAAACATTTTGGCCAATCAAGATCGAATCATTCAAGCCATGGAGCAGCAACTGCGGAATTTCAAGAAGGATTCTGCGGACCGCAAAACTCCGGCTAACATCAAAAAACGTTTGCAAATCCTGGATTCATACTGGAGGGAGTTTCAAGAAAATCATGCTCAATTGTGTGAGTTTGAAGATCGTGGTTATACCTACTTTTCGGAAAACATGTACGAAAAAGCAAGAATTTTCTACAATGAAGCTCAGGAAATCATTCAAAATTACAAACCGTCTACTAGTACGGGTCAAGGGGATAAGTTGCCTAGCGCTTCATCAATGCGTATATCAGATACTCGCAATCAAGAAGCTGCGGATGAGCAACAGCAAACGGACATGTTGTCAGTTGATCCAGATCAACCAAATATCAAGCCAACTGGCACCCCATCCACATCATTGTTCAAGAAGATTGTCTCTCGAGGTAATGCCAGTAAATTAGAAGAAATGCTCCGCAAGCAGAAGAGTAACTTCAAGGCTTTATCACGAGCAATCAGGAGCGTGGATATAGAGAGCCTCACCGAAAAATGGGAATTCGAAGATGTGCTCAGAACCATTCAAGCAAAATGGTCAACCATAGATTCCCTGCACTGGGAAATTGATAGTGAGATGTACTCAGAAGATGAGGAGTATGAACAGGAATATAGCAACTACGAAAAACGGTACGTTGACATCAAAAAGTTGGTCAATAGCAAAATGTATTCCGTTTCATATCGGGAAAATTTTACACCGAAAATAGATATTCCTACCTTCTCAGGGAACTATCACAAATGGATATCATTCAAGGACTTATTCCAAGAGGCTGTCCATAACAACAAAAGCATCCCAAGCGCCCAGAAGATGCAGTTATTAAAAGGTAAGCTGAAAGGCGAAGCAGAAAGGATCATTCAACATCTCAACATCAGTTCCGAAAATTACCAAATCTGCTGGGACATATTGAATCACAGGTATAACAATGACAGGCTAATTTTCACCTCACACATGAACATACTCCTGTCATTACCTACAATGCAAAACCAAGTCGACACACAGATCAAGAACATGTTCGACACTATCAATGAATGCATGAACGCCCTGAAAAATCTTGGTATAGATGTAGCCGCCATGGGACCAATGGTTGTGCATTTACTAACACTGAAGCTGGATACTCAGACGCTTAGTGAACACACTCAATCATTAGAAAATCCAAGAGCCTTGCCTGTTCTAGCAGACTTTCTGAAATTTTTAGAGAATAAATATACTGCTCTCGAGTCAACACGGCGAAAACATTATTCATCCAAATCAACCTCGTCGTCATCTCCGAGTAGAAGCAAGGATTCAGGACATCAATTCAGCAAAAATAATCAATCAAAATCGAATAATTTAAACAACAAAAACGATTCTAACAAATCGTTTTTGCGTAGTACAGCTATAAAAAGTTGTGCAACGAAAACACAATATTGCCCACTATGCAAAGACGACAGCCACGGACTTTTCTACTGCAAGCCATTTTTAGAATCGGGGTCAGCAGAAAAGAGAAACACATTGCAAAGGTTCAACTTGTGTAAAAATTGCCTGGTTGATCACAAAAATAAATCATGCCGTTCTGAATCAAGATGCAGGGTGTGTAATGGAACTCATAACACCGTACTACACGATGCCCTACAGACAAACGCAGTGTCCAGCAACATGGATATGTCACCGTCTACGTTATGTGAAGACTACACACAAAGCAATGTGACACATGTTTCCAAGGAATCTGTTGTTGAAATTCTGCTAGCCACAGCACTTGTCCGTGTACAAGGAGCTAATGGGGAATATCACACAATGAGGGCTCTCATAGATCAAGGCTCTCAAGCCTCCCTCATCACTGAGAACGCAGCTCAAATACTGAAGCTGCCGCGCCGAGCATGCAAAGGCGTCATAGTTGGAGTCAGTGCCAATCAAACCAACTGTAAGGGAGTTATCAGTCTTGTAGCGTCATCAGTACACTCGAATTATATATTCCAAACAGAAGTTGTTATTATGAAGAAATTAATTAACAACTTGCCAAACCACAGTTTTGCAAAACCATCTTGGGAATATCTTCAAAACATTCAACTAGCAGATCCAGATTTCAACGTTTGTCGTCCTATCGATTTATTGTTGGGAGCAGAAGTTTACTCGGAAATCATCATGTCTGGCATAATCAAGGAAAACTCATCTCTGCCAATAGCACAACAGACTCAACTTGGCTGGATTTTGAGCGGCAATGTCAAGTCCTATCAATGCAACGTTATCATGAACAATATACAAGACATACAAAGGTTTTGGAGCATTGAAGATGTCACCGAACCCGATACTAATATGTCCTCTGAGGATCATCAATGCCTTCAACAATATCAATCGGAAACAGTAAGACGAGATGATGGTAGATACGTGGTTAGACTGCCACTGAAGCCAGATATCAAAGAAAAATTGGGAGAATCAAAACAAAGAGCCGTAGCACAATTTTATCAACTGGAAAGAAAGTTTTCAAGTAATAAAAATATTTCCGAAGATTACAAAACATTCATCAACGAATATATCAAATTGGGTCACATGCGCAAGTGCGCACAGAAAATTCTGCCGGATTGCATTTTACCTCACCTATGCGTTTTACGCCCGGACTCGGCAACAACATCGCTGCGAGTTGTATTTAACGCATCAGCGAAAACTTCGACGGGCTACAGTCTCAATGATTTAATGTACAGCGGTCCTAATTTACAACAGGATTTGTTTACATTGATTCTGAGTTGGAGACAGTATGAATATGCAATCACAGCCGACATCGAGAAAATGTTCCGACAGATCTTATGTAATGAAAAGGACCTTCAGTATCAGAAAATCGTCTGGCGTGACTCACCTACCCAATTGCTTAGAGAATATGAGTTGACTACAGTCACCTATGGCACCAAAGCAGCTCCATTCCTGGCCATGATGACGTTGAAACGGTTAGCAGAAGACGAACGTTCAAGATACCCTACAGCATCAGCGGTACTTGAACAATGCTTCTACATGGATGATCTTCTGGCAGGACACCACAGTATAGAGGAAGCCAAACAACTCAAGGATGACCTAATTAATTTACTGAAGTCTGGTGGATTTAATTTGCGAAAATGGTCATCAAATAACATTAACATACAAGAATCAATATCAGACAAGGAACAAGCATTCGAATTCAGGCATCAAGAATCAACCAAAACTTTGGGACTGCGCTGGCACCCCCGGGACGATCAATTCAAGTTCCAGATTAAGATAGACACATCATCATTGACACCATCCACCAAAAGATCATTATTATCTGACATTTCAAAGATATTTGATCCGCTCGGCTGGCTGTCTCCAGTATCCACCAAACTGAAACTTTTGTTCCAAAAAGTTTGGTCGTTGAATCTTCAATGGGATGACGCAGTACCTACAAACATCAATGAAGAATGGCTTAAAATAAAAAAGGAGTTACCACAAATCGAACATATTAATGTGCCAAGATGGCTTCAAACTACAAAAAATGCAAACATAGAGTTGCATGGGTTTTGTGACTCATCAGAAAAGGCATATGCATGCGTAATTTATGGCAGAATTATCAATCAGGAAAAGGCGGAGTGTCAACCCCCTGTGGTCATAGTAGCAGGGAAATCAAAGCTCGTGCCTGTCAACAAATCAGTATCTCTGCCTAGATTGGAGCTTTGCGCTGCGCACTTGTTGTCAAAACTGATGAAAGTTGTCCAGAACTGTTTATCAACCCATAACCTACGAATATACGGTTGGTCCGATTCGACAGCAGTACTAGGTTGGCTCAATGGTGAACCGAATCGCTGGAAACCATTCGTGGCTAACAGAGTAGCGCAAATAACGGAGATAATACCAACAAAAAGCTGGCGATATGTGAAATCGGCCGAAAATCCAGCTGATTGCGCGAGCCGAGGATTATCAGCGAATCAACTACATCATCATCCTCTTTGGTGGCACGGACCAACCTGGCTATCAACATTCAAAGTAAACCACAATCAAGACATACCAACTTACATTACATATGAAGAAATCAGGAAGTCAATAAAAAGTAATGTAGTTCAACAAAATGAAGATATTATTTTAAAATTATTGAGCAGATTCAGCAACTTCGACCGAGCAGCGCGTGTTCTTGCTTGGACTTTGCGCGCCATATCTCGCAATCAACACAAACCGAAGTATCTGACTGTCAGCGAAATAAAAATCGCTAAACATCTGTTTATCAAACAAGTACAGCTGACGGTATTTAAGGAAGAGGTATTTAGTCTCCGAGATCAGAAGCAAATAGACGCGAAGAGCAAATTGCTAAAGCTGAACCCGTTTTTGGATCAAGACGGCCTACTGAGAGTCGGGGGCAGATTGAACAACGCGAAAATGAGTCAGAACATGAAGCATCCTCTCATCGTTCCCAACAACACACACCTCAGTGACTTATTGATCGAACAAGGACATCAGATGACACTCCATGGGGGAGCGAGAGTTACTCAAGCATGGCTGCGTCAACAATATTGGATTCTGGGAGGAAACCGAGCTGTCAAGAAGCGCTTACGAAACTGCGTCAAGTGCCGAAAACACGACCCAATCAAACACGAACAACTCATGGGCAACCTTCCTTTTGCACGCAGCAATCCAACACGACCATTTTATCATACAGGGGTTGATTTTACTGGGTTTGTCGACGTCAAAGCAAGCAAGGGCCGAGGTATCAAAACCACAAAAGGGTACATCGCCGTGTTCGTTTGTATGGCCACCAAGGCTGTACACATCGAGCTAGTATCGGACCTGACCTCATCATCGTTCTTAGCAGCTTTGCGGAGGATGGCAGCTCGGAGAGGCACCCCAGGCCATGTCTATAGTGACAATGGCACGAACTTTGTTGGAGCGAGTAGAATACTCAACGAAGAGTTCGTAAATATCAAAAACACTTTGGATGACAGTTTTTTCGAGGCTATTACCAGTATGGAGATTAACTGGCATTTTAATGCCCCTTCCTGGCCTAGTGCCGGAGGCCTCTGGGAAGCCGCCGTCAAGAGTTTGAAGTACCATCTCAAGCGGGTCATAGGAGATCAGAAGTTGACGTTTGAAGAATATTCGACGTTACTCGCTCAAATAGAAGCATGTTTGAATAGCCGACCATTGTGCGCACTCAGCGAAGATCCCGAGGATTTAGACTGTCTCACACCGTCTCACTTTTTGGCAAGTGGTCCGACACTAACTATCATCGAGACAGAGAGAGACTTGCGAACAAGATGGCAGCTCACACAAAAAATATTTGATGATCTGTGGAAGAGATGGCGAGCTGAGTACCTGTGCCAACTATCAGCTCGCAGTAAGTGGCACAAACCTCATCAGAATTTGAAGATCAATGACATCGTCATCATTCACGACATTAATCTTCCCCCGGGAAAATGGCCCATGGGCAGAGTTATTGAACTTCATCCAGGGAAAGACGGATACGTCAGAGTAGTGACTCTACGGACGAAAAATGGTTCACTCAAGAGACCAATTACGAAATTATCCGTCTTGCCGATCAACGACAATAATCAAAGCCACGATACAGAAAAGGAAAACAAAGAAGGTCAAGCAACAAACAATAAATATTCCAAGCCAACCTCATCAAAATTGTGCAACTTCATAATTACAACACTCGTACTTCTGATGTTTATTTGCTCAGGAACGTGCGAACACAAAATTTCCAAAGTTGCAGAAAATAAAAACATATTTTTTGATAAACTCGCAAATATGAAATTGGAACGTGAAGAATGGAAACTCGTCGTTTATTGCGACATGGCTCCGTATTGGCAAGGAATTAACCTTCTGGACAAGTTTATCACTCATCTGGACAACATATGTTCAAGGGATCAAATACCACAATGCAACGTAGTCCGATTACAACTGCTTCACGGGTACAACGAACTTGAACACTACAACAATGTTTTACTTGGTCAGCAAGGTCAAGTTCGCCGACGTCGCGGGCTTATCAACGGCATCGGCTACATCGCACATAGTTTGTTTGGAGTTTTGGATGAAACTTTCGCCGAACAATATCAGAAGGATATTGCCTTAATCAGAAGCAATCAAAAACATCTCAGTAATCTGTGGAAAAACCAAACTTCAGTAGTGGAGGCTGAACTAAATGTCATCAAAAGGATTGAAAATACCCTGGATAAGCAGCACAAAATAATCAACCAACACATTACCAATTGCAACGCGGCCATAAGCAAACTGAAAGAAGAAATCCAACACACTGACAACAAAGCGGAATTCACATTATCAACGTTCATAGCCAATAACATCATGACCAATCTTAAAGAAATCCAGGAGACACTAGTTGACACAGTGGCTAACATTTTCTATGAAAAGTTCAACTTTCACTTGCTGACGCCGGCACAGTTGAAAAACGAACTGAATGTTATAACCGGACAAATCTCAAAGGACTTAGCCTTACCGATTAATAATATTCAGACTGACTTGGCGAAGATCTATCACCTATTGAAAGTGAAAGCAAGAGCTACCAGAAAGTTCCTGATTTTCGAAGTAAGAATTCCTCTTGTGAGCAGGGAAGATTATGAGCTTTACAACCTCATACAGATTCCACAACAAGTCAACGCAAGCATGGTCAATATAGTGCCTGTAGCAAAATACCTGGCTATCAATACACATAAAGACTCTTACATACCAGTGTCTACAAGCGACTTACAAAGATGTATTCCTTACGACACCGACGAGTACATTTGCCCACTGAAAAGGCCAGTCTATCAAATGACGTCAGACAACAACTTATGTCTGAAACATCAAGCATCTAATCAATGTCAAACTGAAACAAGAGAATGTCGCGATACCTGGATTGACTTGAACTTAATTAATTCATATCTTTACTTTTGTTGCGGACAATGCAGTGTGCGAGTCATATGCGATGACGATTTTACGATCGAGCAACTCAGCAAAACAGGTGTCATTACACTGGGAGACAGCTGCGTCATCAAAGACAGAATGTTTACGATTTATGCACACAGAGCATTATCAAACACAATTAAAACGAAGATCGATGTCATGAACATAGAAATTCCACCAATAAACCACATAATTAATCTGTCTATACCTCTCATCGCTCCACTGAATGAGACAGACGATATCACCGAACAACGGGAAGACACAAAGGCGATTGAAAAAGCACTCCAAGAAATGAAATCCAATCAGGAACTGGCAGATCAAGTGACATTCCATGACATTCATCATTACGTCGCCATCTACATCTTGGGTGGAGTCGTCGTGGTTTGCATCATCTTGTACACATGGCAACGCGTACGAGCGCGCCAGCCGCATCCAGCGCCCGCACCTCCGACAGCTGAGCGAGCAGAGGCCACAACGGAGCAGGCAGAGGCTAGCGTGAGCTATGTAGCTCCCGTTGCCACCTCTGCGGGTCGCCCTACCATCGCCACAACGAGCAGAGGGTCTTCGCCATCCGCTCGGACTCAATTCAATGAAATACCTTAAGCTTAGTTTATTTAAGTTTGTAAGCAAAATTGTTAATTATCATCTTGTAAATCATTATCCTTCATCTCATTCACATCTTCTCGGGCCCCGGAGCATGTACAGTGCAAAGCACGCACAAATTTGACATCATTGTGTCAGCACTTTACTCGCTACGCGCGGTCTATTCTTTAGTACACAATTATCACTCAAATCGCGTGCACTCATTATCATTCAATTAAAATTCTATTATTACGTACTCTTGCGTATTAATCAAACTACCATCATTAAAAGGTGTAAAGACCCTACATGGATCGCTCGGACACGGTCGGCACCGGGTACATTCAACATCGCCACTATAATATTTCAAGTGTGTAAATCCACGCGTTTGTTTTCATTTCAGTTCTCAGCGCTGACAGGTTTTAAAGGAAGCTCGGCTCCGGGGGCCTTCCGTGTCGTGTGCAGGTGATAAATCGTACGTAACATCACTTTTTACTAACGAGACAAGGTGTCGTGTAGCTGCTTGCAAACACATTCAAGTAACGATTGTTAAAGCCGCGTCGACGTCACGTTTTTGTCGTTTTACACGGTACGATTTTTTTTTGTCGAAGTTGATGGTTCGGGTATCAGCGGAATGTTTTCGTCCGATTTTGGGGAATGGAGATTTTTCAGCGCGGTTCAGTAGGCGCCGTGTCGTACAACTGCACCGATGACAATAAATATCGGGCGCGGCGAGCCGTGAAATCGAATAGGCTCCGTCTGTGAGCGCTTTACAATCAGCAGCCGGCTGTCGCGCGCCTCGCCCGCGCCCGACATAACTTACTGACGTTACCATGCATAACTACTTATTTTAAATCTATTATTTCGGTTCAATTAAACTGCAATAGTTCATTCGACGATTCTTTTGGACTTTAGATACTAGATATACCTATGATAAGTTTATCAACTTATTTTTTGCTTAGTTCATCATGACCTTAACCAGTTGAATCCGTTAGTCATCATAAGACAAACTGATAAAAGGTATTAATGTGTGTGATAAACACAATCTGGCGTCTATCTAAAAACCTAAAAAACCCGATCGATTAGTTGGAAGGAACAAATAATTAAAGGTCATTAGACATTAACCCTCTTGCAGTGAGCGCGACGTTGTAAATATCTTAATAATACATTTTAAACATTCGTACGCAGAGTGCCGGAATAATTTGCGGTTGCGATGCGCCCCGCCACCGCCGCCGCCTCCCGCGTGTCCCCTGACGCGTGTTCGATTAGAGTACAAGTAATTCCGGAAAGGAAATTGAAATCTTAAAGCAATACCCCACGGACTTTATGTTTCTACCACTGCTCTGAATGAAGAATAAAATGAAAAACAAATAGAGGCTATCCCTTTCCGAGCAGTCTCCGTATTACAAACAACGAAACACTGCGGCACATATTTATGTACAAGTTATAGCAGCACTAGCGCATTAAAAGTGGCAAGAATATTATTCTAGTTGAGCACTAATTATCACAGTTTCTAATTCCAATGTTTCCATACAGCTCTTTCAGTGGTACTTTAGTGCTGCATTCACAAACAGCGGTGGAGTAATCGGGTGTGGAGTAATGAACACGAGCCGGGGGCCCAGGAGTTTAATTTTCCTCTTCCGCGCGGCTGTCCGGGCCGGCCGGGCGCCGGGCGCCGGGTTGGGCGCCGAGCGGGCGCCGGGAGAGGCGCGGGCGCCGGGCCGCGGCGCTCATTAATGCTGCGACAATACCTCGCGCCTCATCATTTGCAACGCGACGATGCAACGCCTTCATACCCTCATATCGAACAATGCGTTCAAACTTTCTATGGACATTGTTTGTGTATCGGGTAGTTTTGTTATTACTCTTATATTTTGATATGCGCTGCGGAGGAGCGTGACTGATTGTTTTATTGTTAGTTTGCTTAGAGACAGCCTACGATTTGCTGAAGCTATTTAAAGCAAATTTCATAAATGTAGTAAAATTTTTGGTTTTAATTGTAAAAACTATTTTCGGCGGTAGGTGTAGAAAAAATTAAGACGCGTTTTTTTTGCAATTTTTGTAAATTAGTTTAAAAATTTAATTGAGTATTTTTTTAAGTTTTTAGTTATAATACAGTGGGATAAACTACTTAATGAGCTGTATTTACATTGGTGAAACAGTAAATGTAAGATAGAACTTAAAACAACACCATCTGCCAGCCATCACATATATTTCACCTGTCTAAGCAAAATTTGTTGCTACTCCACTCAACATGTCTCAGCTGGATGATATTCAGTCGGCCCAGAAAATAAATAAAATAAAGCTTATTATGAAGTTACCTACACTGATTTAAATTGCATGTATGCTATTGCATTATTGTGGTATATCAAATTTGGAAGAAAAGATAAGCCATTAATAATTAAGAATGGGTTAGTCCCAGTGTACCCCGATCCCAGATGACCCCGTCCCGTTAGACCCCGAATACGATAAATATGATTACATTTCTTTTTTCTATAGTTTTCAACTTATACGGTCGACATAAAAAGCACTAAAATGTATGTGAAACCCATCCATCACCAAAAAGAAGCGCAGAAGTTTTCTCAACGAAAAAGCTTTCGCAAATTTGACAAAGGACTATGAAGAAAGACATATTAACTTAGTTTTTAGAAGACCTTAGTAAAATCGTGCTCATAACGCCTAAAAAGACTGATTAAAATTGCTGAAGTTTTATTTTTAAAATATTTTTTTTTACTTAAAGTGAATTATTTATGTTTATCAAATTTAGTATGTTTTGAAAAGACTGATTGAACATGTTAATATTAGATTTTTAAAACATTTATTACTAAAGTTGATTACTTAAAATTATTTTTCCTGATCCTTAAAGTTAGTATTCTTCTTCTTTTGTGTCGATTAACTCAAACTATACAACCATTCAGATTTTGTCCTACCAGTATGTAGCTACTCGGACAGCTCTGTCATTTGCTACCCGTAAGGTGCAGGTGGTCGGGCATGAAGGGCAGACAAGGAGGTGGGCCATATCTTGCGAAGTTAGTATTAAAACTTAATAAGTAATCAAATTTTATCTAACATATTATCTGCTGACGGTAATTTTAAAAAATAAATCAGGGACTACCGGGACGGGGTCATCTGGGATCGGGGTAATCTGAGACTAACCCTTAATACTTAATTTAAAGTGTAACTTGCGAAATGTAGTTGTACTCTACAATAAGTAAACCTCTGTCTAAACATTCCGCGAATACAGGCATGATTTTATATTGTTGTTACACCTTAGGGAAGACTTAAGTTTAAATAAACTAAATCCAAATATCGCTCATAAATCTCTCAAAAATATCACCCACTGAAAGTCAAAGCTCCACATCTGAAGAGCGGTGCCAAGCGGCGACGACGGCGACGTAAGTGCTATTGACCACAATAATACCTGATATCTGAGTGGGAATGCGACATTAGTCTCATGAATGAATCATCGCGACCGCGTCCCGGACCCCGGCGGTCGTATTCGATTAGCACGAATAATTCCGAAAGGGAAATTGAAAAGCTAAAGCGATGCCCTGAGGACTTGCTCTTTCTGTTATTTGCGGGTAGTCCCGCAGACGTTGCGGGAATAAACAACTACATTCACTGTGGCGTACTGTATTAACGTTCGATATTGATATTATCGCCTTGTTCCACTCTTATTTATGTTTCAATGCTCAAAGGACTAATGTTCCATTTGTTTGATAAGTTTTATAAAGTTTTTCGTTGTGTTGTTAATGGTTTATTGTATTTTAGGCAGACTCAATTTAAAAGTTTAGGTGATGGAAATACATCAGAACTTTATTAATAGAATAAAATAAAAAAACTGTGTGTGTATACATACAATAAAGTTGAATCAGTATTTGAGGATTATATAATCTAAACTACATACAATGTGACGTGGCTTGTTTACGATTGTATTTTAATTATATTAAAATTTGTCTAGTTCTTAACGAAATAAAACAAGAACTAACTAAGAACTTAATGAACTATCAACCCGAACTAAATTCTCAGCTCACTAAATTATACAGCAAGCGTTAAGTGTGCCAGTAACATACCATGCATTAGTGGCTGGAAGGAAACTATTTGCCGCTAATGAAAGGTATTGTTCGGCACATTATTTCCTTTGTCTTCAAATCTAGTTGTAAACAGTAAGTAGCGGTTGGCCCGGGCGGTAATCCAGTGTTAATTAGCAGTTGGTTGAGCGCGGGCCACGGGCGGACCGCCGGGCGAGCAAACATTACGGCGAGCGTGGGACGGCTTTCGATACATTATTGTGACAGAACGTTGTGTGTCTGGTAGGGGTTCGGTTTGAAAATAAATGGAAAGATTTTTGGGTAATCCTCGTCTTGTTAAAGTTTTGTATGAAATAGTTTATCATTCCGGAAAACTGTTTAGCAGCAGATGTATAAGCTCTCCAAGCCAAATTCAAACTGAAACAATCGTCACCTTATTGGATTACAGTCAGTATTTTTTTATCAAGCCCGTATAAAGCATTTATTTAATAAAAATGTATGTTTAAAGGCCCTCACATATCCGTCCGTATATCCGTACTATCACTCTAATATTTATTGTAGAAGGTACAGGTCATCTTGCCTTATTTTTTTTTCGAAATCACAAATGAGTTGCATCCATCATTAGGGTGTTACCACACAATTGGGTCGAACATCGATCGATGCCATCGGTAGACTGGATGTCTATTTCATACGTCATTCCACAGTTTCTGCAATACCAAAAGTAGATCAATCGACCGACGTTGATCAATGTCATCGATCGACGATGGATCGATTGATTTGGTAATACCCTTATTTTCCGTTTCACACCAAAAGTTATGAAGCTTTCAATATGTTTCAACAAACTGCACTCTTCCACCACTATTTATTACAAACTCAGTATGTGTAGTGTAAGTTTGTCCACCGCGTGTGTTGTGTGTAAGGTTGGCTGAACCCGCGTTGTAGGTTGTGTGTCACCGCCCTAATGTAACGGCACGTGGCCGGCATACGGCTCCGATCCGGCTGTTATCACGCCGTACGCGGCTTCTATGGAGCATCCATAATTACTTTAAGAACAAATTATACTCATAGGGATTTCGTATTGTTTAGTGGTTACAGTAATTGGTCAGATTAGGGCGGTTTAATTTTGAGGGTATAAGTGAGAAGCATGCTACGGCGTAGCGCCTCGTAGCATGTCGTGGACCCTAAGCCAGTTAGTATCCACCTTGCTATAATATGGTCATAGAAAAAAAAGTTAATTCAAAAAATCTAAAAACCCGACTGCTTTAAAAGCGAACTAAAAAGACCAATGAAGAAATGTACCTAAATCTTAAAAACAGATAACTAAAAAGTAATAAGTAAAAAAAGTTTAATTAATAAATCCAAAAACTCGACTGCTTTAAAAGCGAACTAAAAAGACTTAAACAAGGAGAAAATCATGCTGTGCAGTCGGAGGATACATATTCGCGAGCTGGCTGACGAAAACCAGATAATTAAACTTTTTTTACTTATTACTTTTTAGTTATCTGTTTTTAAGATTTAGGTACATTTAAACATATAAGTGTTATATATTTTTGAAATCACCTCTTAAAACCCTTTATATTGATTTAAAAAAAATTGTCCTCCGCAATATGGCGCCCCAAAGCCGCCATTTTTCTATTTTCCAATTTTAATGTAGCCAGTGACACTCGCGGGGTTAACACGAATCGATTGACGTATGAATCATCAAAATCGGCCCACGCGTTTGGTCTCTAGAACGCCACATAGGAACAAACATACATACATACATACTTACATACATACATACATACACACATACATACATACATAGACTGATAAACACACCCTCCTTCGGCAGTCGGGTAAAAAACGGGCCAAGTGCGTGTCGGATTTTGTACATTTAGGGTTCCGTAGCAAATATGCAATATATTGGTATTCGTTAGTAAAATATACGTAATAATGAACATTATCACTAAATTTCAAGTTCATAGGTCAATGGGAAGTAAAAAAAATCTTAGAAACAAAATTTTTGTGACAGACGACGGACAGACAGACAGATACGTAAGTGACAGCAATAGGTTTTCGTTTGGACCCTTCGGGTACGGAAGCCTAAATATTTGAAACTATTTATGTTGAAAATCTAAATTTTCTGCTAAAAATGCTCTTGGGACTTTGGTGCTTTGGGTCGGTCAAGAATTTCGGATCCACTTTCAGAGTTATTTAATAGGTACATGGTATAAAAGTATACTCATAAAGATTTCGTATACTCACAGATTAGGCCGGCTAGTTTTAAGGTTATAACTTTATAAGTGAGAAACTTGCTACGGCGTAGCACCTGGTAGCACTTCGTAGAACTTTAATGATAAAGAAATGAAGAAAAAAAAATGAAATAAAAATAAAAAAAATAGAAATAAAATAAAAAAATAAATAGATAAGAAATAGAGTAAAATGGATGACCATTTTACTCTATTTATTAACAACTAATACCGATGGAGATTTCGTATTGTTTGTTATTTGTAGTAATTGGTCGGATTAAGGGCTTTTGAAGTACAAGTGACAAGCTTGCTGCAACGTGTGCACTTCGTAGACCATTATCATTCAACTTTACTATTGATCAATAACTTCTTTACAAACATAGATAAAGTTAACGGTCACTGGTGTAAAAAACCCACACATGCATACTTAAATCACGCGTTTTTTTTTCCAAGGGGGTAGGCAGAAACTACAGAACGCCACCTGTTACGATAAAAAAATACCCACATTTACTGCTTTATTACACATGGGTTGTACCAGATCACAACTTCACTTTTGCGCTCGTTTTTAGGGTTCCGTATCCAAAGGGTAAAAACGGGACCCTATTACTGAGACTCCGCGGTCCGTCTGTCTGTCTGTCTGTCACCAGGCTGTATCTCATGAACCGTGATAGCTAGACTGTTGAAATTTTCACAGATGATGTATTTCTGTAAAAACAGAATAAAAATAAATATTTAAGTGGGGCTGCCATACAACAAACGTGATTTGTTGCCGTTTTTTTGCGATTATGGTACGGAACCCATCGTGCGCGAGTCCAACTCGCACTTGGCCGGTTTTTTCACTTGCCCAGTTTTGATTGGCATTGTATGTATATATAGCCAGTGAATTCAAAACTATTATTATTACAGAGCAGGTTTTAAAATAATCATTCGACTATTACAAGTTATTATTGAAATAAAATGAGATGACAACAAAGCTCTCTAATATTACGTTAACAAATAACTGTTACATAAATTTATTCCAAGAAAATAATTTAATTTAACTGGTCGTAAATATTTGGAATAGCAGAAGTTAGAAAGAACTTTGAAATAATTAACAAGCAATCTCAAGAGTATATTACACGGCTATCTCCCACCGTCGCTAATCCCTCTCTAATTGGTGGTCAGATGGCTATTGGACTTGAAACGGCAAAGCCAATGCAATTACCGGGACAAAGGATTTACTCTATAATAATAATTATATTTATCTACCTAGGGCTCTCGCTATCTCAATTAAAAACCGGTCAAGTGCGAGTCGGACTCGCGCACGAATGGTTCCGTACCATTATCGCAAAAAACGGCAAAAAATCACGTTTGTTGTATGGGAGCCCCACTTAAATATTTATTTTATTCTGTTTTTAGTATTTGTTGTTATAGCGGCAACAGAAATACATTATCTGTGAAAATTTCAACTGTCTAACTATCACGGTTCATGAGATACAGCCTGGTGACAGACAGACAGACAGACGGACCGCGAAGTCTCAGTAATAGGGTCCCGTTTTTACCCATTGGGTACGGAACCCTAAAAACTAACTTAAAAGGATTCTCCGTTTTACAAAACAAACTCTCAGTATAAACGTTTTTATTGACATAAAAACTAGAATATGTAGGGACGACTGTGTAATTGTCAGGAAAAGCCATTATTGCATGGGTTCTTTCGGGCTAGATGTTAAACAAACCTACTTCTTTGCTTGTATGTAGGCTCACAATGTAACTAATCACGTTATGTATTGGCGAATAACTTAAACGACATTCCACTATTACACGTAGTTTTATCTACACGAACAATCGGTAACTCTCACTGTTGACTGTATTCTCTTTAGGTTTTTATCACGAATTCACAACTCAATCCAACCCTCCATATTCTCCCTCGATTCCTTCTGTCCTTTTCCGTTCGCGCCAAAAACTAGCGTAATGTGTTAACGTCAAGTTGACATCTGTCAAAGTCATTTGAAACCATAGCGCTCTTCAGAACGATATCTTAGAAATGCCGACACGGCCTCCTGACATTTTGCGAGGCCGCGAGCATTTAACAATCCTTATAATGGCTCGTCAAATCTCACACACCAAAGAATGTAACATTCCATTTGGATCCGCTCGTCCATTCCTGACATGCATACTCTGCGATATTATACGGTGAAGACCAGGCGCACAAGATCCTTTAGATCAACCAACAACTCATCATATCATGTGTGGAACGGGCGCACAAGGCCCTTTTCAATCAACCAACGACTCATCATACCACGCAAAGTATACCGGGCGCACTGGGCCCTTTCGACCAACCAACTATTCACAGCGTGGCATGGACCGGGCGTGCTGGGCCCCTTCGACCATCCACCTGCGCAACGCGTGGCGTGGACCGGGCGTACTGGGCCCCTTCGACCACCTACCTACTCACAGCGCGGCATGGACCGGGCGTACTGGGCCCCTTCGACCATTCACCTGGACAACGCGTGGCGTGGACCGGGCGTGCTAGGCCCCTTCGACCACCCACCTACTCACAGCGTGGCATGGACCGGGCGTACTGGGCCCCTTCGACCACCCACCTACTCACAGCGTGGCATGGACCGGGCGTACTGGGCCCCTTCGACCATCCACCTGGACAACGCGTGGCGTGGACCGGGCGTGCTAGGCCCCTTCGACCACCCACCTACTAACAGCGTGGCATGGACCGGGCGTGCTAGGCCCCTTCGACCATCCACCTGTACAACGCGTGGCGTGGACCGGGCGTACTGGGCCCCTTCGACCACCCACCTACTAACAGCGTGGCATGGACCGGGCGTGCTGGGCCCCTTCGACCATCCACCTGTACAACGCGTGGCGTGGACCGGGCGTACTGGGCCCCTTCGACCACCCACTTACTCACAGCGCGGCATGGACCGGGCGTACTGGGCCCCTTCGACCATCCACCTGGACAACGCGTGGCGTGGACCGGGCATGCTGGGCCCCTTCGACCACCCACCTACTAACAGCGTGGCATGGACCGGGCGTGCTGGGCCCCTTCGACCATCCACCTGTAAAACGCGTGGCGTGGACCGGGCGTGCTGGGCCCCTTCGACCACCCACCAACCTACCTAACGAACCTGGCTCGCAACAAACGTCAGGTCGGTCTCGAAGCACCAAGGGTGCCATACCTTCCAGATGCTTAACACATCATAACTATGTCACATACTCCAAACAACAGGTCACCAAAGCACCGGAGGCACCAGGCTCCCACCTTCCATCAGACATCAAATCAACAGGTATTATGGGTGCATTCACAAACACTCCAAACTCACAAACAGTCAGATCCAGAACAACCACCCGCAGGCCACGCAAACTTCTCCACATGAGAATGGAACCTGCAACACACAGAGCAGCATCCAGTGGCCCAGCCACAGTGCCATCACAACGGTAGTAAAAATTAATGAACGGCATAAATAACCCCATGAAGACACACTACCAATATTAAGAAATTACAAGATTTCTGTGATAAGTACTGTCACTAAAGCACTAACCACTATATTATGACATATTCGAATATCTTTACATAGAGACAATTTTATAACACAAAATAACATGTCTGCACTCACCAATCGATGTCTGCAAGCAAAGGTGTATGGCGCACCCTTAACTCACCAACCAAGTTCAAGCTTCAAGCAATAGGATACCACTACATGTTGTCCAGAGATTCAACCCTAGACCCCAAGTAATAATTGTGGACAAGGCAGTCAAACAATTAGGTAACAATCACACAGCAATTAAAAAAATCAATCATCACGTAAATTGTAAAATGAATACACCGTCAATGAGTAACAGCAAAGATTATCATACTATGTTTCTAAGGCACAAAAGTTAGACTTTTGTGAAAACCATAATAATCTACAATTTGAAACAACCTTGAATCTGTAATGTGCAATCAATTGCTTTTTCTTTATCTCCACTTATTTTCTTTTAACAGACAAAAACATTGTATATTGTAGTGTACAAGAAGTTCAACGGCTTTACAATGTAAATTTTGTTTAACCAACTGCAGTGGAACCACAAAAGGGTGGTAAAGTTTCTTTTTCCATGAACAATAATTGAAAATTGAAAAATAATAAAAATAAAGTGACCTTACCAGCTACTGTAGATACTTTCCATAACCAGATGTTTGTTAAATCTGAACTTTCTCATGCGCAGCAGATTCTTCAATTACCATTACCTTTAACACAACATACTACCAGGCAGGTAGAGTTAAGAATCCCATCACTTGAGGTACTTTGCAAACTTGTTAACCATGTTTCCAAAATAGTCATGATTCTCTCCAGGCCATGATTTGCAAAATCAAGTCTTGATTTTAGTTCCTGGTTTTTCTACCAATTAATTGGAATCTTTCCAGTATTCTTTCAATTAAACGGTCTTAGTGCAAATGATAATTATGTGACTTTAGTTATCTTCATTAGTTTAAACTAGTTACTATTATTGTAAACTCTCCAAATTTAATTGAGCAAGAAGAAGACCTTTCAATAAGCTTTCAAACCATCATGATCAAACTTTATGGTTGAGGAATGTTTTTCAGTCACTCCTTGTGCTGCAAATAAGATTATGTTCTGACCGAATACCCGTCACACAAGTCTTCATTTATTTGAAGTTTCCCGCTAGGTACCAACTTTCTTTCAGTAGGTAATTTCACTGATCACAAGTTGTTCGATTGTTATTTCACTAGTCTCCTAAATATCAAGCCCTTATATCCCACGATCTGATGTAGGGACGACTGTGTAATTGTCAGGAAAAGCCATTATTGCATGGGTTCTTTCGGGCTAGATGTTAAACAAACCTACTTCTTTGCTTGTATGTAGGCTCACAATGTAACTAATCACGTTATGTATTGGCGAATAACTTAAACGACATTCCACTATTACACGTAGTTTTATCTACACGAACAATCGGTAACTCTCACTGTTGACTGTATTCTCTTTAGGTTTTTATCACGAATTCACAACTCAATCCAACCCTCCATATTCTCCCTCGATTCCTTCTGTCCTTTTCCGTTCGCGCCAAAAACTAGCGTAATGTGTTAACGTCAAGTTGACATCTGTCAAAGTCATTTGAAACCATAGCGCTCTTCAGAACGATATCTTAGAAATGCCGACAAATATATCTCATAAAGTGTAAGATGTCCATGTATGTGTTTTTGATGTGCCTTAAAAAATAAATACATAACCGTCCAAAGAAAAATGATTGATAGTTCCCCCACAAATATTTCAAACAACTCGTAAAAGAACCGTCGATATTGAAAATCGAACTTGAAACAACATTTCCGAACACAATATAATCTGAAGTAAAGTCATCTCCGACATGAAAGAAACACATCGAAATTCTTAAGGGGAAATATTACTTTGCAATCGCGAAATTCTTCGCTGAAACAACTCTTGGGAAGGTAACGTTCATTTCGATAAAAGACGAGCAATATTCCGTGCACAAAGGAAAGCACCCGATATATTCAATGCAGTGACACAAGAAATGGCGGCACAAAGCGGTAACAAAGCTCATATTGAGAGTTACACGGACGCGGACGCCACTCCGCCCGCGGAGCCGCGGACGCACGCCCGCTAATATTTTACCTCTTACATTTTATTAATAGTCGTGTCGATGTCGGGCTTGTTCATTATCTCTTATTCATGCTGTGTACGGGCTAGTGATTGACATTGTGTGTTTTCTGACTTTATTATGGCCCAGGCCAGACTTATAAACGTGGCAGCCGCGTAGTCTTTTTTGGTGTTTTCTTGTTAACTTTTTATAAATAGTAGTTTTTAAATTTAACTCACTACGTTAGCACCTCAATTATATGAAGAGGGATTAAGTTTGTAGCCTTTAGAGTTACATCAAAATTATTGTAGTATCGTAACCCTTATTTATCGACACTCACTACGTAATGTTCCAAATATGAATTTAAAAAATATTGTACAAGGACATACTTTTTTTGCGTGGATAGGTAAAATTAAAAAAATACCATAACCGTGCAACATTTTTCTTTGATTTGCATACAACTGCATCATAAAATAACTTTTTAATTTCATGGAAAACTTTTACTTTTTAGTTTATTGTCGCGTATGGGCTGATTAACTTAATGTAGAAAAATGGTGTGATTATCTATGGATGCGCGCGCTGTGCAGTCATGTGCAATGAGAATCTAAATTGACGGTCATACCAGATATTTATCAGTTTGCACTTTTGTTTTATTTCAACTGTATGAGTGAAGATAAAATAGTGTATTCACAAAGGCATATAACTAAGTATTAAAACAATCGTGTGATACTATTATCAACAAACCTACCCTCGTGCTTTAATAACCCCTATTATTTTTTACTATTATTAATATTATATTATTGGTAAATTACATTATTTTATTTGTTTAAATTATGATGGAAGCATCGAGATTGGACTTACCATGTCACAAATAATATAATACTATAATGTTGTAAACTATGTTTAATCCCAATCTCATGACAAAAAAAACAACATTAGAAGGTTCTACATTGACGGTGGGTCGAATGTCATATACTTACATTCGACTCACCTACGATCCATATGAGCCATGTCGCTAAGGCCGACGGTCTTGGCCCTAGCGATATGGCTCAAGCAAACCGGAGCTTTTAGACGCAACAAGATGGACAAGTTGCTCGACGTTTTATAAGTGCCCATGTAGGCCTATGTGAAATAAAAACATTTGATTTTGATTATCAGTGCACCTGGAGGAGTTATTAGTCAGGCTATGATTTTTTTTATGGCGAAATCTCTATGTGTTATAACGAATTATTTTGGACATGCGTATTATCTGCTTAGTCACATAATCGTACTCAAAGGATTGGAGATGGTCTGGGGTTCCGATATGCAAAAAGAACAAAACACTGCGTGCTAAAATTATACTCACAAAGTTATTTAAAGTAGGCCGAAAATTTTAGCTGCATGTCAGAGAGCGGCGGGTTAAAACAATCACGGAATGGACCCCATTGAACACTTGGTGAGTTGCAGACCAAGGCCAAGCAGTTAACTGGTCAAACTTGAGTCCTTCCAAAAAGAGTGGCCCACGTATTGGCAGAGAATGATAGACTATAGAAAGGGATGTCTGTCAGAGTGAGAGGGATGTCTTTGCCTTGTAGTTGCACGATACTAGTCTAAAAAAACCGGCTAAGTGCGAGTCGGACTCGCGCACGAAGGGTTCCGTACCATTATCGCAAAAAACGGCAAAAAATCACGTTTGTTGAATGGGAGCCCTACTTAAATATTTATATTATTCTGTTTTTAGTATTTGTTGTTATAGCGGCAACAGAAATACATCATCTGTGAAAATTTCAACTGTGTAGCTATCACGGTTCATGAGATACAGCCTGGTGACAGACAGACAGATAGACAGACAGACAGACGGACAGCGAAGTCTCAGTAATAGGGTCCCGTTTTTACCCTTTGGGTACGGAACCCTAAAAAGTAATTCTGTGTAGAAAGAAAAATTCAAAGATATATGACATCCACCAAACCGTACTGGGCCATCGTGCTGAATTACGGCTCATTGCCTCTCACAGAGAGGAGGCTTGTGTCCCAGCAGTGGGAACATTAAAAAAGGCTGATGATGATGTAGAAAGAAATGATGGAACTGACCGTATATATATAAAATTGTTACCCATCCATTGGGAATATCGATTATCGAAATGCCAAACTTTAGGGATATTTTGGGAGCGCTTATCCATCATTTTGACCTTTTGTTTATATGACAGAATGAATTACTTTGTCGGAATCGGTTACCTGTACTTCTTCGTTTCTCTACTTGGCCGGTTTTTAACATTGTGTTGATGCCAACACAATGTTAAAAACCGGATAAGTGCGAATCTGACTCGAGCACAGAGGGTTGCGTATAAACAGCTACATTCACCAAAATAAATAGGTAACATTACTAACGTTCATAAACAATCAAGGAACCGAACATTGCTCTAACGAAGGGACAAAATTAACTTACGGCCCGAAAACTGTTGTCCCCATAAACCAATAAACATATTTTTAATTTTTAAGTACATTCAATATGTTGGTCGACTATTACTCGTAAATTTGTAAAGCAAATTGCAAATTATAGCGTACTAAGAGTCTGAGCTAAGCTGCGGACGGACAGACAGACATGGCGAAACTATAAGGGTTCCTTGTTGACTACGGAACCCTAAAAACGATGTACCTGAAGGGCACCCGTGCTCAAAGATGTTATGGTAAATACTTAGGTGGGTACTATAAGAACTTTTCCACAAGGGACTTTATTTCTACAGAATGCAAGGTAGCGAAGAAAGGAAATTATTAAATGATTGATTTGGAAAAGCAGGTAGATTACACTGAATTTAGGTAAGCAGCATTAAAAAAATATTATTAACAAAGAGAAGTATCATATCATTCCATTGAAGTAGAGTCAGCAAGATTAATTCATGACCCATCCTAAGCGTATTTTACTAAATACATTCTAACACAATTAAGTGGAATTCTGCTTAAATTGATATTTCCGACAAACGAACATGTTATCTATTTAATTAGAATGTGATAATTAGTTTACCTATCCCGCTGTCATATCAAAGACATCCCACCATTTTAATATGTACTTGACGTTTCATTAATTTGGCATTTTTCTTTAAATTTAAAAATAAGCTTCTGTCACCGAAATATATCATATATGTTTTTGAAATAAAATATTGTTTTTTCCTTCTTTCTTTAAGCAAACTATGCTGGACGACAGTTAATTACAAATTCAAAACATGTTGTCTGCTTTTTGAAAAAAGCCTTTAATTTTATTAAAAATCTATTGCCATGAGCACAATGCTCAAAATAGCATAATCCTATGTTCGCTTTGACTCAGTTTTTATATTATATAAAACGTTTTTAAGAGCATCATGAATGGTATAACAAGAAAACTATGTTTTCAAACGAATTATCGTCCGAATGAATGAATTAACTTGCTTGACTGTACTTATAATAAAAGTCAGATTAAAACAGTGTGGTAATTAATCAATTACAGAATACAACACAGTTGTAGCCAAGTATCAAATATTTTTATTTATAATGACGCGAACATTGACGTTGTTTAAAATAAACACATAAATTGGGAATTTGTATTATTCAGAGAAATTATTTTCTATTTTATTCACTGGTGATACATGCGAAAATACTGAGCATATCAGATGCCTGCTTTGTAGTAAAAACGCTTGTTATAATTTTATTAATATTGACTATATTAATATGAATGTCATTGTTCGTTCTCGAAACTAAAATGTCGTAGTCTTTTTATATAAAATTTTTGAGGTTTTTACTGGTATAAAAACTGCGATTAGTTTTCAAAGGTTGTACGGGTTTATTACTCAAGCTTCAGAACCGGATGAGTGCTTCAAGCTGCAAATTATAGGTATTCCCTATATTCCCGATCAACTTTTTACAGGTAAGTTTTGGCAAGTTCAAAATAATAACTCCTTTTTTTCCAACGCTTTGTTCTTAGAAATATCTGAAGGACCAAAAGGATCCCTTTCTTTCTAATAGCATGTTCGTGTTGCTGCAAGTACAAATAAATAAAAATAAAAAATCCAGTACCCAAAAACTATAAAAGAACAAAAAAAATTACAAAAATTTTATCCTATAAAACAGTAATTTAAAAATGGTATTCCAATACTCTCTTCGCAAATCTTATACATAATTAATCACATCAACCTGTCGATAATATTTTTTACTTGTGACTCAAACACTAATCAGTTCAACTTAGTTCAGAGTTTCAGAAATAATTCAAGAGATTTACGCATGCGCCTGTTTTACGCGCCACCCCTCGAAGCCTTACGACCGCCTCTCCGCCGGCACATTACCTGCAATATGAACCCTCAGATCTTAAACATAGAGGTTTCTACTACGTAGGCTCGTCATCTCACGAAAATTTTGAGACTCCCGTCATCTTCAGTTCTAAAGCCGTCATTATGTTCGCGTACGAAGAATTAGATTTTCGTGACGTATTCTCCCGAATTCTCACTCCATCGTCGGAAAAGGCTTTCAGGGATGGGATGAAAGTGAAAATGAACTTTAAGTTGTGAGCGATATGGTGAGTATTTGATCGTTTGAATTTCGGTTGGAAGGATAATGTTTCAGAGTAAAGAGTACAGCGCTCAGTCGGCTGTGAGCCTTGGAGGAGAGTGCACTGGCTCTCTGGCGGGATCCGCGGCGCGAGCGTAACTTAGTTCGTAACGCGGGAGAATGTAGAGTTAGCTCTGTTCTCAAGTAACAGTGATTCGTTCCTGCATGCAGTAATGATACTTAGTAGCTGTAGTTACAAAATGTACCCTGTTATAAAATAAACTTTTATGAAATCAGCATTACAGTGAACTTAATAACTACCCTGCCACGGCTACTGCCAATAAAAATATTGCAGGGGATTATTACTGTAGTGAGTATTTATTCGTTTGACTGAAAGTTTCATTTTATGAATAATATTTTTTATTTCAAGTAAGTTACTTTTCGACTTGTATTTTATCCAAAGAAAAGTAAAATTTCTGTAGGCAGTCTTAAACAATCCGTATTCTATTTCCATATTGATTAATGTTCGGTATTTCCTTAGTCGGTTTGCGAAATAAAATAACCCGTCTGTAAATTAAATTAAATTGTGTTGCTGTATCTTGTAAATAAATAAGAGGGAATGTAAATCGTAGTTAGCGTGGCCGGGCGCGCGGCGGGCGCGGGGTGGCCGTCCGATCCTGGCATATTTGCTGTTTCGCCGACATTCCCCAGTTAATTAAAGCCCATTTGTACACTGTCTTGCGAAATATAATTTATGAAACGAGAAAACATTTTAACCTTTAGGAAATATTTGGTTCTGAAAATATCCATTCCTATTAGTAAGTAGATTCTTAATTACATTATAATTTATTACGTCACACTTTCATACCCTAATTCTGAGTTATATTCCTGGTCCTCTGGTACGTAATATATCTTTTGTATTTTTAACAAATTCGGTTGTATATATCTAAGCGCAGAAGGTATGGATTGATAAACAAGTAGATGCTCCACTCCACCTCCTTGTCGATTCCAAATAAGCCCGCCTCGATCCCAAGCTCCGCCTACTCGTACAAGATAAATAAGTGCTTATGTAAACAGTTTTATGTACTCCCTAGTATACAGGTATTATTGTCCTCCAATGTACATTTGAGTAAATAGTTATGTAAGGTGCCACAAGACTATGAACAAGTCTCTTGAGATGTGGCTTATGTATCTTTAATTATACATTCTTTATTAACAGTCGGTATTCAGTATAACTTGTTACAAGAGTTTCTGTGTGGAAGTATTTAAACGAGTTTGTAAAAACAAGTAGATAGCTTGAATAAGTAACTTTTGAAATAAGGAAATAGGAAAACGAAGTTTACCAACTAGAATTTCGTTACAGATGAACAATTTAATACAATAAAACTTAAAGCAAAGTTTGAACAATAAATACATAACAGACGAAAACCGAAACAAAACGAAATGTCCATGCTGCGCTTGATTTTACAAAGTGAGCAAACACAAAGGAGATAAATCTAGAACAGTTCTTGAACAGGACAATGTTAACAAACAAAATCAACAGAGCGGGTGAAACTTTCACAGCTAAGAAGTCGAAACTGTGTATACAATGTCGGTGGAGAGCAGCGAGCTCTAACAAGCCGGCCATCCGAACTTGTTAAACGTGGCCGGGGAGTAATTCACCGAAGCGGTCACTAACTGAACACTCGGACAGTTGGAGGCTGTGTGTGGCTGGCGCGGCTAAGAGCACAGATTTGTTTCTGCATGGCAGCCACAGTAGCGGAGTAGCGGCGGCGGCGGTGGAGCATGGGCCGCGGATGATGGAGGCGCACTCGCTGGGCCGCAGTCGGCAGACTCCCGCCGCAAGGAACCATATTGTTTACACCGACCACAAAGGACGAAAGTGAGTATCATCTTTTTATGCTCTTTCTATCTCTCAAGTCACAGGACTTTTTTGCCTGTCTTGTTAAAACATGAGCGAAATCTTTAAGCATTCTTTTACGGGATTCTGAGATTTTTACGGGTGAAAGTACTATCAAAACCTTTTAAGAAGTTCTCCCGTTATAGTTATGTGCTTAAATAAAAAAGTTTGCGTATAAATGTTAGGACGTGGTTATACTACCTGTCACTGGTTTAATACGCAAAAGGTGTTCCTTTTGTATGTTACGAAAATAAAGTCTGAACTAACGACGTAGTCCGAGAAAAATGTACATGTCTTTTCAGTTATTGCTATTAGAAATGGTCAATTGATATTTCGAGTTTCCTAGGATTTTTTTAACCACCTTCAAAATGGAGTAGGTTCACAATTCCTTTATTTTACTCATTTCATGTTATGCAATTTCTCCGACATTAATTAATTATTGTATTTGGTTGCTTATTATTTAGTTAAGACATGATGAATATTTTTGGACATAGAAAATGATGGACTCAATGGATTATGATGGCAAATAATTGTCCGCGCAGTATTATGCCACTCAAAATTTAAACTTAACGAAATAAATAAACGGCAATTTTTTTCTAAATCAATCATTTGATTATTTGTATTGCATTTAAGTAGGTACTGACAATCCTACATTCACGACCTACCCACATAAAAAACTATTGGTCATGTAATTGATTAGATGTTAAAAACCTGAAAATAATGATCATATTATATGTATAGTAGTTTTGCTTGGAAGAAAACTTTTGGTATCTATTGCTAAATCATCAACTAACATCTTCTTTGTGGTGTCGGTTCTCTTTATCTCACGGCGTCAGGTTGTTTCTCCTTCTTAATAAGCATCGTTATACTGGTCCACCATGTCGTAGAACGGTTTTCTCGGCCTCTTTTGCCTTCAGGTAGGCTCGGAGCCATCCTCGTGACTTGCTGTTCTGGCCTTCTCGAACGCACCATCTCAATCTGTTTTTAAAGATATTTTGCACCCATGCAAATTCTTTCATTGTTTAAAATTGGGTGCAGACGTTGTTTTAGTTTATTATTTAACAAAAGTTATGAGATATACTTTCAAAATCTTCTTCGGAGCATTGAGTGTAGTAATTAAGTTCAAGACCTCTGTCAGAATAAAAATACACCGGAAAAATTTTATTACAAAAATATTTTTGTTTTGTTCACTGTCGTTAACGGCTGTAACTTTTTTCGTAAAGTCTAAGGCACTTGTCCCACCGCCGACGAGTAAGCGATTAGCTATCGACTGTTTTCTTGCTGAACAAACGTACAAAAGATATAAGATCCTGTGTCAGTAAAAGAGACACATATAGTAATAGTTGAGCGCTGGCTTTTGACCCTGTCGGCGAGACTATCTCACCACAAGTTTGTCGCAGCGATAAGAGCTATATTAGTTATACTCGCTCAGCGCTCGCTTGCTCGCTTGGCGATCAAAACTGACACCGACAAACGAATCAGCGGTATTTCTACCTACAGTGCGGCCGCCCCGAGCGAATGACGCGAGTTATCGCCCGTCGCACAAAAACACTCGCTCATAGCCGTGCGGTAAAACTATCGAAACCACACACTCCACACTCGCTACTCGCTGCTCGCCAAGTCGTTTTTAAAATTTCGTAGTCAACAACGAACCCTTACAGTTTCGCCATGTCTGACTGTCCATCCGTCCGTCTGCAGCTTAGCTCAGAGACTCTTAGTACTAGAAAGCTATAATTTGGAATGGATTTTTTGTGTACCTCCTGTATAGGTAAAGTGGGAATGTTATTTTTTCTCGTCTTTCCCATGGTGTGGGGTAGGCGTTTTTTCTGTTCTGTGGGGGTATCGTTGGATAGGCCATTCAAAAATATTACGGGTCTGTGAGAACCATTTTTCTATACAGGGATCCGTTTGCTCTAAATTGCTAATTTTTGTTAGAGTCAAGTGTCCCCACCCCTGCCAGCTAAATGGGTGTTTTTGGATATGAGAAAAAAATCACGGCTGTAGTATATATAACGACATTAAAAGGAAAGCTATGACAGCTAAGTAGGCTTTACAAGTTTACGAGTAATAGTCGACCAACTTATAAAATGTACTTGGAAAAGTAAACATTTTGTACAATGATGTATGAGGACAACAGTTTTCGAACGGCTAAGTTAATTTTGTCCCTTGCCCTCTTTCATTCCCTCCCTGCTTTCATTGTTTATGAATGTTAGTAATGTTACCTATTTATTTTGGTGAATGTAGCTGAACCCTCTGTGCGCAAGTCAGTCTCGCCCTTGGCCGGTTTTTAGTTTCTAGCTTTACTCGCTACTCGCTGATCGTGGGCGGTGGGACAAGTGCCTCCTCTAGAACCCCATGAGATAAGGGGAACTATAATTTTTTGCTCAACTGCAGACCACTGGCCAAAAATATGGTATTTTAGAATCTTTAAAGAAAGTTCTTTCGTATTAGGTTTCCAGTGATACCTAACATGATACATTTATCATAAGTCTTTTTCTATTGGTTGTTTTTTCTTGGTGTTTAACTGGCGATGTAGAGTGGTATATTGATAGGTATCTAGCAAAACAAAATTCAAACAGCTACTTTGCCTAGATCTCGAGAGCGATCGATATATAATAACATTACATTTTATTAAATTGAGACATTTCTAGTAAGCATCTTTCTTTCATTACTGTAATAAAATATTCCTTAATTAGGAATTACCTACACTCTACAGTTACCATAACTGTAAAATAGTTTTGCGATCATATTTGGATACATGCAATTGCCTGGTTTTCGAAAACCCATTGAACTTAATCTGTTATCAAATCTCTCGTCAAGGAGTTTAATTGGCGGTTAAATTTCGGTCAACCAATCACAGGAGTTGACATAAGTTTGACGGCAGGTTATTCAATTAGGGATCCGTACCCAAAGGGTGCCAACAAGACCCTATTAGCAAGTCTTCGTCATTTGTCTGGTATTAGTTATGGCTGGTAAAGCGTGCTCCATCGTAGACCACATCATCGCTTACCATCAGGTGAGATAGTGGTCAAGCGCGAGACTATAACAGATAATAAAAAAACATGCTTTTCTGTCTACATATGAATGGGCCACAATAGGGTAGTTCACTGAAAATTTATTTTTTGTCCGTCATGTAGATTAATAAAAAATATTGGACACACGTAAACATAAAGTGACGACGATATAATGCGTTGAAATATCGTTTGACGTCACGCTGCTAGTACACTTTATACTGTCTTAGTGACGTCACAAGCCCCCACTCCTGAACTTTGTAATTTTTTATTTATTTATTTTATTTATATATACTTTATTGTACACCAAGATAAAAAAACAATAATACATATGGAACCCTTAAAATTAAAACAAACATACAACAGGCGGCCTTATCGCGTTGCGATCACTTCCAGGCAACCCAGAATGGAGAGAGATAGCCTGGACACGACATGGGGTTGCACTTGGTGCAAGTTTGAATAAAACAATAAGTAACAAACATAGTAACCACTAATTTTTTATTGATTTGGTAAAGCAAAAAATACGTGTCCATTATTATTTGATAATCTCACTGACGGATAATCGAACCAGGAAACTTCCTTATTAACAGGACAATATTACTTTATTGGCCGTTCGGATTGCGGTGAAATAATAACTTCCGCCGGCGGGTGCGACTGGAAACCTTTAAACCAAACAAATGAGTCCTATTATTTCTCTCAATTTAGTCTAACAAGCAACTTAGAGTCAAAGGTTCGACGAGGCGGGGAACTCAATGGCCGTGAATTTTGTAATCTTCATTAATTTCAACTGAAAGTTAACTTTCGCCCTTCCTACTTTTGTTCCTGTTAATTTAGCTTGACTCTTTCAAAATAATATTGTGGAATGTTTATGTTTCACTCTCACAATCATTTTTATTCAGAGCACGGAGACATAACTTTGGTTCAATGTGCGAATTGGGTTGTTGAATTTAAAAAAAAATACTATTTTTAAAATTTATTTTAAAACTTTACATATCATAAATTATATTGTCGTTGCAAAAATCTCTTAAATATTTTTTTTCAATTTATTATAAGCAATTGAAAATCGATAAAATTTTAAAAAGAACCACCTGTCTACGAACGGGCCAGGATTGGTCGCCATGTTGGTGACGTCATAACGTTCAAGGAATTTCACCATAGTACAGTGTCACGTAAATTGACTAAAAATATCCGAAAATTAGTGCAAAAATATTATTTATAACAGCAAATTTTATTTAGACATGTGTGATAAAGGATTCATAAAGGCAAATTTCGAAAAGATTTCCATCTGATGGACGGTTTGGATAAATTGAGCATAAGTAAAGTAGTCGTAATGAATATTACGTGATGGTGGACCGCGACCGGTGTTTGTCATTGTTGTCCATTGTACACGTTACATTTAGAAACATAATTGTCATAATGTAATTGTTGTTACATATGGGTAGGTGATATTCGTGTAAAATAAAAAGCTAACAAACACGATTGGCGCGCAACTTCGACTTTAGATATCAAAAAACTTCATAGGTACCACTAAATATTATACAACCCGAAATCTGTGGAGCCTTTATTTTTATTTATTTTTTGCATAACATCCTTAAAATTTTCGGTATTTTTAATTATTTGCATATCCCTTTATAATATTAAACAAAAATATCTATATAATATAATTACAAACACTAAAAAACTTTGTAGAACAAAAACGTGAAAATATTAATTCGGTACATTTTCAAATATCTCCTAAATGCGTCGACCGATTTTCACAATTCAAACAGAAATATTAGTTTTACGCCTATATCCGTCATTTAAAATTAAAATAATGAATATATCTCCATAAACAAAAAATCATGTTTTCAAGTTACGTAATAAAAACACGTTTATACAAAAATGTCAACTTTGCTCGAAAGTTCCCTTAAAAATTTACTTTTCTCAATCTTTAATGATCAAATTAATTAATTAATCAGAATCTAATACTAAATTAGAACAAGATAACAACATAATTAACATATTCTAATTGGAATCTAGTTGGACATAGAACATTTCTCAAAACTTTAGTACAGTTTGCTAGGTTGGGTATTGCGCGAATCACATAATAATGGGGAGTTATTTGTAATATTCGTACATAATGATGCGAAGCAAGCACGATAACTTTTAAGGTTCGATATTTATGATCAATGTATTCGATATTCATCAATATATTGACAATAATAACAAGATGTAATTGGTTATAAGTCAAAACACTGTATAAGCTATGTGCCTCAATGAGTAGAAATGAACGTTGTGACGTCACACGGGCTCGGCTTTGTTCGGAAAACTTTCGGGGTGTTTTCGGTACTGGATTCAAAAAAATATTTTCGATTGGATTTTACTTTGTAAATACAATGAAAAAAAAAAACTAAAAATAGTTTTGTATGAAAACTTATATATGATCTTTCCATTTATTACAAAAAAAAAGTTGGTTCAACAAACCAATTATGTTTATTGTCTTTTTCCTTAAGGTTAGTCGTAATTGTAATTTCAAGTTAGCAAATGATATCAAAAACTTAAAGTTTAAATAAATGCTAAAATCTCTTTCTGCAGCGCCTACCTTTACATTTTAAACGGATCATATGTTAAAGTCGTAACAAAAGAAATTTTCATTTAAATTAAGTGTATAAAGTTGGTAACCGCGGTCTGTAAGGAAACGGGACCGACTGAACTTTTGCAGAAACATTTAAATTCACTGCTGGCTCTTTTATGACGTTCACTAGTAACACCCACTCACTACTGTCCATATTGTGAGTTCTTTTAAATGTTGTTGCTAATTTTCATAAATCATAGAAGAATCATAAAACGCATGAGAGCTACAAACATTTCAAGTTGAAGTAAAAGAGATATGTTATAAGTTTGACGTGTGTTGGTGTGTATCTGTGTGTCTGTGGCATCATAGCTCCTTAACGGATGAACCGATTTTGATTTGGTTTGAAAGGTGACTTTGTCGAGAGTTAGCTATGTTTGATTAAAATCGATTCAGCCGTCCAAAAGTTTTTTCGCAAGATATCATATGTCATAATTACGTGTTTCGATAGATTGACGATTGAAGCGGATCTAATACTAGATAAATTATGTAGTGTAAAATAAAAATGTCGGGGTTATTTATGTTTTTATATTTTACTTGTTTCAAAGACTTTTATTGTTTCAGTAATTTATTTCCAGTTAAAGAAAGTTTAGATACTTAATTAAGAATTAGACACAATGTGTCATATACAATTTTCAGTAGGTATATATCCAAAGGTATTATTATAATTTACAAGTAGTTAATTAAAATGGCCGGCAGTGAGTTGCGTTCCGTCGCTACACGGAAGTCTAGCCTGAAACTGAATTCTCGAGTTTAGTTACAGTACAAGCAGCCGAAGTAGCTTGTTTACATAACTTAGCTCTATTACGTTAAACGTATCTGTCCTATATATTTACACTTTTGTGCAGCTCACTAATTAAGATTTATTGATTTCACATTCAAACATAAAAATAAATAAAATAGATTTGTTTCAGTTCAAGTATTTATTTAAAGCTCAACAAAAAGTTTATTAAAAACTGTACCCGACTTAGGTTTTTTTTTAGCCTATGTTACCCGGGCCATAATAACAAATTGATCAAGCCTTATTCATCAAATTCGTATAAATAGTTAAGGCGCTACAGAGGAACATACGTACATAGACTGCTAATTCATAACCCTTCCTTTTGAAATGCCGTAGTCGGGCAAAAAGCGATCAGCAAATCGTTCAAAGTTAGAAATATTCCAAACCAAATAACTCTGAAAAGAGTAACATTCAACGACCATAACAACACAGTACCTCTTGTGACAGTTTCATACGAAAAGGGTCTCATTAAATTAGTTCCATTTTACAGAAAATCTTAGTTGATAAACTCAACTCAACCACTTGAAAATTATTTTGTCTGCCATAAATCTACATGTCAACCTCAGAAAGGATTAGTTGTGATATACTGTTGTGCATGGAAATTCAAATACTGCAGGCGTTAACTTGTATATTGGCAACTTTCCTTTGTGTTTGTTACGCGTATAATGTATAAATATAGTGAAAAAACGTGGTGTAAGAAGTGAATAACGTTGTTTGTTGTAATAATAAAGAGATTTGAATGGGTTGGTGGCGCCGGTGGCCGGCAGGCGGCGCCGCGGGCTCGTATGTGTATCGTGAGTGCTGGAGGGGGACAGGGAGCGCGGGTGTGAGCCACCGAAGGACAGTGGAGTTACTTGTACACAGTTTCCGTTAGTCACATTTTCGCAACAAGGTATTCACATTTCGAGGACTGGAAAGTTGGCGTTATCGCGTTTAAAATAGAACGACAAACACATCTAACTTTGTGATGCAAAATGAACACGACGAACCGGACAAACCGTTTCGACTGCTTATTTTATTTTGGTTGAAAAGGCTCTGTAGCATTTAAGTGATTCTTAAAAGGCTTAATTTGGGTATGAGGGAATCGCAGCGACAGTTTAAAATTTCTCAAAATAGGAATTGGAGTGTGAATAATTTTAGGCACGGTAATATACTGAAGCAAAAGAAATAAGTTGTCACACACGTACAGTGTTATTTAAAAGAAAGAAAAGAAGTTAGAACAAGAGTTTATAAGTATCCTCTGATATAAAAATATAGGATTACGCTCACATACTTTATGCGATGAAAGTGTAACGTATTCAGAGTCGGTCTCGACACGTGCCGAACTCTCTGAGAACATTATAAGTACGGGTAAGTGCACAAATTGATTTATTGAAGTTGAGCGGGTTCAGAGTTGCGCCTGAGTATTCACAGTCCTTTGCGTTACACAGATAAAGTGGAAATAAAAAAGAAACTTCACAAACAGAAATCCCCTTGTCGCGAGATTTACGAGCCGACGCACCTCCGGCGCAAATAACTTATGTACATGTAAATTTTATGTTCCGTTGAAACAACCGCTTGTAGGAACAGACTCAGCAAGCCTCTTATAGCGGCGTGTCAATTACCTGCCCGCACTTGTTCATTGTATCTCACGTACGACACACGTATGCCTCACGCGGTCGATCGTCAAATTTAGGTTAACGATCAAAAATTTCGAACAACATTAGCGATCAATTTTCAACTAATACAATTGAAGGAAAGTTTTAGTAAAACCAACAATTTGTTTTATGAAATCTGAATGTATAGCATCCAAGTAAACGTGATCATTTTCGTGATAATTATGTAAAGTCACGCAAATCGTGTTTTAGTTGTTATGAGTCGTAGTAGATAATGAATTTTCTTGGTGGGACAATAGGTGTGGTAATCGGAATAATATTCTATAATCACACTTTTACGACGGAATCATTATGGAGGTAATAATAGCGTGATTGACTTACTGATTCACCTGTGAACGTGCATTCGGTTTGCATAAAAAGTGAGCTTAATTGAATTGCATGGCAAGTGAGGCATCGCCATATTCACCATAGCTAGTAGAAAGTGGGTTTTGGTGTTGTTCTGACGTGATGTTTATTCATTGAATTAACATCCCGCAAATGCAAGCACAATTTAAGCGCTATTTTCCCGGCATTTCTGTTTGTCAATTAAAATATTTGGAATCACGAAATCATTTCAGTAGCGGTTTATTTGATTATTCGAATCGAACTCCACAAAAGATTGCAAATTGCAGTGTATTATTATTTACCTTATTTTGGCAAATTATAAACTTATTTTGAGCACAGAGCGTGATATTATAAATAGTAGAGATGCGCCGAGTACTAATTTTACCGAGTATTACTCGGTTTAATGTTACCGAACCGAGTACTCGGCCGAGTTACTCGGTCTAATACAAACGCTTTGAGGTGCGAAAACAACTTTAAACAGGTTCGCGACGCATTACTGGCAAGCGTGCCGTGACCCCTCCCTCTGCCTCAGGTAAACATCCGCGTATCCTGTCCCGGCTGATCAGTCGTTTTTATTTCACAGCAAATAATATACGGCATGCGTAATTCCGTAAAAAAAAATACATTGTTGTCCATGATAAGATATAGTTGATTGTGTTTACTACTTTTCAGTGGCTATTGACAATATGAGTGTACGCAAAATATCACGATTTCTGTTTTTGTTTGACGAGATTGAAGAAGATAAAACAAAAACAAAATGTTCCTTGTGCAATTCTTTGATTATACAACTTTGATAATATTTTTACTACAGCTGTGGTTCATTTAAAAATCAAAAGCACTGTGCACACTGCACAGGGTGCTAAACATAGCGAGCGTTTTTTTTTCGAAACAGGCAATGTCTATGAAGAAAAACGGAATTAACTATTACCAGAACGCGCAGAGAGCCTTGTATTCTTTCATCAAAACATGCCCTTGCTAAATTTCAAATATTAATTGTTTCTTTTTTAAATACTTATATTACATATAATTGTATCATTTTTAATACTTAACTGTATTTTTTTTAATTAATAAATACTCCTTACTTGACTAATACAACAGTTTGTTTTCACTACATCTCTTAAATAGAGTACTCATCACTTGAACCGAGTTATTCAGCCAAGAACAAGTATAAAATTAACCGAGTATTAACCGAGTACTCGGCTCATCTCTAATAAAAAGTAATGGGTATTTTTTTTTTTTAAATCAATGACCTATATTCATTTACTGATGAATAAAATATTCCATTCCACAAATGTTCACAGACAGTTAAGAACCAAATATAGATTTTATTTGGAATAAATTTCCCATGTACTTTTAATTGTGTTTATACCCTGTGAGTCTTTATTGAAGGTAATTATGTACTACATAGAAGATACAATGACACCGACCAACACGTTATATTTTTAAAAGAAATTCTTTTTTTCGGACGTGACGAAAAACACACCTCAATTGGTGTTTTTAGAAATAAGAGTACAAAGCGCATAGTTATTTAAAAAATCAAATTACAAAGCGAATATTTCGCACATTCCAATCGCATAGTTGTCAAAATAACAATTGAATAGGTGTGAACCGTGCGAGTTTAACGTGCAGCGGGCCGCGATTTGCGCTGCGTGTCACGTACCCTCGGCTTTGGCTTGTTTGCACCAGCCACGGGGCGCACATTCCATACCCAGACACTATTGTCGCCTTCCATTCTCTTTTGACTTACATACGTGAAAATTTTAACCAAAACTTTGCATCCAAAACAAATGTTATGCTCTCTAAATGATATGTGAATATATTTATTTGCAACAGAATATTTACGAGGGATAAACAACAAACGGTGTGCTGAGAGGAATAGATTTATCGTGCGCAATCACAGATCAGATGTTGGTATTCGGAGCAAAGCCCCGGGGAGCAGGCTTCGCATCGACTGAATTATTTACACTCGCGTTACTCTTAGAGGATGCGGATCTGTGAAGGTACAGCTGCACGCGTGGACAGAAACATAATTTTTGTTTCTGATAATCCCGTTGATTCTGTAATTTACGTGTACAAAAATGTTATTGATTGAGCTAGTAAAAGGATATGTGCCAAAATTATAATTTTAATAAACTCAAAAACAATGGTTAACTCAGTGATTAACAGAACCAAACCGAAGACAAATCCCCCACAAACCCCGCGTAGTTAATACAATTAAAATCAATGCACAAAACATTTGAACAGCTACAAACAAACTATGCACCCTTGATATCTGCGGGCGCTAAGCCTCAAGTGAGCAAAAGTGAGTAAGTTGTCGTTACGGAGTGTATGAGTGGAAAGCCGGCCAACTTGCTCGCAACTAAGTTCAAGTGCTTGTAAGTAAAGCGTCTGCGGGGAGCCGGCAGCCGGGAGCTCGCCTCCGCGAATTACTTCCAAGCGATTTCGCGATCTCAGAATGATGAGTAAAACTTCCACATCTGCCGCCGCCGAATAAAATAAGTTTACTTAGTATAGTGGGACTGGGACTGTTTTGGTTATGGTTAAGGGACTTGTTAGACGCATAGCTCACAATGCAGGAAATACTGAAAGTTTTATTTTATTTTGGGGCTTATTTTCCAAGAAATGTATATGTCCCGGATTCAGATATATGAACCTTACTCCTAGCTTTCTGTATCAAGCTCATGATTGAGTTATTTGCCAAGAACCCCATTCTTGTTCTATTAATTGCAGTAATAGGGTCTGTTTCAATTTTATTACCTACTAGTTGTTGCCCGCGAATTCCACGTCACACATGTAGAACTAAAAATAAACATGGGTTTAATTTTTTTACGCGTATACCTAATTATTAAAAAAAGAGTATGTTACTCCTTATAACATCAGCTATCTGCCAGTAAAAACCTCGTCAAAATCGGTACAGCCATTTCGAAAATTAGCCAGAACAAACAGACAGATAAAAATTAAAAATATGTTTCTTTTTACTCGTAGTTGGCGTGTACATTTTTATATTTGTTACAGTAAAAGTCCGAATTACGGTAAAACCTTATTGCTAAAAGTCCAAAAAGCTTCAAATCACACGGTAAATCTTGGGATTTCCCTCAGAGAATAGTAAATGTTGAACATTTCTAACATATGCATTTACTAAAGAGCCTATTATTTAGATATTACAAAACGCAGACACTTAAATTTTAATTTATTTGTGTAGATCAACGAAACAGCCTTTAAAAATCACTACACTGAATATTGCAATCATAAATTCAGTGACATATTCCACAATATTAGTGTGTTCAATTTATCAATTAGCGGCTAATACGAACTGAAAGCGAACTTTTGGGTAAACTAATTATAAAATTGTGGTCACTTGTTAATATGAATATAATTCAATTTTACAATCCATGAAATGCTAATTGATGGAATGCTGACAGACTTAATGATTCATTTCATTCGGTGTGTAATGATGTTACGTATTGGCTCGGCGCAGTATTTCACAATGGAACTACAAATTATGTTAATCAATACGGTGTGAGTTTCGCACTCTCCAATAAGTTATTTTATTGTCTACAAACGTTTAAGGCCAACTTATGCCCAAGTCTTAACGCAGAGTTAGGGCCGATTTCACGATTAGCGGTTGAGACCGCTGAGAAAATACCAATCAGAACGCTGTATTTGCATAAACTGAGTTTAGTTGAACTAATCGTGATTAGTTTCATTGGTGAAATCGGCCCTTAGTTGCTAACACGACAATAATTAACAAATATGAAACGACGATAATTAGTAGTTCTCTTGTCTAACACGGAGTTAATAAGATGACCCAGGGTGGAGCAAGTGGGCCTAAGAGTTTTCAAGATATGGTGATCTCTCATGTGGTGCGCTACTGCGCCTAATTTAAACGCAAATATGCGCAAATAATTTAAAAACTTACATAACATCATAACACTGAGTTTTTTTCGGAGTAAGGAGAAACACCGAAAAAAACTCAGTGTTATGATGTGACAAGTCAGCTAGGGAAGCACCGGCCTCATCTACATACCTAGTAAAAATTTACAAAAAAAATGGACATGTAAAAGTGTAATTTATAACAAAAGAATGAGCTAGAAGTAACGTCTGCTTACTATAATTTGTTAAAATTAATTAGAAAAAGCAAAAACTAGGCTATTAGGCGCGCTTTTTTATTGTCTTGTAACAATCTTTTATTAAATTACCTAAGTTTATTTGGCAAAATAAGTCTTGAAAAATTATACTTGCCAGAATCAACGTTGTCTTATGTAAACGTTCTAGTTTTATTTTCATACCTCTGCTCTAGCTACTACAAGTTTTCATTTAGTTATATTATTTCTACTTAACCTAAATATATTAACAACTAGCTTCTGCTCGCGACTTCACCCGCGTAAGAAGTGTTTTATCATCCCAAGGGAATACAATCTATCCTCCTTCCTAGAGTCTCAAACTATGTCCATGCCAAATTTCATCTATATCGGTTTAGTAGATCCAGAGATCACCTACAACCTCACAAACTTTACCTCTTTATAATATTAATTATAGACTATAACTGTATCTTAAGAATACCTGGATATATTTTCATTTGATACAACTTTCTTCTCATTCATATATTCATATCTTTATTGTACACAAAACAAACAGATACAAGTACAATATGGCAGCTTATATACTCGTACAAAAGCGAGCTTAACCCGTAATTGGGTTCCCTAACAGCATTCTTCATAGAGAAATTTATAATTTGGGACCGTTTAATATTTTTTATAAATCAAAATCATTGAACTAGAGAACTTGTGAAACCACAATAACCCACTGACCCAGACCCAGAGCCAGAGAGGGGCGCGACTCACATGCGAAGTAGTCCCGATGAAGGCAACAGGGTGCGAACATTACTCTGACGTCTCGAGCTAAAGAAAGAGCACCGACAACAAATTGTACAACTATCACTGTAAATTAGTTTCAACAATAAAGTTTTTCTGATATTTATTACTAATTAGCTGAACCGGCAAACTTTGTTTTGCCATAAAAACACCAAACATTCATCTACCCCACCTACCTACCCTACCCTACCTACTCTACCCTACCCTACGCTACTACCTACCCTACCCTACCTACACTACCCGACCTAGCCTACCTAACCTACCCTAAACTACCTAAATATCTACCCTTCCGATGTAGGTAAGGTACCATTTTATTTTTCATAAGAACCTTCTCTTAACAATGACAAACACAACAAAAAAAAGAATAAGCGAAATCGGTCCAGCCGTTTAAGCGTGATGCCGTGACCAAGGGAAATAGGGATTCATTTTTATATATATAAGATGGAAAGCATTAAGTGAAACTGTAGGCACTATGCAGATACAGTAATCCATTAAACTTTATTTTATTTATTTATTGGCCTATCTACAATTGTTATACTGTACATTCTAATAATACAAGCAATATGATACAAACATAGTATACAATATGATGCGATAGACACAGCATGCAAAAACAAAATAATAATATCCATACAATTACAATAATAGTGCAGAAATAACACATACAACAACTAGTGGGTAGTTTTAGAAACACAATAGGTACAATACAAAGATGACAAGAAAAAATCAATAACAATACGGCAATTACTTTTGATGGACTTGGCGCTTGAATATTTGAAGTGTTGTGGAATAAATATCTATTGATTCATCGCAATTATTAAAAAGCTTGCAAAGTCTGGGGATGGGGGAGTTGGATCCAGATACAGTTTCGGAACAGAACAGACACTCGAGAAAGAGGTCAACCGTCGAATCCGACTCGGCTGGGCGGCGTTCGTTCGTTCGAAGGTGCGTGGTATCTTCTCGTCCAATTTGCCGCAGTGTCTCAAGACAATGGTCTATGACCAGTGTGTGTTGCCAGTGATCACCTATGAGACCGAGACGTGGTCGCTCACAATGGGCCTTATCAGAAAGCTTAAAGTCACCCAAAGGGGAGAGGGCTATGCTCGGAATTTCCTTGCGTGATCACGTCAGAAATTATGATATCCACAGGAGAACCAAAGTTACCGACATAGCCCGAAGAATTGCCAAACTTAAGTGGCAGTGGGCAGGGCACATTGCTCGCAGAACGGATAGCAGTTGGGGCCGAAAAGTTCTGGAATGGCGACCGCGAACCGGAAGACGATATGTTGGAAGGCCTCCCACTAGGTGGACCGATGACCTGGTTAAGGTTGCGGGAAGGCGCTGGATGCGAGACGCACGGGATCGGTCAATGTGGCGATGCCTGGGGGAAGCCTATGTCCAGCAGTGGACGTCTTTCGGCTGAAATGATGATGAATGATGATGACAGTTGCGGAATGGAGGTCGTAAAAGCTTGACAGGGTGACGCGGATAATTGTAGGGTAGGTTAAAATTAAATTTACTTAATAACTGGGGGCAGTCTATTTTACTCTGAAGTATTTTAAATAGAAAAAATAGATCTATATTATCTCTTCGTTTTTATAAAGGTAGCGTCTGCCTTGCATATAGCAAAGTGCTCGAGAGGTTTGGCGGCCCGACTAAATAGTCAAATGTTTGATGTTTTGTTATATTCTAATGTCACCTGAAGCAGCTGCCTTTATAATTGAATTCTATAATTTATAATAAGTTTATTTATATTTATAGTTAACCTGTCTACGCTTAGGCGCACCTTGTGTTGCTCCACATCGGTGCCAATGTGGTGAAGCTGTCGGCAGCCTTGGGCACCATGGCCTGTCTTGTTGCAAGAGCGCAGGACGCATAGCACGACACGCCAGCATCAATGACATTATTCGTCGAGCCCTTATCACCGCCAGCGTACCAGCTGTATTAGAACCTAATGGTTTGGTACGTGACGATGGGAAGAGACCAGATGGCATGACGTTGGTGCCGTGGAAGGTGGGTAGGCCTCTGGTGTGGGACGCAACCTGTGTCGACACCCTTGCGCCATCTCATGTACCTAGTTCGGCGGGCTGTGCTGGCGCTGCTGCTGCGGCTGCTGAGGCCCTCAAGCGGCGCAAATACTGTAACCTAATTGGTAATTACAGTTTTGAGCCGTTTGAGGTCGAAACGCTTGGGACATGGGGCCCGAATGCACGTCTGCTTTTTAAAGAGATCTCTCGCCGACTGATCGACGCTGTGTGTGACCGGAGGGCTGGATCTTTCTTTGCGCAGAGAATCAGCATTGCCATTCAACGTGGCAATGCTGCCAGTCTTCTGGGCACGTTCCCGGATGACAGCGATGTGGAGGAGTACTTCGACGCCTAAGTGTACCTTTCTTTTGTATATAGTATAAGTAGTTAGTTTAAGTATAATTTTGTATAGTTTACTTTTGTTTATTGTATAAGTATGTACATATGTAAGAGTCCAACTTGATATTATATCCACCGATTAACTCCAACAGTTAAAAATAATGTGTCTATAACCAAGCATTGTAATCCATAGAATTGAAAGATGAGTGGCGATGCATGAGCTGCGTCGTCGATCCCGGCGGGTAAGCGTTGTTTTATGGTCGTCGTGCCGCCAACAAAGTTCGGCAACTGCTTTATGATCCTAATTTATAAGTGAGCGGCGCCGGGAGTATTTACGACTCTTTTCTGAGTCCTCCCGCGAGTGCGTTCAGCCTCGCATTACATGTAGGCAGATAGTATGAGATCCCAATGCAAAAATCTGCAGGTGTTTTGTTTTTGATAAAACCGCATCTCGCCACAAACAGTTTTTATGTCGTTTTACTTTATCCTACATTAGGAAATTTACCTATATCGAGCGTATGCAACGTCATATAGCTCTCAGCCGCAATTTATGGGTTGCCAGATTTAAACTGGCAATCTACCGATTGCGACCAACTGAGAGCTGGGAACCTTATTTTTTCCTATTTTCTATACCACTTTCTTCCAAATGGCTTGGATTCACTTGAAAAGCTTGTATTACACTAACGAGCAATGAAAAAGTTCGAGTGACATAGCACCAAATTACTCCTAAACGGGAAAAGCTAGCTTAATGACGCCGTCTGGAATATTGAAGTACATTTAATAGCGCATCAGAATATTACCAACTAAAAACGTAAATACTGTGTTCAAATTTAAAATTAAATGAGGAAAAATTAAATTAAGGGGTTTGTCGGCATTTTGTAGGTGAAACTTTTTCCTTGCTCGGCAGTTTATATATTGGGGGTTAAGTATGACACTATCACACTAATATTATAAAGGCGGAAGTCTGTGAGTGTGTATGTTTGTTACTTCTTCACGCTCAAACTGCTGGACGGATCTGGATGAAATTTGGCACAGGGATAGACTATAGTCTGGAATAGGATACTTTTTATTCCGGGAAAATGTTCCCTCGGGATGATTTTCGATTTTCACGCGGGCGAAGCCGCTGGCAGAAGCTAGTCATACATAAATTTCAATTTATTTAATTAAAGTAAGTACGGCTAGATATTTTTGCAGTGTGATCTTAGGCTAGCAGAGAACTGTTTGAGGACGCGCGGCTGTATGCGTTCGTCAAATGTTTCAATGGGGTGTAGTAACGTTGTGGGGGTGGAACACCCATACAAGTTAGTGCCGTTCGCTTGTTTGGAGTTTTAGTCGAGTTAATTGATACGAGTTTGAGGATCTACCTATTTATATAGATACGTATCTCTAGTCTCTAAATAGTCTATACTATAATATATAATATTATAAAGAGGAAAGATTTTTTTGTTTGTTTGTTTGTTTGTACCGAAAAGGCTCCGAAACTACTGGACCGATTTAAAAAATTCTTTCACCAATAGAAAGCTACGTTATTCCTGAGTAACATAGGCTATTTTTTAAACCCGAAAACGGGTCCTGTGGAGTGGCCCACGGGAGCGAAGCCACGCGAAGCAGCTAGTATAAAATAAAGTCGCTGTCTACTTACTTCTTCTTCTTGTCTCTTTGTCCTTCTTCTCTATCCACACAACGAGTTGTCATACCGTTTTCACTAATAGAAACAGTTGAAGGAGGAAGTTTTTTGTACATAACTTCTCCCGTGTAAAGCCGGGCGGGTAGCTAGTCTGATAAGCTTGTTGCAGTTTATTTCATTTTTAGATTGTAGACGTAAGAGTATGAAGGTACTATTATCAGATTTTAATTTATGAATGATTCAGATATTGAATGCAAAGAATATTGGAAATCAATACTAGTTTTCAAAAATAGGTCTTATTTATTGGTAAAAGGAAGCATCTCATCATCATCATCATTTCAGCCGAAAGACGTCCACTGCTGGACATAGGCCTCCCCCAGGCGTCGCCACATTGACCGATCCCGTGCGTCTCGCACCCAGCGCCTTCCCGCAACCTTAACCATGTCATCGGTCCACCTAGTGGGAGGCCTTCCAACGTATCGTCTTCCAGTTCGCGGTCGCCATTCCAGAGCTTTTCGGCCCCATCGGCCATCCGTTCTGCGAGCAATGTATCCTGCCCACAGCCACTTAAGTTTGGCAATTCTTCGGGCTATGTCGGTAACTTTGGTTCTCCTGCGGATATCATCATTTCTGACGTGATCACGCAAGGAAATGCCGAGCATAGCCCTCTCCATTGCCCTTTGGGTGACTTTAAGCTTTCTGATAAGGCCCATTGTAAGCGACCACGTCTCGGTCCCATAGGCATAGGTCCATAAGGAAGCATCTATTTAAATATATTTCTTTTATGATAGAAGGTATCTGTGTAACACATAATTTTGTAGGCTAGTATATTTAATAAATTGAGGTTCAAAGCTCTCCCTCCCACGTAAAATGCACAGCTGTTTAAAATATATGATCGCTACCACCGAGCAATATGTTAAGTTATTTTATTTTCAATTTTTTGGCCGAAAATGCCTTTAGTAAATTAAGTTTTAGCTGCCTTTGTTTTTGCTTTGTTAATAAATCGTAAAACTTAAGTCACTGATAGCGGCGCGGCGTAAAAAAAAAAAGAAAGTAAAGAAAAGTTAGAGATTTTTGTCTTCATTTTTAACGCATTCAATTTTTCATTACTTTGGCCATCAACGTATCCCACATATAACACATGAAAAAATAAGATTTATGGTCGGTTTTTGCATTAAGTCTTTTATGTTAATAACGTGTTAAACATACTTTTATATTAAAGATGTTTAGGCTAAAATGGAGTTTGGCAAACACCTAGGTACTTAAAATTGTTAATTCAGAAATCGGGGGTTAATAATTTTGCTATTTTAATAGGTACTAGCATAGATAACACAACTATTAGACAGCATCCCATGTCTAAAAACCGATTCTTTTCACAAAAATAATTGTCGTGCAAATCATAGTCAACTACCTTTTCAGCTTCACACACGTCAACCAAAATGGCACTCTGGACATGAAGAGTTCCAAGCCGGTGATTTACAATCTCCGAGCTGTATGAGGTTTAGGAGCATAAATTAATTTTCAATTTCCCTTTGACGTTTCGCTGAGCCGGGACACGTCTCGGAGGAGGTATTACCTCATGTATGACACGCGGCGCCTATTCGATGCACCCACGTTGTTTTGAGCGGGTGCTGATGCTGGAAAATGTTGTTGGATGCTAGTTGTAGCTGTTAAAATATTGTTGTATAATTTTAAGGTGATAAATAAATGTGATGTTGTTTTAATTAATGCATAGCTATAGTTTATTTAGAGTTTATAATGTGTGGTATTTTCCTATACTGGAATATTTAAAATTTTGTTTTATACTTTTTTAATTATACTTACATACAAATTTCAATTTTAAATAAGCTTTATTTCTGATATATTTGTTTCTGTTCTGATATGTACAAAATCATCTAATTATAACTCCATTTTGAATTATTATAGTTTTTATTTATTGCATGAAATAATTGAATATTAGTTTAGAAAACACATTTATGAATGAATTAATTATTTATTCCTACCAATTATTTTTAATTATTGTTTTATATCAATCCAAATTTAATACCATTTTACGTTGACTTTAATTTTAAATTGTGATGTCTGATACGAATTAAACTTAATACCGTTTTATTTTAATATAATTCAAATTTAATTCTATCTTATTTGAAATTGTGATTTTAATCTGAAACTATATAATCCTAGATTTCAATATCTTTAACCTCCTAAATTGTTTTTATGTAGAATTTTAACCTTTTGGGGAGTAGAACTGGCATCCTTAACACAGGTTACTCTGTAACCCAGCTAGGATGTCAGTTGCGATTCTTATATTAACTCAAAACCAAATTTAATGATCTTATCATTTTATTTTGTAATCTGATTGTTGGTTTTTATTGTGTGTTTTAACAAATAAATAATAAAATAGGTATGCTGTTTGACATCAATGATGCTTTGGGTTCATGTTTGATTTTGAATTGGAACATTTGCCAAATGCTAGATTGAGGAACCGATTTCAGACTGTTAACCCAGCATCAACTGAATTTTGATTGTTAACTAGAAATTCTTAAGATACTACCACTAATAATAAACATAAAAGTGTAAGGTGCTAGCGACTGTTTATTGGGGGGGGGGGGGGCATTCATTGAGTGTGCAAGCCATCCCCTGCCATTTTATAGCCGAGTAGATCAACCGTGGTCATGCAGAAGCCATTAGTTAATTTATAGTTTTAGGTAATCGATCCACGAGACCTGCCAAACCCACAACCCAATTAATTTTTGTCTCCGTATTCTGCAATAGTCCTGCACCAGCCGGGGATTGTCCTTGGGTGCTCTTACGTAGTGACTAGTGCATAGAAGGATAATCGCCGGTTGGTGTCACATTTCATCCTACATGTCTAATAAGGTCTCTGCGAGTTGGTTTCGGCCCCTGGTATGCCATCAAAGGTCCGGGACCCTAGGGTCCCTAGAATCTCAAAGATCGATAGGAATAAATAATATAAAGTATGTTTGACGTTGGTACTGAGTTGTGTTCTTAGTTAAAAAAAAGTTAATTAAAAAAATCAATTTACGTCTGTAATCGTTATGTCGTATGATTTTTTTCTTGATTACGTCTTTTTAGTTTGCTTTTTTAGCTGTCGGGTTTTTTGATTTTTTTAATGAACTTTTTTTATTTTCAACTTTTTAGTTTTTTTTTTTTGTATTAGGTACATTTAAACATATAAGTGTGATATATTTTTGAAATCGCCTCTGAAAATCCGTTATTTTGATATCCCACACGATGAGCTTGGAAGAAAAAAAAAAAAATTCCCCCACAAAATGGCGCCCAAAATCCGCCATTTTCGTATTTTCCAATTTAATTGTAGCCAGTGACACTCCCAGGATTAAGGCGAATCGATTGACGTAAGAATCATCAAAATCGGCCAACGCGTTTGGTCTCTAGAACGCCACATAGGAACAAACATACATACATACATAGACTGATAAACACATTACCCTCCTTCGGCAGTCGGGTAAAAATCATCATCCTCTGTCCTAAGTAACATATGGGACAAGGGTAGGAAGACGATGATGATATTTAACTAAGAACACAACCAGGTACCAACGTACAATTTCAATTCGATTTTGTTACCTACCCTAAGGTTATAAGCCAGAAACGCAACATATGTAAAATATTAAACTACATTACACATAATGTATGCAGATTAACACCCAATGCAGTCAATAGGCCACAATTTGCCGCTGATGGAAATATTAGAGCGCTCGCGAGTTACGAGAATGTGGCACAGAATGCGACATGCAAAAGCCATTGAGTAGCAGTGAGTGAATGGGTGTCCTCCGGCCGCTGGGTGGCAACCGGGTGACCATTGTGTACCGCGTAACTTTGTTGTAGTTGCCGAAATTCTTGTCCAAATAAAACAATATGAACTATAAATTTATATAGAGTTAACACTCGGTGTTTGCGATGCGCCGAGTTTGTTTGTTGAAAGTGATGCTGTATGTAAATCTGTAGACTTGTTAGTTGGTAAATGGATTAGTTAAATTTTCATTATTACAGAACTAGATATATATAACGAGTAGCAACCCAGGTTTAAAAGAAAAATCGCACTGGCCCTGTCAGTTCTTAATGTTTTGATTATTTTATTTTATAACTTTTTTATTTTTTCATTTATATTTGATTTTTATTTTCAGATGATATTTTTTTAAATTTATTTCTTTATTATTTTGATTTCTGACTTTATTATTTTAAGTATTGGTTTTGTTTTTTTATTAAATTTTTCAATGTATTTGATATTGTATGTTTATTTTTTAATAACCTTGGTTTTTGAACATATTATTATGATTTTGATAATTGAGTTTATGATTTGATTTGACATTCAATGTCAATATTTTTTTGTCTTTTTCTATTTTGTATTTTTTCTTAATGATTCTGATTTTTGACTTCATTATATTAATAATATTGACTTTAAAATAATCAAAATCATTAAAAAAGTACCCAAATTTTTTAATGATCGTGATTATTTTTATTTTGACTATTTATAATTTTGATCATTGACTTAATGATTTTGATGTTTTACTTAATTTTTTTAAGTATTTTAAAGTATTTAACACATTGTATTTTTTATGAATTTTAATTACTTTACTTATATACCTACATTTAAAATTTTCTTAATTGAATTATTATTAATTGAATTCTTAATTGTATTGTCACTGTACTGTTAGTTACTTGGGGGCACCAATGTTATCATGATGAGTGCTATATACGCCGTACTTGTCATGTGCATTGGTTCTGTCAATGTGTAATGCATGTGATGTGGCTGTGTTATTTTAAATAAATAAATAAATACGCAGTTTCAGGTTCGACAAATCCTAAGAACTAATCCATCCATCCAAAGAAATAAAATTTTGCTGTTAATGAAATAAAACAAACATCCAGATTTTAACACTACGACTGAACACGAAACTTTTACAGTCCAGTCAATATTCAGCGCGCAAAGTTTAAGATGCAGCGTAGATAGGGCCCGTAGTTTCATCGTAGCTTCGTAGCTACAAGCAGCTACGAGCCACTACGAGGTGCTACGAGCCGCTACGAAGTGTGGCGGCGTAGCGCTGTCGGTTCGGCGGTGCATTGGTTCAAATATCCGTCGCTCGACGATGGCTCACCGACACGAAGGAGGAAGGAGATTTCAATGCACTTGATTTATGACCCACATAATGGAGCGCTGCGCTGCATTTTGCTGCATGCAACCAACCGGCGGCGTCGGCCCTCCACGCTAAACATCCTCTGTATTTATGAAATGTACACAACTAAACATAATTTGATCATTTAAATACGTAATAGCTGCTCTGATATACTATAGTTGTGTATGTCTGGGCAAATTTTGCTGAGGTTGTGTGATAACATTAAAGTATTTATACATAAAGACGAGAATAAAATAAAAATAAAAAAAGAAAATTTTAAACAACTAGTATAAAATAACATGAGCAACACAAAAGCGACCATCCAAAATATATGAGCAAAGGGTGCTCGGTTCACAGTCTTAGCGATGCGTCATTGGCAAATTGAAAACTTAATTTATCGCTCTCCCATCGTCTGAGCTTACACAGCTTACTGTGGGGTGACAGCCTGAGTGCTGCGGATTTTCTTATTTCCAAGCCGCGCCTACGATGTCTGGAAATGCTGAGGGAAAACATTAACTGACTTCTTTCACTGGTACGAGTATTGCCACCTTTTTCTTAGCGGGAGGAAAAATGTGAAGGAGTTTGTGAATGAGGTTTGGTTGCACAGTTTTACGTTGCATTTACGGTCGGTAATCTTAGTAGTTTATACCGTGATTTGCAAACCTATTAAAATCGTTGTCGAGGTAATTATCTTAAAAAAAAAAGTTTTTGCAAAAAAAAAAACCGACTTGTTGCTTGTTGTTGTTGCTTGTGTTGTTGGTTTTTCACTTTGTAGTTTTTTGTTTGGAAGTCGGTAGTATTTTGTTGCAAATAAGTTTTTTTATTTTTCCCTTTATAGTTTTACCTACCTAATAGGCAAGTTGTTTAGTAAGTACCTATAACGTCAGAATAGATTACCCGAATAACATGAAACTTGAAGTTATATTCAAGTTAGTGAAATGAGAGATCTACCCCTTTCGAGCGTACTGGCGTGATGTTAAGTTATGAAATGGTATAAACAATAAACAGGCATGCGATTGCAGTAATCCCGAGAGATTTGCCGTTATTTTTTGAAGAGTTCTGTTGTATAGCTCCGAAGTTCATCATCAGATCTTCACCAAATTAAAATGGGACCAATTTCGGAACATATTCTATCAAACAAAACAAGAATTTTCAAAATCGGTCCCCAATTGGCAGATAACAGGCAATTGGAGATACATATACATAAAAAAAACGTACATAATGTCGAACATAGAACCTCCTCCTTTTTGGTAAGTCGGTTAAAAATGCTAATATTTTTGTCTCATAACTTTGGTGCCGAAAAGGCCAAAAAAATACTTTGCACTATCCCACTGTTGGTTTTTCGAGTACCTAATAGTATATAGATTGAGTAGATTATTTAAAGGCATTTCCCATGCGTGGTAATTCGACTGTAGTCCTTTGGTCTTCTTCTCTTCCCTGGCTATTATCCCAGTTTATTTGAGGTCAGTGGTGGCCCAGTGGTATCGGCCGCGACTTACAAGTTGTAGGTCGTGCGTTCGAACCCAGGCAGGCGGTTTACTTTGTGTAAATTATTTGATCACCTCTGCTCTCAAAAACGGTGAAGGAAAACATCGTGAGGAAACCGGCATGTCCTAGAACCAAAAATTCGAAGTCATGCGACATCCACCAACTCGCACTGGGCCCGCGTGGTGGATTTCGACCCATTCCCTCTCACAGAGAGGAGGCCTGTGTCCCAGCAGTGGGAACATTAATAGGCTGATGTTATTTGAGGTCAAAGCACCTTGTAATTCTGCATTTCTTTTTTGGAGTTGCATAAAAATAAAGTAATGTTCTTAGGTGTAGCACAAGAATTTGTACTGAAAGTCGCAATTAGTTTGCATCCATTCGTGTAACAGCAAGCTGCCATAAATTCTGCTTCGTGTGTTGTACAAGACGCATTGCATATATATTCCATCGCATTGCTCCCCGGCTCTACGTGCTCCTGGAATGACAAAGGTACGCTCAGAAATATTCGTCGTCACCGAATGCTATATTTTACCAATACGAATGTCACGCAAAAAGGTTGTGAAAAATGTAGTTTGTTGAAAAGGCCGCTGTGTATGATTCTAGAAACATCTGTCAGTGGGAGTGTGTACGGTATTCGTAGCGCAAAGTGCTACGTTATTCAACTTAATAGCCATTAGTTTGGTTCGTTAGCGGAATATTGCTAACGAATGTGCGGCAGCCGCGCATTCCGGCGCGTGCTGAAACGCTCAATTAGCACACGCTGCTAAACTATCCCACCTAGCGCTTCTATAAAATACCAGTAATTTCAGACTACCCACTGTATCTGTCATAACGTGCAAACAACAGTCCGTGCTGTTTATTGCAGTTGTAGAAGTAAACATTGTGCTGAACACTGTACATCAATAGTAGCTGTTGCCCGCCACTTTGTTCGCATACAAACTTTGAACCACTCAGTAGTGGACTTCTGAAAGTTATTTCTTAGTGCGCCTCTGTATTCTATAAGAAACATTTTATGCTCAACTCTAACTCTATCTTCAGTAGTTTCTGAGTCAGCAAAAAACAAACTAACAGACTCGTAGGTAAAACTGTTTATTCGTAGCAGACAGTCAGCTATCAGAATGTTTAAGGGCAACAGCTCTTGTTCGTCGGCGAATTTATATTTCTTCACATCAATCTCTTTAAATAATACGATATATCTCGCACTCCACAGACCGAGGGTTCTTGCCGTTATTACTGCATTCAAAATTGAGCACCGAATATGAAATGATTTTCCTGAGGGCTGCTCAAGCTGCGGGTGCTATGTGCAGGTCGCAAGGCTTTTATGCAGCTTCAGCCCTGAAGTAATTAAAACAAGAGAGTTAAACAGGCTAAGCAAGTGAGCGACTCCAGATTTGTTGTCTTCTAAATTAGGGTTGTTTACCTCTGACGTACAGAAGCTGATTTAATTACCTGCTAAAAGAGTATTGTAATTTTATTCTACGGATCTATGAAGACAGAAAGCTCTGCCCGGCTAGACTACCAATACTTATAAGATTTTGCAATATAGTAATTTTTAGGGTTCCGTACCCAAAGGGTAAAAACGGGACCCTATTACTGAGACTTTGCGGTCCGTCTGTCTGTCTGTCACCAGGCTGTATCTCATGAACCGCGATAGCTAGACAGTTGAAATTTTGACAGGTGATGTATATCTGTTGCCGCTATAACAACAAATACTAAAAATAGAATAAAATTAATATTTAAGTGGGGCTCCCATACAACAAACGTGATTATTGTGCCGTTTTTTGCGATAATGGTACGGAACCCTTAGTGCGCGAGTCCGACTCGCACTTGTCCGGTTTTTTGTGTATGATGTTTAATAAAACTTTGAGTTATTCGAGTGTAAAAAGTGAGATAATTTTATTTAATTTTTAAAAATTAACAACATAGCGACACTTTATTTTTGACGGTTAAAATACTTTCGTTAACTTCACAAACGAATTCCTCTCTTTTTGGTGCATTTGGTTTTTAAGGTTAGGTACGAGTACTTGTAATTCATACAAACAATACTATGAATAGTTAGTACTCTAAAAGCATTAAACATTCCGCTGTACTTTACATAGTACAATCACGATCTAAATCCAGACTATGCGAAGTTCAAATCACGGACCGTAATAACCTTTTGCATATTTAGTTTCCATCCAAAACAAAAAGATTTTATTTTTACGCTTGCATGTTATGTTTGGATCTATCTATACACATAGTAGTGGAAGGTATTGATGTATGCTGTGATAAATAAGTAAATACTTTATGAGTAGATATTTGAAGTATAAGTTGTTTGTCTAATATTCCACCATTTATTTCCCTTCCCTATTTGAAAAATCTACAATTGCATTTTTTTTTTCTTTTTTAAAAAACGGACTAAATAACCAATGCACTAATATTTTTTTTTTTTAAGTTTTTGCCCCACACTAGCAATTTCTTCCTGTATCGTCGGTGCATTTACAAACATTTTAACTCACATACACAAGACACCCAGATCCGGAACAATTATCTGTAGGTCATTCAAATATTTGTTCCGTGCGGGAATCGAACCCGCGACACTCAGCGCAACAGCCGATCTCTCAACCATTTCGCCACCGTGTCGACAAATTTTGATTGTCACATTCAATTGCAATGTTTACTTTTAAGTATCATTTCATTATCTCAATTTATTCTGGGCAAGAGGAAAAGGTTGCCTTATTAAGGCGAATCTGGCAACAGAGGAAGCTCAAAAGTCGAGCTGCCGTGATGGGGGATGATTAATATGGCTCATTTGCGGTGCCCACCCCTCCGGCTACGAGCTACGAGGCTACGAGGCACGAGGCTACGGGCTACAGAGCGCTACGAGGCGATGCTACGTGCCCGTCTCTGCGTACATCGTTTACGCTTCCGCACAGAGAATTTATTAGATTCCACCCCATTTCTACCTTTTATCTCTATTATGTATTTAATGCAATAATATAACATCCCCGACACATCGTAACGTTAACTAATCGTAAGCGGAACACTGCATTAATCAGTATTAACGTTATTTACCTCTCAGGGTATGAAGAAAGCGCGCAATTATATTATAGGTAAGAATCTGTGTGTTGTAGGAACCTGTAACAATATATAATCATGTTTTCAGGGGTGATCTAAAGCAAAAAATAAAGCCGGGGCAACCGGTACTCGGTAGGTATTATTCGTGTAATTGGTTTCTAATGCCGCGTAAACCCTCCAAACGTGTTGGGCGAGTGGACCGGGAGATAAAGTGCACGAACCTTCTCGCACAGATTTCACCTTTTTATTTTCCCAAGTCTTGCCAAAAAATGTGAGGCTTTACAAAAATTGCATCACTTTAGGAATTCATTTATATTTGTTTTGGGTATAAGTGCTTATATACAATGTTAATCGATAATTAGTTTTTTTCTTAGAATTTAATTGCCTAGTGGAGTGGTGTACTTATTTTCTAGAGTGATTGACGTGGATATCTATATATATAAAAGAAAGTCGTGTTAGTTACACTATTTATAACTCAAGAACGGCTGAACCGATTTGGCTGAAAATTGGTAGGGAGGTAGCTAAGAACCAGGAGAAGGACATAGGATCTTTATCCCGTTTAGGGTAGGGTAGGGTAGGTAGGGTAGGTATGTAGGTAGTGTAGGGTAGGTAGGGTAGCTGGTAGGGTAGCTGGTAGGGTAGGTAGTGTAGGGTAGGTAGGGTAGCTGGTAGGGTAAGTAGGGTAGGGTAGGTAGGGTAAGGTAGGTAGGGTAGGGTAGGTAGGGTAGGGTAGGTAGGGTAGGTAGGGTTTTTTTTTTTTTTTTTTTTTTTTTTTTTTTTTTTTTTTAATACTAATCCCGCTCAACAAAGTTGGCGCCTATTCTGTGCAAATTCTTTCATTCCATTCCTCTTTCATGCCTCTCGTACTTTCATTCTTCATACCATGGTTCTTCTTGCATACGTCTTCTTGTATACAGTGGGTGGGACTCCCACTTTGTTAGGGTAGGTAGGGTAGGGTAGGTAGGGTAGGGTAGGTAGGGTAGGGTAGGTAGGGTAGGGTAGGTAGGGTAGGGTAGGTAGGGTAGGTAGGGTAGGGTAGGTAGGGTAGGGTAGGTAGGGTAGGGTAGGTAGGGTAGGGTAGGTAGGGTAGGGTAGGTAGGGTAGGGTAGGTAGGGTAGGGTAGGTAGGGTAGGGTAGGTAGGGTAGGGTAGGTAGGGTAGGGTAGGTAGGGTAGGGTAGGTAGGGTAGGGTATGTAGGGTAGGGTAGGTAGGGTAGGGTATGTAGGGTAGGGTATGTAGGGTAGGGTAGGTAGGGTAAGGTAGGTAGGGTAGGGTAGGTAGGGTAGGGTAAGTAGGGAAGGGTAGGTAGGGTAGGGTAAGTAGTGTAGGGTAGTGTAGGGTAGTTAGGGTAGGGTAGGTAGGGTAGGGTAGGTAGGGTAGGGTAGGTAGGGTAGGGTAGGTAGGGTAGGGTAGGTAGTGTAGGGTTGTTAGGGTAGGGTAGGTAGGGTAGATGAATGTTTGGTGTTTTTATGGCAAAACAAAGTTTGGCGGGTCAGCTAGTTATCAATATTACTGCATATTTTTTTAACAAAAAATAAAATATAATGCAGCATTTTTTGTTGGATAATATTTTCTTTTTATAAAATGCCAAAGAATTCATATTTTAAATACTACACTTTTAATAAAGATGCTACACTATATCGCCTGCTATCTCCACTGATCAAACAGTGAAGCAGGCTTTAGGTACTTTTGTAGGCACAGGCGCCTCAGTTTGGCAGACGAGTGAATCAATGTACGTTTTGGAGCTTCATGAGTCCCCTCTTATTGTATCAAGCTTATCCTAAATCCTGCGAAGCACTCGCTTCAAAGAACCCCATTGTGATGTATCAATTGAAAAGTCTCTGAATATTATAGTTGAATGCAAATTATAATTGAAATATGATAAAATTTTATATTTCTTTAAATATGTAAGACTTCGCTTTCGTTATACGAAACTTGAAATACAGATAGTAGACCAAACCAAGTTATCATAGTTGCCTGGTCATGATAAAATAATATGTACAGCACTTTAATACGGCTGCTTTGAAATGTCACTATGGTCAGCAGAACAGTCAGAAAATTGCACCAAAATCATCTGTGCCCGACATGTTTTACAAATTTAACTTCATAAGTAGCTATACAGGAACATTGAGAAGATCGGAGTCCCATGCGGTCAGAGCACTCTGCGTGTCAACTCTCTGAAGTTTGCAGTGAGAATGCATTTTCAGTTAAGTACATTCCGCATTATAAATAACATTGTCTCTCCGACACTGTTATAAAATGCAGCGACAGACTTTCGCTTATTGTACGAACGTAGTTTTGTATATTTTCCTAAAAGAACCAGTTATTTTTAGTTTGTTCTTTTGTATTGTAATATGATGTCTTCTTCTTCTTTTGAGAATTTTCTTGGCTCTTCGCCAGGATCCGATTTATATCAGTGAGTGGCCTGTATTCTTTATAAAGCTACATTTTGATTTCACTTAGTGGCTGAACTGAATGATAATAATATTAGGCTATTTTTTGCGATGCTAAAGTTTTGAAATTGACAACTGTTTAAAGATACTCTCTAAAGAGACTCTCTAAAGAGACTCTCTAAAGAGACTCTATAAAGAGACTCTCTAAAGAGACTCTCCAAATCATTTTACTTTGACAATATAATCATCATAATCATTTCAGTCGAAAGACGTCCACTGCTGGACATAGGCCTCCCCCAGTCAATAAAAACATATATATGTTTTTATTGACTGGGGGTTTGATATATATCAGACAATCTAATACGTAATTTATATACTGAGTGTACAGCCACTGTAATCCTACCTTTACTTTTTATTTTCAAGAGGCCTTGCAAAACCTGAAGAAAGACAGTTATAAATCTATCATAATAGGTGGTTGAACATGATTGTCGCCGTTCGCAACGAGACACAGAAGGGTAATACCTCTCCTTTCCTTCCCGTGATGCACTTGTAAATATATCCCTTACATCCTCGGAGGGAGCTTACTAGAATTTTTCAGTGTGCATTGCCCTGTCGTGCTCGAATCCTTGTAAATTTATGACCCTCGCTCGCTGACGGTGGCCAGTTCTACGAATATCGAATAGGTTGCTTTTATATGCGTCGCATAGAAATATGTTTTGGTGTAATAGTACCTAAATATTGGGAACACAGTAACTATTAATTTGTTTTACTGTTATTTGAAATGCTGCTCGCGTTATTCTAGTTTGGTTTGGTATAAAAATATGACTGGTATTGTGGTTGGTAAGCGTTGATTCGACAGTTTCTCTTGTTTGCATTAATTCTGTTGTAGAACTTTTATTGAATCACACTTCACACTAATATTGTAAAGGCGAAAATTTATGAGTGTGTTTGTATGTTTGTTACTTTTTCATGCTCAAACAGCTGGACGGATCTGGTTGACATTTGGCACAGTGATAGATTATAGTCTGGAATAACACATAAGGTACTTTTTATACCGGGCATATGTTCCCTTGGGATCATTTTCGACATTCACGCGGGCGAAGCCGCTGGCAGAAGCTAGTAATATTGAAAAGCGAAAGTTTGTGAGTGTGTTTGTATGTTTGTTACTTTTTCACGCTCAAACAGCTGGACGGATCTGGATGACATTTGGCACAGAGATAGTTTATAGCCTGAAATAGCACATAGGATACTTTTTAACCAGGGAATATGTTCTCTTGGGATCATTTTCGACATTTACACGAGCAAAGCCGCTCTCAGAAGCCAGTTATTTATAGATATTAGTTAGGTTTGCCTCTACTGTTATGATAGAGATAAACCAAATGTGTCTCTGCTTCCTGTATTCGCAAATACTACTCATTATGTTGGATATTGAAGTAATATTTCTTGCTTCAAAACTGAAGACGTTTCGTGTCCGTATACACCTGCCTACAAGTTTTTGTCCGCTTTAAGCTGTGATAGAAAATGTAATATCTACGCCGCTGGCTACAGAAAGTGCCAAGCCATTAGGAGACATCTGATACAACAGCCACTTTGCTTTTTTAGGGTTCCGTACCCAAAGGGTAAAAACGGGACCCTATTACTAAGACTCCACTGTCCGTCTGTCTGTCTGTCACCAGGCTATATCTCATGAACCGTGATAGCTAGACAGTTAAAATTTTCACATATGATGTATTTCTGTTGCCGCTATAACAACAAATACTAAAAACAGAATAAAATAAATATTTAAGTGGGGCTCCCATACAACAAACGTGTTTTTTTTTTGCCGTTTTTGCGATAATGGTACGGAACCCTTGTGCGCGAGTCCGACTCGCACTTGTCCGGTTTTTAACATTCTATTATTAAAGTTTAACTATTAATATTTCGCTTGATATCAAAGCAGTTAATAGTTTTAAGATAATTAGCAATTTGGAAACTATGCAGGTACAATAAAATATATTTACTCCTGTACCGATCCGTCAACATTTTTAGAATATTAAAAACATTTATTTACATAGGTATAAAGTCGTCTGCGTTAAGAATATACAGCATGTCAATTGCTTTGCCATAGCTAAGTAAATGTATGATCAAGAAATGCAATCAAACTCTAATTACATACTTATTACCTTCTACTAATAAATCGGTAACGAACCGTGCAAATAGCACGAATTAACAATTTACGATAGTCGGATTAAGTAGTACATACACGAGGATATGGAATTTTTATTCTGGGACATAAAAGCCTTGCTATAAAAACAATAAAACGTATTCGAAAATAAAAATGCATTTTATTTGCTGTCGAAGTAAAAACAGACGTTTTTAATGGTACCAAAAACGCGCGGGAAGTCGTGTCACCGGCCATACTTGTTTCCTCTGCAACTGGCCGACAACATAACCCAAATTGAAATGTAAAACTGAACCAATGAAGCTAGTTTTAACGACGAAATATGTAAAATAATGTTTTATAATCTCCGCTTGCTTTGACCAAGTATTTTACGTTAGCAACAGCGACTATTACCGCCAAAAGTTTCATTATCTCTGGCTTTGTTTGTTATATGTTTGTGTTACAAAATATTACCTTTTGTTTTAATATAATAGTTACGCGACACAATTAATTTTTATTACAACTTTAGTGAGACATATTCAGGTTTATTTTTGTTAATAGGCTTACTCTGTGTTCGTCTGGCAACCTTGCTGCGTGATGAGCTAATAAATTAATGACAGTGTTCCATTCCTAAATTAGTCTGGCCATCTCGAATACGTGGTAGAGCAAAATATATCTTAAGATGACGACAGACGCCAACGACCTTGAGGGAACAAAACGCGCAGTCGTTTCACACCTTCGCGACCTTTATTCAGTGGTTTTTTGTTATTCCTTATTATTCAATAAATCGGTTGCGGTCGCCTTAGATCAAAATGTAGATAATTTTAGTGACAACTTTATTAAAATAAGCCCGGCGGTTTTGTTGCGATTGTCGTTTTTTGTCCGTGTTAGACATAACTTTACAAATTAATTACACTATGTTGTACGAATAAAACTCAAAATTTTCTTAGACCAAATTATTAAGAAAATGGTCTAATGTAACATTTATTTTTGGCAAAATATTACGACTAGCCATTTAGACGAGATTCTCATTTTAAAAGTAAGACAAAATAGATTCACCAGAAGATATCTGGGGGGTACATGTAGGGACAAGGGACAGATGTATACGACTTGTATACATCTGTCCCTTACGCACACTCAAAATAACCTTACTCTAAGAGCTTATGGTCACCCCCCTGGATTGATAGAAGTCACCATTATAATTCTATACAAAACAGTCTTGTAGCAAATTACAGTTACACAACTTTTCTCCAACTAGCACAAAATAATAAATCTGATATTCAATCAAAACAGCCATTTACGTTTTCCGTTCAATAGACATTGTTTCAAGTAATGACTTTTCTTGCAGAATACCGTACGCTGACAAGATCACTCCGGAGCCGATCCTGCACAACAATAGCAATAGGGACACAAAGGCCGACTCCATCAGGAATAGCTACAACAGCCAGTTCAAAGTAGGCATCTACGGCTGGCGGAAGAAATGCCTGTACATCCTGGTTATGGCACTGATGCTGATGATGGTCATCAATCTGGCGTTGACGCTCTGGGTGCTTAAAGTGTTGGATTTTAATTCGGTAAGGGCATAAAGGACGGGTTTTAATAACCTTGAAAGCTCTCTTATTACAGTTGGGTACAGTCGGTTGACCGAGTTAAGTACCTATCCACTTCACATATAAAACTAGGTTAGCTAACCTTGCCAAATAAACTACTATGTTGTGTACTACTGGTCTTAGTCAACTGTCTGTCTGACCAAGAAACGTTTAGTTTCTGCACTAAATATTTTGTAACCAGGTAAAATAAAAAACCGGCCAAGTGCGAGTCGTACTCGCACACGAAGGGTTCCGTACCATTATCGCAAAACACTGCAAAAAATCATGTTTGTTGTATCGGAGCCCCCCTTAATTTATTTTAATTTAATAATTATTATTTTTTGAAGAAAATATACAACTAAACATTCTGTGAATATTTCAAGCGTCTACCTGTTGCCGTAATGATATATAGAGCAAAAAACGGCAAAAAAATCACTTTTTTTGTATGGGAGCCCCCCTTAATTAATTATTTTATATTGTTTTTAGTATTTGTTGTTATAGCGGCAACAAAAATACATCATCTGTAAAAATTACAACTTTCTAGCTATCACGGTTCATGAGATACATTCTGGTGACAGACGGACAGACAGACAGACAGTCAGAAAGACAGACAGACAGACAGTCAGAAAGACAGACAGACAGACGGATCGCGAAGTCTTAGTAATGGGGTCCCGTTTTTACCCTTTGGGTACGGAACCCTAAAAACAAATGAAAAAAATAATGAATAATTTTATTTATATTGTAGGAAGGAATGGGCCAACTTCGCATAGTGCCCGGAGGCTTACAACTACTGGGGCAAGCTCTAATGTTGGACTCTCTGTTCGCGTCCACCATCAAGTCACGTCGAGGATATCCAATTTACATGGAAGCTTCTAGAAATTTTACCGTTTCTACTAGAGACTCGCACGGAATGCTACAGAGTAGATTATATTTAGGTGAGTTCTAATTTTACCTTAGACACTTAACAAAGAAAATACATAATGGAATACGTAGTAGTAATTCTGTTAATTAGTTGATAAGCTTTAATACTACGAAATGTTGTAGGACACGATCGTTTCGAACTAAACGTGGCCCGCTTAGAGGTGCGCGACGCGCGGGGGGCGCTGCTCCTGGGTGCTGGACAAGACTCGGTGACCGTGGGGGCCGACACACTCACCGTGGTCAGCCCGGCCGGTGTCACCGTGCAGGCCGCCGCGCAGACACCCCTAGTCAAAGCCCCCCCTTCAAAACCGTTGGTGTAAGTATATTTGTGTGTTTGTACTTCAGCAAATTTACGAGCTTTGTCCTCGTCGCAGAGGAAGTTAGAACTCGTTAGTTTGAACATACAGTTATGTCAAACGCACCTACTGAAGTTTGTTGTCCGATCGGAGGCACGCCTTGACCACATGGTTCACGAAATTTATAGTCACATACCTACTGTTTTGTATTAATAACTGATTTTCGATTATTTTATTAAAGCTGTGAGCAGCATATTAAAATATTCGGGCAGTAATGTAGCTATAAATAAAAATAATGGTTATAACGAACTTTGTTTACGAGTACTTTCAAGGCGAATTTCAATCGCCTACCTAGAATATGTAAGTACCTATATTGATTTTATTAGTCGATCTGCCGCAGAAACCTCACACTTGCCTTACGATCTTTATTCATCGAATACGTACCTACCTTGATTATATATTTATTTATTTTAAAAAAAACCTTGCCGCACACTAAGATTTTCGCCTGTATCGTGGGTGCGTTTATAAACATTTAAACTCGCATACATAAACAGCCAGATCCGGAACAACTATCTGTAGGCCATATAAATATTTGTTTCGTGCTGGAATCGAACCCACGACACGGAGCGCAGCAGCCGATTGCTCAACCACTACGCCAACCGTGTCGTCTAACTTGTGTCCCCCTCACGGCAGGCTTGAGTCGCCGACGCGCTCGCTCGAGATGCACGCGGCGCAGAGCATAGCGCTGGAGTCCCGCGCCGGTGACATCAGCGCCAGCTGCCTCACCACGTTCCGGCTCAGATCTGTCGCCGGCTCGGTGAGTCTCACGGCACAAGCGGATAAAGCTTTGTTTTAACGGATTTACTAATTAGATTTTGGGCGGAATCTTACATGGGTAACGTTCTTTGGCGATGTCTCATTGATACATTTATTTGTACTTCTAATTTTAGCAGGTATAAAATACCGTGTGTTTATCCTTTCTTTGAGTAAATAAATCTCTAGTAAATAAAGATCTGATCAAACTGAGGTGAACCCTGCGCGGGATGTGGCACTAATGTCAACTTGTATGGATCTCTGGAGAACGGCACGAATAGTCGGGAGACTTCCTAATCAATAAAATAATCCAATCACACAGTCGCGTCCCGAATCCCGTTCGGTATCAGCTTCAGTTTAAACAGCTTTAAAGTTCTTGGTAAGTAAATAATACTTATTCACACCAATCTTTACAGATACGCCTAGACGCTCCCAGTATATTTATGCCAAAACTAAAGTCAGCGCTGCCACTGCCGCCGTCAGCTGCTCACACGCACGACCCTCACCACCAGAACATATACCAGCTGTGCGCATGCGCAAACGGCAAGCTGTTCCTCGCGCCGCCCCATGGCGTGTGCGCAGCAAGGGAAGAGAGCCTTATCTGCCGATGATGAATTTATATTGTGATCCTGTGACATTGTTGTTCATTGACGCTTGTTATTCTTCATTTTCGCGGTTTTTTATGCGCTATTTACGTATATTAAGAAAGATCTTATATGTAATTACAGATACCTACACGGCCGTTAATATGGTACATCGAGCTTTAAAAATTGAAGGAATTTGTAAAAATTTCGTAGTGGTCACACATACAAAAATATATACGAGTCAACTTGATAAACTTCTTCGTGTTTCGTTGGTTAAAAATACAATTTTCTTCAATACTTTCATGAAAGATACACCGCTCTACACAACTGATCTTTTTCTGAAATTCCATGAGCCATTTTAACGGTCGTGTATTGTATCTTAGTTTATAGTGGATGTGTCAACGTTGTGTTCTAAGAATAAATATAGCTATGAATGGATTTACATGATAATACGAGGTAGATCATGCCGAAGGACTTTAAATTGAAATCATGAAACTTATTCCACAATTTAATTGTTGGTCAGAAACACAACGAACATTATAAAAAAGTCATTATGAGTAGGATGTGAAACAGTTACGCCGACTGAACGGTATTGTTAAAAGGCTTATTGGTTGCAGTTTCTGCACAAACTTTCATGGCTCCAATTTTCAGTGTGTGTGAAATACACTCTCTTTGGATTAGCATCTAAACTCTCAGGCCGGTTGTGCTTATCGTTACGAATTGTGAAAAGTTCTGTTACTTGCTTCGGAATAATGGTATTGTTAATATTTAAAAACACGTGAATCTTAAATTTTTTATGGACATGTTACCCTTAAAGAGTATGAATTAAGATAACAACGATGTCAAATAAATGTAACGTAGAACGAATTACAAATAGGAGTAATATTTGAGCCCCATTTTAGTGAATTATACTTGCTTAGTTTGTATGAATGTGTGCAAGTGTAACTTCGCCTTTACCTTGAAGGGGAAGCAGGAGTGTAAACTTTACATAGACTGCCAAAATGATGCAGTGGCTTGTTCTTGATCCACTGTGTGCCCGCATGGGAAATAATATTTGTATAGCCAATCGCTACAGATGTTTCTTCCTAGTCAGGATGCTTATGTGTGTACCTTTTATGATGACATCTTTGGTAATAGACGGTGTGGGATATAGGTGAGAAACTCTGTTCATTTATTTACTAAAGTATTTTAATTTACCAGTTTATTATGAAAAACTCATGAATTTCAATTACAACGACTTTCGGAAACGTATCAATTCAAAACTATTATAATAATAAAATCTAGTGCCTTTTGGATCGCGTTTAGAATAACGATTGGCTGAACGAACTTCAATTCATATTTTGTTATGCGTTGTGAATAAAGTTCCATCTGATTTTAATGTTTGCCACCCCGATGTTTGCTGAACGTATTTGCAAACACACACATCAATTTGTTTTACGTAGGCAATGTTATTGTTAATTTTGATGTGTTTGTAGAAGTTTGTTTGTTAAATTATTAGTTAACCACATCAATATCTACTGTCATTTTGGTCTATTATTATAGTCTGCTGCTACTTAGGTACTTATACTATTTATAAATACTCTTATTCTTATAAACACGTGTCCTTGATTTGTCACTATTTATGTATTTACTTAAAATCATACCGAAAATGGGCTAATTTATTTCAAGGTTAATTATAATATATGAAATATACAGCAAAGGTCCACAAAACTTCATAATAATTATAAATGTAATTTACACATAAATAAAGTCTTATTTTTCGGCTAAAAGGGTAAGTGGACGGGTCTACGTGTCATAGGGAACATTATATTTAAACAATTATACGCAATACTTGTAGTATTCATTTATGTATAGACTTCGTGTAGAGATTTATATGATGTATAGCTAATCTGTTACGCATAGGAAAATGTATATTAGACGTAAACGTTTGTTGATATTGTTGTAAATATATGTAATTTATGGAATTACTTAAGTAAATATGCATATTATGTCGATGTGACTTTGTTTTTCCTGTTACTCTGAAACAAAAAAATACAACTGAAATCTGGAACAAAAACTTTAAAATTACAAAATCCATTACACTGTGATTGACTTTAAAACTGAACAAGTAAAGAAAGAAAAGGTACCTATCGTATATTGTACTGCAAATATAGTCAATGGAGTTTCAGGACCCATTCGAGAAAAACACAACAACAGGAGAATGCATAGTGATACAAATTCCACACTAAAATATGTGCACAAAAGTACCTTACTTTGAAACCTCTGATTACTAAGCTCCCATTCCTTTGTCCTTTACTTAAAAAAACTACCGCACACATAAAAATAAACATTAACTATGAATGATACCAGAAATACCTATAACAAGTATAAAATATTCAAAAGTTCTTAATTGAATTCTACCGGCAAACTGACACAGGTAATTTTATTATAAAACGAACTGGGAATAACTTGGAAACTTTCATCATTTAATTTGGTTTTAAAGGCAGTTTTCGCAAACAGAGCTAACTGGATCTGTGCACTTTTATTGTTGCTGGACAGATTACATTGTCATTTGCATTTGCTGTTAACAGCTTTATGGGATTCCTACTCGTAATTTATTGGAGTTAAAATTAAGGTGTATGCCGTAATTAATAGTAATATTACTATCAAACATTTAAGATCTTCTGAAAAGAGGTGATAAGTGCGTTGTGGTTTCATACGTTGTCTTGTCTCTTAAATATCTACAATAGTTTTTATAATGAACTCGTAGAAATAGGAATGTTTTAAATGTACATCAACAGCTGTTTTTTAGGGTTCCGTACCCAAAGGGTAAAAACGGGACCCTATTACTAAGACTTCGCGATCTGTCTGTCTGTCTGTCTGTCCGTCTTTCACCAGGCTGTATCTCATGAACTGTGATAGCTAGACAGTTGAAATTTTCACAGATGATGTATTTCTGTTGTCGCTATAACAAAAAATACTAAAAACAGTATAAAATAAATATTTAAGGGGGGCTCCCATACAACAAACGTGATATTTTTGCCGTTTTTTGCTCGATATTAATAACGGCAACAGGTAGACGCTTGAAATATTCACAGAATATTTAGTTGTATATTCACTTCAAAAAATAATAATTATTAAATTAAAATAAAATAATTTAAGGGGGGCTCCCATACAACAAACGTGATTTTTTGCAGTGTTTTGCGATAATGGTACGGAACCCTTCGTGTGCGAGTCCAACTCGCACTTGGCCGATTTTTAACCAACTACCCCAGAAGCAGAGTAGTTTTTGTTAACACAAAAAGGTTCGAGTACCATCTACTGTAAATAAGAAATGTGTACTAACTCTATATGCACAAATGCACATTGTCTTGAAATCTTTGTAACAGTGTACCTAGCAAGAAATTACCATTCAACTGCACTCTTTGTGGTATTTAGTTCAGCAAGATATTCTTGTAATACTCCTTTTATGATAGGGCTGCAATGGCGCGCTTTCACCAACATTGTCCATAGACTATTGAGTCCCCGAGGACGGCGGACGCTGCAAATTCTGTGACAATCTGGACAGTACAGGGCGCAAGGCCATTGATATCAAACTATTAATTCTATAGACGATTTTTTCTGAATATAGCACAGGGTACTTACATACACAGATTTTTCCAATATGGAGAGGATTTGAAAAACTTCATATTTATTTCACAAAAATGAAAACCACGTCTTATTAGGGTTCTGTACCGAAAGGGTAAAAACGGGACCTACTACTAAGACTCCATGATTCGTCTGTCTGTCTGTCCCTCTGTATCTCATGAACCGTGATAGCTAGACAGTTGAAATTTTCACAGATGATGTATTTCTGTTGCCGCTATAACAACAAAAACTAAAAACAGAATAAAATAAATATTTAAGTGGGGCTCCAATACAACAAACGTGATTTTTTTCCGATAATGGTACGGAACCCTTCGAGCGCGAGTCCGACTCGCACATGGCCGGTTTTTTATTTTCCTACGCCAATACAGCGTACCTAAATGAAAAAGGTTTCGACTATCTCAATTACAAAATGTTGCTAACAATAGATCTTATTAAATAACGAGCCGAGACAAATAATTAATAATGTACCATCGATACGGCGGATTTATTGTCAAGCTCAATGAGACTGTGAACAGTCGCGGCTAAAGTTTAATTAAAGATTCATGATAAATTGTCGCAGGAAGCTGCATTCTGCGCGGCGTCGCACGTGAATAACGTTCTGAACACTTAAATAACTTAAGACAGTAACCTAACAATAAATTCATGAGCCAGCCCCCTTTGTTTGGCGCCACGATGTTTTAAAGCGGCTAATTGGCAGGAAACACCGCTAAAATGATCGCAAATTAGTAGGTGGCGCGCGCTGTTTACAAGCGTACAGTGGCGGCACATAAATCTTCTTCGTTTACTGTAAGCTGCCTTTTGTCTGGGCATACGCGGTAAGATGGCTACGTCTGTACTTTTTAAACGACAGCATTTAATCTCAAATATTTCTTAAGCACTAATTGTTAGGAATGATTTTAATTCAATTAAGTTTAAATAAGTATTCCCACTCCGAAAGTTGTGCACTTGGAATTGAATATTTAGAAATAATATAAGTCTCTCAGTTCCATCTACACCTAATTGAATTTCGTAGTCCTTTGTTGCGGTATAACCGTGCGGGAACTCTTAAAGCCATTTCAAAGACACCTCGCTCCTCGGCATCTGAGCGAGAGGAAATAAAGTTTTGATTTATGTAGTGAAATATGTTTCGGGGAGGCCAGCTCTAAGCGGCGCGACACCTCCTGTCGTTGACAATATATATTCGTAGCAAAACGAGAAGACAATTGCTTAGAAGCGTATGCCCAAACGTAAGCGAGTTTATTATTTACGAGCTTTATATCGATTCGTTCGATGAAACTTATTACAAAATACATTTTACATTCTGTTGCTCGAGGAAGTAATTTTCTCTCGCGATCGCAAAGCGCTGTAGCGGTTTACTCGCAATCAATTGATTTAAGTGCGCTCCAATGTTTCAGCTAATGAAAACCCCAATTAGTTGCAAAGAGTAACGAGGTATCTATATTTTTTCTTTAATTTGTATCGTGATTATAGTAATCCGCGCGGGACGATAGGTCGGGAGAGGTCGGGTGAGGTCGGGCACTCTCGGGTACAGTCGGCTGCAGTTATCTGTGTGGCTGTGACACTCAGGTCGTGTTCCTTAGCCCGATTTGACGGAGGTCGAGCGTGGTCTGCCTCGATTAGGAGTCTCGGCCCGACAGGATTTGATTACGACACTCGGAAGCTAGTAGGGATTATTACAGGAAGCCGAGCTAGAATATCACGTATGTTATGATGAATGTACTCCGTGTGTGCTGATTGCATCAGTCTCTCGTTTTAAATTATAGGCGGAAGGGATGAAAATTAAACTTTGAATGTAATAGTTTCACTGTTATTACCAGAATTATGTACTCTTTGGATGCTAGTATAAATTGTAGAGATACAGACATGAATGCACTAGTCGATCAGTGTTCTCGTTGTCTGGCGATTACTCAAGTGTTTGACGATGTACGTTCAAAATAAAAAAAAATATATCAATTTGTCTCATCACTATCTAGTCTTGCATGGAAACAAAAAAGTAAAAATTAAAAATATTTGAATGTTATGAGCGTCGAAAGTTCCATATTTCAACACAAATTTTAACGCATCTTTGGGTGGAAATAAATACCATAAGAAGAAGGAAAATTGCAAAACAGCCACCATACAAGTATAGATTAGTAGTTCAACAATACAAATAATTTTATTTAGAAAATATACATTTAGTAGTTTTTTCATGCTATCCATACTACTAAAGGTCTGTTTATAAAACTTCGCGCACTCGTTTTCGTCCTAAATCATCATCCATTTCGCTACAAATTTGCAAAAGTGCTAATTCGTACGCGAACTAGCTTCTTACTGCTCATCACAGCATCTATCTCTTTCGCACGTGTTTACCGATGAGATAGCATGCATTTTAACCCCGCGCACAAAATAGTTCGTGCCGTCGACTAGGACAAACTAAAATTAAACTTTTTAACTTGGTACGTAAATATTTGTATCTACTCATTATTTAACTATTTAATACTTTAAACACACAAACACACAGAGGCGGACTTAATACCTTAGACATTTTCTACCAGAGCGATCAAAATCTTGACAGCTAACGTCCAAGTGTTCTCACTTCATCAAATCAACAATTTCTGCAACAAAAGCTTTAAAGGGACAATCTCTGCACAATACTAGGCAAAACACTGAAACATCAACTTAAGGAGCAACATTTAAAGGAAGTCTACACATTCTGGCAGCAACTACAATATTATCTTGACAACCTTAACCCACATTGCTCCCCTGAAATACACTCATCAAAAAGGACTGCGGGCTGTACGAGTAACTTTGTAGAGAAACAAACAGAAAGGAGTTTCCTAGACGAAATAAAGCGTCGCCCTAACGTTGAGGGTCAGGGGTACCTTTATGATTCAATTGTCTGTGACCGGACCGTCTTCAAGTAGACCTGCGTCATGTCATGGTGACGTCACAGACGTCAGCCCCCTCCCCAATATAATTAACACGTTCAGACGCTAACTACGAACTTCTAAAAACACTCACTTAAATGTATTAAGCTGTTTTATGTTGTTTACTGTTTTACATTGTCACTTTGTTTTAAAATGTTAAATATTTATTTTTATTTTTAATGATTGTTAGTTTGCAATGAAATTATCTTGTAAGAACCTAAGTTATTTAAAATGAGCAAAGTACTTACAATGTGTAAATTTAGTAAAAACAGTTATGGGTATTTACGTATCTCATATGAGTAATGGTGGCCCAGTGGTATCGACCGCGACTTACAACTTGTAAGTCGTGGGTTCAAACCAGGCAGGTGCTTTACTTTGTATAAATTATTTCATCACCACTGCTCTCAAAACGGTGAAGATAAACATCGTGAGGAAACCGGCATGTCCTAGAACCAAAAAATCGAATACATGTGACATCCATCAACCCGCACTGGGCCCGCGTGGTGGATTACGGCCCACTCTCTCTCACAGAGAGGAGGCCTGTGTCCCAGCAGTGAGCACATTAAAAGGCTTATGATGATGATGATGACGTATCTCATAGTATCTTCTACTGTAATAATTCCTGAACAATAAAATATTCAGCAATAATCCTCAACGACCTTTTGTTTAACAATAATCCCAAGTAAGCACTAAGCACAAACATTGTGATAGTTGAACAACAGCAGATCGTTCCCAAAGACATATTGTAACAATCAGATGAATTTAGAGCAACAGGAATGCGAGCAGTGTCTAATCTAATGTAATGCAACCAAACTGCGGACAGTGGCCACTGAGATAGAACCGGATTCCGAGCAAGCATTTGGGCCCCGGACGTTTGATCTCTACATACACATCTATCTGCAGCTAAATGCCTCCACAAGCGAAACAATCCCACTTCGAACATAATCGCAAGGTGCGCTATGGGACTGATTAATATTCCGAAGTGCCATTCAGATTAATTTACCGTTACCGCCCAAATTAATCTGACATTTAAAGACGGTAAACCCCGCCCAGTGTTAAAACTTATGAAACTTTGTTCTGGATCGGTGACGTGTCTTTAGTATGTGTCCGTGAAGCGAGGCGATGCATATGCAAGTTTATAAAGTGTACCGCTAATCCGGGCAGCGCGAGTGATTAAACTCAGGCGCGGGTGCCGGGCGAGTGCCAAGCTGCCTGCTCCCGTTACACTTTACCACCAACAATGACACGTTTTATGACACCCTTCATTAAAATGGCAACGCCGGTATTAACTACGTGACTGCTAAAAGAATTCATTATTAAAATACCTCTGAGACTACAACTGTCTTAGTTAATGTGAGCCAAGATTTAAGACGGTGTACGTGTTCCTTGAAATTAAAAATATTTTTTTCCTTATGAACGCTGTGGATGTATGGGACCAGCAGTAGAGTTTTACGATCGCAGAAAAACGAACATTGAAATTGTTTCACGTGTTTATGGTGAATGTTTCAAACTAGCTTAATGGGTATTCTAGTTCCCTTGTCAAGCAGTCTTAAAATAAATTAAGAAGAGCTGCCATGTTTATTGTTCCGTTTCATTCTATTATTCACTTTTCAGTGCTCACTTTGTATTTCAACTAACGCTCTAGTTTATGAATGTCGTATATAAGTAAATTAGTTTATTTCCTCTCGGCGACAATTTAGCTCACGCTCTTGTCACAAATTGTCGGCGAGGGTAAATGCAGACTATTAGGGAAATACAGCAATTCAAGCAGCCCTTACCCTACATTACTGCGCAATCTTACCCCGGCGAAATTATAAGCAACACCTCCTAGTGCCGTGTCTGGAGGCCATAACACTGCGCAGCCAATCACTGGACGGACGTTGTGACGAAAATATCATAGGGTAATTGTTTTAGACTCATTGTCTTTAGATTTCAGTAGAAATGTGATCGTTGGGAATCATCACACGTTTTGTTTAAGCTGCAGACTTTCGACAACCATAAAAGTGCCTGAAAACAATAACTTGCAATCAAAATTTAGTTACACTCATCTTGCAATCGTATATAAAGCTGAAACCGCAACAATTCATAAACACGGTAGTAACGAGTTGTAGCCTAATAGTTACCACCGCTCGGCTAACGTTAGCACGGCATGGTAAATAACTGTAAATACGGAAACCGCTAGGTTAGTATCTAAAGTACTTACCTACATTGTAACGTAGGTAAGTATGCGGGATAGAAAGTGATACAGTGTAGAGCACTTTATCACTGGATCAAGGCTGCAATTCAGAATTAATTATGAATTCAGGACAGTTATCAAGACTGTGGTTTAATAAGTCGTTATATGATTAATTAATGCTGTTTCTTTGTTGTAGGCCTTGAAACTTTGGAACTGTTTTGGGTCTAGGGTCGAATCCTATCCTATTGGTGTTTTGGTCTTAGGTACTGTTTCATAGGTAGAAAACAAGTACTTCTATCAGTTGTAGAAGATAGTCTTGAGCCATAATAGCATGGATGCTTTTAAGGCTTTTTTGCAGTGTATTTATGACACTGTTGAATTCTTTGTGCCCTGATACAGGCATGCTTTATTTACCGTAAGTTTGTCTCATCAATACATGTCCACAAACAAGAGGTTCTTTCAATATTTGAAGAAGGATAAGTCTGTTTCAGCAAGTAGTCAGAACTTATGTTCACAACCAAATCACCTACTCACCAAATAAAATAGCGACTGAAAAGTTCAAGTTAAGAGACAGACGATAAAATTTACAATTCCGTGTGTCAGTCCAGCGCAGGACAAATAGTAAAACTCTTCCGTGCGAGTTGGTGCACTGAATTTAAATGACGTAAACAAACAAATACGCCGCACGTATCAATACATACATACATGCCGATACAAGGCTTACTATTTAGGTACAGTGCAGAACTTCGTTTGCAAAGTTTTTCCAAACACTGTATTGTCTGTTTTGAGCTGTAAAAACTTGCAGGACTTAGACAAACGCAAACATATTTGTAATAGATTGAGCCGATTTGTATATCGAAAGGTAGCGTAGTGATAATTTCGTTATGTACTTACTGTTTGAAAATAATTATGTTTAATCCAATTTACCAGTAAAATAAACTAGGTAATGTGGTTAGGTGGAAAACTTAATTTGATTATTCGTTTGGAAAATACAATACTGGATTCAGTTCCAAGTAATTTATGAAAATATATATAAATATATTAATTTATGAATATGTAAGTCAGGTAAAATATACATATTTTTAGTAAAGTTAGTGATAGACACAATTGCAATACTAGAAATAAAGATAAGTTAGATCAAGCATCTTATAGATTAGCTAAAGTACACACACCTTTCATGGGGTACTGTGTTAAATTCTATAACAAAATACCTGGTGACATATTTAAAACTAAATGAAGGAAAATTTAAAACTTTTGTTATGAGTACGTTTTTAAACAAGCATAAATCATAAATAAGATGATTTTATTCAAGATAATAATGCTGCTAAAGATAAGAATGCTTGGAAACATGCTGGTCCCGATCCATAGGGCAGCTTTAGTGTAGACATTCAAAAGTGCCGATTAATGTCCCAATTGAAATAAAGAATTTGTATCTTGACTTCATAGTCCGGGCTAGCAAAGTGTAATTGTGATTTTCGATCAAAATTTTCAAAGTAGCAACCCGTAGTCTAGACTTGTGCCTTATGATAGGCTCGTCTCCTAGAACGTGAAACTTAAACAGGCGAAATATGTGTGTACTTAAAGTAAGTACACCTCTGCCCAACCCTTGAATATAAGCGCGACGTTATATTATTTTTAGACATAGCAATCAGGCATAACTACAACAATTAAAAGTACTTTGAAAGAAAACAGACGTAGAATTTGTAAAAAAAAGAAAGTTAATAAAAAAAAAAAAAAACCCGACTGCTTGAAAGCGAACTAAAAAGACGTAAACAAGGAGAAAATCATGGTGTGCAGTCGGAGGATACATATTCGCGAGGTGGCTGACCAAACAAGACGTATCCTCCGACTGCACAGCATGATTTTCTCCTTGTTTACGTCTTTTTTGTTCGCTTTTCAAGCAGTCGGGTTTTTGATTTTTTTAATTAACTTTTTTTATTTATAACTTTTTAGATATATTTTTTTTCGAATTAGGTACATTTAAACATATAAGTATTATATATTTTTGAAATCACCCCTTAAAACCCCTTGATACCCAACACGACAGGTTAGGACGAAAAAAAATATTTGGGCAACCACAATATGGCGTTCAAAAACCGCCATTTCCCTATTTTCCAATTTTAATGTAGCCAGTAACACTCGCAAGGTTAAGACGAATCGATTGACATAAGAACCATTAAAATCGGCCAACGTGCTTGGTCTCTAGAACGCCACATAGGAACATACATACATACATAGTATGATAAACACATTACCCTCCTTCGGCAGTCGGGTAAAAACGGCACGTTATATTCCTCGCCGCCTGACACACATTACTAGTGATTACTGAGACTACCCGTTCTCGAGCTTTTCATACAGCTTTTAATCTTATGATAATTCCAGGTATTATACTACTGTGGGCTATCTGAAAACGATGCTTCCGGAGAACTTTTTAAAAGGTAGAGACTGATTGCTGTTTCCCTACATGATCTCACTAATGGGCAAACTACTCATGACTTCAGTTTTAAAACTAGATAATTCTACAATCATGGGCCAGAAAAATGGTGTACCTACGGGCAAGTTGGTGTGAGGATATATATCTACGTATTCTAGAGCATTTAGTGAGACATCACTTAG